>JAJJWX010002382.1:0-1200000 GCA_023529315.1 Papaver bracteatum | reverse complement strand
AGTTCATATAAGTGATTTTCAAGGGTTTTGGATCGAGAAACTGGAAGATGGGTTTGAATTAATTGAGACTTGGGTCTGTAATGGATTCGAGTATGCAATAAATTGAGAAATGAAATTGCTGGTTTAAGCTTAAATTTGGCAGCAGCGACATGGGTTGAGTATGAATTGTGCTTGTGTTGGTTTGATAAGAAGATGCTACAGGATGAGTCTCGGGTGGCAGTGATATGTTGTGATGTTCATGGAAGAAGTGCAGCTACTACTGAAGCTGAAGTTAATGATATTTTTGGTGGCTTACTGATGTTGAATGTCATGTTTCTGTGATGTTCAAAGAAGAAGAAGGGTATTAGGATGATTCCGTTGCTAATGGAGTTGTGAGGTGTTTCTGCAGTTTGAATGGTTTACAGGGATTTGAAGTAAAGAGCTAAACAAGGAGGAGTTATGTGTGACTGAAATAGCTAGTAATGAAGCTGAGAAGATTAATGGAACAATGACTGGAGGTTTGAAGTCTAGTGGATACGAAGATGACTTGCGTTATGGTGCTGTGTATGATACATCGCAACGTGAAATGAACGGAAATGCAGAGTTGGTGGATAATTTTGAGAAGCAAGAGAAGAATGAATTTGGATTGCTGATGTGTAGAAAGGCTGGCTCAGGTGCTTTGCTTCTGTTGAGAGAATTGTGTTGGTTTGCAGTCAGCTAGCTGTGTGCAGGTGGAGAAGTTATGGGTTCAGTGTGCTTGAGATTGTGTGTGGTGGTATATGAAAAGTAATATGGTGATTGAAGCAATGGCAGTTTGAACGAGAATGCAGTTGGTATGGCTTAGCAGCTGTAGTTTCTGGTGGTTGCAATGGTCAAGGTGGTGGTACAAGAAATTGTAGGCAAGGTTCTGTCAAGAGGATGGATTTGGTGATGATTGTACAGGATGCAGCAAGGAAGTAGAACTGGTGCAGCTACAGATGCAGGACGAGGAAGAACTAATACTGTGTGCTGGTGGAGATAAGTTCGCAGTGGTTTGTGCTCAAAGTTCAAGCTCAGTTGGGTTTGATGTCTAGGAAGAATGGATGGATAAAGATGGAAAGCAAGAGAGTAGCAGGGAGTTTGAGTTTGTCTGTGGCAGAGAAAGAAGCTATAGAAAGCGCAAGGAAATGATGAAATTTGTGCAGAGCATCTGCAATGGTAAGCTCCAGGAAAAGGATGAAGGGTTGAAGGTTGGCATTTCAGGGCAGGGCAGAGATTGCAGTAGATGTATGCCAATGAGACCGTAACTGAGATTGCGAAGCAATGATGTATATGCTGTGAAGATTGCAGGATTGAGAAGCTGATGATGTTGGTTAAGTTGCTGCTATGATGGTATAGGTCGAGAAACAACAGACAATAATTCTGGAAGCTGGAGAAGCTATGTGAAAAGTGAGCAGAATTGGTGCACTGGTGGCACTAGTTCTAGTTGCCGGATTTTGGAACCGAAAGTGGGCATTGTAAAGTTTCATTGAATCACGAAGGGGGTATATGTTGGATACAAGAGTTGGCCGCTGGACATATGAGCTACGGGTCACGCTTTTGGGTATGTTTTCGCAAGAAACAAGGAGTTGGATTAGATGATTTCTACGAATGTTTGAACTGCAGAGAAGTAGAGTTGAGCTCCTAGAATTATACACTTGCCTGGTGACATCTTCGAATGACTCAGGTGGCCTAAGATAGTTATCCAGTGACCGGATTCCGGTGACATCTACCGGATTCCGGCGATGCCGTCAATAATTCTGACGAACAATTTTGGACAGATATTTTCACACGATATTTTCCACACATGGGATTGGTGGACTAATTGGAGACGGTTTTTGAGAAGACTTGACCTACTTTTGGAAAGAGTATCCTTTTGGAATGGGAAAACATATAAATAGAAAAGTCGTTCTCTAGTCTAAACGAATATATCACCATTAGGGAGACTCCAACTTGTGTTCTAGGGTTTCACATGATAGTTCTTCTTTTCTTTCTATGATGATTTCCAAAAACACAAGTAACTAAGTTTTTGTTATTGGTTAAAGATGTAGTTGGATTTTGAAAACAAGTTATGGATTTTATGAATTAGTTTTCTCTCAATATTATTGCTCACTTTCTACGGTTTATAATAATTGCATGATTGATGTATTGCAATATGATTGAATGTTTGTTTGGTTGAGTCTAGAATTGATTGAACATACATCTATATCTATAACTATTTTAGGGTTTTCATCAAGCGATAACCTTGAATACAAGTAGCATGATATGAATACGGTTTGTAGTGATACACTCTTGTAATCATATGTAGAAATTGACCTTTGTTCGAATTATTTGCGCAATGTATTACAATTGCATTGATTATCCTATTTCTAAAACTTAATGCTCCTAGGAATTGAACTTAATTAGCGCAAGGCGTTAGGTTATGCTTTAGGTAGAATTCACATACGCATCTCTAATGTGTGTGTTGATAAATTTAGGAAATTTACGGAGTATTCTTGCAATAAGGTATTCTAGGTATTTTGATGATAGCGAGATTAAATATGAATTCTAATCATACATTCAATACTTGTTTACAGTTAAAGATGAAACCTTGACCAATATCTTAATCTTATTGATTTGCGTGCTTTATTGTTTGTTTATTTTTATTTTACTTTTAGTTTATAAAAATCAGAAAACCCCCCAGTGTTTTACATAAGAAACCGAAACATATTGACAACCTAGACCTCTCTGTGGGAACGATCCTTTCTTGCCCTTGATTCATTATGTATTTTGAGTAGTAATAAAGTGTAATTTATTTTTGACGCCTACGACATCGATCAAATTTATGTATTTTGAGTAGTAAAAAAGTGTAATTTATTTTTGACGCCTACGACAACGATCAAATTTTGGCGCCGTTACCGGGGAGACAGCGGTTGTCAATTATTTTTGGTTTCGTATTTTTCTTTTAGTTTAGTTTTGTACTAATTAAGTAATTCAAAATATTAAATTACATAGTTTTTGGTTGGCAGCCGAGCAACAAGCTGAGCACCAACCCCTTTCTGAATAACAACACCTAATCTATGAAAAATAAAACTGCCTGAACCACTGCCAGCGTCATTGCTAATTACACAATTCTTCAGGCGTTTGTAAAAACAAATGAAATCTTCACTAAGCTCCCCTAAAGTAGTAAAAGATAAGAAGCCCAACCCGTAGCCGTTGGAAACACACTCATTCAAATATTTAGTACGTTTACGCGAAATTGCTCTTGAAATGGCATGGCCTGGAATGAAGGCGCGAACTCCATCACCAGTAAGGGTGAGAAACCTGTGATATCCATACACACATCCTGGCCATTTTCCCAGTTAAGCACAAGGATATCTGTAGGGGGTAAATCCTTGTTGTCATCTGATAAAAGACCTAAATCCACTTCTTTGTGCGCAAGAACTCCTGCCCTGTAGCAGATGTCAAAACTGCATCACGAACTACATCATAATGAAACTTAATCCCAACATCCTTGGCATAATGAAGCACGTGATCACCGAAAATGTCCATAGATTTACTACAATAAGAGCATAGAACGCCTTCGACGAACAAAGGGATACCAAGCCGATAACAAATTACATATCTGAACTGACGGGGACCAAGGCATTGATCTATCCCACTGATAGGGATAGCCAAAAGATAGTCTTGAGCGTGTTTGATTTGGTTACACTGCCACAACATTGAATCTCTTGTGGATAATGAAAATTGGGCTGGGATTCACTTCTTGACTGCGTCAAAATAAGTGACTTCCAGGGAATGCATGGAAGGGGGGGAAGTATCATCGACGCAATAGGTAGAAGGCAAATCACATACCTGAATAAATTTATGAAGAGCTGACTGGTAGGTAGTACCAGTAACTGTAGGGAATAAGCTACCAAGTATCACCTTACGCACCGAGGTTGTCTGACTCTGAGAGGCAAGATAACAATAAGTGCGAGTGTCCGTCATAGTGTATATGCTGAGGCCGCCGTCTTTGATGGGCAAGGTAGCCAATCTATGTTGCAAAGGACCGAAACCAGCTCTATCTCCCATGATTAGAAGTCTCAAATACTTGAGTAGGTGATCATCAAAGAGGTCAGTGGATTGTTGTATAGCAGCAGGATTGGTGGTGCACATATCAAAATATAATCTGGAGACGCCGACACAGTTACGAAGTAGTAACATCTCACTCTGCGGGTCCTTAAGATTTTTGATGGCCGACATTAGCTGAATAGTCTTGTTCACCCTTCCCAAAACCATATCACTCATGAAATCCATGTCCAAGCTCACTGGTCGTCCCAAAAGCTTATCACCTTTGCTAGGACTCCCGATGTCTTTCGGGAAAACACCCTTTTCAAGGCTCCGTGGATCAAGTTTAGGCCAAAATACCTCCGTATTCTTGATGTTGAGATGCAAACCCCTACTCGGTCCTTCATATTCTATGATACTCAGGTCTTTGGAAACCTTCAAAGTATCGCCAACAATAGTGCCGTCGTCGAGGTTCTAAGCATGTAAATCAAGCTTACAACGAGAAACAATGGACTTCACTAAAGGGTGAAATGTTAGCGCAAATAGAAGGGGACCGAGAGGATCACCTTGCTGAACACCCAATGCTGAAGACAAGATGTAATGATCATAGTAGAGTTTTGCAGGCCTGGCATAACAAAATTTAACCCAACGAGAAATACCTGGACAATGAAGTCGAACCTCTCTAATGAGATGAGACTTGCACACCATATTGAAGGCATTCGAGAAGTCAATAAGTAGCATTGACATCTTATCCGAGTTCCCTCTAAATTCCAACAGACCATTAACCGAGTGAAGTATACTTTCGCCCCCAACTGGCACACCCACCCCAAACTGGTGATCTCCTAAGTAAGATGACATCGCCTTTCCAACGGAAACTGCATCTACCTTAGAGACCAAACGACACCAGACAGTTCCTAACGCAATAGGCCTCAGCAAACTTCCAGTTTTTAGCAAGGGCATAAGAGGTGCACTAGCGATGAGCTCCCCCAAAACCGTAGGACACTTGCCCGCTAGCCAAAGATTGACCACTCCCGTAATTGAAGCCAACAAATCATCCGCCACTGCCGCCACTGCACCACTCAAAGCATCAACAATATGTTGTGCACGTAAGCCGTCATGACCACAATAAGTTCCTTTGGGAAAACTTCTAATAGCACCACGAACAGCCCTTGAATCCACCGTGACTGGATCACAGCAAAAATATTCGTCTGGAACGAAAGGAAATGGAGTTGTAGGATGCTTAGATTGTAATTCAGCTAACGTGTGCTCGTTGTGAGGAGAAATACCGTTCGAAGACAATACACGGATTGCTGCAGTGTAATGTTCACATTCGATCTTCTTCCGAAAAGCATTGAGGTTGGCCACTTTCGGTTTCTTCTTACTGTCTTTGGCGATATGATGTTGGCTCGGAAGGTGAAGCATCTTGGTGACCAACTTATAACATCCCCCTGGTTCTTTCCAATCCAATAGGGCATGTTGTATGGAAGCAACCTGAGAACGCTTACGATTACCTGACCTTTCATCAGTTGAACATTTAGGCCTGAAGCGGAGCAACGCACAGATAGGGAGCAACGTTTTATTTTAGTTTTTTTTTTTTGTGGTTTTGACATAGTTTTGAGAACTCTTGTTCCAGGTACTTATTGTCACATGGAAGGAGCATATTAGAGCAATGGATACGGTTTTCAACCTCCACAATATTATGAAAATTACCCACCACCTATGGGATACAATCAAAACCAATTTATTGGCTATGATGCATATCCTAGAGAACCTTATGGTGATTTTCATACATACCAACAACAACCTTGTAGTGGGTATGTAAGTCAAGCACCAAGGTGGGATAATTCTACTTCTAATTGGCTTCATTCGAGTTGTATGCAGATTTTGTATGGATTACAAGACATGCAAAAAAGACTAGACCAACTTGATCGTGATAGAGAGAACATTGCACAAACCAATTTTTGCAACACTTTTTCTTACCCGACTCCGGATCGTAGTTATGATCATTCACCCATTCAAAGGTAAGAGTCATGGGAAAGAGAACCTATTGTAGTCAATGGTGGTAAGTGTGTGAACGTCAGGAAACTTGCACATAAATTATACAAGTTGGAAGATGATGGAGCCTCGGAAGAGCTTGTCGATGAAATTAGTAGGACCATTCATATGGAACTTAAACGACGTCGTGATAAAGGTTGGGAAACTGATGACGATTCTTATTATGGTGAGTATGAAAATGAAGACGAAGATAATTGTGTTGTAAAGGTCCAACCTTTGGAGATATTTGATGACGTTATTGTAGTTGACTCATGTAGTAGAAAGAAATCCCACACTACACCACTCACAAGAATTCATACAATCAAATCATTTTTTAGATCAATAATCACAATTTTATTGATTAATCTCACAAATTTTACAAGATAGAAAGGAAATAAAACTAAGGAATTAACAACCGCTCTGGACTTTCTCTCTCCTAATGACTTGCTCAACACTCGAAAAATATCTCCCTTTCCTTACGCTTGTTAAACTCTTTATATAGGAATTTACATAGTGGATGATAGATAATTTGTCCTTTAATTTCGGATCTGACTTGCGATATTCTCGCAAGAGTTCTATTGTTAATCTTCGCAGACATTCTAAACATCACAGAGTCTTCACATTTTTCTCATGTTTCTGCCTTCGTCATCTGTTACATCATTCTTCAAATTATCCTGCCACCCTCGCAATGTGTTGTTGATCAAACTTTGCAAATGTGTCCTTCTTGCGATATCCTGATCCTACATCTTGCCTCTTTTCATGTCTTCTCTGCGAAGGGGAGAATATCATGAGAAACCGTTCTTCAATATGCCGCAACTGTTCATATTTTCATATTCTTTTGTACTAACATGATTCTGTATTTTACGTGAATTTTGTTACACGTATATTTTCTTCCATCCATCTCTTGACACGTCTTTTTCAACCACTACTTTTTAACCGCTCACATCCACTCTTCGCATTAAATGCACTTATCTTCTCAAGAATTCCTACTCTTTATATATATTCTTCTTATTCCTCTCTTCTCTTCTTTTTTACTTTCTCTTTTACTTTCTCTGCAACTTTGCTTCATTGTTCTTCTGTAACTTCCGCTCCTGTTACTATAATTTTTCTTGATTCTCTTAATTTTTACTTTCTTCTTCATTCCCATACTAAAAATGCCTCCAGCTGGTCGTAAGAATGAAGTTGATCTTGAAGAAATTCGAAAGGAATTTCTAACCAAGTGTTTTACTTTATCTCCATTCCTGGTCAAAACCCTAAATACAATGTTTCTTCCAGGTTATTCTCTGATCATCCATGCAATCATGGAAAGATCATAATCTCGCTAGGTCAACTACTCGCTGATCTTCCTATTACCCTTTATGATCATGATCTTCCCTTATTCTATGAAATACTTTCTCATGCGAAGTTCTCGCGAGCAGTATATCAATTGAGTGGAGATTGCATTCGCTTAATGCTTGAGTTTGCGAATCGTGGTGCTAGTAAGGGATCTCTTTACCCCTCAAAAGTTAAAAATCCTAAGTTTGCTGATGTTGTGATTATTCCTGCGAAGTATACCGTAGAAAATTTCTTTGCGAATTATGAGATAATTCCCATGAAAAGAGATAGCACTTGCTGGGGCATTCGTTTGAGGAAGAAGGATGATGTTGACAATGATAAGGTACTTATGTAAGATATTGATTGGCATCCTGGCACCAATACAACCCCATGTCATTCTAGAGATGATAAATGGTGTATCTTTCCCCTAATCTTAGAGGGTCCATACATATCCGGCTCTCATGTTTTACCTGTGAATCTCGCATCATACCAACCGTGGGTATTTAAATGGCCTGAGAGGGAAACAGAGGTATATTTCCACACTTTGCTTGAGTTGTTATTCTTTTCACTCATATATATAATTTTTCTGACTACTCCAATATTTTCACTTGCGAACTTATCAGATTGAAAGATTAAAATCAAGCTACACCAAGACTGGGAAAGTCATTACTTTATCAGCTCTTCGATCAATCACAGATGAAGTAAGAAATATTCTCTTATGATTCTTCACAATATATTGTTGCCTCTAATTCTTGTCTTTATCTGTGTATAAAGGTTATCGCTGAGTGGGAAAAACCTGTCAAAGTTGCGAAGACTAGGGGTAAAGGCAAGAGTATTTCTCGCAAAGATAAATCTGCTGTCCCTCCTTCAAAGAAACGAAAAGTCCAATCTAGCGAAAGTTCTAGTGATCATAACGATGATGATGATGATGTTTCTTCTGCGAAGGAAGTTTCTCAACCTGAGTCTTCTATGGCCCAATTGTCCAGTATATTTTCTGATAATATGCAAGGACTTTGTGATACTCCTCTAACTAACGCTTGCAAATCCGTAACTTCTATCTGTGATCCCCCCCCTAGAGAATAATGAATCTCTGCGCGGGGTTTCAAGATCTATTTCTCTAAGTTTCTTACATTCACTCAATAGTTTGGTAAATCTTCATATTTATACTTTTCTTCTTTTTATTTTTGTCTTGAGTTCTTAATTTATTCTGAAAATTCGTTGCATTATTTCGCAGGCTAGGAAAGCTTCTTATGCTTTTACCGCAGATTTGGAAAAAAGGCGTGCAGCATTTGAAAAGAAGTATTTTGAACTTCGCAAGAAGAATGAGAAATTAGAGGCTGAAGCTGCTGGTCTTCGCGAGAAGAACAACCAATTGGAATCTAAGACTGCTAATCTTCGTGAAAAGAACAACCAGCTAGAATCTGAGACTGCTGTCTAAAAGGATAAAATCTCTGATCTTCAAGATGCCAATAAGCAACTCTATGGTATATAAATTTTTCTTATTTTTCTTCATTTCGTTTTCTCATTACCCTTTCTTATATGGTTCACCATTTTGCAGACGTTTATGGTCTTTCTGATGAAGCTATTCTTCTTCGTACATTTCCCAATCTTATGGATGATGATGCTCTTCTGGAATACCTAAATACTTCTCTAAATAGCTTTACAAATGATAAGATTGAATCTCTTCCCATAGATGAACTCAGATCCAAACTTCGCTTCTTAGAAGTTGACTATAGATCTGTCTTGACTATGGATAATAAATTTAAACCTTTCTTTCATAATTTCAAAGAAGAAATCAATAGTTTAAGAACCAAGAATAGTGACCTTATAGATGAAAAAGATCGTATTTCTCTCCAAGGTGCTCAAACTTTAGCGAAATTCCAAGAAACTCTTTTTGAGGTCCAAATTGAAAGAGATGATCTCAAACATAAAAATGATGTGCTCTGTGAAAGAGAGAATCAAACTCGTTCCTGTTTCCTAATAAATGATGATGATGATGAATTTGCTTGGGCGGCGAAAGTTCTAGATAACGCCAGAAATAACTTAGGTGTGAATGTTAGTCTTCAAGCTGAGCAAACGGCCTTGATTAGAGATATGATTTCTAACATAGAAGGTTGTTAACTATTCTTCCTTATTTAATTATTTGTTTTTCATAAATTTCCATCAAATTGTTGATTTATTGTTGTATTTTCGCAGAAGCTGAAGAGAGATATCGCAGTAAAATTGAAGAGCTTGAGAATGAGAAGGTGAAGCTCGCAAAGGATATTTCTTCTCTCAATGAGAAATGTTCAAGTTTGAAGACTCAAATGAAGATCACTATTGCGAATTTTGGGAATGACGCAATTTCTTTCTGTAACGACACCATCAAGGAGATCTGTGATGACAACAAGATTCCTCACTCCAAATATCCTTATCTTTTAGACAAAATTCCATAGAATGTGTTGTAGTTGCAGAGTAACCTACAACTACACCCTCAATAGAATTAGTAAAAACTCAAGAAGTTCTTGATGATGAATAACAATTTTCTTATTATTGTTCTCAATTGATTACAAAGAAGTATCTAAATGGAATTAGAATAGTTACAACTTTCTCTATTCTCTTTCCTAAAATATTTTCTAACACTCACTAAAAGAACCTCACGAATTTTACATTTAAACTCCTATTTATAGTAAAATTTATACAGCTGTTCATGAGTTACGAAGTATCGCAACTTATACTCGCAAAATTATTTCACCCTCGCAAAACTTCATATTTCTCCGCACTTCTTCTATCATCGTATCATTTTATAACTCTTTTCTCCTGATACTCATGAACTATTATCTTGCGATATTCAGTACCTACATGTGCCTAATTGGGTCATCTCTGATAGTGAAGCTGATGAAGAAGATGGAGAGGAAAAGTCTGATGAAAATAAGGAAAAAAGTTCTTGTGAAAAATCTGATGGAGACAATGAAAAATCAAGCAAGAAATATATTTTGCTTCCTTGTAAAACTTGTGCATTCGTTCTTTGATCTTCTATTCTTGTAATCCATCATTGCGAATTTCTCCAATCTTCAATATAAGACCTTTTTTGTTTCATCCTGCATGTGTTAGAAAAAAATTCTCTCTTGCAATATGATTGACCAAAATATAGTTAATTTTATGCATAAATCTATCATGTGGAAACAAATAACATTTAATTTATTCTATTCATTCCCATACTTTCCTCTGTTATTTGTATCTAGATGAGTGGTTGAGCATGTTACCTTTGTTCAGTAAAATTATTTGCAATAAAATCACAGTTACCTCTGCATAATCTTGCAATCATAAATTTTAAGATTGCATTCTTTCTTGTATTCTGATGTGATCTTATTTTTCCTTCCTAAGTAAAGGTCTTATATTGCCATCTTTTTTCATTGCGACAAAATCGCAGGACGTATCTACACTTTCATGTAGAAACCCATTGATCTTGCCTTAACTTTTTGTTCTTTTATATTTTTGCTGTGATAATATGACAGGCCTAAGTTTTCTTGCGAAATTAATGCCCCATGACATTGTCGTCTTGCGAAGAAATCGCAGGATGTCTTTACACTTGCATGTAATGACCCATTGATCTTGTCTTATCTTCTCTTTTGTATTATTGCCTCTTCAGGAATGTTGCACAAATATGACAAGTCTAAACATTCTTGCGAAAATATAGCCTCATGACATTTGCGTCTTAAGACACTTATCATCTCCCTAATGGAGGGTGCCGCCCTTATCTTACCCCTGGTTTCCCTTTCAAGGAGACGTACTTCTTCCATACAAGACTATCTCCTCCCATCCAGTCTTAACAACAATCAGCTGTTTTCGCAGCCTCTTATCCCTGTTGCCTATATGGCTTATGGTTACGAGACTGCACCCTAAGTGGGGTTTTCTTCGGGCCGAGTGCATCATAGCCAAGACTTGCCAAGAATGGTCAGGGTAGTTTCATATGCCCCGGGCACTCTTGGCTCAACCTTGTACCTCGGCGCCTTGGTCATATTCTGCACCCCTTAGAAGAGACCCTCAGTCGTCCAACCTAAATCATAAGTCTAGGTTGAAAATCCAAGGTACCGCTCCTGGATGGGTTTTCATTGACCCCAAATATCCATGACTCAGGATCCAGCAGCGGTGTAACCTTATCCCTGAGTCATGCAACAGATATCCCCTTCTATGATGCACTTTAGGTCTTATATTTTCCTCTTGCGAAATTTTATTCGCGAACTAGGGTGTACGTCATAAAGGTTCGTCCCATTCTAAGGATTATTATTTTGCATTTCAGCTCTGTTGTAATTTCTCAATCTCATTTTTATCATTAAGTAAAATATTTGTTTGAAATTTTCGCAACAAATCAATCATACATCTCTTTTTCTTTTCTCAATACTTCTTTCATTTCACAATTTAAATTTTTTACCTTTACTATTTTCTGCCTCTGTTCTTTTGTTGCTTGTCGCTACAGTCATTCCTTCTATGACATTTTTGCTGCTTGTTATTGCATCAACTATTAATATCTCACTTCTTTGTTTTTGTTTGATATTATACTTCCAATTCTCCTTCTTCGCAGCTCTTTCTTTGCAGGATTCTACATCGATTTCATAACACTTCTTTCCTTCATTCCAATCTCCCTTTATAATTCCAATACCACTGGGATGAGGAAATTTGATGCATTGGTGGAAAGTTGATGCCACACCTAGAATCCCATGTATCCAAGGTCGGCCAATTAAAGCATTGTAAGGCGATTCTACATCGACTACACAAAATAGGATCTTAGAAGATATCCCCTTTAATGGAATTCCCATAGTGATTTTCCCTTTAGGCTTACTGGAAGTACCGTTAAAACCATAGATTTTATAGGTGGAAGGTACTAGATCCTCATCTCTTCCTCCCATAGTATTATAAGCATGATAAAATATGATATCTACAGAACTCCCGGTGTCAATTAAAATTCTACTGATCGCCCATGAACCTTCAGTTTCATCCTCATCATCATCTTCATCCCCATCTTCTTTTGGTTTTGGGTTTATCTCTAATCTTACCACTAATGGGTTGTCATGTGTTTCTCCTCCTGTGGGAACTTCTTCTGCGGTGAAAGAGATAATCTGCTTTTTCTATTCTTTTAGTGGCGAGATTTTCGCAATGTTCATTATCTCTCTTTCATCAATATCTCTTGTGAAAATTCTGCTTAGAACATTGTCATGAAAGTCTTCAATTGTTCTGTACGAATTTACAATAGAATTACAAAACAGATTCCTCGCCTTTGCTCCAACTTCTATGACAAATGTTTCTCCTCCTTTTGTTGCGTTTACCTTGCGAATTTCTGGCGGTGCTGGTAAGAGTTGAGATTGAGGGTTCCCTATTAGAAAATGATTTAGCTTTCCGTGGTCTATTATTCTAAGAATGATTCTCTTTATGTTTCTACAGTAATTTGTAGAATATCCATGAAAGTGATGATAAGAGCAAAATTCTTGACTTCTGTTATTTGGAAGCGGTTCTTTTCCCATGTTCCAGGGTGTTGGTATATTCTCTATTAAAATTATTGCTTTCCAAATTTTTTCCACACTAGTATTCAAAGGCGGCATCTTGATCTCCTCCCATATCATTTTTTGACTTCCTGATCCTCTCTGATAATTTTGTCTTTGCCCTCCATAATTTTCCTGCGGCTGATCAAGTCTTTGTATTTTTTTATTTCCACCTTGACTATAGAAGTTTCTTTCTCAAATTCTTCTTGGTCACGACTATAGAAGCGGCCTCTTCTTCAGTTTGGTTTCCCCTTGAAAATTACATACTTCTTGATTGACCATATCTCTGGTGTTGAATAAGTCCTTGATTGACGGAGAAGGAATTTCATATTGAGCCTCAGTCCCCAAGCGTGATTTATATGGTTCTATCTTGTATGGTCGGTGAGTTTACCATAATAAAGATATCGCCATCTCTTCTCCGTGACTCTATCACTTCTCCATGGGAAAATAAAAAATGCAGAAGTTAGGATTACCTCTGTCCGTAGTTGTTGTTGCTATCGTGAAGCTCGGGCACTGGTATCAACAAATGAACAATGGTTCTTAGCTGCATCTGTGATCAAAAGAGACTGGCAGGAAGATGCGTGATAACAACATGCATGAACTTGGAACTCTTCATACAACGGTAGAGATCATCTCGTTATTAGAGGGGTACGCTGGAACCGATAGCTTTCTTGATATTTCTTTATGGAATAGAGAAGAGGGAGACAGTCCCCTGCCCGTGAGTATCCAGGGATCTCGACTTAATAGATGTTTCCACCTAGGTTCACGAGGCCGTCTTTACATCTGCTCTCTAGAGTATATCCTCATCTTTGGACATCTTGGAATCATAATGATAGCGTGCTCGTATCTCTCTAAATTCACCATCTTTGAGATGGGCAGTGGTAAGCAGTCCCCAGTCATACTCCTTTGGTAACACAACTACTTCTTCTACGGGAGACAGATTCTGAAAGCGTCTCTCACTGACGTAGATACCGTCAATCCAGATATGGAATATCTTGGATGTTGTTTCACCATTGTGGAAGTCGTGCATATGGTACTGGATTTCGGAGTCGGTGATTTTGGACGTGCATGATGTTGTATCTCGGTGGTCTTCCTCTTGCTGCTTCAGCAAAACTGCTTACAGAAGGCTGAAGCTTGCACTGCATGTTGGTGAGATGTATGTTTCCACAAACATCATGAGGATCTTTATGACGGGCAGGCTTGTTCTTTCTAGCAGGGAAAGTGCTGTTGCAACCTGAGCGTTTATCAGCTTCATGGAGTTCAGAGGGTGTCTGAAAGCACATGATCTTCGACAAAGCACGATTGACAGGTACCATCCTATTGATGCACAATTACTACACTTGTTGTTCAGTCACATTTGGATTGTGACCCTTCAGTGCCTGAATTCGGGACCTCTTGACATAATCATTTGGATGTTCAATGTTTCGCTGAAGCATTCCTCTTAAATCTGACAAAGTGATTCAACTAAGATGCGGATTCTTTCTCGACATGACGATGCCTATTTTCTTGAGGCTTCTCCCTTGAGGTGTTGGCTCCATTAAATCTGAAGATGTCCCAGGATCGCTCTTTTTCTGGACTGGCATAATAGGCGAACCCTTTATGATGATTTTGAGATGAAAATGTTCGTTGAATCTTCCGAAACGCTTCCCGTTGTAGTGCGGTCCAGACAAAATTTATTCTTTTCTTTCCCATGAAGCTCTGGAGTTTCTTTACAGTTTGTGGAGGTGGCGTCATAAGGATAGATTGGGTCCTGGATGGGTCCACTTTGATCCCCTCAGCAGTCACCTGGAATCCCAGAAATTTTCCTGAAGAGACGCCGAAAGCGCATTTCAAACGATTCATCTTCAACTTGCATTCACGGCACTCGAACACTTGTCGTAAGACTCCTGTGTGGGCCGCCGGAGCTTTTGATTTGAGCACTATATCATCCATGTAGTCTTCAACTTGCTTATGCATCATGTCGTGTAAGATTGCCGTCGTAGCGCGTTGATACGTTGCACCGGCATTTTTTAAACCAAATGGAATTACAGTATAATAAAATTTTCGAGAGGAGTTAGAAAAGCTATCTTACTTGCGTCATGCTTATACATCCTTATCTGATTATAGGCGCTATATCCATCCATAAAGGAGAACATACCGTGTACGCTGGTGGCATCTACCAATATGTCGATGTTAGGTAGAGGAAAATCGTCTTTGGGGTAGCATTCGTTCAAGTCTTTGGAATCTGCGCAACACCTGATCTCGTGCCAATATTGCTTCAGAGATTGTTTGACTGGATTGGATCGGAGATTATATGAATGCCTACACAAGGTCGAGCTGATGGAGATAGGCCTAGGAGATTCCTTATCGTCGAGATCTTCAATCGTGGAGTTGGTGTCATCTTGCAGATGTCGTGGAGCATCCAACACCTCTTCTTGTGGCTCATCGTTCTTGTACCATTCAACTGGGCGGGGAGACTGGGCATCAGTCTCCCTTTTAGTGTGAACATGGGTCGTTGCTTCACAGGATGAAGAAGAACGCCTTGTCAGCAAAGATGCATCGTGAGGATATGCAACTCGGTCCTCCTCCTTAATTGACTCCCACGTGGGGAGTAGGATACAATGAACTTTGTCTGGTTCTTTTCGCTGAACTTCTCTTGGTTCAAATAACTCCACTCCACATATCGGTGTGTAAGGAGACAGCGATGTAGGAATACAAACGACTTCTTTATTCATCATAGTCTCCGGGCACTGATGATACATCGAAGAGATAATCCTATTGTCATGAAGCCACGGTCTCCCCAATATCATATGGTAGTCGAGATCCTTTTCTATGACTTCAAATTTCACCTTTGACTGGACGGGCCCTACATATAAATTCAGATTGACATACCCATACGTGTTGGTTTGGTTTCCTTCAAAGTCTGTCATCGTGGTAGGCTGTTGTACGATCTTGTTCGGTCGAAACTTGGATGTCCTGAGTATCTTGAGGGTAATCACATTCGAAGACGCTCTTGTGCCGATGAGGGCCCTCTTGAACTCTGAATCCTTGATGCGTGCAGTAACGTGTAGGGCTTGATTGTGACCTTTTTCTGCCATCATGTCTTCTTCTGTAAATATAATGTTATTCACAGACATCTCCGGTGCTCTGGAGGCTTGTGGACGCGAAGGAATTAACTGTACGTCCAAGGCTATCTAATTGATTGTAGCAAATGTCTCCGCCCGCTGATTCTTCGAGAGGTGTAAAAGTTTGCACAATCTTTCCACTAGAGAAGCCGTTTCCTGGTCTACCGGCCTCTGATTCATAGTAAAATTGTTGACTTGAGGAGGATCGTTGTAAGGATCAGTCCCCAATGTAGAAATCTCTGTGACATGGGATCCGCTCATTCTTCGTGTGAATCTTCTGCACCCGTGCTAACTCGATCAATGTTGGGATTCTTACGGTTACACCATCAGACACGCCATTGGGAGGATGAGCATCTTCGTTGGAGGAACTTCGACCGGAATTTGAAACTGTTTTGTGAGTCCTAAGACCAACCATATTGAGATCAACTAATGAGATTGGGTATTGATGAAATGACTTTACAACCGAGAGATTAATCTCTCACTGTGGTCGCCAATTATTTGTGGGTGAAAATTATTTCTGCCGGTTTTGGTAATTTGGGGTGTGTGGATGAGAAATGAATCTAAACCCTAAGCAAATGCACTACACGGGAGTGCTTTTGATTCGAGAGATCAATCTATATAATTCTGGCCTAAACCAAGAAATGGCCATTCCAGACTTGTTTCGGTCACAAAGTGAAGGAGATGGGGTTGATCTTAGGGAGGGAATCGAAGAAGGTGTTGAGATTGTGTAGGTATAGTATCTTTTATGACTTGTAACAGAAAGGTGAGCAGGCTTACGAATAATGCAAGCAGGCTCTGGGTGTTTTGAATATAATTGCATTAACACTTGATTTCTGTCTATCTTGTTCTGTTTTGGAAATAGGGAGGATAACCTATTTATACAAGTCATTTGAGCCTCATTAACGTCTCTCGTAGGAAGTGGAGTTGTGTGTTAGTGTCACACGATTAGTCTTTCCCACTTCTCCCATTATCACTAACCGTCCATGTCTTCCTGACACGTTCTTGTGATGGCGCGTTGCACGCTGCATGTCGTAAACCGCCAGACCAATACCCCAGTATGTATCCCCCAGTTTGTGACATGATTGATGTATCGAGTGTGGATCATGGGACCCACATAAGGTAGCATGTTATGCTAGGTTAAATAACTAAGTTATTTAGAAAGTCGATACTTGTGAAGTATCGCGTGTAATCTGTACAAGTTATGCATCGAATGTATTCAACATGTATGAAGCATCGCTGTTGAGCATCATTCCCTGCCTACTTTGAGTGACCGTTTGGAAGCTGCATGGGCGAGCCATGCCTTATCCGATCACATTATGTGGAAGAGTGGCGGACGGTGATATCTCACTTGTCGCCTAACTCCCATTCTAAGCTATCCGTCCAAGCTATAGAAGTTGGACGGATGAGATAGATTGCGACCCTAATCTGCGACCGTTGGATTAGGGTTTGGGAGGTACGTAAGCTGCCACTTTCAGCTCGAACGAATTCAAGATTAGGGAGCGTTTCTGGAGGGACCGATTGGTCTTGCTAGGAGGTGGCATGCTGGTGTTTACGCCCATGCTTGCTTGACTCGCAAAGGTCCAATCTAGACCACTCAATTTGGCCGGCAAATACGAGTGGTCGAGATTAGATTTCAACAAAAATCCTATGTCGCAAAGGATTTGTTAAGGCAGCGTGATACACCACTTTCGGGTGCGCGAACCGAGGCACCTGACCAAGGCCAGATTTGGATGATCGGTCGGACATGAAGCCGGGCCCACGGTGGTCATGCTAGCGTGTTCGGCCTCCCCTGAAGTTTCATCTTTTCCTTCCATTCAAACCTGCGAAAATGAACGATTGAGATGATTTTGCAACACATGGATGATGCCGCAAACCCCAATTAGGGTTTTGCCGGCCGTGTATCACGTCTTGTTTGGGCGCCCGAATTATGAAGAACAAACATAGTTGGTCTTGACCGATCGGTCAGGTATGTAGGCGGGCTCACGGTGTTTGTGTTGACATGCTCTGGGCCCTTTGAATCTACATCTACACCCTCCATCTATGCATGTGAAGATGGACGTTTACGATCGATTTGCAACACATGTAATGTGCCGTAACCCTAGTTTTTAGGGTTTCACGTGCATGCTGCTATGGCTGGACGAACTGGTAAGATGTGCTTCCCTCTTGGGGAGGCCGACCATGCGGGGCCCGCATTGGGTCGGTGGTGAATACTCCAATACCTTCTTGAGGGTTATGGATTCGATCTGGGCCATCCAATCATGCTGGTGAAGTTGGATGGTTATGATCATTTCTGAGACTGATATGGTCTGTCCGGATACTCAATCGGGCTAGTATAACACTCCGAGAGATGATTCTCTTTGTTAGAGAATGGTGTAGCCTGTATGAGTATTTCGTGCATGCCTCATTGCTGGTACTTGGATATTCATGCTACTCTGCTGAGAGTAACAATCAGTCATCATGCCGCACTAACAATAAGAGTTCTGCTAAGAACAGCACAGGAAATACAAAGCGTTTCATGCATTAATAAATAATGCTAAAATTCACAGAATACTTGGGGATTGTTGCTACATGCTCCATTATAGGTGAATTAATAAAGTGGAGAAGTATTCATCGCTTATCAAATATCCTTATCCTCTACAGGATGGTTGTACAAAATATCGGTTTTACTACTTTATCCCTGAACTAAAATCCACCATCAACACAGATGAAGAAGAAGATTAGTTCTGTGGCTGTTAAATAATTAGTTCGTGGTATAGAAGGTTAGGGTTTACAGAAGGTGGAGGAATGAAATAAAAAGAAAGGGTTTGAGATGAATTCAGAGACGGAGAAATATGGAGATAGATGGAGATATGGGTTTAAATTAGGTTGAATTTGGAAATAAATTCAGGTTGCTGCTGTAGTTCATATAAGTGATTTTCAAGGATTTTGGATCGAGAAATTGGAAGATGGGTTTGAAGTAATTGAGACTTGGGTCTGTAATGGATTTGAGTATGCAACAAATTGAGAAATGAAATTACATGTTTAAGCTTAAATTTGGCAGCAGCAACATGGGTTGAGTATGAATTATGCTTGTGTTGGTTTGAT
The DNA here is from genome assembly GCA_023529315.1 of Papaver bracteatum. Taxonomy (NCBI): domain Eukaryota; kingdom Viridiplantae; phylum Streptophyta; class Magnoliopsida; order Ranunculales; family Papaveraceae; genus Papaver; species Papaver bracteatum. Next base: position 1,180,919 of record JAJJWX010002382.1, on the reverse strand, counting down.
AAGAAGATACTACAGGCTGAGTCTCAGGTGGCAGTGATATGATGTGATGTTCATGGAAGAAGTGAAGATGCTACTGAAGCTAAAGTTAATGATGTTTTTGGTGGCTTACTGATATTGATTGTCATGGGTCTGTGATGTTCAAAGAAGAAGAAGAAGAAGGGTATTAGGCTGATTCTGTTGCTAATGGAGTTGTGAGTTGTCTCTGCAGTTTTAATGGTTTACAGGGATTTGAAGTAAAAAGCTAAACAAGGAGGAGTTATGTGTGACTGAAATAGCTAATAATGAAGATGAGAATATTAATGGAATAGTGACCGGAGGTTTGAAGTTTATTGGATACGAAGCTGACTTGCGCTTTGGTGTTGTGTATGATACATCGCAACGTGACATGAATGGAAATTCAGAGTTGGTGGATAATTTTGAGAAGCAAGAGAAGAATGAATTTGAATTGTTGATATGCAGAAGGGCTGGCTCAGGTGCTTTGCTGCTGTTGAGAGAATGGTGTTGGCTTGCAGTCAGCTGGATGTGTACAGGTGGACAAGTTATGGGTTCAGTGTGCTTGAGATTGTGTGCGGTGGTAGATGGAAAGTAAGATGGTGATTGAAGCAATGGTATTTCAAACGATAATGCAATTGGTATGGCTTAGCAGCTGCAGTTTCTGGTGGTTGCAATGGTTAAGGTGGCGGTACAAGAAATTGCAGGCAAGGTTCTGTCAATAGGATGGATTTGGTGATGATTGTACATGCTACATCAAGGAAGTAGAACTAGTGCAGCTACAGATGCAGGATAAGGAAGAACTAATGTTGTGTGCTTGTGGAGATAAGGTCGCAGTGGTTTGTGCTCAAAGTTCAAGCTCAGTTGGGTTTGATGGATAGGAAGAATGGATGGATGAAGCTGGAAAGCAAAAGAGTTGCAGGGAGTTTGAGTTTGTCTGTGTCAGAGAAAGAAGCTACAGAAAGCGCAAGAAAATGATGCAGTTTGTGCAGAGCAGCTATCATGGGAAGCTCCAGGCAAAGGATGAAGGGTTTGATAGTTGGAATTGCAGGGCAGAGACTGTAGTAGATGTATGCCAATGAGACCGTAGCTGAGATTGCGAAGAAATTATGTAGATGCGGTGAAGATTGCAGGATTGAGAATCTGATGATGTTGGTTAAGTTGTTGTTGTGATGGTATAGGCCGAGAAACAACATACAAGAATTCTGGAAGCTAGAGAAGCTATGCGAAAAGTTCAGAATTGGTGCACTGGTGGTACTAGTTCTGGTTCCCGGATTTTGGAACCAAAAGTGGCCATTGTAAAGTTTCATTGAATCGCGAAGGGGGTATGTGTTGGATACAAGAGTTGGCCGCTGGACATATGAGCTATGGGTCGCGCTTTTGGGTATGTTTTCACAAGAAACAAGGAGTTGGCTTAGATGATTTCTATGAATGTTTGAACTGCTGAGAAGTAGAGTTGAGCTCCTGGAATTATACGCTTGCCTGTGACATCCTCCAATGACTCAGGTGGCATGAGATAGTTATCCGGTGACCGGATTCCGGTGACATCTATCGGATTCCGGCGATGGCGTTAGTAATTCTGGCGAACAATTTTGGACAAAGATTTTCACACGGGTATTTTCCACACATGGTCTTGGTAGACTAATTAGAGACGGGTTTTGAGAAGACTTGACCTACTTTTGGAAAGAGTATCCTTTTGGAATGGGAAAAACATATAAATAGAAAAGTCTTTCTCTAGTCTAAAAGAATATATCACCATTAGGGAGACTCCTACTTGTGTTCTATGGTTTCACATGATAGTTCTTCTTTGCTTTCTATGATGATTTCCAAAAACACAAGTAACTAAGTTTTTGTTAATGGTTAAAGATGTAGTTGGATTTTGAAAACAAGTTATGGATTTTATGAATTAGTTTTGTCTCAATATTATTGCTCACTTTCTACGGTTTATAATAATTGCATGATTGATGTATTGCAATATGATTGAATGTTTGTTTGGTTGAGTCTATAATTGATTGAACAAACATCTATATCTATAGCTATTTTAGGGTTTTCATCTAGCGATAACCTTGAATACGAGTAGCATGATATGACTACGGTTTGTAGTGATACACTCTTGTAATCATATGTATAAATTGACCTTTGTTCGAATTGTTTGCGTAATGTATTACAATTACATTGATTAGCCTATTTCTGAAACTTAATGCTCCTAGGAATTGAACTTAATTAGTGCAAGGCGTTAGGTTATTCTTTAGGTAGAATTCACATACGCAGCTCTAATGTGTGTGTTGATAAATTTAGTAAATTTACGGAGAATTCTTGCAATAAGGTATTCTAGGGCTTTTGATGATAGCGAGATTAAATATGAATTCTAATCATACATTCAGTACTTGTTTACAATTGAAGATGAAACCTTAAACAATATCTTCATCTTATTGATTTGCGTGCTTTATTTTTTGTTTATTTTTATTTTACTTTTAGTTTATAAAAATCAGAAAACCCCCTAGTGTTTTACATAAGAAACCGAAACATATTGACAACCTAGACCTCTCTGAGGGAATGATCCTTTCTTTCCCTTGCTTCATTATGTATTTTGAGTAGTAAGAAAGTGTAATTTATTTTTGATGCCTACGACAGCGATCATGTGGGCAGGTGATTCACTGCATTAATCAACTGACTATTTGTTCCATTGACAGTGAAGAGAAGCAAATTACGAAGCTTAGAAATTTATTTCCTTCTTGCAAAACAATGGATAGCATATTGATTCTTTTTCCCACAAAAAGTACAGTTTTGTGGAGAAGAAGCAACAATTGGCACATGTCTTTGCTTCATAACCATATGAGAAGACTGCAAGTTATATAAACCTTTCTTGACACAATCTTCTACTGGAGAACACTTCTTCGTATGCGGTAATTCATGAGAATTAGTTACAGGAGAATTTCTCCTTAAGACATAGTTTTCCTTTTAAGGATTTACACTGTGCATGGGCTAGAGTAAGAGATGTACTTAGTTTCTCTTTTTCAACACGAAGTCTGTTGATATCTGATGAATGAGTCACGAGAAAACGTTTTTCTCTAAGTGAGTCCTCCTTAATAATATTCTCAAGAGTACTAATTTTTTCACATTGAAGAGCAATTTCTCAGAGAAGTTTCTCAATATTCTTAGAGAAGGACTTAATGATATTATAGAGATCACGTTCTCGATCAAGAGACTTCTCAAATTCATCAATAAGCTGATCATGATCATTAAAATCAATAGTCTCAGCTGTATTTTTTGAAATTCTAATGAGCTCCTTTTCAGCTTTTGCCAGAGTGTCACATACCTCATGAGAGGAAGAAATGTCATTATCAAATTGAACATTCTTTCTACCTCGGGAGTCAGGAGAATCTACTAAGGAATAATCCTTTGAGTTGTTTCTAAGACACTTGACATAATCAAAAGCTATAGGAGATATTTTGGTATGCGCAAAGGAGATCTTGTCCTCAAACTCAGATTTCCACAAACACGGACTTGTAAGGTCTTGAACGTGTTTGCATGCTCTTATACCAATTGAAAAAGTTGGGGTCTAACAACCACACCCAATATTTCGATTAGAAATCTGTATGGACAACCCCGAGTTACTTTCTAGAGAATCAACTAGACTCAATCAATAGAAAATATCTCAAGGAGTTATTATCTCAATCTCTCAATTTGATTTACTCAAGAAAATACAATCTGCGGGTCTTAATCAAAGAGAGATAACTTGGATGGTACCAAAGACCAATATTCAAGTGTCAATCAATTTAAATCAACAACCAATAAGGTCGGATATTCTAATTGATTTAACAACGCACAACCTGTATTATTTCAATTATATAAAAATATAATGCGGAAAAGAAATAACACAGACACCAGAATTTTGTTAACGAGGAAACCGCAAATGCAGAAAAACACTGGGACCTAGTCTAGATTAAACATACACTGTATCAAGCCGCTACAGACACTAGCCTACTCCAAATTAACTTCGGTCTGGACTGTAGTTGAACCCAAACCAATCTCACACTGATCCAAGGTACAGTTATGCTCATACGCCTCTGATCCTAGTAGGATTCTGCGCACTTGATTCCCTTAGTTGATCTCACCCAAAACCAAGAGTTGCTACGACCCAAAGTTGAAGACTTTAATAATTTTTTTTGTCTCACACAGAAAAGTCTACAAGATATATAAATTCGTCTCCCACCAATAAACCTATGAGTTTTGTTCCGTATTTTGATAAATCAAGGTGAACATGAACCAATCAATAAAACCAGACTTATATTCCTGAAGAACAACTCAGTTGTATCAATCACCTCACAATAGTCTTAATCGACGCAGCGAAAAAAAATATTGTGGAATCACAAACGATGAGATGAAGATGTTTGTTATTACTTTTATATCTTTCCTATCGGATATTGAAATCTCAAGCCAATTATACTCGTAAGATAGAAATAACAAGATCAGATCACACAACTACAAGAAAAGTAGTATCGGTCTGGCTTCACAATCCCAATAAAGTCTTTAAGTCGTTAACATGGTTTTAGAAGAATAAAAGCTTATAGGAGAATCGACTCTAGCTTAGCAAAACTAGTATCACACAGAATGTGCGAGGATTAGGTTTCCCAGTTGCTAGATTTCTCCCTTATATAGTCTTTCAAATCAGGGTTTGCAATCAATGTTAGCTTAGTAACAAAGCATTCAATATTCACTATTAGATGAAAACCTGATTAGATACAAGATAATATTTATCAACCGTTAGATCAAAAACATAGCTTGTTCTACACACATGTACTTGACGATTTTGGGTTTGTGTAACCGTACCCAAACGTGTACATTAGTTGGTTCAACACTAGTTAGCCAAATGATAACTTTCATATCAACCATATTCTTCTTCACCATAACTAGTCCAAATGACTCAAATGAAATAGTTAGAGAGTTGCTCAATTGCTATGAGATCTCATGTACTACACAAGACACAATTGAAGCAAAAACGATGTGATTCACTCGAATAGATTCATGAACTATAAATCCACGGTTTGCAATAGCATTCCTTAGTTTATTAAGAAGATAAGTTCACAAACATCGTTTTTAGACATAACCTACTCAAGTTCGTTGACTGGGTTCGTGGACTTAAGTTTCCAGATGGAGTTCACAAACTCCAGTAGAAATTCTCGGACAAGAAGTTCCTCCAGTTCACGGACTGAGTTTGCACACTAAGTTCGCAGACTGAGTTTGCATACTACTTCGGTTTTACTTGATCAACAAAGTTCGCAAACTTCGGTTCAAGAAATAAGGACTTATACATATATGTGTTACCACAACAATGTTTATATCCTCCAATGGTTATATTATCTAAAATCTCATTTCAATCATTGAAACATTCTCAGAGGGCGTTATATAGTTTTTATTCACAAATTATTTTTCTTCAGAGCAATTTCCAAAATGATTGAAACATAACATGAACTTGGCTAAAGCGAAAGCTTTACCAACACATATTTCGAGAAATAGATAAGCGAGATATACTCAACTCTAAATATCATATGTTTATAATCTTAGTCTATATAGTAATACGACTTTTGTCTCAAGATAGGAGATAGAGTAAATATACTTTTGAGTGATAGATAAGTTCAATTCTCCACATACCTTTTAGTCAATGAAGATCTAATGGTTCCTTGAGTAGTCCTTCGTCTTGTATGATGATAATCGTGGAGTTCTTGAGCTCAACTACACTTTTTATCCTAGTCCGAGACCTTAGCTATAGTAGACTAGAAATCAAGACTTTATAGTTTTGATCAGTAACATTGACAAACATGCTTGAGATAGAAACGCATGCGAGTTCGACCGAGCAATGCTCTAACAAACGTGTATATTGAGTTGGATCAACAATAGTTAACCGAAGTTATCCATATGAACACTTTTGTATTAACCACATTCATCTAATACTTCTAGATCAAATGATAATCAAATAAATCTAATTGTATTACTCATAGAGTTGTTCAATTGTTTATATTCTCATAAAAGTATATAAGACAAAATTGAAGCAAAATCGGATTTGATTCAAGAGAATCAATTCATGATCATTTTTCCACGGTTTGCAAAGATTACACTCCTTAATATATAAATATATTTGTTCATGAGTATGAAATCATACTTAACCGTTTTTAGAACTTAACCCACTAAGTTTGTAAACGGGTACGCAAACTTAAGTTTCAGACTTTTAGTTTTGTCTGATAGTTCGCGAACAGGTATGTATACTATCGTCTCGGACCTCAACTCATGTAGAACCGTTAGCATACTAGTATGCAAACTTGGTTCCCGGACCTAAATCATACTACAACAGTTTGCATATTGGTATGCATACTGTTTTATATCCAGACAATGGTTAATTGTTCTAAACTCCCATTTCAATCATTGAAACATCCTTAGAAGACGACAATAGATCTCTCACACAAACTATTATCTTATAAGTAATTTTCAAGTGATCTCATGATCAATAAGAAACATTCCGAGTTGACATCAAATAACTGTCTCACACAAATCATGTAAGATGTTTCAAGGCAATTTTCACATGATCATCTTTTGACTCATTATTTAGTTTCCAACAAATAAATTGTTTCCAACTAAACTCGTCAAGAATAAAGATGAACATAGTTAAACAAAAAATCTTTCCAAGACATATTTCGAGAAATATATAAGTGAGTTAAACTCAGCTCGAAATATCAAATATGTATAATATAAAATTCTATATAGATATACGACTTAGTCTCATTAGAAGATAGAATAGAATAGGCTTATGAGTGATAGATAAGTTTTAGTCTCCACATACCTTTTGTTGATGAAGTTCCTCCAGGATCTCCTCAGTAGATCTTCGTCTTCAATCGATGAATGCCGTGAAGTTTAAAGATCAACTACACATTCTATCCTAATCCGAGACATAGTTATAAGTAGACTAGAAATCAAGACTTATAGTTTGATCACCTAAACTTGACAAACAAGCTTGAGATAGCAACACTTGCGAGTTCGACCGAGAATTTCTCTAACACTCATGTTGATTCAACTACCAACATTCGATAATTCCACTGATCCGGCAATAATATTCTAATTTAATGTTTGGTCCTACTACCAACGTTTTTGCTCAACTGAGCAACATGGCTAGAACGGACAACCATCCAATATTTCTGAATCTATGTTGTCATTCGATCATTCATGATATATTAATTAGAAATGAGTATTCTACATAATTTAACAATATCTCTGATTTCTTGTCGAATATATCAGAATAAGTCAGCAATCGAGCAACCTCATCAAACGATCATTCAAATTCCAAAAATATCATTATTACCTCAACTGGTAAAATGATACATCATAATTCACCAATACTTAGAGTCTAAGCATGTCCTAGCAGACACTTTATGCTCAATCCATGAGTCCCAGAGCATATCACATTCGTTCATTATGCTCGAAACATCAAAGTTAAGACACATTGTCTAGTCAAGTCAACAACTGACTAATTAAATACATGTCTGCCTTGCAGACTCCACATTAGTGAGATATCAATCACGTCACATAGGGGATAATCACTATGGTTTTGATATGGTGGCCTACGGCACGTGTGTACACCCACGATGAGAAATGTGAGTAAGTAGTATAAGCAGTTGTGGAAGTTATCAAATTAGTGGATAGACGATCAAACAAGTCTTCGAATGACATGGAATTGGTTTACCCAAGATGTACCACTTTCTCATTGTTTCACTTCAGCAACCGTCATACTTACGGGGATCAATGTGTCTACCATTCATGCAATATAAATAAGTTTTTGAATCCACGATTGAACAACCAAGAATCATCTGGAAAAAACAACAATTTCGAAAAACAAGAATATATCACTCAATCGATCAAAACTTATTTCAGAACTTGATAATTCACTTGAAGAAATCTCCAACACATTCACAATCCTCGATCATCATTGATCTCACACACTTCTCAGCTTCCCTCCTACAGATCGACCCTCATCCCTCTTTGTGACCGAATTTACTCTAGAACGGCCGTAGTCTTGGTTTAGGCCAGAGTACTACAGATTGATCTCTCGAACTCAAATACTCCCGTGCAGTGCATCTGTTTGAAAAAGGTTTAAGAAATTTACTCGGTATAGTAGTCCCTGCCCGTACGGTCGTCTCTTCACTTTCCTTAAAAACCAGTAAATGGTTTTCTCCTATTAACAGATTGGCGACCACAGTGGGAGATTAATCTCTCGGTTGCAAACTTAATCCTCACAAAGATGGTCGGTGTTAGCGCACTGATCGGTCGAACTCGCAAGCATTTTTATCTCAAGCTTGTTTTTTCAAGTTTAGTTGCCAAAACTATAAGTCTTGATTTCTAGTCTACTTATAGCTAAGTCTCGGATTAGGATAGTAAGTGTAGTTGAGCCTTAGACTCCACGGTATTCGTCGAATGAAAACGAAGAACTACTCAAGGGAACTTGTGGAACTTCATCAACAAAAGGTATGTGGAGACTTGAACTTATGTATCACTCAAAAGTCTATCTATTTTATCTCCTATTTTGAGACAAAAGTCGTACTGCTATATAGACTTCAATTATAGGCATTTGCTATTTCGAGACGAGTTTATCTCGCTTATATATTTCTCGAAATATGTGTTGGTAAGATTTAACTTTAGCCAAGTTCATCTTTACTCGTGAAGAAAGTCATGTTGATTATTTCAATAACTTGAAATTGCTTTGATGAAAATAGTTTGTGAATTACGACTATTTAAACATCCTCTAAGAAATTTTCAATGATTGAAATGAGAGTTTAGAACATGTAACTATCTTTGGATATAAACATAGTGTGTTCTCACATTTGTGTAAAATTCCAAAATAGGGAACCCAAAGTATGTGTACTCGTGCGCGTACTGGCGGTTGTTGGAAATCCAGGTAAGTATAGGTACCCGTATGCATACTGGCGGAAAGTTCACATCCGTGAATTTCTGCTGGAGTTTGAAAGTAAAAAAAAACTCAATCCGGTTGCTTAAGTACGCGTACCCATTTGTATACTTAAGTAGGTTACTTTCTAAAATTGGTTTGTTCATGTAGGATCAGAATATCGCTACAACGATATTCTTGCGATGGAAACGACACTTCTGCGAGAAACCCAAACATTTCTACAAGTATTAACAACACTTTGACAAGAGCATCGCAAGATTCTTCAACGACATTTGGTGAGTGTTACCAAAGAGTAATATAACAGTTAATGACTTAAGATATGTGAGAAGAATAAGTTTGCTTCACGATGCTAACAAAATTAGCGATGGTGAAGACTAAAGTTATGGCGATGAGATCGCAGAGTAGATCCGAATTAAGGGGAAATATTAGCTGTCTTCCACTATGTATTTTACTATATAAAGGCTTCGACTAAATCCAGAAGATGATGATGTACTTTTGAGAGTTGAGAAAGTTTTGAGGAGAGAGAAATTCCAGAAAGAAAGTTGTAATTTTGAGTTTTGATATTTCTTGTAAATCTTCCTGAAAGTGAATTAATAAAAGTGTTGTTGTTCATCCACAATTATGACTTAATTTTCATAGATTCTTGACAAGGGTGTAGTGTGGGAAATCCCGCAACTACATTTTGGCGCCCGAAACAGGGAGAATCAAGCTAAGAAATCTCTAATTACAACTTGAAAATTTGAAGAAATTGTTAGAATTGAAGAAATGGCTAGAAGAAGAAGAAACACATCAGAACCAGCAACAACTGTGAGGAGAAGTAAAAGACTTGCAGGTGAAGGAACAAGTGAATTAGAAGAATCTTTAAGGATAAGATCAGGAAGAAATAGAATAATAAATGAAGCAGAAAGTTCAATCCAACAGCCGAATCAACAAGCACAAACGCAAGATAGGGATGTGGATTATGATAGAGTGAGTGTGCATACTTGGAGGTCAGATTCAGTAGAAGGGGCAGAAAATCGACAATTGAGAAATGAGGAAGAAGGAGAAAGAAATCAAGAAGTGGATGGAGGATTAATTCATGAAGAACGTGAAATAGTAGATGATTTGAGACAAAGGATACAAGAAGAAAGAATATTAGAGGCATAAGAGCGTACAAATTTAACAAGACAAAATCATGAGCTAAGAATGGAGAATTTGAGATGACAAAGAAGGAGATCAAGAAGTACTGTTAGGTCAAATTCAATATCATTCAGAGAAGAACCAAGGTAAAATTCTCCTATAAGAAATGTTAGAGAAAATACTCGAGGAGAAGTGCAAAATAGAGAAGAAGAGATAATTGGTGATCGTTATAATCCGCGCGACAATAGAAATCAAGAGGGAAGAAACAATCAAATTGAATAAGAAAATCCCGAAGAAGGTAGGAGGATATTACATGGGCGAGAGAATCAAAGAATGATTGAAGAAGAAATTGAGAATCATTATGCGGAACAAGCACGTCTAGATCGCGAGAGAGAAAGATTAAGAGCAGAAGTAGAAGAACATGAATTTCGAGAAGCAGTGCGACAAAATAATCATGAAAATCGAAAAAGGAGACGTACACAAAATCGCTACAATGGTAATATTCATGAGGAATATGATAGGATACATAGGAGAATAGAGAGGCAACGAAGAGAAATAAGGAGAAATGAAGAAATTCGTAGAGAAGAAGATAGGAAGTTACGATATCAAGAGGAAGATGAAAGAGAAAATCGCAGAGAAAGACGAAATGATGATGAAGAAGAAGATACACAAAATCTCGCAAGACAAGAAAGGCAAGAACGCAGAAGAAATGAAACAACATTAAAAAGGCCAATGGAACAAAACTCAGCTGAGAATGAGCAAATATTGAGAGAATTAGCAGAAATGCGAGGAATGATAAACAATAGAAGAGAAAGAGGTAGAATGAAACTTGATGAAGCTATTGAAGAAGCAGCAAGAACTCCATTTACCCAAGAAGTACAGTTAAGAGGGATACCTCCAAAATGTAATTTACCAGCATTAACCAGCATTTTTGATGGAACTACTTGTGCTGTTCAACACATCAAAACTTATGTTAGATGTATGTTACAGTGGGAAAATCATGATGTTGTGTTATGCAAATATTTTGCATCTAGCTTAATTGGCGAGGCGTTGAAATGGTTCGAGGGATCACCAAAAAATACTATAACTTATTTTGATCATTTACAAGATATATTTTTAGAAGCATATATCAGCAACAATTCATCGCGGCCGGGTATTGAAGATGTGTTCGGGTTAAAACAAAGAGTTGGCGAGAGTCTGAAACATTTAACCATAATATGGAAGAAAATGTGCAGTGAAATGGCAGGAAGAGTTGACGAGAGATATCTTATCTTGTCTTTTATCAATGCAATGTTCGCGACCAATCTACTATACATACAAATTTTCAGAGTCAAGAATACAATCACTATGACTGAACTGCGAGAACTACAGGAAGAATACATTCCTTTGGAGGAGAAACAAAATGAGATGGAATCATACCCGATCGCGAACACTAGCTCTCTAACGGCAAGTGGAAGTTTGATCCCTAAAATGATAAATAATGTGGCGAGCACCTCGCAGACACAACAAGAAAAGGTGGACAGTGAAAACCAACAAAAATTGGTAGCAATGGGCAGTCGAGATCAAGAAGAATATGAAAGGGAGAAGAATTATTACAATCGCAGTGGAAATAATAAGATTCAAAGACTCAATCAGCCGCAAGAAACTTATGGCGGACAAAGGCATAATAACTTTAGAGGGCAAGGAAATCAAAAGATAATATGGGAAGAAATTAAGATGCCACCTCTTAATGCTAGTATAGAAAAAATCTGGGAATCTATCATTTTAATGGAAAATATACCATCCCCATGGAACATGGGAAAAGAACCACATCCTAATAATCGCAGTCAAGAATTTTGTCCTTACCATCATTTTCATGGCCACACAGTAAATGACTGCAGGAATGTAAAGAGAATAATTTTAAGGATAATCGAACAAGGAAAGATAAATCACTTTTTAGTAGGACACCCACAATCTCAGCGATTGCCTCCAGCACCAGAAACTCGCAGAGTGAATGCTGTAAAAGGAGCAGAAACATTCGTGATAGAAGTTGGAGCTAAAGCAAAGAATTTTTTTTGTAATTCCATAATACATTCATACAGAACTATAGAATATTTCCATGATAATGTTTTAAGCAGAGTCTTCACGAAAAATACAGATGGAAGAGAGATAATGAATATTGCGAGAGCCTCGCCATTAGAAGAATGGCAAAAACAAACTATATCTTTCAGTGCACAAGATGTACCAGGGATTGGAGAGCATCATGATAACCCGTTGGTAGTTAGGCTAGAGATAAACCCAAAGCCAATACCAGAAGAAGATGAAGAAAATGATGGTAAGGTTGAAGACTCTTGGGCCATCAACAGAGTCTTAATAGACACTGGGAGTTCAGTTGATATCTTATTCTATCATACCTATAGAACCCTGGGCGGAAGAGATGAAGACTTGATACCATCAACATATAAAATCTATGGATTTAATGGTACATCTAACAAACCAAATGGGGAGATTGAAATGCAGATACCGTTAAAAGGAATATCTTCAAAAATCTTATTCTACGTCGTGGACATCGAATCACCTAACAATGCCTTGATAGGATGACCTTGGTTACATGGGATATTTGGTGTTGCCTCTACTTATCACCAATGTATCAAATTTCCTCATCCTAAAGGTGTTGGAATTATTAAGGGAGATTGGGGAGAAAGCAAGAAATGTTATGAAATCGACATGAAGTCTTGCGAAGAAAGAGCTGAAAAGAATAGAAATTGGAAGTACAAAATCAAAAAACAACAGAGATGTGAAAGGTTAATGATTGATGCAATAGAGCGTAAAGAGGATGTGAAAGCTGATGGCGAGCGTTTCGCAGAAAAAGAAACAACGGTAAAACGTAGCAGAAAAGCAGAATCAGAAAATAGTAAGTAGAGAGGTAAAATGATGAACTCCAGAGAACTATATGAATGATTTGTTTTAAAAAATATGTAATTGAACAGAATATTCTGCTTGAAAGAATCACAAGATTTTCAAAGTTATGAAATTCTATCAGAGTCACAAAACTCGCGAGAATAGCGAATAAAATTTTGCAGAGACATAAGAATGGGACGAACCTTTATGGCGTGCACCCTAGTTCGAGAATAAAATTTCGCAAGAGGCAAATGTAAGACCTAATAGCGCGTCATATGAGGGGGTATCTCTTGACATGATTCAGGGGTAAGGTTATACCGCTGCTGGATCCTGAGTCATGCAGATGTTGGGGGTTAAAGAAAACCTATCCGGGAGAGAGATCTTGGATTTCCAACTATATATGGTTATACCCTAGTTGGACGACCGAGAATCTCTTCCAAGAAGTGCAAAGTATGACCAAGGCGCCGAGGTACACGGTTGAGCCAAGGGTGCCAAGGGCGTACGAAAATCCCTTGCCATTCTTGATAAGTCTTGGCTATGATGCACTTGGCCTGAAGAAAACCACACTTAGGGTGCAGTCTTGTAACTATAAGCCATATAGGCATAAAGGACAAGAGGATGCGAAAACAGCTGGTTGTTGGTAAATCTGGATGGGAGGAGCTAGTCTTGTATGGACGATGTGCCCTCCTTGAAGGGGAAACCAGGGGGAAGATAAGGGCGGCACCCTCCATTAGGGGGCTGATAAGTGTCTTAAGACGGAAATGTCATGGGGATTTATGATCGCAAGATCATTTTGGCCTATCATATTGTCGCGTGACGAAAATTATACAAAGGCAAAAAGCCTAAAGAGAAAAAGTTAAGATGAGAACAATGGGTTTTTGCATGAAAATGTAAAGACGTCCTGCGGTTCCATCGCAAGACAGCAATGTCACGAGGTTTTGATTTCGCGAGAGAACTTAGACTTGTCATATTGTCGCAATATAATAAAGTAATACTGATAAGACAAGATCAATGGGTCGATACATGCAAATGTAAAGACGTCCTGCGATTTTGTCGCAGAAAAATGAAAAAGTTGGCAAAATAAGACCTTTAACTAGGAAGGCATAATAAGACCAAAATATTATTGCGATATTGCTCGCAGTATTTATGAAATTTAGCAAGTATTGAGGCATAATTTAATGCCAGTACTAAAGCGTAATATATTTTTATTACAACTAATATTTAATCTTTATGCAATTTTCTCTTATTGCAGATGAATAATAGAGGCAAGTATGGGAATGCACAGAATGATGAAATTATTATTCATCTAGCATATGATAAAATTGCATTTACTAAGTAACATACTTATACATATTATTAAAAGATAACAATTATATTGATTTCTTTGCAGAAGAGAATTGTTTTTTGACTCATACAGATAGAAGCAAAAAGAATTTATAATAGCGTAGAAACTCACAACTGATCACAAAAAAGAGGAAATAATTATACAAAGAAGACAAAAGAAGCAGAAAACTAATTAGACTGATCACCATCTTCATCGTCAGATTTCTTATTCTCATCGCCAGATTTCTTCTCTTCATCATTGTCATATTTTTCTTCATCGTCAGAATTTCCTTCTTGTTCATCATCACCAATACTATCTTCATCGTCAGAATCTTCAGCTTCACTATCAGAGATAGCAGGTCTTGGAATTTCTGCTGGGATTTTGTCTTCCAGATCAGGATATGCAGAATAAGAGATATTATGATCATCACAAACCAACTTAATGAATTTATTGCGAGTAATAACGAGAGATCTGTTAAAATTCGATGTAGTAATGTTGAGATGATCCTTTAATCTTGAATACTTCTCATTGCGAGGAATAAGTTTGGTCGCGAGTTGATGTTTTTCATCTTCAAGCTCTTGAAATCTCACGCGATAATTCCCCTCAGCAACTGCGGGAACGTGACAACGAATTAGAAGCTTTATCAGGAAGAATATTAAAATGAAGAATTAGCAAGAATTGAACAAGTTAACAACCTTCTCTTTCAGAAATCATATCTCTAATTAAACCAGCTTGTTCAACCTGGAGACTAACATCTACACCTAGGTTGTTTCTGGCATTATCAAGAACTTTTGCATCCCAAGCAAACTCATCATCGCTATTGATAAGAAGACGAGAGCGAGCTTGAGTTTCCATCGCAAGAAAATCCTCATTCTCACGGATGAGTCTATCTCTTTCCACTTGAGTATCAAAAAGAGTTTTATGGAAATCTGCTAGAGCCTTGGCACCATTTTTAACAGCAAGATCCTTCTCGTCAATAAGATCACTATTCCTTTTTCTTAACCTATTTATTTCTTCTTTTGAATCAAGGTAAAGACGTTTAAACCTGTTGGTTAAGTTTAAATTGGATCTATGCTCTATTTTCAAGAGGCTAAACTTGGATTTAAGTTCTTCAAAGGAGATAGATCTAATTTTATCATCTGAGAAGTTACTTAGAGAACTATTAAGGCGAGCAAGAAGAGTATTATCATCTATAGGTTCAGGGAAAGATTGGAGGAATGTTGCCTCATCAGTAAGACCATAAATATCTGCAAAATGGTTGCTTAAATAAGCTACAATAGGGTGAGAAGAATAAAGAAATAAATAAGATAGATTATACCATATAATTTTTGATGAGCTTTATCAAGATCAGCGAACTTCTGCTTGTCAGCAGAGGCATCAGTTTCCAATTGCTTATTTTTTCTGCGAAGATCACCAACTTTCGCCTCCAGTTTTTCTTTCTCCTGGCGAAGGTTATTAACTTTTCCTTCAGCAATAACACGTCTAGTGTCCAAATCAGAAGCAACAGCAAAATAAGCTCTTCCAACCTGCGAGAGAGCTATGTAAATTAAGATTTGGCGAAGAAATTTGGCGAAGAAATAAATACAAAAATAAAATAAACAAGAGGAAACATACCAGTATGCCAAGAGAATTCAAAAGACTGGGAGTTAGCAATCTTGAAACTCCGCGAAGAGCAGCATTGTCATCTAAGATAGGAGCATCACAAATGTTAGCGAGAGACTGAGATATTTTAGTGATAGCTTCGTCTCCATACTCATTTGGGATACCGTGTTCAGTATCGCCAAAAAATTTAGATTGTTGAGCCATGGAAGACTCAGAAGGAGAAGAATTCACCATAGAAGGAGCACCATTATCAACATCAAAGTTATCCTCATTATCTTTATCTACATAAACATTTAGGTCATCAGGAGTAGATTGAGGAGTTGAAGAAGAAGAATGTTGAGTTTTTCTTTTCTTTGAAGGAGGATCGCCAGATTTATCATCATGAGGGGCAATAGGCTTTTCTTTAGCAGAGGCATTAGATTTTCCTTTGCGATCAGTAGAAGATTTTCCCTTGGGTTTTGGTTCTAAGGGTTCAAGCTCTTCAATCACCTGCAAGCATAGATAAAGATAAGAAATAAGGGCAACAATATATTGTTAAAATTATTAAAAGAATATTTCTTACTTCATCTGTGAAGGATCTCAGAGCTAAGAGAGTGTTAGGTTTTCTAAAGAGCTTATAGCTGCGTTTCATTCTGTCAATCTAAGAAAAATCAAAGAGATTAGCGAGGATGTAAAAATATAAGGATGATAGTGAATAATAATAATGAAAAAGTTGAGAGGATATATACTTCTTTAGATTTTTCAGGCCAACTAAAGACCCATGGCTGATACTCTTGAAGATTCACGGGCAATGCGAGAGAACCAGAGATATAATCTCCTTCAAGAAGTAATGGAAAAATAAACCACTTATCATCATTAGAATGGCGAGGGCCTTGATTGGTTTTTGTATGAAAATCAATATCTAACATGACAATTTTATCTTCAGCGATTTTATCTTTCTTCTGTAAGTGGAATCCCCAGCGAGTGCGATCTATTTTCATGGGAATTATGTCATAATTGATAAATAAATTTTCCACAGTATACATCGCAGGAATGATGGGAACATCTTTGAATTCAGGATTTTTCGCAGCATCAGGATAACGAGAACCTTTATTAGCACCGCGAGAGGCATATTCAAGTAATAATCTAATACAATCTCCACCTAATTGATACACCGCTCGTGAAAATTTCTCATGAGAAATTATTTGATAAAATAAGGGAAGTTCTGGGTCATAAAGTGGAATGGGAAGGCCAGCTTCAAGTTGACCTAGCGATACTATAATTTTATTGCGAGAAAGTTAATGTTCAGAAAATAACTTGACAGAAAGTTCAGATTTAGAATCTTGACCTGGAATTATTGACAAAGTAAAACCTTTGATTTTGAGATTTTCTCTCATCTCGTTAAACGCAATCAAATTCTTAGCACCAACAACCACCATTTTTGAGTATGGGAATGAAGGAAGAAATTGAAAAAGAAGAAATCGCGAGAATAATAAATGCGCAATTTACGGAAGAACAGTAAAGTTGCAGAGAAGAAGAATGAAGAAGAAAGTAAGAGGAAAAGAGAAGAATGAGAGAGGTATTTATAGAGGAAGAGATTGCTCGAGAAAATAAATGCAATTAATGTAACGAGAGGACAAAAACGGCCAAATCGCAGCGGTTTAAATCAACGTGTCAAATGTTGATTGGAAGGAGAAGTTGCATGGACACCGCTGGTGAAGAAACATAGAAACGTGTCAGAGCAAATGTGATAATGAAAAGATAAGTAGTTACAGCATTTTGATTCTCATGATCTTCTCTTCTTCGCAGAAAAGACATGAGAAGAGGAAAGATGTAGGATCATAATATCGCCACAACGATATTCTCGCGATGGAAACGACACTTCTGCGAGAAACCCAAACATTTCTACAAGTATTAACAACACTTTGACGATAGCATCGCAAGATTCTTCAACGACATTTGGCGAGTGTTACCAAAGAGTAATATAACGGTTAATGACTGAAGATATGTGAGAAGAATAAGTTTGCTTCACGATGGTAACAAAATTAGCGATGGTGAAGACTAAAGTTATGGCGATGAGATCGCAGAGTAGATCCGAATTAAGGGGAAATCTTAGCTGTCTTCCACTATGTATTTTACTATATAAAGGATTCGACTAAATCCAGAAGATGATGATGTACTTTTGAGAGTTGAGAAAGTTTTGAGGAGAGAGAAACTCCAGAAAGAAAGTTGTAATTCTGAGTTTTGATATTTCTTGTAAATCTTCCTGAAAGTGAATTAATAAAAGTGTTGTTGTTCATCCACAATTATGACTTAATTTTCATAGATTTTTGACAAGGGTGTAGTGTGGGAAATCCTGCAACTACAGTTCATGAACTAAAATATTTATATAATAAGGAATGCAATCTTTGCAAACCGTGGATATAATGTTCATGAATCAATTCGAGTGAATCAAAACCTATTTTTCTTCGATTGTATCTTGTATAATTCTATAAGATCTAAGTAATTGAACAACTTTATAACTAGTTCATTTGAGTCATTTGAACTAGTTATGGTAAAGATGAATAAGGTTGATATAAAAGTGCTCATATGGCTAACCATTGGTTAACTATTATTGAACCAACTAAGTGTACAAGTTTAGGTATGGTTACTCAAACCTAAATAAAGTTACATTTCATTTGTGTATAAAAAGATAATTTCGATGTAACGGTTGAAAGATATTTGCTTGAATCTACTCAGATTTTCATCTAACGGTGAATATTGAATTCTTACCAAGGTAACTTAGATTACAAACCTTGATTTTAAGACTATATAAAGGAGAACTCTAGCAACTGGGAAACCTAATCCCTACACTTCTTGTGTGATACTAGTTGTATAAGCTAGAGTCGATTCTCATTTAACCTTAGGTTTTTCACGAAACCTTGTAGGTTAACGACTTAAAGACTTCATTAGGATTATGAAGCCAGACCCAACTATTTTCTCTGTAGTCGCGTGATCTGATATTTCTATTTCTATCATGATTGAGTGCAATCGTAAGATTATCTTGAGATTTATATCTCCGATAGGCAAGATAGAAAAATAGTCACAAACACCTCCGTATCATTATTTGTGATTCCACAATATCTTGTTTCGTTAATCAATTAAGATTATTGTGAGGTGATTGATAATACTAGGCTATTCTTCGGGAATATAAGTGGGTTATCAATTGGTTCCTGTTTACCTTACGGAAAAAAAAACTTGTAGGTATATCTGTGGGAGACAGATTTATCTATACAATAGAATTTTTTGTGTGATACAAATTTATTTATCAAGTCTTCGACTTTGGGTGGTAGCAACTCTTAGTTGCGGGTGAGATCAGCTAAGGGAATCAAGTGCGTAGTATCCTGCTGGGATAAGAGACGTAAGGAGCACGACTGTACCTTGAATCAGTGTGAGATTGATAAGGATTCAACTACATTCCAAACTGAAGTTATCTTTGTAGTAGTCTAGTGTATGTAGCGGCTTAATACAGTATGGTGTTCAAATCTAGACTAGGTCCCGAGGGTTTTCTGCATTTGCGGTTTCCTCGTTAACAATACTTCTGGTGTCTGTGTTATTTATTTTCCGCATTATATTTTGTTATATAATTGAAATATCACAGGTTGTGCGTTGAATCGATTAATTGGTAAATCCAACCTTTGGTTGTTGATTAAAATTGAGGGTATATTTATTAAATACCCCTAGTTTTGACAACTAATAAATATACCCTTATACAACAATATAAATACCCCTATCATTTAAATACCTTATCCCTTAAAAAATATATTACCTTAATACCCTCACTTACAATATTATTTTCCATTTAAAAATCTTATCCATTAAAAAATAATTTTTCTATTATTTCACATCCATTGGAAGCACCATTTCACCACCACCAACAGCATCGCCGCCACCACCACTCCACCACCACCACCACTTCGCCACCACCACCACTTACTAAATATAACCACCAATAATATTCCACCACCGTCACACACCACCACCATTGTTGTTGCCGTCGTCGCTGCCGCCGCTATCAATATTAGGTGTCAACAACTGAAGTTGATCCAAAAAATCAAAAGTTCAAAATATTTGTCAAATTTGGTTGTTGATTCCATTTTTCTAATGTTGATACACAAACATTAATTGTTGACTCCCTAAGCTAAGGTCAATTTCTATTGTTGATACAAAAATATTTGTTGTTGACTCCTTACACTAAGATCAATTTATATTGTTGATACACAAATATTGGTTGTTGATTCCATTTTTCCATTGTTGATACACAAACATTGGTTGTTGACTCCCTAAACTAAGGTCAAATTCTATTGCTGATACACAAATATTTGTTGTTGACTCCTTACACTAAGATCAATTTCTATTGTTGATACACAAATATCGGTTGTTGACTACCATTTCTATTGTTGATACACAAACATTGGTTATTGACTCCCTAAATAGTTGATGGAGTAGTATTAAATAACTTGTCATCCAACCTCACCACCACCGCCGCCAGTAGCGTACAATATTTCCAACACCACAAACAACCAGTATCATCATTATCTTCATGACCAACTTTAATTAATCATTCCAACCACAACAAACAAAATCTCCATCATCAAAATTCATCATTCTAATCTCACCAACATCACCAACACCACCAGCACACAGAATATCCACCAATACCACAACAACCATAACCACCACTATCTTCAAGACTGATTTTATTCCATCATTCAAACCTGAACCAACACAATATTCTTGACTGATTTTATCTACATACTACCACCACCAGCAGAAACTCAAACTAGAAAAAGAAGATAATCAATTGATAGATTGAAATACATACCTCCTTCATCGCTGCCGCCACCACCATCATTGTAGATCTGGTATCTTCCTCCACCAGCATCATCTTCTTCTAATTAAACAGAGATTTGATATCCTCCTTCACCACCGCCATGACCTTCACCTCTATTATTTGAAACTAGGGTTGCTGATGGATCTTAAATTCGAGTTGGTTACTCTATCGATTGAGAAGAAGAACTTTCAATTGAAAATCTAAACTCATTAAATCTATAACAGACATCAAAAGAAGAGGAATATTAACAGTTTATAATGATTATCAAGCTTTATTTCTGAATCTGAATCAGGTGAAAATTGATTTAAAATCAGGTGGTGATGCTGCTTGTGATGGATTTGATGGAAGTATAAGAGGTGCTGCCAGAACTGATGAAAAGATCGGTGGAGGTAGTGGCGGAGGCGACTCTGAAGATGTACTGGCGGAGATGACGATAATGAAATTGATTTTCGGTTTTTAGTAATGAAGAAGAAGAAATATCGAATAGATTAGGGATATTAAAGGAAGTATCTTCTAATTGAATTTCCTTGTTTTTAGGTTAGGGGTGTTAATATAATGGACAAGGGTATTTTTGAAGTCCATGAAAAGGAGGGGCATTATATAATTCCCACTAAAATTGATTGATCCTTGAACATTGGTCTTTGGTACCGTTCAAGTTATCTCTGTTATATTCAACCAGGCTCATAAATTATTATTTGTTTGATTGAGGATTGAATTGAGAGATTGAGATATAACTCTTTGGCATACGTTTCTTAAGATTGAGTATGATTATCTAGTTGATTCTCTTGAAAGTATATTGGAGTTAGTCCATACAGATTGCTAAGCGAAATATTGGGTGAGGTTGTTGGACCCCCCCCCGTTTTTTCAATTGGTATCAAAGCAGGCAAACATGTTTAATACCTTATAAGACTTTGTTTGTAGCGATCTGACTCTATGGACATAAGTTTTATCTCTGATAACGCAACACCGCCTCAGATTAACTCTGACATGGTTCAAAATCTAGAAACATCTAAGATTTCTCCCATATTTTCTCCTCTGACTGAATCTGTGTTCAACTGAGAAAAATGCTTAGATGAACAGTTGGATGATCTTTCAGATGAAAGTGATTCAGAAGAAGGACCAAGTATTGGTGAGGAAGTCTCTCAATATATCAATCTCTTTGACCATGTATTAAAGGGAAAGAAGTCAACAGTTTGTTTGGCTAAATATCTGGCACCTCTCTATCAAGAAAACAAAAAACTCTTTAAAGGTTATTATGTGGGTACAAACTCTTACAATCTACCGTTAAAGATCGAGAAGAAGATGTACATTCAAAAAGGTCTGAATGTGATAATTTTCTTCGAAATCTCTTTGTGTTGAAAGAAAGACTTGTAGAATCTGAAGCAAGATATGACTCTCAATAAAAATGTTTCAATGGCAGAGAAATCAGTCTTCTCGCCAAAGAAAAACTTTTGGAGACTAATCTAGCTGCTTCCCTTGATAAGGTAAATTCACTGGAAGAGAATCTGAAAAAAATTCAATTCTAGCTCTACAAAATTATCTTCTATGCTGGGAGAATGTAAAGAACATCGTCGTACACGTGGTCTAGTCTATAAAGGAATAGATGCTCCAAGCACTAGTAAGATCAATTTTGTCCGTGCTAATGATAAGTCTCTAAGAGAAAAACCTTCTTCAGCAGCTGATGTGCTAAGGAACAAGGATTGTCCACCTTTAAAATCAACTCACATGAGAATAGTCAAGAACAATTCCTTCAACTGTTATTATTGCGCAAACAAAGGACACCTTGAAAGGAAGTTTCGTTTCCGACTGAGGAATGAAAAACTTCATAACATTCTTGTATGGATATCTAAAGAAGTAATTAAACCTGTTTCTCATGTAGTTGGAGTAAAAGGTCTTGTCTGCAATCAAGAAAAATGTTGTGATGAGCCAATTCTTGATTATGATTATGATACAAAAATCACCTATAATCATAGAAGAAAGAATGTCAGGCGGACAACTGACTCTTTAAATTACTCTGAGAAGAGAAAAAGTCATAGGAGGAAGAAAAAATGTTCAGACTCCGTTTTTATCTCTGAAGAAAGTATTGAATCCAAGACATCTGCTCCAGGCTTCATTCATATCAATAATCGAGTCTCGGATCTCAAGACAAGTATAAGCATACTCAAATGGAGCATTAAGAAGGCTACAGTTTCAGGTATCCCTTGTTCTCCTCTGTTTCAATCTCTTTCGACTAACCATATTGACTTTCCTGAAAATCTTCATGAAGGAAAAAGAGAAGAAGTCAATATTCTTGATGAGAAAGATGCTCATCAAAATACAACTTGACTGCTCAATGTAGCATCCTCCTTGTAACTGTGGGAGGATGCTCATAATTCTCAAGAAGATCTTTTGTCTTGAGAAAGTAGTCGTTTGTATAGTATTCTTTTCAATATCTTTTCCCTTTTTACGTAATGATGATCAGAATACTGTTGAACCTTGCTCTAGTATATTACACTATGTAATATTATTGATCACTAACTCGTGAGATTTTTTTTTTTTTGTTGCTTGTCTTAAAGTCTTTATTTTTCTTTTTCTTTTTCTCTTCCCATTGACTGATTAGTTGTTGTTTATCAACAATTTTCTGATGTTCTTTTGAACTAAAGTTGTCGTCAATATGTTTAGAATATGTTTTTGATTTTTATTAAAAATACTTCTAAAAACGGCTACATGGCTCTCTTGGTCATTTACCAAGTATGTGACCATAAGTGCACGTACACCTAACCTGTACGGAACATATATGAGTAACTCTGGGGTTTTCCTATGAAGCATTCATGTATATATATATGTATCATGCTATTTTTGATATATACATGTTTTGTATCATCAAAAAGTTCATCTGAACCTTTTGTGCATGTGCACAATGGATGGATGCAATAAGGAAGACGAAGTTAAGAAGGGAAAGGAAATCGAGTTTCCCGAGAATCCTGTTTTCATAACCTGTTATTATGTTATTGATCATGAAAAAAAACTTCCAGTTCAGATGTCATCACAACTGGTAGGAAATCTTCTTAGAGATTTTGATGTCGTACGTGAACAACTTGGAACTGCAACAAAGAATCTTGAATTTATGAAAAACGAACTGAAGAAAATAACTGATGAACTCATCTATGTTCGATCTCTAGTTGTTGGCCATGTCTGAAGTTTTTCGAATTATTTTTTCTAAGAGTTGTTTCATTATGTCTAGGAAACTTCCTATGAGAATTTATTCTTGTGTTTTAAAAAGGATAACTAGGGTTTGGAATAGCTATTATTGTGATTACACATAGCTATTTCCAACGATTTTCATCTTGCAATGTTTTTAGATTTATTTATTTAAATTCTAAAGTTTATTTGGAAGATGATTTTGCAGTATTAATCTTTATGGTTTTATATATTGCAACTTGTTATGGGATATGTATGTTTGTGTCCGTGAACTTGGATTGTCCCATACGTGGTCAAAATTTAAGTCTTTCATATGTCAGTATGCAAGCATTGATAAAAGATTGAATGAACTTTTGACAAAAAAAAGTTAAGCCTATTACGTCATTATGCAAATATTGATGAAAGATAGGATGAACTTTTGTTTACAAAGATTAAGTCTATTATATGTCATTGTGAAAGTAGTGATGAAAAATAGAATGAATCTTTGTTTATTCCGCAATATTGATCTTCCCTGATCCATATTTTTATGTAAATACTGTGCAGCTCCGTAAGTTTTCTTATGTGTGCATTTTCTATTAAATTAATCATGGGTTCTCTTGTGGTTAATTTAATTAAGATTTTTGGATACAAATTCATATTCTTATGTGATTTGTTAATGTCTCAAGAAATCCTTCTTTTCTTGTAAAAATAAGGTCGCTCTTGTTGTTCTTTCGAGATTGACATTATATGGGGGAGAGTTCTTAATTGAACTTGTGCTTAATTGCCAAATCTTTGTGGGGAGTGCGGCTGTAAATTCCTTGATGAATGCATTTAGTTTTGACTATATGATTGCATCTAAAAAAAGTTGATATGTGCTTTTCTTTTGTTCATGAAATATCTCTATGGAAATTTCATTAGGACCCCACTAATTTTCGTACATTTTCCAATTTTATTGACAAAAATGGGGAGAATTAATGTGTAGTTCACACTAAAAATACATACGGTTTGCGGATCATTATGTAAGGGGGAGTGGTTTTCATGTGAGATGAAGTATTGACTAAGGGGGAGTGATACATATCACCATAGTTTGTTTTCTAAGTTGTGATACAATTGAACTTTGATATTATGTAATAATACTATGACACTATATAACAATGATTGAAAGCTATTGTTTTCTAATTGTTATAGCTACGGATCTTCAGAAAAGATGATGTTGAATCTAATTCCTTTAGAATCATTGGAGTACTTGGAAGTGAAGATTTCGAGTAATGTTGAAGAACCAAGGAGATCAAGCATTTTGTATTCCATATGTATTGATAGTTTTGTCACTAAAATTGACAAAGGGGGAGATTGTTAGACCACTGCTCGGTTGAACTCACAAGCGTTGCTATCTCAAGCTTAATTGTCAAGTTTAGTTTCCAAAACTATAAGTCTTGATTTCTAGTCTACTTATAGCATCTCGAATTAGGATAGTAAGTGTAGTTGAGCCTTAGACTCCACGACATTCATCGAATGAAGACGAATAACTACTCAAGGGAACTTGTGGAACATCATCAAAAAAAGGTATGTGGAGACTTGAACATATCTATCACTCAAAATTCTATCTATTTTATCTCATATTTTGAGACAAAAGTTGTATTGCTTATATAGACTTCAATTATACACATTTGCTATTTCGAGCCTAGTTTATCTCGCTTATCTATTTCTCGAAATATGTGTTGATAAGCTTTGGCTTTTCCAAGTTCATCTTTACTCGTGACGAAAGTCATGTTGATTATTTCAATAACTTGAAAATCGCTTTGATGAAAATAGTTTGTGAATAATGACTATTTTAACATCCTCTAAGAAAGTTTTAATGATTGAAATGAGAGTTTAGAACATGTAACCATCTTTGGATATAAACATAATGTGTTTTCACATTTGTGTAGAAGTCCAAAACTGGGAACCCAAAGTATGCGTACCCGTAAGCGTACTGGCGGTTGTTGGAAATCCGGGTAAGTATGCGTACCCGTACGCATACTAGCGGAAAGTTCACGTCCAGTGAATTTCTGCTGGAGTTTGAAAGTGAGAAAAAAAAACTCAATCTAGTTACTTAAGTACGCGTACCCGTTTGCATACTTGAGTAGGTTACATTCTAAAATCGGTTTGTTCATAAACTAAAATATTTAAATAATAAGGAATGCAATCTTTGCAAACCGTGGCTATAATGTTCATGAATCAATTCGAGTGAATCAAAACCGATTTTTCTTTGATTGTGTCTTGTATGCTTCTATAAGATCTAAGCAATTGAACAACTCTGTAACTAGTTCATTTGAGTCATTTGAACGAGTTATGGTAAAGATGAATAAGGTTGATATGAAAGTGCGCATATGGTTAACTATTGTTGAACCGACTAAGTGTACACGTTTAGGTACGGTTACTCAAACCTAAATAAAGTTACATTTGATTTGTGTATAACAATCTAAGTTTGATCTAACGGTTGAAAGATATTAACTTGAATCTTATCAGGTTTTCATCTAATAGTGAATATTGAATGCTTTGTTACCAAGGTAACTTAGATTGCAAACCCTGATTTGAAGAATATATAAAGGAGAACTCCAGCAACTGGGAAATTTAATCCCCACACCTCCTGTGTGATATTATATGTATAAACTGGAGTCAATTTTCCTTTAACCTTAGGTTTTTCCCGAAACCCTGTAGCTTAACGACTTAAAGACTTCATTGGGATTGTGAAGCCAGGCCCAACTATTTTCTCTGTAGGTGCGTGATCTGATCTTGATGTTTCTATCGTGATTGAGTGCAATCATAAGATTGGCTTGAGATTTATATCTCTGATAGGCAAGATAGAAAAGTAGTAACAAACACCTTCGTCTCATCGTTTGTGATTCCACAATATCTTGTTTCGTTAATCGATTAAGATTATTATGA
Source organism: Papaver bracteatum (assembly GCA_023529315.1). Lineage (NCBI taxonomy): Eukaryota > Viridiplantae > Streptophyta > Magnoliopsida > Ranunculales > Papaveraceae > Papaver > Papaver bracteatum. Next base: position 1,154,111 of record JAJJWX010002382.1, on the reverse strand, counting down.
GGTAATTGATCCTAGGCTATTCTTCGGGAATATAAATCCGAGTTATCAATTGGTTCCTCTTCGCCTTGATTTATCAAAAGACGGAACAAAAACTCGTAGGTATATTTGTGGTAGACAGATTTATCTATTCAATAGACTTTTCTATGTGATACAGATTTATTTTTCAAACCTTCGACTTTGGGTCGTAGCAACTCTTAGTTGTGCGTGAGATCAGCTAAGGGAATCAAGTGAGTAGTATCCTTCTAGGATAAGAGACATAAGGAGCACGACTATACCTTGAATCAGTATGAGATTGATTAGGGTTCAACTACATTCCAGACCGAAGTTAGCTTTGTGGTAGGCTAGTGTCTGTAGCGGCTTAATACAGTATGGTGTTCAAATCTGGACTAGGTCCAGGGGTTTTTCTGCATTTGTGGTTTCCTCGTTAACAAAACTTCTGGTGTCTGTGTTATTTATTTTCCGCATTATATTTTGTTATATAATTGAAATATCACAGGTTGTACATTGAATCGATCAATTGGTAAATCCAACCTTTGGTTTTTGATTGAAATTGATTGACCCTTGAACATTGGTCTTTGGTACCGTTTAATTTATCTCTCTTATATTCAATCAGGCTCGCAAATTATGATTTGTTTGATTGCGGATTGAATTGAGAGATTGAGATATAACTCTTTGATATACATTTCTTAAGATTGATTCTGACTGTCTAGTTGATTCTCTTGAAAGTATATCGGAGTTGGTCCATAGAGATTGCTAAGCAAAATATTGGGTGAGGTTGTTATACCCTAATTTTCTCAGTCGATCTTAGGTCTGGTTCAACTACCAACCCGGGTTCAACACCCAATCCTAACATCACAAGTTCTTGTGGTATTGCCAGTACTACTCCTCTCAACACTGTCGGATCTTGTAGTACTTCTAATATCACTCCTCCGGCCAGTAATGTCATGCCAGGCATCACTACTACTCCTCTCAATACCGATACTCCAATCACCACTCCTGACAATACTGCAAGCGATGGTACTATCAATAATCCTTTCTTCGGCCGGTCTCGTGAGGAAACCAGAGAAAATACGCCTACCATAGTGGATCTCATGAAGGTTCTGGAAATTCTCGCCAAGAATCAAATAGACATGGCTGCAACACAAAAAGAGTTGTGCGGTTACCTCAATACTCTCACAGATAAGCTGTGGTCTAAGAAAACTCAGCCCTAGTCAGATAAAAGAAAAGTTAAGGAAACATCCTCAACTGTTGATCCTGAAACCTCCCCAATTCACATCTTGGACGATGATGAAGTCTGTAATGATGCAGATAACCCAGTGGCAAAGGAACCAACAAGTTTCATCACTCGTGAATATTTGGAGCGCTTTATGGGGGATCGTGGAATAGACAAGACATCATATGTTTATCATCACCAACCTCCATATCCTTCTGCTATACATAGAGTTCCTCTTCCGAAGGGTTATACTTCTCCAACATTCACTCTTTATGAAGGAATAGGCAATGTTCGAAAACATGTTTCTCGATTTTTAGAATTATTAGGCGAACATGAGCACAACCATGTTGTCCGTCTGAAGGAATTTTCAAAGTCTCTGACAGGCAGAGCATACACATGGTATAATAACATCGCACCAGGAAGCATCGCCAGTTGGGGAGAAATGATTCATGCTTTCTACCGAAAATACTTCTTCGTTTCGGAACAAGTTACTATCTCTGATCTTGGAAGGATGTTTCAGAGAAACAATGAACATCCCAATGATTACGTGAAAAGGTTCAGAGTCCAAGCTTTAGATTGTCATGATCTTAACGTCACATAGAACTAACTTTTAGATCTTTGCATCAATAGAATGATCCCGGTTTATAGAGCTCTAATGGAAAATCTTTGATTCCATACTTTCTCAGAACTTCATGAAGCAACCAAATGATAGACACATTTTTGTGTTAGAATTGTCCTCAATGTCTCTATTGTTAGATTTGTACTTATTTTGGTGTTTTTATGTTTGTGTAGGTATTTTTGGAGAAATACACTTGTGCGAAAAAAAAATTGCTCAAAAAGTGCTATTTGGACCCCCCAGAAAATATTACTAAAGGCACCCTCAATTTGGATAAGGGGCACCTCAGGGCACCCCAGATGTTAAAGGCGCCCGTGTTTTGGATCAGGGCACTTCATCCTCTACATTTTGAATTTCACTTTTGGCGGGAAAACTGGATATTCACGGAACAAAATTAGGGATTGAATTTTGAGCTTGTTGTAGTGAGATTCAATGGCTGATATTCATTGGGAAGACTTGATTGATTGTAACAGGGGTGGTATGGTTGATTGTTTCGGTTCAAATTGGCTAGATAACTCGTGAGAAGAAATCAGGGCAGCACGTGCATGATAGGAACAGTTCACGATATTGCATGAGTTTTGGAGAATTAAAACGTGTTCTGCTCATGTCGGATGACTCGAGCAACACTTTGGACCTTGACAAAGATAAATAAGGAGATTTTGCAGATGTAGAAACGCGTGAGAAGCTAAATCAGGGAAGAAAATATTCCCATAATATTTTCTTTACTGCCCGAGTTCAATGAAGAATATTGAGAATTATGGCGTGATTAAATGAGGATGGGGAGTATAAATATGCTGCTTGGATCACAGAAGAGGAGAACGGAGGGTTTGGGCAGAGAGCAGAGTGAAGAATCATTAAGTTACAGGATATTTTTCTGCTGGTGTTTAACTGAATAACACGAAGAACAGACGGCCAAAAACCGTCGTTCCTAAACAGTGTCAACGACAGGAAGCTAGGGTCGCAACGCTACAGAACCAGTGACGCATACCTGCTATTGTTCTTTGTAACTGGGTTTTGCAACATTTATAAACGTTGCAAACACCCGATTTTCAATTTATTTTCACTCTATTCATCTTTGTAAGCAATGAAAATCAATTTGAGCGTGTTTCCAACATGATGTGCTAGACCCATCCTCTGGGGCGACGGAGGAAGCTATCTTGCCAATGAAAAAGTGGTAATCCTTAGTTATTTAATTTGTGCAATTTTTAATTATGATTAATTGCCTATATTGAAAATAGATTTTATGATTTATGTTAAACAATTGTATTTTCTATTGATGGATTATGCTTGGCCTAGGGTTTTTGATATCCCATGCTTTGGATTAACATTTGTTGTTTCTAAAAAAATCTACTTTTGCAATATTTGAGAATCAAATTAAACGTGTGAAATTGCATGATTGTAATTAGTATCACTTTGGAATTGGTAAATACCGGAATCCTAGCCCTAGTCTCTCCATAATTCTCACATTACCTTTTATTTTGAGTTTGTTATATTTTTGTTTTAAAAATTAAGTCTAAAAATCTGCTTTCACAAGTCTCAATGAACCTACTACTACAACATCATTGAAAATACTATCAATTTTTGGTGCCGTCGACACGGACTTGTCTTTAGGCTAGAGTTTTTAGATTTTTTTTCTTTTTTAGGTTTTTATTTGTTTTTATTTTATTTGTTCTTCTTTATGTTTTTGTGTTTTTGTCTTTTCCTTACAGAATTTGGAGCGAAAGAAAATTGTGCCAAAGCTTTTGGTGAATACTTAAAGACTTGGAGTAAAAGGCAAAGTGAAAGGAGCGAAAGAAGAAGATTTTTTTTTTTATAAAAAGAGAGTTTATTTTTTTAGATTGTATTAGGATTTCTCTATTCTTGTAATTTTCTTTTTCTTTTGCACTTTAGTCTTTGGACTTTGGACTTGGACATTTGGACATTCTTTTATTTTTAAACCCTACGGAAGGGTATTATTAAATATTAAATTGTTTGAGAGAAGGACGGTGATTACGATATCACCTCGGCCCATCGGGTTCGTACACGACATAGGAGTCATGGCCCGAGTCTACTACAATGGTTCATCCCCCGTATGGAATGGGAGGTAAGTTTTTCGAAACACTCGCGAATCCCCTATCAGCGAGTTACTGTATTCCTTCGTTTGCATATATGTTGAGGACTTGAATAAGACTGTTTTAAATTCCTAGTAAAGGGCAAGGACTGGCCATACAAGATAAGGGTTAGGATTTTATCACCATTCCCTTCTTGCCCATCTTAGGAAAACAATACCAAACGCGAACCTAAGCTTAAAAATTGGAATAGAACGAGAGCGATAGGGTAACGAGCTTACTAGGAAAGTCATTCGAAAAATATTGGTTACTCTTTAAGCATACTTCGAAGTTCATGATGGTTTCTGTGAGTTGAATGCGTGACTGCTCCACCTTGTAATGCGGTGAGGCCTTGTGTAACACCCCAAGTTCCGGACCAGGGTCAAACCCATCTGGGGATCCGAACTCGAAGCGTTACAGGTCGGAAAGAGACTTATACATATTTATTTATTTTTGTTGCTAATTTACTTTTACACAAAACATAGTTAGGACTTTATATAACATGAATTGAAGCATATAAATCCACTAATTATCTTTAACAACATTTTTAACCAAACATATTATTTCAACTACATTTGAAACAATACAATAAAACAATTCAATCACTAAGCTACTCATTCCTAGCTTTCGCTGCGCCACTCTGATAAATCTGCAAGGATGTCAATTGGGGTGATATGACAGCTCAATAGAATGCATTCCCAATTCTCTAAATATGCGCAAACATAATCATTTTGTCAAGGAAAAACATATAACAAGAACACGGTACCACTTTGAATATTCAAGAATCACAATGCCAACAATATTGTCAATAAATTATTCATCAATTATTCAACACATCTATTCACGTATTAATATCAATTCACCAACAAACCATTTGGGATTTATCACACTCCCAATTCATTCATTTAATTTCATACTTGATTTTAACAATTCATTGAATTATATTTCACACATATCACCAATAATCTTGAGTTCACGGTACGAAAACCTTGGTTCGTACACCCACCTATCGTTTATCGGCACGGACAGCCTCCATCGATGGTCAGGAACCAAAGTTCCTATGGGGATCATACACATTTGCTCTAGGGGATCATTACCCGTTTCATTCACAGTACGAAAACCTTGGTTCGTACACCACCTATCATTTACCGGCACGGACAGCCGCCATCGATGGTCGGGAAACACAAGTTCCCATGGGGATCATTACCCATTTAGCTCTCGGGGATCATTACCCGCCGTTATCATGAAACATGTTCCATATAACGGTAAAACATGAACTCATTTACTTTTATAAATCCTTTTTACAAAAAACACAAGCAACCATGGCTTAACATACGACAACAACATGAGTTTCTTTCAAGCATTTATGCAAACAAGTTAACTGCAGCTATTTTACATCATACATTTCATGATGATTTCTTTATCTGATCTTATTGAAACTTTTACAGAACATACACAGATCCATAAGAAAAAACATATCCAAATTTCACATAAAAACCACGGATCAAACAAAAGTTATAGAATTTACAAGGACATTCTAAAAACTGAGCAGATTACATGTCATTACCAAACAATTCATGATAAATTCATAACAATCTGAAATTGACCCAATCCAACGCAAACTGAAAGATAAGATGTTTATCTACAACTTTTATTAAGGACTCAAATCCTTTTAACACTATTAAGACTTCCTAAGAATATCAAAAACACAGAAACGCGGAACTGTCCAGAATTTCAGAAACTATCATCCAAATTCAAACACACATTCAACGGTGAATTTGTGGTATATTGTTCTCAAAATTTAACCATAGTTACCTAATCATGTTATCTAACAACTTCAAAAGCCTAATCATCATTACGAGATATATATTTGTGTGATTAAATTACTAAAACCCAATAATACAAAATCATACCAAGTAAACACCAAAGAAAACACCAAAAGAGAAAAAGAGTTTGACATTCTACCTCAATTCCATTGATTTTCCCAATTAGAATTTCTCCTCAAGAACCCTAGCTCCAATTCATATTCTTCCTCTCCATAGGTTCTTTCTCTAAACAAAAACCTATATCTCCATCTCTTTTTCTTTCTCCTAGCCTTTTGATTTCTAATTTCTAAAATTCCTTTTCTAAACTTTTAGGTATAAAAACCTTAATAATACTAATATTCATAATGATAACTAATATTTATATTTTATTTATTTCTTTTAATTGTCTTTTCATTTTCTATTTATTTTATTTTACTTATTAAAATAAATTAGGTGACTTTATTTCCACCCTAATTTGTAGCTTTTCTAGTCCAAACACCCCAACTAGACTAAAACACAAGAAAAAACCTAAGTGTCAAACTAAGGCGGTTATAACCCGACCCGAACTGGTAAATAAAAATACCGGGTATTACACCTTGGGTATCAAAGATCCACGTAGCTTCCCTCGCCTCTATTCAACTTACTTAAACTCGGATTGATTCCAGAGGGGTTTGATCAGATTGTAACGAATTCCCTTTCGAAGGATTAGAAGTTGGTCTAGAAAACAATCTAAGTGGAGCCATCATGCTTTTTGTTTGCTATAAGTCTCTAGGTTTGTTTTGGTGGAGTCATCCTTGTTTGTGTTTGCATAGAACTTCCCTTCCTTTTAGGATTTTTCTTTTCTTTTTCTTTTGTTTTTTCTAGTGTATGCCAGAGGTAATTAGAGAACGGGCTTGGAAAAGAAACACTCTAGGTCGTTTGATTAGTGACAAACCTAGTAGTACTTCTTGTGAAGGCGGGGAGCTCGAAGACTCTATTTTTGAGAGCCCCGTTTTTGGAAACTTCAGTTTTGAGAATTTGTCTCTTCGTGAAGAAAGTACCCCTAGTACTTCAGTTGTGCCAGCAATGGCTACTTTGAAAGCCTACATGTACCCAACTAGGACCAACTGAGCATCGTGCATTAAATTGCCATCCTCCACGGCTACTTATGAGTTGAATCCTGGTATTCTTCAGATGATCCCTATATTCTTAGGAAATGATGATGAAAACCCTTACATTCACATTAGGGACTTTGAAGAAATTTGTGGAACAATTAAGATTAAGGACCTTACTGATGAAGTCTTGAAACTTAGGATGTTCCCCTTTTCCTTAAGAGATAAAGCCAAGTCATGGATGAATAATCTACCATCTGGGTCTATAGAAACATGGGACCAACTTACTGCTATTTTTTACTTAAAGTTTTTCCCTAAGCATAGAACCGCATCTTTTAGGCAGAAAATTAGTGCCAGTGTGCAACAAGAAGGAGAATCCCTTTATAGGTTTTTAGAGAGATTTAATGATCTTTTGTCGCAATGTCCTCACCATGGGTTCAAAAAAATGAAACTAGTTGAAATTCTGTATGAAGGTTTAGACTATTCGACGAAAGCCATGGTGGAGTATATGTGCGCTGGTTTATTCACGAGTAAAAGCGCTGATGATGCATTTTCCTTCTTAGAAGATGTAGCTGAAAAATACCAACAGTGGGAGTCTTGTGTTGAACCCCCTAAAAGACTCTTGGTCAATAGAAATAGCACCAATGTGGTCGATACAAGCTTTGGGTCGGATGCTAAGTTCGCTGCTTTGTCTAGAAGGTTAGAAGTTCTGGAAATGGGTCAGTCTAAAAATAGGTCCCTTGTTGAACCTAATGATAGAACTAGAGCCTCTCAAGTCTCTAGTTGTGGAATAGAACCCAATAGCTCGTTTTGGGAAGGTGACGTTAGTGAATAGCAAGCCCATGCTGTTTATAACAATGTTAGGTTTGAAAACAATCAGAAGTTTGACCCATACTCAGAGACCTACAACCCTGGTTGGGGAAACCATCCTAATTTCTCTTGTTCTAAGGGACAGAATCAAGGTCAGTCTAGTAATTCTCAGCCTCCCCCAGGTTTTGGTTATGCTAAGAACTCTTCAGGTCAACCCCAGTTTCAGAACCTTTCAGATAAAAAGATCACAAGTTTAGAAGAGATTCTCGCCTCATTTATTAAAATCTCTGAAAAAACCAACCAAATAGTTGTGCAAGGGATATAAGAAAGTAAGAGTATAGGTTATGCTAACTCTCTGGCTATTTCCGAGTTGAAAACCTAGATTAGTCAGATAAATGAGTCTTTGAGGGAAAAAGGTAAGTTTCCTAGTCAAACTCACCCTAATCCTAGAGGAGTTCATCAAGTAGGTGAGAGACCATCAAACCATGTGAATTCGATAACAACCCTTAGGAGTGGTAAAATGGTAGACAATAAGGTAGCCATGCCTAGTGGACATATTGTAGTTCCATATTCTACTTCCCAAGAGGAGTCGTAGCTGAGGAAACTGAAACAATTCCTAAGGAGTCCCAAGAAATTCCTGATAGGACTACCTTTGTGCCTAGAGCCCCATATCCACAGTTGTTAACCCCAACAAAGAAGAAGTCAATTTTCAACGAGATATTGGAAACATTTAAGCAGGTGAACATCAACATTCCGTTATTATAATCAATTAGGAAAATGCCTGCTTATGCCAAGTTCCTTAAAGATCTTTGTACAAGAAAGCGTAAGCTTAATGTCCATAAGAAAGCCTTTTTACCTGGTCAAGTAAGTTCAATTCTTCTGAACCAAACACCCCCTAAGTATAAGAACCCTGGATGCCCCACCATTTCTTGTGCAATTGGTAATCACATGGTCGATAAACCTTTACTTGACTTAGGAGATAGTGTTAACTTACTCCTGTATCATGTATACACCCAGATAGATCTTGGTAAGTTGAAACCGACTAAAATGACACTAAAATTAGCTGATATGTCTATCAAAGTGCCTCGTGGTGTCATAGAAGATATTCTTATTGAGGTTGATAGGTTCATATACCCAGTGGATTTTGTTGTTCTAGATACCCATCCTGTTCAGGACCCAAATGCTCAAATCCCGGTGATTTTAGGTCGGGAATTCTTAGCCACATCTAATGCTGTCATCAATTGTTAAACCAGACTTATGAACATATCTTTTGGTAACATGACTACTGAGCTAAATGTATTTAATGTTATTAAGTCTTCTGATATGGATGATTTAGAAGAGGTGAATAAGATTAGCACTCTAGTTCCTAATCATTTAGCCTGCACTATGTTTGATAATCCATTATTTGATGAACCTTTTAGTGATTCGGAGGAGGTAACCATGACGAAAACCTTAGTTGATGAGCCTACATTGGAGATTTTATTTGATAATCCATTATATGATAATGTTGTTCATTTAGATAACCAGTGTCCCAAAGAAGCTAGTTATTATGCTGACTTTATGGACCCTAGAATCCATCCCATAGATTTTGGTCCATTTGAGGATACTGTTCACCCTAAGTTTGGGGGTAATGATAACTCTAGTGATCGTCATGTATCCCTAATTAAAGTCCCTAACTTGGGACTCGATCTTTGTGCGTCTAAGATACTACTTGAGTTCCTTCAAACTCTGCTACCCGATCCTCCAGATACTGTCCATAAAGAAACCCAGTTCTTAGAGATGTGTCATTCGGTTGAACCTATTTTACTAGACACTTATATAGAGCCCAAAGAGGTACCCCATATAAATCTAGTTGCCTTGATAAAAGCCATAGATCAAGTTATGATCCATCTGCTCATATTTCTAATCCAAAATGGTAGTATTTCATTTGTGTCTACTCTATTTGGTTCTGAGGACCCGCATCTATTTCGGCTATTGGTATATAACTTTGGAAAGTGACAATCCTTTTGAGTTATTTGATGTCTAGATAAAGACTTTAAATTTAGCATTTTATGGAAGTCACCCACGCTCATGCATACGGTAATATCCTTCCTTATTTCTTTTCCCTCAAGTGGTAATAGTTTCTCCTTGTTCATGTTTTTAATTTTATCTTTAGAACATTGAGGACAATGTTAGATTTAAGTTTGGGGGTAAGGGAGAAACTTCTAGCATCACATAGTATCCGGTTAGCTAAGTTTATATACTGTTTCTCACCGAAAAGATAGAAATTGGAATGCTAGGGAAAACAACCTTTTGAGACATTAGAGAAAAAGACATTGAGATCCTTGAAATTCAGGAGAGAACTTGTTCCTTTTAGAAGGTAACCGTGATGGACCTAACCATCCATGATGGAAATGCAAGTAGGTCAGGAAATGCCAGAAATACAAAGCAACCTCACAATGTAGTCTTAGTTACTGGATTATGACACTCTTTCAGTAAAATCTTATCATCATCAACAATCGGAGCGACATCAAAATATATGAAGAAAGTGGAAGACGTTTAAGGTTTAGAAGCAACAATAGATAATCAGAATTCAAAATCAAGGGTTACAAGAAGTTAAAAAAAAAATTGAAATAAATGAAATAAATTTTGTTCAATAAGGCCATAGGAAAGTAGAAATCTATAAGGAAGTTTCAAGTGAGAAATCGAGCCGAAGAGTTAATTGTCAAGGTTCTATGAGGTTCAAGAATTTATCATCAATAGTTGAAGCCGAAGAAGAAGTTGTTTCTACTGAGCACTATGAGAGAGTCGAAGAAAGATATATTTGGTTGCTTTGTTAGTACGCTTTCAATATGGCACAAGATCTTTCTAGCACTGGTTTAACTCATCACACGTAATTAGTCCAGCTATCTAGCAGATGTCCCTCTCATCTTTTCTCTCTCTCCTAATCTTATCCAGCTGTAAATCAGCGGACACATCCTACAATGTTTATCTAGCTGTGTAGCGGATATCTCTTTATCTAGCAGTGTTGCGGATGTGTCTCCCCTTTTCTTGAGTCAGCTTTAGAGATGGCACCTTTAATTTTTATGGCATTCTGGTCACTTGGCGACAGGTTGAGAATATGTATGTCCTCATAGCTCTTTGGATACTTTGCTTACTCCTTCAACCGTTGACACGACTTGTGCACATTTCTCGCCGTGGGATAAATCCATATGCCGCAGACCGCCATACCAAAACCCTAAGTGATATCCCCCATTTGTGATGTGATTGATATTTCACGAATCGTGGAGTCTGCGGGGCAGACGTGTTTAGGTTTAATCAATTATTGACTGATTAGACACTGAGCCTAAGTTTGGTGAATCAAGCATGAATGGTGAATGCATAATGATTCATGGGTCGAACATGTAGTTCTCTGGAGAGATGTCAGTATGACAAGTTACTGACTAGTTAAGTGATTGAGCAAGTATTGCCGCGAATTATGAGAATTCAATGAGCAACTGAGCAAGTATTGCTCAATTCACCGAATTATGGGATTTTGATGGGGAACTGAGAAGTATTGCTCAATTCTCCAAATTAAGGATTTGATGGGAAACTGAGCAAGTATTACTCAATTCACCAAATACTGGAGAATTGTCGAATAATATTCAGGCGATTGAGCAAGTATTGCTCGATTCAGCGAATTATTTACTGGTGATGTGACCCAGTAAAATTTTAATTAAAGTATTAGTAGATTACTGAATATTGTTTAATTAATTTTAGATGTTGATTAATGAATCAACATAAATTTATTAGTGTTCTAAATTGATCAGAATGATGGTTTCACAGAGCGTTCATTCGAAACCCTAATTTTGGACAATCCTCAGTCAATTGGAGAATTGCCGAAAATTGATTATGAGTGATAGAGGGACTGGACACATGGAATGAGGAGTATCCATGTGATTCCCAGTGCTCGAGTGAGAACGCACCAGGGTTCTCAGTCTGAGAGTTGGTGAAAAGTGATGATTAAATGGGGAGTTCACCATTTACTGAAAATATTGTTGGGTTCAGCATTAGGTGTAAAACCTAGGTATGAGAGATGGGACCGACCAAGAGGGAATGGGATCGGCTCATGGTGGTGACGTGACCAAGTGTTGGTCATTTGGAGGATTCTCCAGTTGATTGGAGAGATCTCGGCCCAGTATGAGCGATTGAGCAAATTAGGTCAGAATTGCGAAAACGTGTGGGACCGAATTCGTGCAATCCCTAGAAGCAACCTGGTCATTCATGGAGGCATGCATGCATTTTCATGATGTTTGTGTCTCCATACTGAGAGTTTCAGTATTTTCTGATGCGCGTTTGAGCGATGTTGTGAATTTTCAGAAGAGTTTCATCTTGGCTGAGAATTCTCGATTTTTAGTGGAATGAGCATGTATGCTCAATTCATCAATATTTTCAAAATATTAAAATAAAATATTTTAATAATCCAAAATTGCCGTGAGGGGCTAGCCGGCCGCGTGACCATGTTGGCTTTTGGTTTTCATGATTCGGGCAATATTCGAGAAAATATGGAGAAGTCACGAATTTTTTTCAAACCCAGGAGTTTCACGAGTTGAGGGAAATAAAAATAATGAGAAATTAGGGATTACAAGGTGTCGGACCGACCACGGCTAGGGCATGGCCGACCGGCCATGTTGCCCGGTCCCGCACACCTTTCCCTATTTTATTATTATATTTTGTGAATCCTTGAAGTTATGGAGAGTCCTTGAAGATATGGAGAATCCACGAATTTTGGAATAATAATTATAAAAAGCTAAGGATTGTGAGGTGTGGGACCGGCCACGGCTTGGGCATGGCCGGCCGGCTAAGTTGCCCGGTCCAACACACCTCTCCTTATTTTATAATTTATTTGGTGAATCCTCCAAGTTATGGAGAACTCTCGAGTTTTTGCACAAATTGGGAAATTTTGCCAAGATGGAGAAGTCTCCATGGGTTTATGAAAATCACGAGAAAATAAAGAAAAATAATGGGGAAGCATGGGACTGGCCACGGCCGGCCGGCCGCTTCCCATTATTTTATTGTTTATTATTTTTCTCTCTTATTTTGTGGAGAACTCTCAATTGTTTCATGTTTTTGGATGCTCGTTCGCGCATCCGGGTGCTCAGTCGTGCATCATTGTCGAGTACACTTGCACAATTTTTACGGGGCTTACTCAGTGATGGTCCAGATTCCCAATGGTTGAATATTTATTGTTAATTCATGAAATTCGGTGCAGAATAGTTCATGAAACGAGACAATAAAATAATTGGTTATTTATTATTAATTCATATGATCAGCTGTGGATTGACCATGAACTAATAATAAAACAGGCATTACCATTCCATGAGATCGTGGATTCGACCATAGAATCGGAGTAATAAAATTATCTATTACCATTTCATGATATTAACAATTAATTCGATCATGGAATCGGAGTAATGAGATAAATTGTTGTTGCCATTCCATGGGATCAAGTCGTAAATTCGACCATGGAATCAGAGCAATTATTATTGTCATTCCATGGGATCAGGCCGTGGATTCGACCATGGAATATGAGAAAAATAGATTATTCGGGGAATTCGGTGGTGAATGTCATGACAGAATTAATCTATGTGCATAGTTAGGAGACGGAAAATCCTGAGGGTGCTCTCAGACTCTACGGAGAACACTCGAGTCTATACACGTCGCTCTACATAGTTAGGATCAGTGAGTGTCACTGTCCTGAAGGCGTTGTTGCTCTCAATCTGACGGAGAACCGCCCAATCATTCTTCTATGCAGAGGGGGGTCGCTCTCATATAGTCAGGTAATAGTGAGTATCACCGACGTCCTGAAGGCGTTAAGGCCTCTCAACAAACAATTATGTAGGAGGACCGTAGGAGGGCACAATGCAACGCCGGGGATCGAACGCTCAGCTTGTGGATACTTTTCGAAAGACATATTCATCATGGCTTCGTAAAATATGAATCGTCACATGCCTGAAGCCGTATCAGGAACATGCAGTATCATGATTTTACTGTTTTGACCTTTGTTGAAAATCCACCATCTACATTAAGTCCCCTGCATAGTGGGGAGCAGTCATGTTATGCACTATGCATTAAATGGTGATTTTCAGTCGACGAGGTCTGGTTGAACTCAATCTACAAAAGTAGTTTCAGAATCCTCAATATACCCCAATGAGATCATGTACGAGTAAATGTGTGGATGAGATCTCTGATAGTTAGGTAGAGTGTCATCTCATGAGCGTAAAGAGATGAGGCACTACTTATTTGGGTGTTTAAAAGCTTAGTTATGGTCGATTTAGGATTTGCGGTCCTGATCCCAAAAGGGAAACCCGTGCTTATTAGGTTTTGGAAATAAATTTGATTTAAAAGGGGATAACCATAAAATTTATATTTTATTTTTTCTTTGGCCGACCATTACTTCACCATCACCCTCATACGAGCAGCAGCATTAGGGAGGAAGAAAAAGTTCACGCTAGCCTGTACCACCGCCGTCTGATCACCGTCCGGCGAAATTCTGGCCGACGCCGGCAGGTAAGTCCGTGCATTATTTATTTTTCTGCATGTTCTATGATTGATTATTGTTCACAAAACCCAAAATCCCATGGTTACATATGTATCTGTAGGATTTATGAAGGATTTTTTAGAAAACGTATGTATATGCACGTTTGTTTGTTAGTTGGAGAAACGAGCAAAAATCCCTAATATGAAAGAGATATGTTAATTTTTGAATAGACATGGTCTAGTTGAAGTATCAAAAGTTTTGTTTATTAGGTTTCATGAAAACCCAAGTTCGTTTTTTGAAAGTATGAACTTTGCAGATAAACATAATTTGTTTCGTAAAAGTAGTAAATAATAATCCTTAGAGTTAAAGGAATTTTGAAAAGACCTGAAGTTCATATTGAAATTTTATTTGAGAACTCTCGAAGTTTTACTTGAAATATGGAGAACTTCTACAAAATAGAAAAGTCCCTGGTTCCATAGACGAATGCTCGATTGAGCAAAAGTTTTTTTTTTTTGTAATTTACGTGAGTTATTAACTCACGATTTTTTTTTTAAAAGAGTACGTGACTTATTCACGCCCTATTAGATAAAAATTGGGTTTTTAAAAACACACAATTTATGAGTTTGGTGAATTCACAGTGTATTCGCGAATTCAGTGTGATTTTATAGCATATGTATACATAAGATCAGTGAGTGCTCACATAGATGGTTATGTGAACTACTCATCATTTCTCAAAAAGTCAATGTAGACTCTTGAATGATATGTCTTATGCTCGATTTTGCAGGCTTGAAAGAACGAGCAAGTTTTGGAGGTTTTACGTTGTCATCACTAAGTTCGTGAAATCGTAAAGAGGTGAGAATTGAGGAATACCATTTTTGCAGACATCGATTGTCATATTTGCTTTAATTCCATTGAGTTGAGGAATTCATGTATGGATGTTGCAGCAATTTTGCAAAATGGTTGAATCCCGTAGTGCTTCTGAAGATGATATTCCTTCGAGAGAAGATGTTTCCTCAAGAGAGGATGTTTCCATAGATGCCTCTTCTAGAGATGATGGTTCCTCCAGAAACGATGATACTGAGGTTTCCCAGGAGAAGAAGGAGAGTTCTAAGACTAAAAACATTCCAATGCTGAGGATAAAGGTGAGCAGCAAGTGTCCAAAGGTGATTTGATTTTAGGCCATAGCCGTGTGAGGGCCATATTGGATAGTGCTCAGGTGACACAAGCCATTCAAGCTGCTAGAAATTTGATCATCAATCATGATATACCAGGTATGATAGACCTGCTCGCCGGTTGGTGTGTCCCTACTCACACATTTATATGCAGATAGGGAGAATTCACTATTACTCTAGAAGATGTAGTTTCTTTGTTGCACCTTCCAATTACTGGTAATTTTCCTAAAGAACTCTCGACAGAGGAGAAGGAGATATCTGACATGTTAGAATCCAAGATGCACGAATTTAATGAGTCACCTGCATCTTGCTATGCTCGATGGTTATCACACTGGTGGAAAAGAGGTAGAACTCCTGAAGGACCGGTTGATGGCGTTTTGACAATTACGGCTTTCTTGTGTCTGTGGCTCTCACGGCATATATTCGAAGATTTTGGACACTTGCTGAAGCCATTTGTGATTTTCTTTGCCATTAAGATGGCCAAAGGTGAGAAAATTCCCATTGGAAGTCTATTTTTGGGTTATTTGTTCGCCAACTTGGACTCTCTAGTTGTGGACTCCAGTATTTCTGATGGCTTCATGAAGATTGAGACGTATGCTAATACCATGTTTCTCCAAGCCTTGATGTGGGAGCATCTTGAGAGTTATGCCCCAATTTCCCGTAGCATTTTTCAAGGATGCATGGTCGACACTCATCATTCCCTTCTTGAGGAGAATATTGCTAGGATCATGCGCTGGTCTAGAAAGTAACCACAATACAAGATATGCATTACTGACATTTTGTACATTGAGTCTGAGTTCAACTTTCTCTCCTGGGTGTCGGTTCCTTCTCTTTTCTCACAGTTGATCACTTTCAATACTACTGACGAGAATATCACGTTGAGTACTGGTTCTGGTCTGAGTGAAGGAGAGAGATCTTTCGTCTTGAGTTGTACTCCTGGTTTCTTGCTATCAATAATGAACGAAGGATTCCAGGTAGAAGAGTACAACATTGACAGAGCCGCTAGACAAATGGGACTTGACCAGTGCATTTCGGATCATCAAATGAACAAGCCAGAGATTGGGTACCTGAAGGCTCATTTAGACTGCACTCGCGTGGAAGGAAATAAATACTTGTTCCCATGTTCTGACCGAGAAACCTTCGCAATTCCTGGTTATATAGGCTTTTGGCATCAGCAACTCGAGCGTGTATATGCATTTGTAATAGATATTCAGTCCCCTGTACGAGAGTTCCCTCCTCCTGACATTGTGTCTGGTTGACCCAGGTTGAAGTATCTCCCTGGTAGTGATAAGAGGAAGACATCTCTAAATGCATCACAAGTAAGTGCTTCTTCTTATGATTTCATCCAAAGTATGCCAATCATATTTTAATCGTATTACTTTTCTTATGATAGGGTGGTCGCGCTGTGAGACCTCGAATTGATGTAAAATCTTCAATCTTTCAAGAAAGTCCCCAGGGAGGAGAAGGCAGAAGTAAGACAACACATAGGATGATACCGAACAGAATACAGTCTCCTGCCTCCTCTTTGGTGAGTTGCTCGCGCCTTTCTTCATTGTTGCAACTTTCTCATACATGTAATTAGGATTTAAAAGAGTATTGCTCATCCATTTCATAATTTTTCCCCATCGGTTATTGATGGTCTCTGTTTTTCTCTTGGTCGAACAATTCAGGATTCCAGCACTGAGGAGGTTGACGTAAGTTTCCCCTTTTGCACTTGATAATTGTAACTCGCCCTTGGACGAATGAGTGACGATTGTTGTTGATATGGATATAAGGAAATCACCATGGATAAGGAGCATGTTGATGAGGAACATTCCTCTTTGAGTCATGAGAATATGGAGAGCTCTCGAAATCCCGAACCGAACGAAAATATGGAGAGTTCTCCGAATGAAGATAACGGAATTTCCAATGGAGGTTCCAACATTTCGGAGTCCTCAAATGATTTAGAGGCTCCCCTAGTAAGTATTTATTCTGTAATCTCTTCATAGAAGTATGATATTTCTGATTTATGCATGAATGAATGAGAACCCATATGAATATACGAGTAATTTTTCCGAAATACGTCATCAGAAAATTTCAGACTTCAGATTTTATTAGAAATGTTGTAGAATCCTCGTCTGGTGTCGGATTTTTGATGTCCGCATATGTATCTTCAGGCCTAGGAAATTTCCAAGCCTAATCAAAGAATATCTTCGAATTTTGAGCATGTTTAGGGATGAAAAATGCGAAACAGTAAACTTCTAGGAGATATTTAGAACTTTTCCAGATCGCTCGTGGTGTGATGTTTTGGCCACATGTCCTCGCTCGTTCATCCGATTGTCATGAAATCATGACATGTTGTATAGAACTTCCATACGAAGAGAATGGTATATAACCCATCTCTAGATTCCTCACCAATTTCTCCCAGTTCGTCATTGAACATAAGGCAGTGTAAATCTTCTTTAGCTAAGTTTCTTTGAAAACGTGTTTCATGGCTTTGATACTTCTTGCACATGTCGTAAATGTATAATAAGGAACTTAGATGATATTAGTTCACTTAATTTCTTAATCTTATGATTGCATTGGATTTCCACGCCTGAACCATCCTAATCCCATGTAATCTTCGCATTAGGTACCGAACGACGAAGTTGGGAATAATGGATCCAATAATGATATATTGGGAAGTCCTGGAGTTGTTGGAGATGAAACTCCTATACCTGCACCTCCAGGTTATGAAGTGATAGTTGTTAATACGGGGGAGGTGGTGGAATCCCCAATTGAGCCTCGGATGGTGGAACCTGAATCGAGAATAGCAGAAACTAATTCGTCTGAAGTGGTCTCCATGATTGTTGATGATGCTCCAGTAGTTGAGAGGCATATGATAGTGCATGAGTATCCTAATGCAGGTATTTCTTTTGATCCTCAATTCGGTGAGTTACTCACATACCACCAGTTAGTTGGTGGTTTTAGTGTTCCTATCAGATATGCTGCTATGTATGAGAAACTGTGGAAAATATATGGACACATCGTGGTTACTCGGGATCCAGAACGGAGTTATTTCTTGAGAAAGCAAGTGGAAGCCATCTTGCATGTTATACATGATATCTGCATCACTCCCAGAAATGTTGTTACCTGAGACGTACTCTTTGATTGGGAGTACAACTTGAAAAATGCTGAAGAACTTGGCTTCAATCTGAAGTGGCTTCGTCAAATGCTTGATGCTCTCAGGAAAACAGTAGAGGGTGGTGCTCCTTTCACTGCTAGTGACGTTGTGACGAATAAGATGAACGAAGTTGCTGAACTGACCAAGAAGCCGGAGTTGGAGAAAGCGGCTTTAAAAGTTTTGGAAGATGCGGAGAAGCAGAAATCATTCTTTGATGGCTTTCTTTAGTTTCCTTTCCATAATCTCATGAACATTGAACTTATGAGAGGGATGTGAGATTTTATTTGGGTTTTGATTTTTGATAGGTTTTGAATTTATGAGTGACTGAGGATTTTCTTTTGATTTTGGATTTGATAGAGATTTTCTTAAATAAAGAACTTTGATAGCTTGCTGAATTTTCAAATGCTGAGTGCAAGTATGCACATGTTTTGGAGGAATTGAAAATACAATTAAAAGAAAATCCTAAAGTGCAAACATCAGATGTTTTGAGCGCTTTCCTTGGATATAAAATATCCAATGTTGAATGCTTCATGCATCGAAAATCTTGAGCCAATTCTCATGAATCACTGGTATTCTTGTCTTGCCCTTGATGTCATCCAATTTGTAGTATCCTCCAGCGACTGACTTAGCAATCATGAAAGGCCCTTCCCAGTTAAAACTCTTTGCATAATGCAAATTTTTCCTAGTTTCCTTGAGAACCAAATCTCCTTCATGGAACTTATTAGGCTTAGTTGGTCGTGCCTCAAATTTCTTTTGTTTGTTCAGGATTATTCGCACAACGGGATGCACTGTCGGTGGAATTTTCAGATTCTGTGGCATATATGGACACTCGTGCAAAGGAAAATATGGCGGGCATCGCCAGGTCTTTAGCGATAAACCTTTCAATGCGGTGCATGGTCAGAAGAGGTTCCAACCATACAGTGTAATATTTCCAAAGCGAGACTGTCCACTTATAGCGTTTGATGACATGTAGGTTTTGAGCGAGTCCCCGAATTATGGTAGCATATTTGAAAGTAGGTAACACATATGCATCATGAGGAATAATACTTGCCTGAGTGCGAAACCTCCTGACGAATTCGTTAGGGCTTTCTCCAGGCTTTTGCGTGAGTCCCATCATAGTTTCGACCTCTTCCAAATGCTCAAAATTTTGGTCATCTTCTGAGTCAGAGATTTCTTCGGTGGATAAGTGTGCAACTGAAGGTGAAGATACCGCAGTAATTTTTCCATCATGAATCCACGCTCTTCCAAGAACCATGTCGTATCCAGGATCCTCCCTGATTATGAAGAATTTAGTTGCTGTCCAGGTTGAATCACTTTTTATGTTAAGAATGATGTAACCATAAGCATCCCTGGAGATTCCTTCATGATCTTTGATTGAGACTGGAGCGTGAGTTGCTTCTTGACGAGTGATGCCATTAGCTCTGAGGGTTTTTAGAGTGATGATGTTGACAGCAGTTCCAACGTCGACTAACGCTCGTCTGAATTCGTTCCCCTTGAGATGTACCATGGTGATAAGTCCCTAGTCGTACATCTGTTTGTATGTCACAGGTGGTTCAGGAAATGTTTCCTGAATTGTCAGTCATTTTCCTGACACGACATGGTTTAGCGCAGAAAACATGTCATCTCTTTGGGCCCTTGACAAGTACAGCAACTCACAAACGTGCTCCATTAAAGACTGAACTGCTTCCTTGACCGGCTGCTCGGAGGGTGCTAGTGTTCTGATCAGGAGAGGATTTCTGTGTACTCCTTCAGTCCCCAGTTCTCCTGAGTCGGCCTTTTCTTTGAAGAAGCGCTTTAAATTTCTGCAGTTGTAGGAGCGGAATATCACAGCAAATGATAACTTACGAAATTGTGGAGAGAAAATACATTTTGCGAGTATAGAATATTTTGCGAAGATAAAGAAATCACGAAGAACGTTTTACGAGTAAAGGAAGTTCGTGAAGTAAATTTGCGAAGGTTCGTATGATGATTCTTTGATCCGAAATTAAGGGAAATATTAGTTGTTATTCAATGTGTAAAATCATATAAATAGCCATTTAGGCATGAGAGGAGGAGAGACACACATTTTGAGAGAGGGGATAATTTTAGGAGGAGAGAGAAATTTTTAGAGAGAGATGTATTTTCTTTATCATCTTATTCCCCAAAATTCTAGAGCTCCAAATATTCATTAATGGAGTCTCAATTGTAAAATCATGTAATCACATACAATCACTAGTGAAGCACCGTGGATGTAGATCACATTGATCGAACCACGTAAAAATCTTTGTGTCTCTTTATAATTTTAGTACCTTAATTCTTAGTTTCATATCAAATTAATTAGGTTTAGGAATCATTTTAATGGATTCTAATGAGGGTGTAGTTGTGAGATAATCCGCAACTACATAATTGGCGCTAGAAACAGGGAATGAAGAAATTGTAAACAAAAATGAATCCCGTACAAAGATGTGCCAACAATTCTTCCATGAGGACAACACAGGGGGAATGAATAAATTATATTGTTCCTACGAATAAATAGTGAAGATGCGAAGTAGTAAGTTGGAATGAACTACCAACTAATTATGAAGAAGAGAATAACGAAGAGTGAAGGAACACGCACTATTAAAACAGCAAAACAAATTCAAAAACGCACACTTAAAGAACAGAGAGACACACAGCAAGGAAAAGTTTATCTTGTCAAAGAATAGAGATTTTTAGTCCACTTCGTAAAGGAAACTATATTTGTTTTCACGCATAACAACAAAGGCAACAACATTTTTTCATTTTCTTCGTGGACACCATTTCCATTTCTTTATCAACTCAACTCACATCAATTCCTGTGGAGATATTTGTCCATTCATAGAAGTAAATTTTGTGAAGCTTACTCATTTGAATAGAAGACTTAATCAGCAAAGTAATGAAAGATTGAAGAGATACAAAAAAAAAAAAAAAAAAATGGGGAATTCAATCTCGCAGACTATTTTATGTTATGTGGTTGGCGCCAAATTTTTATTGATGTGGAAATGTGGCTTCTATAGTGAGCTTCAATGAGAATATGGAACCTAAACGTCAGGCTGTCAAAGAAGAACAAAAATGAATATGGAATGTACTACAGCAAAATGATCAAAGAGGTTGCGAGCAACAAAAATAAACATATTTCGCAAGATAGGTTCTGTGAAGAAAAGTCTGTTCAAATTATAGCGTCTGTTCGAACTTACAGCGGAAGGGACAATAACAAAATTTTAGAAATATCAGCCATTCGCAACATCAGAAGGTGACGTGGGAGAATAATTCCCGATTCAAGATATAGCAGAGAGGGTCATGAACAAAGTTAATGAGCTCAGTCTCATGGATTTTGCGAAGTACAATTTCAAACATCTTGAGAAGGGAAAATGAAGGAAAGCTCATCAATTTAGGATTACCAACTACACCCAAGGAAGATCAGTGAAAAGATTGCTTGAAGAAATGTAGACCTCAGAACCAGTTGCGATTCAATCCAACAAACATGAGCCATTGCCTCCAGCTACAGCTAACATAATCCAGAAAATGAAACATTCAATATTGAGCTCTTCAAATTAATTCGTACTTCAACTCCGACCGTTCCCTTGTCCCTAACAGCAACCTATACAAATGAGTTGTTGGTGAAGTGAGCTTTGCGAAATTTCTTATACGAATGTTCGCAAATAATTAACGGAAAGATGGAAGTAGTTGATGCGAGCAGAAAAACCAGTTGAATGCTTAGATATTGCCACTAAAGATGCTTCTGTATACGGAATCCAATCAGCAAGACAGTCATCTAGCAGGGAAGCAGTACGTGAGGAGATAAAACCTCAGTTCCATACTTCCATACGAAGTAATTTCTGCGAGATATTAAAAACTTGAAAAGGGAATATTTCTGCGAATCTTTTGTTGTTGTACAACCATTGCTTTGAAATTAAGCAAAAGTCGCAAATTTGTGAAGTGGTAACTGATGGCAAGAGGAGAAGGAGGTGTTGATTACTAAGGTTGCAGGTTTTAACGTTGCCGCGTTTATGGAATATATAGATTTGTACTTGATGCTGCGGTTGAAGTTAAGATACAGGTAAAGAGAGTCGTGAAAGGAATACCGCAGAATTCAATTAAGAGTATAATATAGCCACGGACATAGTCCAGCCACGGTTATGAAATATCTAGATTTTATTTCGCAACAACTAAGCTTGAGAAGCTAAGATAAAATGGTTAAACATGGGGTGACATCAGAATTGGGAGCAACAAATGAATGAAAGAATTAGACCAAATCACTTGACGTGCTCAAGGACTTAACATTTACACTTTCAAGGTGATTGTCGGAGGTGAGAAATAAGGGAGAAATGAATTAGTCCAATTCACAGCAACCAAGTATCAATTTCTGCGAAGGTGAAAAGAACAGCAGCCAATGACTGTATATTGCTTCCCTAGGGAAGTAACCAGAATCCATTTCATGAAAAGGGAAGTTCGCAACTATTTAACTTCGTGAAAAAATCTTCGCAAACATTTACTTCATGAATATTCATTTATGTTCGCAATTATTTAACTTCGTAAACGTTTACTTCGCATATATTTTTCAAGACTTGCATCGACATAACCTACTTCGGGAAGAAGCAAACTACTTCGTGAACATCCAGCAATCCATCAGAAGCATGAGGTGAACTCACGCGGGCATGTATCTTCGGCAACCAACCAATTCAAAAGCTACCAGTATTGTTTCATTATTTCGCAAACAAGAGACAACAACAAGCCGCAAAAGGTAAGTACCATTTCCTTGAACATTTTATTTACAAAAGACAAAAGATTTTTGATTTTATTTACCAAAAGCGATATATTCACAAGATTTCTAAAAAATTTAAGATTCCAAAACATTTCAAAGATTTATTAGATTGGTGAAAGGCGATACAATCGCAAGATTTAAAAAATGAATTCATCGCAAAAATTTAAAGATCTCAAAAATTTTCAAAGACTTCAAAGTTACAAAAAACAGAGAAAATTAAATTTATATACTTCTATAGAACAATTTTGATTTAAAGACGCGATATGAATATTTCTCATACTTTTTATACTAAAGATTTTATGAAAACATTCAACATTTTATGTACATGAAAAATTTACGATGAATTTTTAAAAGGCGAAAAAATACCGCCATTTACGATTAACTTGCGAATAAAAGACCGCAATCTGTGATCAGCCTCCAAAAAAGAAAGAGAGCCGCAGAAAATTTTATACAGGCAAACCTTTGTGGCATACACCCTAGTTCGCGAAGCTATATTTCGTAAGAGGCAAAGTCCTAAAGTACATCATTTAAGGGGGTACCTATAAATGTGGCTAAGGGTAACCGGAACACCACCAAGGGCCCTTAGTACATGGTAAAAATTTAGGGGTACAACCCAATAATGGGGTACCTATCCGGGTTAGACACATTGGATTCTCACCTAATCTAGCGACATTACGCAATATAAAATGCGGTGTAAGAGGATATAGGTTGGGCGACTAAGGCATACTGTCTTTCCCAAGAAGTGTAGAAAACGATCAAGGCGCCGAGGTACACGGTTGAGTCAAGAGTGCCGGGTGAGGTTGAACCACATCTTCCATTTTTGACAAGTCTTGGCAAATGATGCACTTGGCCCAAAGATACCCCATAGGGTGCAACCTCGTAACTATAAGCCCTATAGGAAAAAGGATAAGAGGTTGCGATCAAAAGCTGGTTGTTGGCAGAACCGGATGGGAAGAGCTAACCTTGTATGGTCGATGTACGCTTCCTTGAAGGGGAAACCAGGGGGAAGATAAAGGGCAGCACCCTTCATTAGGGAGCTGATACGTGCTATAAGACGCAAATGTCACGAGGCTTCTTGTTTGTGAAAACATAAAGGCTTGTCATATTTGTGCAACAAATGAAGTTCTGCGAGCATTCTAAAAAAAAAAAAAAAAAAAAAAAAGAGAGAGAAGGAAAACATACAAAAAGAACTCGCAGAACATAGTAAAGAAGTTAAGATGAGATCAATGGGTCACTACATGAAAGTGTAGAGACGTCATGCGGTTTCATCGCAAGACGGCAATGTCATGGGGCTTTATGTTCGCAAGAATATTTAGGCCTATCATATTGTCGCAACACTTCCTGAAGAGGCTAAAATACTATACAAAAATATAAGGCAAGATCAATGGGTTTTTGCATGAAAGTGTAAGAACGTCCTGCGATTTTGTCGCTACAAAAGAGGTGGCAAAATAAGACCTTTACTTAGGAAGGCATGATAAGACCACAGCAATTAATGAAATTCATTACAATCATTGAAGAAATTATACAAGAATATACATCATGAAGTTTTGAAGAGAAGACAACTTCGTCAAGATCATTGAAGAATTTTGAAGAGAATATATATCAAAGAAGACAATTCCATCAAGATCATTGAAGAATTTTGAAGACAATATATATCAAAGAAGACAATTCAATCAATATCATTGAAGAATTCTTACAAGAATATATATCACGAAGTCATACCAGAAGAGGCGATTTCATTCGCGAGAATACACAAATAAACTTACGAAGATGATTATATGAATAGAGGAAACTCAAAGATATATCAATTTTACTGCAGCAAAATGAGCTAAGTAACACAAACATTAACTATGCATTATAATAGATAAGTATTCACATCATACAAGCATCATATTTGCATCATACTCGCATCATTCAAGCATCATATTTGCATCATAAATGCATTGCATAAACATTTCATGGCATAAGCATAAACATTTCATAACATAATCATTACATAAGTATTATGTTCGCACAAATATTTTACAAAATTTTACAGGAAAATACCGCAAAACTTCGCAGAAAAATTCATAACTCGCAGAACTATTCATAGTTCGTAACACTATGTTCGCAACACTATGTTCGCAACATTAAGTTCGCAGCACTATACACAGCATTATTCGCAACAGTAAGTTCGCAATAGTATATTCGCAACAGTAAGTTCGCAAAGACTATTCGAAGTTCGAAATTGAGAAAATCCCAAAAATTCACAGAAAAATTCAGAAATTTGCAGAAAAATTCAGAAGTCAGCAGGGTTACCACTTGAGGCAAAGGAAACATAAGAATAGAGATGCAATTTAATTATTCAACATTTTCTCAAGGATTCTCCTTCATAGATAAAGAACAGAGGCAACTATGGATACCCAAGAAAATATTTGATGTTCTTTATCTTCTCAGCAAGAAGCCTCACCAAAAGTGGAATAATAATTTCACATGAACAGAGGAAATATTTATCACTCTCATCAAGGATATTTCATACTTCTTATATATTCCGAGGATTAAGTACTTCTTATACTTCTTCAAGGATACTTCATACTTCTTATACTTCAATGGCTGATACTTCTTATTTACTTCGCAACATTCCGGGACTTCGCAAAAGAATAGAGGCAAGTATATACTTTTCAAGACTAGTATTCTTTCGCTCGTTCCTTCATCAACAAAGATCAAAGATTACTACAACAACGGATTTTTTCTTAAAGATCGCTCTTCAAGCAATATTCAAGAAAAAAGAGGCAAGATGTAGGAGCGAAATATCACAGCAAATGATAACTTACGAAATTGTGGAGAGAAAATACATTTTGCGAGTATAGAATATTTTGCGAAGATAAAGAAATCACGAAGAACGATTTACGAGTAAAGGAAGTTCGTGAAGTAAATTTGCGAAGGTTCGTATGATGATTCTTTGATCCGAAATTAAGGGAAAGATTAGTTGTTATTCAATGTGTAAAATCATATAAATAGCCATTTAGGCATGAGAGGAGGAGAGACACACATTTTGAGAGAGGGGATAATTTTAGGAGGAGAGAGAAATTTTTAGAGAGAGATGTATTTTCTTTATCATCTTCTTCCCCAAAATTCTAGAGCTCCAAATATTCATTAATGGAGTCTCAATTGTAAAATCATGTAATCACATACAATCACTAGTGAAGCACCGTGGATGTAGATCACATTGATCGAACCACGTAAAAATCTTTGTGTCTCTTTATAATTTTAGTACCTTAATTCTTAGTTTCATATCAAATTAATTAGGTTTAGGAATCATTTTAATGGATTCTAATGAGGGTGTAGTTGTGAGATAATCCGCAACTACAGCAGTCACGGGTTGGATGACTGACATACCTATGGAAGTGTCAATAGCGTTCATTTTCCATTTGCTCCGCGGTTGGTTCCTTTTTGACAGGAGGTAGCTTGATTGCACCATCTTGGATCCAGACTTCCAGTAGTTCGATCACTTCTTCAATGGGAAATGGGAAATCAGTAATTTCCTCACCATTATGTTATGATTGTACATTTCTGGTCTGGTTGTCCTTCTTTGGATCTTTTGGAGGGTGAGACGTTGGAGAAGCTTTTTTGTGTTGTTGTGCTTCGACTTTTCTCTTGATTCCTTCAGCAACATTCATGGAAGCTTCAACATTGTACTGCTTGTTGATCAGGCGCCAAGCACTGCTGCTTCGAGTGTCTTTCGATTCCTCCATTTTGACAGTTTTAGTTCTTTCTAGCAAGGTGGGAGCAGTAGTTGCCGATCGCTTGGCTGCTTCATGAAGTTTCGAAAAAGTTTGGAAGCAAAGATTCTCCAACAAAGCTCTGTAAATAGGGATCATCCCATTGATGCACAAGTCCACCAGTTGTTGTTCAATAACATTTGGATCATGACAATCCAGAGCTTGGATCCTGAACCTCTTCATGTAATCGATGGGGTTTTCAGTAGTCTTCTGAGCCATCCTCCCCAAGTCAGAAATGGTAATTTTCACAGAAACAAAGAAGTATTTCCTATAGAAAGCATTAATCATTTCTCTCAAATTAGCAATGCCTCATAGTGTGATGTTATTGTACCAAGTGTATGCATGACCCGTCAGGGATTTTGAAAACTCCTTCAAGCGGACAACATGGTTGTGTTCATGTTCTCCTAATGCTTCCAGAAATCGAGAAACGTGTTCTCGAGTATTTCTCGTTCCATTGTAGAGTGTGAACGTTTGATAGGTGTGGCCTTTTGGGAGAGGGATCCTCTGTGTGGATGCAGGATATGGAGGTTGATGACGGTGCATGGTCGTTGTATGACCCCTTCCTCGATTATCCATCAAGCGCTCCAAGTCTTCACGGGTGATGAAGCCGGTGGGTTGAGGCTCTACGGCTTTGCAGGTTTCATCAGGAACAGGAATAACTTCGGCGTCCATTGGAGATGTTTCCTTGTCTTTCCCCTTCTCTTGAGTTTTGTTTGACATCTTGTCAGTGAGAGTTTTGAGATAGTTGAATAGTTCCTTGGGAGTAGCAGCCATGTCAGTTTGATTCTTGGCGAGAACTTCCTGGACCTTCATGAGATCGCCTATGGAAGGAGGATTTTCTCTGATTTCTTATGGATGGCGCCCGAAAAGAGGATGATCTTCGACATTGGTGTGAGGAGGAGTAATGTCACCACCATCATTGAAAGCGGGAATTGTTTCCGGAGTGCCACAAGTGTTGTTGCGGGTACTAGCATTGTTGGTGTTGGGATGTGTAACTGAACCTGACCTAAGATCGACCATCTTTGCGAAAATGAGAGATTGCAACCGAGAGATTAATATGCCACTATGGTCTCTAATCTGTGGATGGGGAAAAATATTTCACCGGTTTATTTGGAAAGTGGAAGGTCGAGCAGGCTGTCGAGACTCCTTAGCCGGGCAAGACGTTAATCATCACATAGATGTACCGCTGCAAAAGGGGTGGTTAGATTCGGGAATTCAATCTGTATGACTCCGGCCTAAACCAAGATAATAGCCATTCCAGAATCAATTCGGTCGCAAATAGGGAGATGGGTTGATCTGCATGAGGGAAGCTGAGAATTGTGTGGGATCAGTGATGATCAAGGATTGTGGGTGTGTTGAAGGTTTATACAATATTGGTGAACTGTTGAGTTCTGATAAGTTCTGAGTGATTGATGAATTCTTGAGAGTAGTTACTCAAAATATTCAGTGTTAGACCTGTATTCGAGTGTTCGAATCTTGATTACTGGTGTTGTAATTCATTGTCCTCAATCGTGAATTCAGAGACTTATTTATACTGTTAGATTAGTAACACCACTGATCCCTGTAAGTGTGACGGTTTCTTGAGCGGAAGAGTGGGAAAATGGGAGATCGTGGTAAAGTCAGTTCCACATCATATGGAAACTTGACTGATCGTGCAC
This sequence comes from Papaver bracteatum, assembly GCA_023529315.1. Lineage (NCBI taxonomy): Eukaryota > Viridiplantae > Streptophyta > Magnoliopsida > Ranunculales > Papaveraceae > Papaver > Papaver bracteatum. The sequence continues at coordinate 1,125,495 of JAJJWX010002382.1, read as the reverse complement.
CCACTACTTTGCTAACTCCTTCAACCGTTGACATGACTTACGCACATTTCTCGTCGTGGGATAAATCCACGTGCCACAGACCGCCAGACCAAAATCCTAAGTGATATCCCCTATTTGTGATGTGATTGATGTTTCACGAATCATGGAGTCTGCGGGGCAGACGTGTTTAGGTTTAATCAATTATTGATTGATTAGACACTGAGCCTAAGTTTGGTGAATCAAGCATGAATGGTGAATGCTCAGTGATTCATGGGTCGAACATGTAGTTCTCTGGAGAGATGTCAGTATGACAAATTACTGACTAGTTTAGTGATTGAGCAAGTATTGCCGCAAATTATGAGAATTCAATGAGAAACCGAGCAAGTATTGCTCAATTCACCGAATTATGGGATTTTGATGGCGAATTGAGAAGTATTGCTCAATTCTCCGAATTAAGGATTTGATGGGAAACCGAGCAAGTATTGCTCAATTCACCAAATACTGGAGAATTGTCGAATAATATTCAGGTGATTGAGCAAGTATTGCTCGATTTAGCGAATTATTTACTGGTGATGTGACCCAGTAAAATTGTAGTTGCAGGAAATCCCACACTACACCCATCATAAGAATTCATACAATCAAGTCATTTTTGGATAAACAATCACAATCTTTATTGATTAATCTCACAAATTTTACAAGTAAGGAAAGAAATAAAGCTAAGAAATTAACAACTGCTCTGAACTTTCTCTCTCTAAATGACTTACTCAACGCTCGAAAAAGATCTCTCTCCCTTAAACCTGTTCGGCCCTTTATATAGGGAATTACATAGTGGATGACAGCTAGTTCGTCCTTTATTTTAGGATCTGGCTTGCGATAATCTCGCAAGTTTACAAATATTAATTTCTCAAACACTATAAGTTTCGCAGGATCATCACAATTCTCCCGTGTTTGAGATGATGTCACTTGTTATGTCATCTTTGTTATTTATCTACGATAGTTTCGCAACGTTGTAGATCAAGGTTTCGCAGGAACGTTGTTGTTGCGATATTCTGATCATACTTCTTGCCTCTTCTTATGTCTTCTCTGCGAAGGAGATAATGTCATGAGAAATTGTGCTTCAGAATGCCGCAACTGCTTATCTTTTCAAGTATTTTTGTACTGACACAATTCCGTACTTTACACAAAATTTATTACACGTATCCCCTCTTCTATTCATCTCTTGACATGTCTTTTTTAACCGCTAGTTCTTAACCGCTCATGTCTACTCTTCGCATTGAATGCACTTATATTTTCGAGAATTTGTACTCTCTTATATATACTCTTCTTATTCTTTTCTTCTCATATTTTTACCTTCTCTCTTATTTTCTTTGCAATTTCACTACTTCTCCGCAAGTTTCGCTTCTGCTACTGCAAATTTTCATTCTTCATCTTTCATTCCTCATTCCTTCATTCCCATACTGAAGATGCCTCCAACTGGTCGTAAAAATGAGATTGCTTTTGAAGAAGCTCGAAAGAAACTTCAAACCAAAGGTTTTTATTTATCTCCCATTCTTGGTCAAAACCCTAAATCTGAGCTTTCTATTAATTTATTTTCTGATCATTCTTGCAATCATGAGAAGATCATAGTCTCGCTAGGTCAGCTTCTCGCTGGCCTTCCCATTCCCCTTGAACTTCCCTTATTTTATGAAATACTTTCCCATGTGAAGTTTTTGCGAGCAGTATATCAATTGAGCGGGGATTGAATTCGTCTAATGCTCGAGTTTTCCAATCTTGGTGCTGGTAAGGGATCTCTTTATCCCTCAAAAGTTAAAAACCCTAAATTCGCTGGAGTTGAAATTTTTCCTGCGAAGTATACTATAGAAACTTTCTTTGCGAATTATGAGATAATTCCCATGAAGAGAGATAATACTTGCTGGGGCGTTCGTTTAAAGAAGAAGGATGATGTTGCTGATGACAAGATACTTATGCAAGACATTGATTGGCATCCTGGAAATAATACAACCCCACGTTATTCCAACGATGATAAGTGGTGTATCTTCCCTTTAATTCTAAAGGGTCCGTACATCTCCGGATCTCATGTTTTGCCTGGGAATCTCGCAGCGTATCAACCCTGGGTATTCAGCTGAACGGAAAGGGAAGCAGAGGTGTATTTCCAAACTTCATTTGAGCTGTTATTCTTTTCATTCTCATATATAATTTTGCTGACCATTCCAATATTTTCGTGTGATTGCGAAATTATCAGATTGAATGGTTGAAAATAAGCTATAAGAAGACTGGGAAAGTCAGTACTTTAAAAGCTCTTCGATTATTCACAGATGAAGTAAGAAATATTCTTTTATGATTCTTCACAATATATTGTTGCCTCTAGTTCTTATCTTTATCTGTATATGTAGGTTATCGCTGAAGTGGAAGAACCTGTCAAAGTTGTGAAAACCAAGAATAAAGGTAAAGGCAAAGGTAATCCTCGCAAGGAGAAGTCTACTGTCCCTCCTCTAAAGAAACTAAAAGTCCAATCTTCCTCACCTTCATTTATTCAATCTAGCGAAAGTTCTAGTGATCGTAATGATGATGATGATGATATTTCTTTTGCAAATGAAGCTTCTCAACCTGAATCTTCTATGGCACAATTGTCTAGCATCTTCTTTAACACTCTACAGGGAATGGGTGATACTCCTCTTACTAATGCCTACCAATCTGTATCTACTATCTGTGATGTCCCTCTCTTGGAAAAATATGAGTCTCTTCGCGGGGTTTCAAGATCTATATCTCCAAGTTTCTTACATTCGCTTAATAGCTTGGTAAATTTCATACTTATATTTTTCTTCTTTTTAATTTTGCTTTGAATTCATAATTTATTCTTAAAACTCACTGTATTATTTCGCAGGCTGGGAAAACTTCTTTTGTTGTTACTTCAGATTTGGAAAGAAGGCATGCGATTCTTAAAAAGAAAAATCTTGAACTTCACAAGAACAATGAAAAACTAGAGGCTGAAGTTGTTAACCTTCAAGAAAAGAATAAACAACTGGAATCTGAGGTCACCACTCAGAAAAAATAAGATTTCTCTCCTTCAAAACGCAAACAATCCACTCTATGGTATGGAATTTTCCCTCTTCTCCCTTATTTTGTTTTCTCATTACTTTTTCTTATTTGATTCATCATTTTCGCAGACGTTTATGGCCTTTCTAATGAAGATATTCTTTATCATAGATTTCCCAATCTTATGGATGATGATACCCTTCTTGAACACCTAAATACTTCTCTAAATAAATTTTCAAATTATAAGATCGAATCTCTTCCCATAAATGAACTCAGATCCAAACTTCGCCTCTTATAAATTGACTATAGATCCGTCTTGACTATGGATAATAAGTTTAAACGTTTCTTTCATAATTCCAAAGAAGAAATCAATAGTTTAAGGGATAAGTATAGTGATATCATAGATGAAAAAGATCGTATTTCTCTCCAAGGTGCTCAAACTTTAGCGAGATTCCAAGAAACTCTTCTTGAGGTCCAAATTGAAAGAGATGATCTCAAACGTAGAAATGTTGTGCTCTGCGAAAGAGAGAACCAAACTCATTACCGCCTTCTCATAAATGATGATGATGAATTTTCTTGGGCTGCGAGAGTTCTAGATAATGCCAGAAATAATTTAGGTGTAAATGTCAGTCTCCAAGTTTAGCATACAACCTTGATTAGAGATATGATTTCTAACATAGAAGGTTGTTAACTGTTCTTCCTTACTTAATTGTTTGTTTTTCATGAACTACCATCAAGTTGTTGATTTATTGTTATATTTTCGTAGAAGCTGAAGATATATATCGCAAGAGAATCGAAGGGCTTGAGAATGAGAAAACAAAGATCGCAAGGGATCTTTCTTCTCGCAATGAGAAATTCTCTAGGCTGAAGAACCAACTAAAAATCACTGTTGCGAACTTCAAGAATGATGCTATTCTTTTTCGCAACGAAACTATTAAAACAATTTGTGATGAAAATGACATTCCTCATTCTACATATCCTTGTCTCTCAGACGAAGTTCCAGAAAACGTTCCTAATCTAGTTATCTCTGATAGTGATGCTGATGAAGAAACAAAGTCTGAAGAAAATGAAGAAGAGGAGTCTGAAGAAGAATCTAATGAGGATAAAAGAGAAAATTCTGGTGAGGAATGTGATGATGATAATGAAGAATCAAGCAATAAGTAGCTTTTACTTCCTTGTGCTTTCTTATTCGATTTTTTGTAAAACCTATACATTTGATCTTTGATCTTCTATTATCGTACATTTGTAATCTCTCATTGCGAATTTCTCCAACCTTCAATACAAGTTCTTTTTCTTTAGTTTCTTCCTGCATGTGTTAAAAAACAATCATTTCTCGCAATATGATTAACCAGTAGCGTAAATCTATCATATGGAGACAAATAACATATTCTCATTTTATGCATTCCCATACTTGCCTCTGTTATTTGTGTTCGAATGAGGGATTAAGCAAATTACTTTTGTTCAGTAATATTATTGCAACAATCTCGCAATTATTTCAGCGTAATTTTTCAATCACATATTGTAAGATTGTATTCTTCTGTGTATTCTGATGTGGTCTTATTTTGCCTTCCTAAGTAAAGGTCTTTTTTTGCCACCTTCTGTCATTGCGACAAAATCGCAGGACGTCTCTGCATTTTCATGCATAAACCCATTGACCTTGCCTTAACTTTTTGTTTTTTTGTCATTGTTGCTGCGATAATATGATAGGCCTAAATTTTCTTGCAAAATTAAATCCCCATGACATTGTCGTCTTGCGATGAAATCTCAGGACGTCTCTTCACTTTCTTGCACAAACCCATTGATCTCGTCTTATCTTCTCTTTTATATTATTACCTCTTCAGGATTGTTGCACAAATATGACAAGCCTTGATACTCCCGTGAGTAAAAATCCTCATGACATTTGCATCTTAAGCCCTTATCTTCCCCCTGGTTACCCCTTCAAGGAGACGTACTTCTTCCATACAAGACTAGCTTATCCCATCCAGTCTTGACAACAACCAGTTGTTTTCTCAGCCTCTTATCCCTTTTTCCTATATGGCTTATGGTTACGAGACTGCACCCTAAGTAGGGTTTTCTTCGGGCCGAGTGCAATATAGTCAAGACTTTCCAAGAATGGCCAGGGTAGTTTCATACGCCCCATGTACTCTTGGCTCAACCGTGTACCTCAGCGCCTTGATCATACTCTGCACTCCTTAGGAGAGTCCTTATTACCTTAGTCTCCCAACTTAAGTCATATTCTCAAGTTGAGAATCCACGGTTTCTCTCCTGGATGGGCTTTCATTGACCCCAAATCTCCATGACTCAGGTTCCAGCAGCGGTATAACCTTATCCCTGAGCCATGCAACATATGCCCCCTTCTATGACGTACTTTAGGTCTTATATTTGCCTCTTGCGAAATTTTATTCGTGAACTAGGGTGTACGCCATTGTGGATGGGGAAAACGATCTGCTGGTTTTTAAGGGATTGAGGAGATGACCGGACGGAGGAGGTTCCTCGAACCACGCAAAATTCTAATCCTCACACAGATGCACCGCTGCAAAGGGGGTGCTTAGATTTGAGAGATCAATCTGTAGTACTCCGGCCTAAATCGAGACAACGACCGTTCCAGAGTAAATTCGGTCACAAGAGAGGATGGGTTGATCTGTAGGAGGTAAGCTGAGAAATGTGTGGAATCGATGGTGATTCAAGGATTGTGGATGTGTGAATTATGAATGATTGAAGTTAAACGATTGTGAAGAAATTGCTCAATTGATGAGTTTGATGATCTCATGTTGTCGCAGAGACGTGAGATTCTTACTCTGAGTATTCTATGTATTCATTTTGTTTTTGATTCTCTCTGTCGACCTTCCACCCACTACCTCGTGAATTCCTTCAAATGATTGCATGACTTGCTCACATTCCATCATGTGTTTGAACACACGTGCCGTAGACCTCCAGACCAAAACCCTAAGTGATATCCCCCCAAGTGACACAATTGATCGTCTCGTGGTTTGTTAGTCAATTGATGATTTCGTGGTCTGATGGGACAATGAGTCCACGTGGTTGCTGAGTCGAACAAGATATTATGGAACCACCCACGAATTGAACGTGTCATGAGACAGAGGTATAATTCTTATGATGAAGTGAGCAAGTATTTCTCATTCGATGGATTATTGAATATTGGTGGATTGTTGAATCGATATTCCTTAACTCGGGAAAATATTGATCATCTGAGCAAGTGTTGCTCTCGTGATGATTTGTTGAATATTTAACCGTCTGAGCATGTGTTTCTCATGAATGATTGGTAGTGTGCCAAGAATATTAATTAAAGTGTTGGTCGTTGAACCTAGCATAATTAATAAAGTTCATGACCATGAGGTCACCGTAGAAATATTAATTCATGACCATGAGGTCACCGTATAATTATTAATATTAATTCATGACCATGAGGTCGTCGTAGAATTATTAATATTAATTCATGACCATGAGGTCGTCGTAGAATTATTAAGGTTAGAGTCTGGAAGCATGGTCCTTGAACTCAGAAACCCTAATTTAACCGATTGACGATCAATTCATGGTCAGAAGTTTAACCATGGGACGAATGAGGAGCAGCTACATGAGACCGTGGATCAACCATGTAGTGTCCATATGCTCACATGAGCAAATATGATGAATTCACGAAGAGTTCATGATTTGTTGGTGAAAGAATGATTAAATGCTGGTTCAATCATTATTCAAAATGCTCGTCTGAGACTTAGGTGTGAAAACCTAATTAATTATGGGAGAGTGATGGACCGACCATAGAGTCATGGAGCCATCCATGGGTTATCCCGTGACCGTCTGATGGTCACTTCATGAAAAATCCAAAGTGTTTGGAAGTTTTGGACCTAATACGAGCAATTGTGCAAATTAGGTCAAAACTATGAAAATCGATGGGATTGGCTTCCGTGAGCCGAAGAGATAATCTTGGTCGGTCAAGATAATGTGCTCGTGTCCCTAAGGTGTCCGCGTCTCAGTCTTGAGAATTTTGATATTTTCTGGTGCACGTTTAAGCGACCATTTGAGAAAATATGACAAAATCAGAGTTTTTTGATAAAACTGTCAATACTTCATCGGACGAGGGTAAATAATGAAAAGTGAGGGAATCATGAAGTGTGGACCGGTCACAATGATCACGTGACCAACTGTTGGTCGCTTGAGCAACCCCCAAACCCTAATTAACGTCCTTTACTAGAATTGATGTAGAATTCTCATACGGACTCGGATTTTGATGGTCCGCCCCTTCATTCCTTACGGAAAAGAATTTTCTATCTCCCAACGCGGGATGTTTTAGGTTTTAAACTCGTTTGGGAGGTGAAAACAGCCCGAAAGTAAAATTCAGGAAAGATTTAAGGGGCCGGTCCCATGATAAAACGAAGGAGTTTTATTAAAATCAAAGAGTTTCCATGAGACGAAGGAAACACCATGAGACGATAGAAAATATTTATAAAATAAGGAATTGTGAGACTGGGACGCCGGTGGTCAAAGCACGGTCGGCCAGTTATGACCACGGTCACGTGGTGTCTCTTCCGTAGTTTTACATATTTTGATGATTTTATGAAGGATTCATGAATTTTGAGAAATTTGATAAATTTAGAGAGTTTTCATGAATTTAAGGAGTTTCCATGAGTTCATGGTCTTTGAAAAATATTAAAACAATAAAATTCAGTCGTGTGGGACCATGGAGGCGTGACCGACCGGTCGTGACCCAATCCCACGAATTTTAATAATTTTTAAATAGTTTTTTGGGTATTTTTGATGATTTGAAGGAATTTTGAGGAAAAATACCATGAAATCAAGGAAAAATAAGATAATTAATAATAAAATAAATAAAACAGGGCGTGTGGGACCAGCTAGGGCATGGCCGGCCGGCCAATGCCCGGTCCCACGAGTTTTTCATAATTTATTTTATTTTATTATTATTTTTGATGATTTAAAGGAATTTTGAGAAAACACCATGAAATCAAGGAGTTTTTCATGAAATTAGAAAAAAAAAATAATAAAATAATAAGGACCGTGAGGTGTGGGCCGGCTGGGACCAAGGCATGGCCGGTCGGCCAATGGTCACGCCCCACACACCCTCCTTAATTATTTTTTGACGGACTCATAGAAGTACCATGAATCCGAAGAATTTCCTCAAGACGGAGATTTGATCAAACGAGAGAATTTTATCAAATCATGAAAAATAATAAAAGTGTATTAAAAATATAGAATTAGCGTGGAACTGACCATGACACGATGAGTTGATCATGTGTCCGTGTCCCAGCGCCTTGGTCGAATATTTTTAATTATTTATTATTTTCTTCCCTATTTTGCATAGGTTCATCGTTTCGTCGTATTTTGAAATACTCGTTCGTGCGGTGATTGTTAATGCATCATCGTTGAATACACTTGCACCATTTGAAACAGGGCTTACTCAAAGGTAGCTCCGATGCCCGGTCGTTAATTATTTATTACTAATTCATGAAATTCAATAGAGAATAATCCATGAAATGAGTAATAAAACAGATAGATGTTTACTGTTAATTCATAGGATCAGCTAGAGATTCGACTACGAACTCAGAACAATGAGTGATCGTTGCCATTCCATGGGATCGACGTTGATTCGACCATGGAATAGGAGGAATGATATTGAAATTACGTGGAATCGTCGTTGATTCGACCACGAAATCGGAGCAATGATATTGCCATTCCGTGGGATCGTCGTTGATTCGATCACGGAATCGGAGCAATGATATTTCCATTCCGTGGGATCGTCATTGATTCGACCACGGAATCAGAGCAATGATATTTCCATTCCGTGGGATCATCGTTGATTCGACCACGGAATCGGAGCAATGATATTTCCATTCCGTGGGATCGTCGTTGATTCGAACACGGAATCGGAGCAATGATATTTCCATTCCGTGGGATCGTCGTTAATTCGACCACGGAATCCGAGCAATGATATTTCCATTCTGTGGGATCGTCATTGATTCGACCACGGAATCGGAGCAATGATATTGCCATTCCGTGGGATCGTCGTTGATTCGACCACGGAATCGGAGCAATCTTATTGCCATTCCACGGGATCGTCGTTGATTCGACCATGGAATCGGAGCAATGAAGGGATAACTAACCTCATGGGTCTATGCCTAACAAAATAAACTGGCTACGATAGGAGCATTAATTATCCTGACATGACTTTCCGTTAAGCCATATCCTTTATATAGTCAGGTTAAACTCGTTGTTTGTTCCTGAAGACTGTAGTTGCAGAATAACCTACAACTACACCCTCAATAGAATTAGTAAAAACTCAAGAAGTTCTTGATGATGAATAACAATTTTCTTATTAATGTTCTCAATTGATCACAAAGAAGTATCTAAATGGAATTAGAATAGTTACAACTTTCTCTATTCTCTTTCCTCAAATATTTTCTAACACTCACTAAAAGAACTTCTCGAATTTTACATTTGAACTCCTATTTATAGTAAAATTTATACAGCTGTTCATGAGTTACGAAGTATCGCAACTCATGCTCGCACAATTACTCCATCCTCGCAAAACTTCATATTTCTCCACGTTTCTTCTATCATCGTAACATTTTATAATTCTTTTCTCCTTTATTTATTACGATACTCGTGACCTATTATCTTGCGATATTCAGTACTTACATCTTGCCTCTTCTCATGTCAATTCTTTGAAGAAGAAATGTCATGGGAATCCCTATTCTCGTAATTTTAGTGTAGTTATTACCACCCTTTAGATTCGCAACACGTCTTTTTACTTTTCCCTCATCTTTCTGACACGTTCCTTCGTAACCGTTCTTTTCAACCGTTCACGCTTACTCGTATTAATGAGTTTTTATCTTCATCAAACTCTCTTATAAATATTATCCTTTGTTTTTGCTTTTTATTCTCTTACCCATCTTCTTCACTGCTTCTGCCTCTGCAACCTCTTCTATTTTTCCTATTTTCCCTTTTATATTCAATGGCACCAAAGAAGAAAACTATTGAACAGCTTAATGCGGAACTTGCTGATAGAGACCTTATTCTTTCTGAGATTGAAGGTTATGATAATAAGTCTTCTCTCTGTGTGAAGCTCTTTACCAATTATGTTTGGGATGATCAGAAAGTTTTAATCTCACGAGGTCAAATCCTCGCAGGTCTTCCTCTTCCTCTTTATGATGTTAACTTTCCTTTATTCTATGAAATTATTTCCCACCCCAATTTTTCTTGTGCCATTTATCAATTGAATGGTGATTGCATTCGCCTCTTAGTAGTTGAATTCGCAAATCGTCTTTGCTTTTGGGAAATCTTTATATTCAACTGATCTTAGAAAACCTGGGTTTGAGAATATAGAAATTGTTGCTGCGAATTATACAGTTGAGGGTTTCTTCAAAAATTACACACCAATTCCTGCGAGAAAAGAAGATAATCGTTGGGGTGTTCGTCTTCATCGTAAAGCCAATATCGCAGCAGATGATCTTCTCATGCACGATATTTATTATGCTTCAGGAAATAATAAGACACCTCGTCGTTCTAATGATGAAGATTGGTATAAGTACCCTTTAATGTTATCAGGTTCTTATATTACTGGGATAGTAGAACTTCCTGCGAATCTTCGTAATCGCTATTATCAACCTTGGGTTTTTAGAAATGTATGTATTTCCACTTTCTTATCTTTTTGTTACCCTTTAATTTCAAATGAGATAAGAAACACTCTTGTATTTTTATAAACAATATATTGTTGCCTATGTTTCTTATCCTCATTTGAATTCACAGGTTCCACTTCTTCCTGAGATTGCTGCGAGTGAAAATAAAAGTTCCACTTCTTCTAAAAGGCTTACTGCGAGGCAACAAACTCTTCGTTCTGCGAAGGTCTCTCAAGCTTCTGACAGTCAAGATGATGCTCTTCGCAAAGGAAAAAGAAAACTTCAAGATATTGTTTATGAGAGAAAGAAAAAGAAGATACTCTCAACCAAATCCAATTCCAATGTAATTTCCTATGATAAGGACATTGAGGAAGATCTTGGTGATGAAGATAATAAATTTCCTGAGAAGGACTTTAGTTCTAATTCTGATACCCTTTCTGACAAAGGAGATGATGATAATGTCGATGAAGGTGGGAATGAAGATTATAGCATCCCAGAAACTTTTTCCTCAGCAATGGTTAGCATTTCTGAGGCTTTCCTCCATTCTTCTCGTGGATTAGGGAATTCTCCCACAGCGAATGCTCGCAAACTTATTGCGAAGGCTTGTAAAGTTCCTACCGTTATTGATAATAATTCCCTCAAAGGAATTTCAAGATTCGTCTCTCCTGCTTCATTATATGCTTTAGGCATCATGGTAAGTTTCTTCTCTATTCCTTGTTTATTTCCTTACTTTATTGATTTCTAACCCCTTTTTTCTTGTTTAGGTTGGAAGAGTTAGTTGTGCAGCTGCTTCTGATTGGGAAAGACGTCATTCTATTGCTGAGAAGAAAACTTTAAATCGTTGTAAGAATTTAGAGGTTGAGAATTCAAGTCTTCGTCAGAAAATAGAAGATCTAAATATTGATAACGCAGAGTTAATATCTCGTCACGAAGATAATTCACAATCTGCGAGCATCGCAATTGATAATTCTTCTCTTCTTGAGGAGAATAATCAATTAAAGCTTGAAATTTCTTCTCTTCGTGATGATAAGAAGCAACTAGAAGGTAAATTCCTTGCGATGATAATTATTTTGGTTACTTTTCCTTCATAATTTGCTAACCAATCCCTTAATTTCTTTTCTTGCTGCAGAAAATCTTGCGAAGATAAATAATAATCTCGAAACTCTCCTTGTTAATCGTAATAAGAAAATTTCTGACTTGAGATCTCAGCTTCTAATTTCCCAGCATAACCATAGTTTATATGTCAAGCGTTTTCGAGCTAAGATGACTCGCAAGATTTGCGAAGATAATGAAATTCCTCTCAAGAAGTACCATACACTCCTTTCTGAAGAAATCCTGAAGATACTCCATATCTGGAAATTTCTGAAAGTGAAGTTGAAGATGATAGTGAAGTTGAAGAAGAATATCATTTTGATGGGAACAGATCGCCTGAAGAATAACTTCATTCTTTTTTTCTTTTGTATATCTGTTCTGTAACTTTTCCATACAACACTTTCTTCTTGATTATGCTTTTAATCAATCCATCAATTTATTTTTCAAAGCTTAATTTGAATTAATCTTTCTTTGATGTTTATTTCCCTTATTCGCATAACTTGATCATGTGGAGAGAAATAATATATCTTAAAGACTTAGCTTAGTATTCCCTTTCCCCTTATTATTTCTCTTCAAATGATCAACTATCACTGGAAGTATTAGAATATCCTTCTGAATTTATCTTACGAATTTTCTTCTTATTGTGATTATGAATAAGAAATCTTCCCTTCAAAATATAAGGAATATAAGCCTTTTGCTTTTTACGGAATGTTGCGAAGTAAATAAATCTCCCCTTGAAGTATAGAAAGTATGAAGTATATAAAATATGAAATACCCTTAAGAAGTATAAGAAGTATTAGAAGCATTCAATTTATGAAGAATTGCCCAATATATGAAGAAGTATAGAAAATTATTACTCATTGTATGAAGAAGTATAATAAGTACTTAACCTTCGCAAAATTAAATATCCGTTGAAGAAGTATAATAAATACGAGATATTCTTGAAGAATTATAAGAAGTATTCAACTTTTTGGGGAAGTATTCAATATATGGAGAAGTATAAGAAGTATGTAATTCTCGTAAATATTTACGAATATGAACTTATCTGTATTTGATTGTTATCAAAATTGCATCTTTTGTTAAGTCTTCATTAAAATTCTTCAATGATGTTTTCTTCTTTGATAGGTCTTCTTGTAAAGATTCTTCAATGATATTGACAAAGTTGTCTTCTTTTTTAAAATTTCTTGATGTATATTCTTGTAAAATTTCTTCAATGATATTAACGAAGTTGTCTTCTTTTCCAATCTTCATAATGTATATTCACTGAATAATTTCTTTAGTGATATTGATGCAATAAATTTCATTAATTTCTGTGGTCTTATCATGCCTTCCTAAGTAAAGGTCTTATTTTGCCACCTCTTTTGTATTAATTATTTGCGATAATATGACAAGTCTGAACATTCTTGCGAACATACAACCTCGTGACATTATCGTCTTGCGATGAAATCGCAGGACGTTCTTACACTTTCATGCAAAAACCCATTGATCTCATCTTAACTTCTTTGTATAGTATTTTAGCCTCTTCAGGAATTGTTGCGACAATATGACAGGCCTAAATATTCTTGCGAACATGAAGCCCCATGACATTGCCGTCTTGCGATGAAATCGCAGGACGTCTCTACACTTTCATGTAGCGACCCATTGATCTCATCTTAACTTTATTATGTTCTGCGAGTTCTTTATTCTTTTCTTTCTTTCTTTCTCTTTTTTTTTTTTTTTTTTTTTAGAAGGCTCGCAGAACTTCATTTGTTGCACAAATATGACAAGCCTTTATGTTTTCGCAAACAAGAAGCCTCGTGACATTTGCGTCTTATATCACTTATCAGCTCCCTAATGGAGGGTGCTGCCCTTTATCTTCCCCCTGATTTCCCCTTCAAGGAAGCGTACATCGACCATACAAGGTTAGCTCTTCCCATCCGGTTCTGCCAACAACCAGCTTTTGATCGCAACCTCTTATCCTTTTTGCCTATAGGGCTTATAGTTACGAGGTTGCACCCTATGGGGTATCTTTGGGCCAAGTGCATCATTTGCCAAGACTTGTCAAAAATGGCAGATGTGGTTCAACCTCACCCGGCACTCTTGACTCAACCGTGTACCTCGGCGCCTTGATCGTTTTCTGCACTTCTTGGGAAAGACAGTATGCCTTAGTCGCCCAGACTAAATCTTCTTACACCGCATTTTATATTGCGTAATGTCGTTAGATTAGGTGAGAATCCAAGGTGTCTAACCCGGATAGGTACCCCATTATTGGGTTGTACCCCAAAATTTTTACCATGTACTAAGGGCCCTTGGTGGTGTTCCGGTTACCCTTATCCACGTTATAGGTACCCCCTTAAATGACGTACTTTAGGACTTTTCCTCTTACGAATTATAGCTTCGCGAACTAGGGTGTACGCCACAAAGGTTTGCCTGTATAAAATTTTCTGCGGCTCTCTTTCTTTTTTTGGCTGATCACAGATTGCGGTCTTTTATTCGCAAATTAATGAAATTTTAATTGGAATATAAATTTTGAAAATTTGTACTTTTTTCCTAACTTCCTGCGAGCAAACAATATTCGTAAAATTTTATCATGAAATAAAAATTTTGTTTTGCCACATACCTCATTTTCACGAGCAAACATACTGATAAGCTTCTTTTTTCCTCGCAAATCACAATCCCTTATTATCGTAAATTTCTTGTATTATTATCATCGTAACTTTATTCTCTTTTTCCTTAATCTTCTGCCATTAAATTTTCACTTCTTTTCACAACCTTTGCTCTTTTTCTCCAATTTTCCTTCTCAGCAGTTTTTCCTTCGCAAACTTCTACTTCTGTATCGTAACATTTCTTTCCCTCAGCCCAATCACCCTTGATAATTCCAATACCCTTCATATGAGGGAATTTTATGCACTGATGTAGAGTGGAAGCTACGCCTAGAATTCCGTGAAGCCATGGCCTTCCTATCAAAGCATTATATGGTGATTCAACATCAACAACACAAAACAGAATTTCAGTTCGCATTCCACTTAATGGAATTCGCATGCTCACTTCTCCTTTGGGCTTGTTAGCAGTTCCATTAAAACCATAAATTCTGTAAGTAGAAGGTATTAAATCTGCATCTTTTCCCCCCATAGTTTTGTAAGCAGAATAGAAGAGGATATTGACAGAACTTCCCGTATCAATCAAAATCCTATTAAGACCAATTGACTCTTCCTCCATATCATCTTCGTTCTCCTCCATATTCATGTAGATTGCCAGTCTTACCACCAATGGATTATCATGTACTTCACAACCTTCTGGAATTTCAGTGGCTTCAAAAGAAATTTCACGTTTTTGCCAATCTTCAAGTCGTGAAATCTTTGCGATGTTCATTACTTCCTTTCCTTCACCATCCCTCGCATATACCCTACTTAACACATTATCATGAAAATCCTCTATGGTTTTATATGAATGAACAATGGAATTACAGAAAACATTCCTTGCTTTTGACCCCACTTCTATATGTAGGATTTCTTCTCCCTTTTCTTTTGTCGTGTTCTCCCTGCGAGTTATGGCTAGAGCCTGTGGTAATTGTTGCGATTGTGTCTGCTTAAGTAAAAATTGATTTAGTTTTCCTTGATCAATCATTCGCAAAATTATCCTCTTGATATTATGGCAATTATTTGTAGAATGTCCATGAAAATGATGATATGAACAAAATTCATGACTTCTTGGACCCATTGGTGGTTCCTTTCCCATATTCCATGGAGTTGGTATATTCTCTACCAGGATAATTGCTTGCCATATCTTTTCTATACTTGTATTCAAAGGTGGCAATTTTATCTCTTCCCTTACCATTCTTTGACCTCCTTGACCGTTGTTATAATTTTGTCTCTGGTTTCCTTGTCCAAAATAATTTTGCCTTTGTCCACCATAATTTTCTTGTTGTTGATCTAATCTTGGAATTTGGTTATTTCCTATCCGATTATAGAAATTCTTCTCTCTATCATATTCTTCTTGATCTCTACTTCCCATTGCTACCATCTTTGGCTGGCTATCATTGATTTTCTTCTCTTCTGAAATTTGCGAAGAAGTTTGTGAGGATGTTTGCGAAGTACCTGCTACTACATTGATTATTTTGGGAAGTAAATTTGCTCCTCCCTCTTGATTGTTAGTATTTGTTACTGGATATGACTCCATATTGTTTTGCTTTTCTTCTAGTGTAATGTATTCTTCTTGCAATTCTCGTAATTCTGTCATCATTATGGAATTCTTTCTTCTGAAGATTTGAACATATAATTGTTCAGTTGCGAACATCGCATTTATGAAGGACAGAATCAAGTATCTCTCATCTACACGCCCTGCCATATCACTGCACATAGTCTTCCATCGTCTTACCAAATGCTTCAAACTTTCACCCACTCTTTGTTTTAAACCAAATACATCTTCAATACCAAGCCGTGAAGAGTGATTTGTGATATATGCTCCAAGAAAAACTGCTTGCAAATGATTAAATGACGTAATAGTGTTCTTAGGGAGTCCTTCGAACCACTTTAGAGCTTCCCCTGTTAAACTTGATGCGAAGTACTTGCATAACACAGCATCATGATTCTCCCATTGTAACATGCATCTTATGTATGCTTTAATGTGCTGAATAGCACATGAAGTCCCATCAAAAATACTGGTAAGTGTGGGCAAGTTACATTTTGGTGGAATTCCTCCCATCTGTACTTCTCTAGCAAATGGAGTCCTCGCAGCTTCTTCTATTGCTTCATCTAATTGCCTCCTATCTCCTCCTCTTCTATTGTTTATCATCCCTCTCATTTCTGCTAATTCTCGAAAGATTCGTGCATTTGCCTCGAATTCTCATCCATTGGTCTTTTTAATGCAGCTTCTCTTCTTCTACGTTCTTGCACTTCCTCCCCTGCGATCCTTCGCATTCTATCATATTCTTCATTAATGTTTTCATTCGCATAATTCTGCAAATATCTTCTTTCTAAATTATCATAATTGTTCAGTTGTAAAGCATCTTGGAATTCTTGTTCTTCCCTTTCTATTCTTCTCATTCTTCTCATGCGAATATCAGGAATTTCTTCTTCTTCATTTCTCCTTCTTCTGTGACTTATTTCTTCTTGATTTACTTGTACTCTGATTCGAGAATTTGGTTCATTCCTTTCCACTTCTGTTTGTTGATTTACAATTCTTCTCTTAATTTTTTCATATTCAACATTTTGTTTGTTACGAACTTCTTCATGTCTTCTTACTCCATTCTCGTGATTATTTTGATGTATTGCTTGTTGTCTCTCAGTTTCTTCCATAAGTTGTTGTTCTTCCTCTCGATTCTGATTGTTTTCTTTATGATTTGGTCTTGTTCGTAAATTCTCCATATTTTGTTCGCGGTTTGGTATTAAAATGAAACGATTTTCTTGATTTCTATCACCTTGATTCTGCGTTTGTTCTTGCATATCATTTTCATTATTGATTATTGGTGAATTTTGTCCTTCTCTTTCTATTCTAACATTTGATCTTGCAACACTTTGAGATTTCCTCCTTTGTAACATCTCATTTTCCATTCTCAATTCTTGATTTTGTCTTGTCAATTTAGCACGTTCTTCAGCTTCGATCATTCGTTCTTTTTGGATTCCTTGTCTCAATGTTTCTAGCATCTCCCTTTCTCTTTCAAGAATTGTTCCTCCCATCAACCTTCCATTTTCTCTGATTTGTGGTTCTCTATCTTCTTCTTCTGGTGTATTAGTTCTCCAAGTGTGTATACTTACTTGATCATGATCTTCTACTTGTTGAGCTTGATTTCTTCGATTACTCCTTCTTCTACTAGGTTCTCCTGTTATATTTGCTTCTCCTCCTGCTAATCTTACACTTCTCCTTACTTCAGTTAATGGTTCTGATGTGTTTCTTCTTCTTGTCATTTTTCTGGTACAGGAATTCTTTCAATCCCTGTTTCTAGCGCCAATTATGTAGTTGCAGAATAACCTACAACTACACCCTCAATAGAATTAGTAAAAACTCAAGAAGTTCTTGATGATGAATAACAATTTTCTTATTAATGTTCTCAATTGATCACAAAGAAGTATCTAAATGGAATTAGAATAGTTACAACTTTCTCTATTCTCTTTCCTCAAATATTTTCTAACACTCACTAAAAGAACCTCTCGAATTTTACATTTGAACTCCTATTTATAGTAAAATTTATACAGTTGTTCATGAGTTACGAAGTATCGCAACTCATGCTCGCACAATTACTCCATCCTCGCAAAACTTCATATTTCTCCACGTTTCTTCTATCATCGTAACATTTTATAATTCTTTTCTCCTTTATTTATTACGATACTCGTGACCTATTATCTTGCGATATTCAGTACTTACAAGCCTTTGTTGAAAATACACCATCTACATTAACTCCCCTGCTTACCGAGGAAAGATGTGTTCCTCAGTCAGCATTAAATGGTGATTTTCAGGCCAAAAATTATACTAGTAATTGAACTTAGTCGTAAGTTGAAATATTACCGTATTTCGAGAGTATGAGTGAGCCACGATTTGATGAAGGCTTCGTTGTCATGGTTAGGGAGCTATTTGGTGAGCATAAATTGGTGTTGAACCGCTGATTTGGACGACGAGCCCATGGTCGGTTAGGATTCGCGGGCCGGGCCCAAATAAGGAAATCCTAGTGGAATTAGGTTTTGGAAATAAAATTGTATAAAAGGAATTAATCCCTCTTTTTCTTCCCACGACCTGAGCTCCATCACCTCTCCATCGTGTTCACGCCAACAAAATAATTTTCCGCCATTGCTTGCCAGCCGATCACCGTGAAATTCCGACTTGACCAGTGCACGTTTCTTTTTTTCTTTTTCTTTTTTTTTTAAATGTTTCTGATTCCATGAGTTGCTTCATGAATTGATCATATTGACATTATATATGCGTGTATATAATTAATGATGGTTTTATGAAAAAACCTTGTTTTTTGAAAACGTATGTTTGCTCGATCGTTAGTTTCGAAAACCAACTATAATCCCTGATTTAGGAGGGATTTTTTTTTAGTATATGAACCTAGGTCCAGTGATAAAACTTAGTGTATGAGATTTCATGTGTACCACGGTTTTATCATAAAAGATGTGAATTTTCATGAAATCGTCATAAACCCTCGTTTTAGAGAAAATAACAACGACACGAAGGAAAATATGTATGATGGACTTGCGTCCAGTGATAAAAATTTTGTTTATGAGCTTTTATGTAAATACAAAACTTTATCATGTGCATGGATTGTGAGTGTTCACAATATTTTGAAATAAACTTTCGTTTTAAAGACAACTAACGACGATACGAAGGAAAAATAGTTTTTTTTTTATAAATAAATATGTGCAGCCATGACACATATTATGCAAAATATGATGGTATATTTTATTTGATGTAAACTTCATATGTCAGTTGCGTGAATATTCACATTATGAAGATTGCGCCCGTGATTTTATGAAAAATCAGTTTCGGAGATTAATAAAGCTTCGTTCTTCATCGTAGGTTTTGAAGAACGAATAAACGTGTTAACTCTTACGGCATAGCTGCTGTCGTTAGTAGAACTTTAAAGAGGTAAGAGTTTAAAGTTACCTTTCGTTGATGCTGATTTATTTCACGGTAGTAATTCTTTGATTTATTGATTCCATAATATGTCGACCAACAAAAACAGCAGCAGCAAGTACGATTACTGGTATTCATCTTCTTCCTATGGTTCTTCCGATGAGGATTCTGACGCTCATGCAGCGAAACCACATGCTAAGGTTCCCTTGAGTGAACGAAAGGTCCCTTTTGCTGAACTTAATAAAAGGGCAGCTGAAGATAAAGAGAATGACGCTCGTCAATGTGAAAAAGACCGAATCCAGCGTAAGAGACAAAGAATCGAGGAGAGGCGTCAATCATTGGATGGAGTGCCTTTCGATTCTGATGTTGATGCTTCTGAGGTGGATCTCGTATGGGGGCCGCCTGAACGCTACATCAAACCTGATCGGTATGAAAGAGAGCATCGAAGGATAATGAAAGAAATTGAAGCCGAGCTTGCAGCAGAGGATGATTGGGATTCAGATGATGAGGAATTCTTCTACGGTCGTCCGGATCCCACCAGTGATTCTGAAGATTCTGAAGAAGAGGATTCTGTGAAAGACAGTGGTGATGAAGCTTCTGACGGAGAAGAGGATTCTGTGAAAGACATTGATGATGAAGATTCTGACGACGAATCCGGCAACTCGGATGAATCTGAGTTGCTTTACATCTGTCTTTATCCTTCTCGAACGTTTGAGTGTTTTTTTTTAGTTGTTAAACGTCTTAGATCTTCTTCTGAGTGATGAACATTTTTTAATCTTTAATCTCCTCTAATCCATGACATGGACCAACGTTCGTGTATCTAAACTCATCATGACTCGGTGATGCATCATCACACGCGGACACGTGGATTATCCTTTGACTCGGTCAGTCCCCAGTATTTTCCGTGCATTCAGTATTGATCTTGGGATTCTAGGGTTTCAGTGAGACTCGTAACCGAATTGACCATTCATGAATGACGACTATATATTTGATGTATATATACATCTTCAAGTCCTCAACTCTGTGATCCACGAAAATACTTCCTCCATTCCTGAGTTGATTTTGTTGTGTAGAGAAGTCCTGATCATACCCCTTTGTTGTCATGTCGAGCGGCAGTATTCCTTCTCCTGATCCTCAGTCGAATACACCAAATCAGCCATTTTGTTACACAAATAAGTGTGACATATGATTTATTATCACACTTATTAGTGTCATAAATATGGTGTTTTTCTTTTGTTACACATCAAAGGTCACACTAATAAGTGTCACTTTAATTAATTTTAATCACACTAAAAAGTATGTCAAATCTCTGACATATATAAGTGTAACAATTTAGGCAGTAATTAAGAAAAAAAAAGTTTATTTTAATTTCCCCACCCTGTTTTTGATCCATACACCCTCTTTTCCCGACCCACCACTCTATGCGTGTCGTAACCACAACAAATTAATTAATACTTTACTACCTAATTAAAGAGTAATATAGGGTAGTCAAGGTCGATCCCACGAGGAGCAAGAGATTATTAGTTGTAAAATTGTCACAAAAGGGGGGTATTGGTTGTAAAATTTATAAAGCAAAAGAAATAAACAAAGTAATTAAAAGTATAAGTTGAAATCAATGAGAGAGAATAGATCAAGGAATCCTTCTTCGCTGCAAAACAATGATTAAAGTTATGTTCTTTTCCACTTTTTATTAGTCATAGATTATCACCAATCGTAAGATAGCGGGGTTCGCTTAGCTAACCCCAAAATTCCTTATTTCACCGAGTAACAAGTCCGCTTAGTTATCAGATTCTATTCAAAAGAACCACCTTGAGGTTCGCTTACAAGATGTAATTCCCCGAACGCATTAAGATTTGTGAACTTAGGTTTAGTACTAGTAGTTAAACTCGGTTCGCTTGGTCCACTTTCTAGCGTCGTTTTCGCACACAATTGCTCCACGGAATCCCTCCGCAAGGTCTCGTGTTTTCTACTTGTGTAAAGAGTCAAGAAACTATTACGTATTTCCTAACTTTCACTAGCTTTAGATTAAATTAACAAATTAATTTAGTGTGCACTCCAAACAACCTATCAATCAATCATAAACATTAATATTAGTAAAAACAATCGATAATCATATGAAAAACTTCAAAGTAGAATTGAAACAAAACTCAAACCATATGTTAAGAACTAGGAATTCATCCTCAATCAATAAGAAAATTAGCTACTCATAATTTGGAGTTCACACAATAATAATAATAATTAAGGAAGAAAGAAAAACTTATTGAAAAGATGATGGTTGCTCCTTCCTCCAATCCTTGTGCACTTTAACTCCTTCTCCAAAGTAGATGTGTGTAAAAAGTTGTAGAGAACTCCTTTATTTATAGGCTTCAATACTCTCCATATCTTTGTAGGAAAAGAATCCTCATTCCAATAGAATACCACTTTCCCAATTTGAGCCATAGTCCAATTTCTAGTCCAATTCTCCAAAACTTCCAAGTTTTCATCCAATTCCCAATTCTAAGTCTTCACACACATGAGAGAAGTCCATACAAAATTCTATATTTTTGCTCACCGGAAAACTGTGTTTTTGGCCGGAAGTTGGCCGGTATTTTTCGCCGACGGCCACCTGAAAATGCTCCCCGGTCAAGGTATATTATGTTGGTCAACCGTTAGGACTAACGGTCAAACAGGTCAACCGTCAGTCTATCGCGTCAAACCACTGAGTCAGCTCGGGTCAAATTCGCCTGCCTGGGCTGAGTTTCCAAGCCAACTCAGTTGCAACCATTTGTTCAGGCTTCCAGCCATGATGGTTGTGCTGCAATTCAGTTAAGCTGCAATTCTTCCAACACCAGTCTCCTCCATTTCATGCTCTCAATCACTTGTCAACAGCTACATTGCCTCAATCCATAGCAACATTCAGTCACACATTCACAAATAACACATCAGAGTTCTAGCTCTTCCCCTGTTCACACACCACAAACTAGATTCTCAGTTCTCATCTAATCTGCAGCTATAGCTCAAAACTCATACAGCACCAACAGCTTCACAACTCCATTCTTTGCTTCATTATTAATGCCAACCCGTTTACAGCTCTCCATTGTAGCTCGAAATCTATCACCTGCAGTTCCATACACCAGCTCCATAAGCACCTAGTTCTGCACCACCTTGCTCCATCTGAGCTGCAATAAGAAACAAGCACCAATTCCTCTCTGCACTGCAACTCGATTCATAGCCAACCTCCACCTAACATTCATCTATACTTCAATTCAGCTCAACAACACAGATCAAACACCCATTGACACTCATCAATTTATATTCTAGCATCTCAGCAACTTCAATCCTAGCATACATCTTCCTCAGCTGCACCTGCTTGATCAACCAACTCCCTTGCCAACCTCAGCACTGCCTTGCATTCTGCAACTGCTTCATTGGCAACAATTTACTCCATTCACTGCCAAACCAACACTAAACCATGTGCAGTTTCTGTATTTCTCCTGCAATTCCCATTCAAACTCCACCAGCAAGCCCATGACTATCACCATTACTGCACCACCAGAATCAATTGTGCACTGCTCCTCTCAATACCCATTTACGAATCTAGAATCACCATCCACTGCTAATCAAAGCCCAGGCTCTTCTCCGTTGAACTCAGATCCATCTCCGGCTACCAAACCCATCATAAAAATTTCAGCTTCTTCTTCTCCTTCCAATCGATCTACTCATCTATGTCTTGATTTGTCTCAGACCCATAATTTCACACATTCACTTACTGATTTGAACAGCAAGGGCTTGAGATTGAAACCCTTGTTCTACTCTTGAACACAGATTCATTCTTCATCAGCAGCTCTCTCGATTTCGTCTTTCTTACTCTCGATCTCTTGATTTCAGGGGCAACATCACTTATTCTTCCACAGATCCCATCGAATCACCGCAACATCTAGCTTCTATATACGATAACCAAACCCCTTTATGTTCTCTTGATTTAACATCAGCAGCTGTGCTGCGTTTATTTCTTTCAGGGACGAAATGATTGAAGAGATTTTTTATTTCTCTCGATTCAGGGTGTAGGAATTAGGTTAGATAATCACGCCCCACTCATTAGCCACCCCAAGCTGGTGCCTCACAATAGTTGGTACTCTGATAAGGGCTAGCCTATTGGCCTCCCCTTAACCACATCTAGGCTGTCTTTAATAATTCTCCAAAACAGAGATGCCCCTTAACATTAACTGGGCTCCAGATAGTGCTCGCCCTATGAAATGATAATTATGCCCTTTTTGCTCAATTTTTATGATTCCTCCTTCTTTTCGTCTGTGCGACCCCAGAGTACCTAATAACTCAAAAACACACGTAAAATACATAATTTATAAGAAAAATAGCAAAGAAAGCATAAACTACTAGATAGTAAATTAGGTGTATTTTACACCTATCAAATTCCACCACACTTAGACTTTGCTAGTCCTCGAGCAAATCAAACTAAAACTTACAACTTCAAAGCGTTCCAGCATCCCAAGCATCCTAAGAGCTATGAGGACATAGAGTTTCTTCATGCTAGTAATAAGAAGTTAGAAATACTAAAGAACATATTCTCATTCTTAAATGTTGAGTGAGAAATAACCACACCATAATGAGAGAACACGTTTTTGAGAAACGATCAATAAGCATTTCGCCTCGACTTCTGCCTCACCAAAAGGGTTTTATGACAATTGCACTCAAAAAGACGGCTTTTTTTATGGGTCTCACATGTGTGCAGGTAGGAATGAAGATATAATTCCTGCAACACGTATAATGGTAGGAAGGATAACTTCCGAAATTTTGAAAAACCCACATCTTTTAACATTTTGAAAAACCATTTTTCTAACGATCTCTAAGAAAGGAAATCAACCACTTATATCGAGGATGAGATTACTTACTTACCTTCACATCCGATTTCCAATTATGATAACACCACTCTCACGGAATCCAAAAGAAACGTCTTCCGCTCCTATCTTCATCTTCTTGGTCTTCGGCTTCAACTATTGATGATAAATACTAGAACTTCATAAATCCTTGACAATTTGTAACATTTTTCCTTAACTCTTTGTCGCTTGAAACTTCCTTATAGATTTTCCTTCCCCACGGATTATTCAAAACAAAACAATAATAGATATTTCTCTTGTCTCATATATATATTTATTTATTTATTTATTTATTTATTTATTTATTTATTTATTTATTTATTTATTTATTTATTTATTTTCATATTTTTTTCTTTGGACAAGAGAAACACAATACAAATCAAAGTGAAAAATAAAATAAACCATGGCCGTGAAAAAGTACTTTACCGCTTGATTCTTCACAACTTGTATCGTCTCGAAATCATAAACTTCAATAATCCCACCTTTTGCTTTTCTCCGCTCTTGTAAATAAGTCTTAATACTTGGATATAGAATTACCTCATTTCATTTTAAGTCTTCAACATGTATGTAAAATCTTCTCATTGTATGTTGCTTTACTTGGTTTTGAAATTTAGCTCTTTTCTTGTTCCATTGTTGCTTTCAAACCTTGAACCTTTTCAACTTTCCTTGTAGATTTTGATGTCGCTCCTTGTTGATAATTGTGATGTTTCTATGGACCCGTTGTTGTCGAGAGAGAGAATGGTGCTAACTGCAAATCGAACTACAAGAAGGAGGCTTTCATCATAGATGTCACCCTCATGATTGACAAAGATTAGCACTCAAGAGATCAATATAGTGCTGAAATTGGTGTGAAATTGGGTAGCTCACCATTCTACCCGGAATTAACGTACGGTGACACACACTCAAAAGAAGCTCTTTAGTCATGGAAGAATTTCTGGTCGGTGCCTCTCATGATATGAAAATGGGTAGTCTCCACTAATGATTGATCAGAAACTCTAATAACGCACTTCTCCCTGCACCAAATTTGCATCACCGGCATGATTAAATCCATTATTTAACACTCTAACAAGCAAGAAATCGAACGTAGTTCCCTAACATTTCCAAGTTCAATTATGTTGGTCATAATTCTCTATGTAATCATACCTAGAAGCATGCTAGTGACTCTAAAATCTCTAAAAGTTGAAGTTTTATGCAAAAAATTCTCTTTTTTTTTTTATGCAAAAATATATGCTTAGCCACTCCCCCACACTTAAACCTTACATTGTCCTCAATGTAATTGAATCCTCCTAGCAAAGTAAAGGTGGGAAATCCTAATATGATATGGAACAAGAAAAATAAACACACAAAACAAGAAGCAAATAAAAACAAAAGGATAAGAAATACAAAACCGGTGGGTTGCCTCCCACTTAGCGCTTGTTTTAAAGTCGATGGCCCGACATAGCTCTTGCTTCACATTACTCCTCTAGAGGGAGCACATCTCGAAATCCAACCACGTCCACATGCTCCGTTGGAAAGTTCTCATAATATGGCTTCAACCTATGGACGTTGACTTTCAAGGGTTGTCCTGTTTTTTCACTAACAATTTCAACTGCACCATGATCATAAACATTAGTAACAATAAATGGTCCCACCCAACGGGACTTAAGCTTACCCGGAAATAAACGTAAACGAGTATTAAATAAAAGAACTTTTTTCCCCACAACAAAACTTTTCCGAGAAATCATCTTGTCATGAAAAAGCTTGGTCTTTTCTTTGTAAATCCGGGCATTCTCGTAAGCATCATTACGTATCTCCTCTAGCTCATTTAGTTGCAAATTTCTTTGTTTCCCCGCTGTATCATACTCCATGTTGAATTTCTTTATCGCCCAATAAGCCTTATGTTCAAGTTCAACCGGAAGATGACAAGCTTTGCCATAAACCAACCTATATGGAGACATACCAATTGGTGTCGTGTACGCCATTCTATACGCCCAAAGTGCATCATTGAGCTTAAAGCTCCAATCTTTCCTTGTTGTATGCACCGTTTTTTCAAGAATGAACTTGATTTCATGGTTTGAGATTTCCGCTTATCCACTAGTTTGTGGATGGTAAGGCGTACCAATCTTGTGTGTTATGTTGTACTTCTTGAGGAGAGCGTGGAAAGACTTCTTGAAATGCGAGCCTCCATCGCTTATCACCACTCTTGGTGTGCCGTGCCTAGTGAATATGTTTTCTCTTACAAAATCACAAACAACTTGAGAATCATTAGTTTTGGTGGCTCTAGCCTCCACCCATTTCGAAACATAATCCCCGGCAACGGCGCCAAAATTTGTATGCGTGTCGTAACCACAACAAATTAATTAATACTTTACTACCTAATTAAAGAGTAATATAGGGTAGTCAAGGTCGATCCCACGAGGAGCAAGAGATTATTAGTTGTAAAATTATCACAAAAGGGGGGTATTGGTTGTAAAATTTATAAAGCAAAAGAAATAAACAAAGTAATTAAAAGTATAAGTTGAAATCAATGAGAAAGAATAGATCAAGGAATCCTTCTTCGCAGCAAAACAATGATTAAAGTTATGTTCTTTTCCACTTTTTATTAGTCATAGATTATCACCAACCGTAGGATAGCAGGTTCGCTTAGCTAACCCCAAAATTCCTTATTTCACCAAGTAACAAGTCCGCTTAGTTATCAGATTCTATTCAAAAGAACCACCTTGAGGTTCGCTTACAAGATGTAATTCCCCGAACGCAATAAGATTTGTGAACTTAGGTTTAGTACTAGTAGTTAGACTCGGTTCGCTTGGTCCACTTTCTAGCGTCGTTTTCGCACACAATTTCTCCACGGAATCCCTCCGCAAGGTCTCGTGTTTTCTACTTGTGTAAAGAGTCAAGAAACTATTACGTATTTCCTAACTTTCACTAGCTTTAGATTAAATTAACAAATTAATTTAGCGTGCACTCCAAACAACCTATCAATCAATCATAAACATTAATATTAGTAAAAACAATCGATAATCATATGAAAAACTTCAAAGTAGAATTGAAACAAAACTCAAACCATATGTTAAGAACTAGGAATTCATCCTCAATCAATAAGAAAATTAGCTACTCATAATTTGGAGTTCACACAATAATAATAATAATTAAGGAAGAAAGAAAGAAAGAAAGAAAAACTTATTGAAAATATGATGGTTGCTCCTTCCTCCAATCCTTGTGCACTTTAACTCCTTCTCCAAAGTAGATGTGTGTAAAAAGTTGTAGAGAACTCCTTTATTTATAGGCTTCAATACTCTCCATATCTTTGTAGGAAAAGAATCCTCATTCCAAAAGAATACCACTTTCCCAATTTGAGCCATAGTCCAATTTCTAGTCCAATTCTCCAAAACTTCCAAGTTTTCATCAAATTCCCAATTCTAAGTCTTCACACACATGAGAGAAGTCCATACAAAATTCTATATTTTTGCTCACCGGAAAACTGTGTTTTTGGCCGGTATTTGTCGCCGCCGGCCACCTGAAAATTCTCCCCGGTCAAGGTATATTCTGTTGGTCAACCGTTAGGACTAACGGTCAAATAGGTCAACCGTCAGTCTATCGCGTCAAACCACTGAGTCAGCTGGGGTCAAATTCGCCTGCCTGGGATGAGTTGCCAGGCCAACTCAGTTGCAACCATTTGTTCAGGCTTCCAGCCATGATGGTTGTCTTTGCAATTCGATTAAGCCGCACTGCCAACACCAGTCTCCTCCATTTCATGCTCTCAATCACTTGTCAACAGCTACATTGCCTCAATCCATAGCAACATTCAGTCACACATTCACAAATAACACATCGGAGTTCTAGCTCTTCCCCTGTTCACACACCACAAACTAAATTCTCAGTTCTCATCTAATCTGCAGCTACAGCTCAAAACTCATACAGCACCAACAGCTTCACAACTCCATTCTTTGCTTCATTATCAATGCCAACCCGTTTACATCTCTCCATTGTAGCTCGAAATCTATCACCTGCAGTTCCATACACCATCTCCGTAAGCACCTAGTTCTGAACCACCTTGCTCCATCTGAGCTGCAATAAGAAACAAGCACCAATTCCTCTCTGCACTGCAACTCGATTCATAGCCAACCTCCACCTAACATTCATCTATACTTCAATTCAGCTCAACAACACAGAGCAAACACCCATTTACACTCATCAATTTCTATTCTAGCATCTCAGCAACTTCAATCCTAGCATACATCTTCCTCAGCTGCACCTGCTTGATCAACCAACTCCCTTGCCAACCTCAAGATCGCCTTGCATTCTCAGAATCGCTTCATTGGCAACAATTTACTCCATTCACTTTGCCAAACCAACACTAAACCATGTGCGGTTTACGTATTTCTCCCGCAATTCCCATTCAAACGCACCCAGCAAGCCCATGACTATCACCATTACTACACCACCAGAATCAATTGTGTCTTTGCTCCTCTCAATACCCATTTACGAATCTAGAATCACCATCCACTTTGCTAATCAAAGCCCAGGCTCTTATCCGTTGAACTCGGATCCATCTCCTACTACCAAACCCATCATAAAATTTCATTCTTCTTCTCCTTCCAATCGATCTACTCATCTATGTCTTGATTTGTCTCGGACCCATAATTTCACACATTCACTTATCGATTGAACAAAGCCAAAGGGCTTGAGATTGAAACCCTTGTTCTACTCTTGAACACACGATTCATTCTTCATCATCGACTCTCTCGATTTCGTCTTTCTTACTCTCGATCTCTTGATTTCAGGGGCAACATCACTTATTCTTCCACATATCCCATCGAATCACCGCAACAGCTAGCTTCTATATACGATAACCAACCCGCTTTATGTTCTCTTGATTTAACATCGCAATTGTGTCTTTGCGTTTATTTCTTTCAGGGACGAAATGATTGAAGAGATTTTTGATTTCTCTCGATTCAGGGTGTAGGAATTAGGTTAGATAATCACGCCCCACTCATTAGCCACCCCAAGCTGGTGCCTCACAATAGTTGGTACTCTGATAAGGGCTAGCCTATTGGCCTCCCCTTAACCACATCTAGGCTGTCTTTAATAATTCTCCAAAACAGAGATGCCCCTTAACATTAACTGGGCTCCAGATAGTGCTCGCCCTATGAAATGACAATTATGCCCTTTTTGCTCAATTTTTATGATTCCTCCTTTTCGTCTGTGCGACCCCAAAGTACCTAATAACTCAAAAACACACGTAAAATACATAATTTACAAGAAAAATAGCAAAGAAAACATAAACTACTAGATAGTAAATTAGGTGTATTTTACACCTATCAACCACATTAATTGTTAGTGCATAATATTAAAATATAGTACCCAAAAAATTTAATAGAAATTAAATTAATTAATAAAAATATGTTTCAGCATCAACTAATATCTTAGTACACTTGTAAAACACTAAACAATAAAACTAAAAATTATTATAAATTAAAACATAAACTCTACTCTACCTAATAGTACTCATCTGTAACAAGGTACACAAAGTTTAATTTGTAAATTGCAAACGCTTCTTATGCCATACTACCCAACCACCACCAACATACGAAGATAGCTTATAGTAGTCATCGCCTTGAGGAGGGTCCCAGATTGGTGCAACATCATCGTAGACGCATTCTATGCGAACTTTACTCTCGTTCTTTTGGACAATTTTGTGGTGACAGGCTTCACCTTCCAAACCGGTCACCACATATCCAGCTGCAACTACTTTTCCATTCCTGTCCAACAAATTAACATTCGGATATGAAGACTCTTCATAACCAGTATTGTCCAAAGGTTGTGGCTCTGACATGGGATTTAAATTGCTGGTAAAAGCATGATTTTATGGAGTGAAGTCAGAGTTAGGGGTATACAAATCATTCAAGAGTGTCTCTTCATGATCACTGGATACTTTTTGTGCCATGACCTGTATTACAGTAGCACACAATTAACATAAAGTCATAAATGCTTCAAGAAGAAAAATATAAAGTCGTCATATATAATGTGTATCATCATTAATCATTTCTTAGAATCCTAAAAGTTAAACTGATTACAAATACTGCGAAAAGGCTAACCTGTAATCATGGGTAAGTTAACTTTTAGGATCATATAGATCAGATCAAAAAAAAAAGAGCA
This sequence comes from Papaver bracteatum, assembly GCA_023529315.1. Classification (NCBI taxonomy): domain Eukaryota; kingdom Viridiplantae; phylum Streptophyta; class Magnoliopsida; order Ranunculales; family Papaveraceae; genus Papaver; species Papaver bracteatum. The sequence goes on along the minus strand of JAJJWX010002382.1, from coordinate 1,095,176 downwards.
AAGAATTGGATGAACTGAAACGTGGTGTGCCTAACATTAATGGAAAAATAAGAAAGGATTTCTAGTCAAAGTAGCCAAGATCTTACTTCTCATTTTAACTTTCAGTTTCAAACGCACCAACATCACAATTTTCACTTATAGTACTAAAACAATCCCTATAAGAATTAAAAGGTTGCAATTATTGAAGTAAAAATTTGATATGGAATGATAAAGTTTCAATCATTGTAAGTACAAATTTGATTAACACATTGATCTTAGATAGTGATATAAAAGATAGGGCAACAATGACGACAAAAGAAACAGGGTTATTATCATAAATTGCAAGAGTTGGGTTTACCTTTTTTAGTCCGATGACAGGAGAGTTGCATTTGTTAACTGTGGAATCGCGAAGAGCAGCAGTCAGGAATGCTTGCTTAGCACGCTTCGCAGAAACGCTGGAGGAAAAGCCACGTAAAGACCTTTTACCCTTGTCTGGGCCAAAGACATCAACTAAACCATCAGAACCAAAATCATATGAGCGGTTAGTTCCTTTCTCTTTTTGCTTCTCATAAGCAGCTTTGACTTGTTCCTGCGTAATGTGTATTACCCAATAACGGTTAGGAAAGTTTAAGTAAAAGTTTGACATGCTTTTAATTCTTGAAATACCTACATATTTTTCAACTGCTGATGGATGAACAGTTCCATCGCTTTTTTCATGACCCTTCATCCAAGCGTATTCACGATCCTCTGTAAGCATCCCATCCCCTTCTGCCTGCTCATTTGAATCCATATTGGTTGCATAACCATAACAAAATATAATTTCAAAAAAACTAATATAATTGAGTGTATAAAACATACAAGGAGATGACATTTGTTCGCATAGGTACGCCTCCCAAGAGTATGGGGGATTGTGCATTTCTTTTTGTTCTCTGATTTATTTTCATGACTTTCTCTGACTCCTCCTTTGAACTCATTCTCGACGAAAGCGGTCCAATTACTTGGAGTAACCCCCATCGGAACGTTTGCTAGAATCTGCTCTTTGCTTTTCCATGCATTTGGATCCAAACCAGCTTGAATAGCTGCTTCTATTTGTGCTTTACCTCTGGCTATCCTGAAATAATTCTGTCGAAGCTGGTATTTGAATGTTCTAAACTTCTGTGAAAAGGATACCTCGAGGTTCGGGCGTACCAAGTGCGCAGGAGCATTAAACTCAAACTCTCCCTAGGTAACAAATGTAATGGTCAGGGTCATAATTCAACAAGAAAATCTTATTTCGATAAGAAAATCTTATGATAAAAATATGGACAGACATAATCCTATACAACAACAACACTGCATGCAACATATTACCTTTTGTAAAGTCTAACATATACCAAAATGAAACTCAATACTCAAGAGTCAAGAAGAAATGTATCTAAAAAAACTTGTCGACCTAAAACAGAAGGGTACATACCATTAAGCCATTCCACACATCCTCCTTGAAATTTTCCGGGACAATCCTCCAATCTTCATATCCTATTGGGCAATGGGTTCGTATAAGTTCCCCTACATGAGAAGCAAGCTTTTCTGCATTTTTCTTTATTGGTCTACAAGATGCATCAACTTCAACAAAAAGTTTGAAACCATTCCCAACAGATCCATTATTCTGCAACGATTGAGTAGTTGTAGTTTGTACACCATCACTGCCATGTTGATTTGTATCCATGCTACACAATAACAGATGAGTTAGTAGACAACATATAAAAAGAAATGCACATAATGAATCAATCATTTAATCAAGAAACAAAACAAACCATCAAATAAAATAAGTTAGTAGACAATCTGACAACAAATGAACAAAGCATGGTAAACATAAGTATGCAGACAACACAATGACAAGTATGGTAACCATAACTATGCAGACAACCACATGTATCCATCCATCAGTTAAATTCATAGTAAAACATAGGTTTGCAACTATAACAACATATAAGTGCAACATAATCAATTATTTATCAGCATTATCTACCATATAATATCTTAAGAACTAATAAATTAACGGCGTAGCTTTAAAAGGTCCTCCAAATGCGGCTCATCAGAGAATATTTCCTGAAACTCCTCCGATTTGGGTTTTGAAATGTTATCAACTTGTCTTGTCATCTTCCTTGGCGAATGGATAACAACCCACCAATCAGGGTATTTCAAATCCTTAGAGTAGAACACTTGCTGGCTTCACAAGCGAGAATTACAGGCTCATCAAAGTACCTATCGACACTCCTGATCCTATCCAGATTAACTACCACCAAATTAGAGTCAGGGCAAATTTTACATCCACTTTCTACCTTCACCCAATCACAATAGAATACAAATTCCACGATTTCCCGATTGGTGTAGTCCACCTCCAGAATTTGCTTGATAATTCCGTACCACTTGGTCATTTGAACAACATGGCTTTTATCTCCTTTCTTTCTCCTGTATGTGGTGACTGCATCCATACAAACGCCGCTGTCTTGTGTAACACGACTACTCTCTTGTGAGAAAGGAGAAAAGACAAACCCGTTTACACGGTAACTTGAATATTCTTTTGCTCCAGTAGGACCTTTGACATAACGCCACACTTCTGAATCTGTCTTCTTTTCTTCCAACAACTAGCCAATAAAAAAATGAACAAAAATATATCAAGCTAATATAAAATTCCCTATCTGATCTTAAATACATAACTACCGAAAATGATCAACAAGAGTTTCAAGTAAAATTTTCTGTTTTTCAAATACCTTATCATATAGCCAGTCTATAAACTTTGTTTGCCGTTCAACTTCATCCATATCATCAGGTAGAACGTGATCACAATAGTGGCTACAATTATAAATACCAAACAGTAAGCTTCTATACAAAATTAATTATTAAATTAGTTTCATTTTATTGAAGAAGGTCGAGTACATACGCATAATAGTCAGCAACACCCTCAATGTCATGTCGAAAGAGTATCCATCTTCGTATTTGCACAAACTGAGCAGGAGTTAGTTTTACCACTTTACAGTCTTCCTTCATGGGACCTTCATCGCTGTACTCCGAGTCTTCCCCCAAAAAAGCCTCCCATGTTGCTTGGTGGTTTCCATCCCGTCTATTTGGCATGTCTTCCATTGCATATCTAGCCGACTCTGTCACACGGTACGCCTCTGCTATGGACCCAGCAATGTAACGTTTATTGCTTGGTAGATTTTTGCAATCCTTCATCGCCCTGCTCAAGTAAGTACATGTTAGTCACAGCCCATTAGAAGAGAAAAGAAACAACCAATGTAAATAGTAAATAATCAGTAAGGTACTGAAACAAACCTTTCGAAAGGATACATCCAACGAAATCTTACAGGTCCGCAATATAACGCTTCATCAGCTAGATGAACCATTAGGTGAATACTGATATCAAAAAATGCAGGTGGAAAGTATTTTTCCAACACACACATTGCCTCTACAACCATGTATTTTTCTCTTTGTAGGTGATCTTTAACCAACACTTTCGCGCACAAAATTCTAAAAAACAAACTAATCTGTTGAAGTGCTCTTCTCAAATCTTCATGGTGTGGAAAAGCATGCTGAAGGACAGGTAGCAAATATTCCATGATGTCATGATAGTCATGGGACTTTAAATTACTCAAACGGGGGGGATTAACACTGACATTGTTGCTTAAGTTAGAGGAAAACCCTGTTGGTACCTTCAAGTTTTTAAGAATTTGGTAAAATCGAAGCTTCTCGTCTTTGCTCAAGACATATACTGCCACTGGTATGACATCCTTCCCCGTCTTTGGATCTTTAGATATCCACTGATCGCTGCGAATGTTCAATTCTCTTAAGTCTTCTCGAGCACCAACTGTATCTTTAGACTTGTTTTTCACATCCAATATTGTATCTAATATGTGCTCCATTACGTTTTTCTCCGTGTGCATAACATCAACACAGTGGCGAACATAAAGTTCAACCCAATAATCAAAACACCATAAAATAGACTTCTTAGAGAATGCATTAGTCACATCAACACTACCATTACTTGATTCATCAATTGGATCATTAACTTCAATTTCAGTATTGGCCTCAGCAGCAAAGGCCCTCTTTCTTTTTCCACTACACTTCCCTGGAACATAATTGACATGGCGTAGCTTTTGAAGTATTTGACGTCCAGAAAACCGATCTGGAGCAGCTGAAAGCTCTTCAGTGTTCAAATCCAAGTACTTACCCTTTCTAAATGGATGCATGTTAGTAAGAAAACGACGATAGTTTGTGTACACATTCTTACTACTATGTGATAGACGAATGCTTTCAGTATCATCAGCACATACTGGACACCCAAAGTAACCATGATACTTACAGCTGGACAGGATTCCATATGCTGGCAAGTCATGAATCCCAACAAATAATGTGGCTTTCAACTGGAAACTCTCTTTATGGTGCATGTCAAAAGCTGTCACTCCATCATCCCATAGTTGCTTAAGCTCATCAACTAGTGGTTGAAGAAAGACATCAATGTCTTGACCTGGAGCCCTAGGTCCAGGTATCAACAATGACATCATTTGAAATTCAGATTTCATGCATAGTGAAGGTGGAAGGTTATATGGAACTAAAATCACAGGCCAACAGCTATGAGACGTAGTCTGAAAACTAAAAGGATTAAACCCGTCCATAGCAATGCCAAGCCAAACATTTCTTCCTTCGGCAGCAAAATCTGGAAACTTATCTTTAATAAGTTTCCATTGAGGTGAATCAATTGGATGGCGCATATGAGTAGAATAAACTTCTGCTCGATGGTGCCATGTCATTTCTTTTGCTATCCATGGTATAGTATACAATATCTTAAGCCTTTCACCTATTGGAAAATATTTCAGAACTTTAACAGGTTCATTTGTCTCTATTATCTCCCCCGATTTTCCCTCTATTACCTTGTACCTTTTAACGCCACATACATGACAACTTCTTTCCTTTTCATAATTTTTATAATAGAGAATACAGTGATTCTCACAAGCATGAATTGACTTTACAGTCATGCCAAGGTCAGTCAGCATTGTTTTCATTGTAGGGTATTTCTCAGGCAAAGTATTACCTTCAGGAAGCCATTGTTTTACGGTTGACAAGATAGAGCTCATAGCATTCCCTGAAATACCGTACATCTTTTTGATGTTATGAAGTTCAACAACTGCGGATAGAGTTGTATGGTTACCTTGATGGTTAGGGTATAATTTCTCTTCTTCTAAGACCTTATATTTCTCGTACTGTTTTCCTAAATCAGGTTCTGCAACTAAAGATTCTAACTGACCTGCCTCGTCGCTACTAATGTCACCATCTGCCATTTCATGCACTCCAAATGCAACATCAACCAATCTTCTTATTTCAGGCACACCTTCATCCATGTTTGGTCTGATGTTTTCCTCTTGGACTGAATGGACTGTGCTTCTATTAGTTGATTTCTCACCATGAAAAGCCCACATACGGTACCTCTTGTCTATACCCTTCTCTAGTAGATGTTGCCTAACTTTTTCGATTTCTAGATTCTTTGTATTTCGGCACTTATTACAAGGACATGCACATATCGACTTCAAGTAACCATATCTTACAGCAAAACTGATAAAGTATCTAACCCCATCTCGATAAACTTTACTAAAAATATCACTTTCATCCATCCAATCTTTTGGAATTACATCTGCCATTCTACAAACCATTAAAAAAATTAGGTAACTATACATAACAATGTCATGGAGTTTTAAACTAAGTACAGAGCAAAAAAAAAAAAAAAACAACGAGACTTGAGCTTAATTGTAAAGACATTATTCTCATGGATATGCATTAAAAACTAAATTATATACCTTTTCAAGTCTTATATTTAAGTAATACCTATGAGATTACATTTCTTAAAACATTTTGCATAGAGTCCCAGATATTCATTTGCATAGAGTCCTAGATATTCAGACCACAACCATGCCACAAAGTACACACTACATACCCATGAGACCAAATGGTCAAGTAGGTGAAAATTCATCCAATACAAAACATGAACACACTATTATCATGGATCTAATGTCCTAGCAAACAGTTCTAATATGTACAAATTATATGTTACACATTACATTTAAACATATTGAAGCTACATAAATGCATAAAAGACTTAACATTTCTTAAGAATTTGCTACAAATCCACCAAAAACCTAACTTTCCCTAAGAAATTGTAAGCAACCACATTGTTCACATAAGAAAAAATCACAACAATGAATCAAACCCAGTATTTGCATAACAAGAAAAGAAAAGCTCAAGAAATCTTGCACAAACAAGTTAACTAATTGACTAAGTATCATAGATTCATATAAATATTTACCAAAAAGTGAAAGTTAAAAAATTAACACAGGAATCGTATTGTTATTTAATACCAACCTGATGTGATTGCAAATGAATCTTTTAAATCGTACCAACTATTTCTTTTAACCTGAAAATATAAATTAAGGAAAATATCAATTACAAAGGCAGAAGATTTGAGAATAGAAACGATCATTAATAAACGGAAATAACAAACATCAACTGTCCTTTAATTACGATTTCTCATTAGTTATTTGCTTTTCATATAGAAACTGGAAAGGGATCTGTAATAACAAGTATTTGGTTAACCGAGTCTAAAACCAATTTAAAAGACATTTCTAAAAACATCTCATAAAAACATTTCATGGTAAAAAAGAGCCGCCTAAACTGGTTATTGTAATGAGTTCATAAATTTTTCAGTTATGGACTGGCCTGTTAGTAAACATTTTGGTATGCTAATGTAAGTAAACCTGCGTTACATGGAAACTGCCACGGGTGACCGACACGGAAACATTTATGTGTGTCCCATATGGCAATTTAAAAAATCTATGATACGAGGAAATGGTCTATGCATATAAATATTATTATTTTTTCAAGATATGCGGAAATGTAAATGATGAAACAATTCCAAGGTTAATTGTCCATTCATAATTTCATCAAATATTATAAGTTCTACTCTCATAAACAAACACCTAGTTAGATTTTTGATTAAAACCGGAAAGAACTAGATTTCAGTAGATATTTATGTTGGTGGTAACTAGCTGCTAATTTGAGCAGTAATTAAAACCACACGTGGAATCTAACTTGGGCTTACTAACTTGCACCATACACACGGTGTAGTGTACAGACATTTTATGTTTGAATAAAAACGAACACATAGTGCGTAAGTTATTAATTGCTCAGTATTGCTCAGACGTTCTGAGGCTTGTCAGGTCAGTATCCATGTCATGGGACACGAGCACACTGGTGAAGTTTCCATGTAACGCAGATGTAAAGAGAAGTGACAAAATACTGTGTTCAAAATCATGTTTAATGGCTTCAACTTTGGACGGGGGCAGGGTCAGGGGTTGGCTAAAAAAAAAAATTTATCGCAACCCAGTCAAGCGAGAGGGAAACACCAATTCCCCTTTAAAGCACTACTACGGAAATGCAATGTACAAAAATGTTACCCAACACAAGTTACAGGGACTGAGACCATCGAAAGGCCGCTTAGTTTACAGGGAATCTTAATCTAGTTTTATAAGTATAGTCTGACTACAAATCAAAGTAGCACAAGGATTAACAATGTCAGTAACAGGTGGATAAAAAAACGCTATGTCAACTACTTCACTATATTCCTATATAAGATCACCACACCCAAATAAACAGAAGAGGTCAGGTTTTCATTTGATTCAACAAGATCGCAGGTCCCAGAGAGAAAGGTGCAACCCATAAGTATCTCTTGTGAATTTTTGAGAGACTTCTGGTTTCTGGTGACGAACCTTGAGCGTCTGTTAGCATTAAACAAGACATTGTATCTCACAATATTTGAAAATGATGGAAATGACAACTTTCAGTGACTCAATACTTTGGTCCTTACTTCTAAGCCCAAAGATGATTACAAACCTCAAATTAAAAGCCATACACACCTACCTAGCTACAATGTTCGTTTTGATGATTTCTAACCTACTAACACTTGCAAGCAGTGAACAAACGACAGCACACACCCTAGTAAAAACAAAAACATTTTTACACCAAACACTTCTAACTCTTCCACCTAAAACTCTTTCACAATGAAATCAAACCTCGGAGTATAAATAATAGAGAGATGGCTTAGGTTTGAATTTTACAGATTCAAGCAATCACAAAATAAGGAAAAATGAAACATATGGAACTAAAGCTCGCAACAGTACTGTTGCTTGCCTTTACAGTAAAGGTTTGCACAGAAACGTTGTTCACTGTAAGAAAAAATTCACAAGCACATAGGTACCTACAGGATTAGTCCTATGTTGCTGATAGTGATAAGAAACACCAAATTGTTCATATAAAAATAAACCACAATAATCAATCGAACCAGGAGTGTTTGCATAACAATAAAGTCACGAGAACATATTCACAAATCAACAAGTTAACTAATCGACTATATAATAGAAATCATTACCAAACTGACCAGATCTGATTGCAAATTGATCCTTGAAATCACACCAACTGTTTTATTCAACCTGAAAATAGAAATTAGGGCAAACATCAGTTACATACGCGGAAGACTATTGAAGGATCAATTAGAGCAGAAAAAAACTATAATTAGATTAACAATAGCAATCTAAAGAAAACCCTAACAATAATTTTATCTTCAATTAAACGAAATCCAAATCGTGTTAATAACTTATCTGAAAAATCAGGATAGAATAGTAACAGAATCTCATGGTTTGATGAAGAACAAAAGAGCAGTAAAAATATTCCATAAGAAACTGGTTAGGCTTAACGAAATCAAAAGAATTTTTGAGAGAAATTTTTTTCTTACAGTAAAGCAATCTCAGATGCATAAAAAAAAATTCTACATTTTTTCTTTTTTTTTGTTCCTCTGTAGATGTATTACGGAGATTACGAAGTACTGAAAAACAATTGAAGGAGGAGTGATAGACTTACCTCGATCGACGACAGTATTACATTTTACTTTTTTTTTTTTTTTTCTTTTTTTCCCTTGAGGTTTTTTAATATATAATAACCGTGCAAAAATATCGGAATAAAATCTGCTAGGGAGGGAAAATATGATATCCCTAGTATTTTTTGGCGGTAATTATTTGGCTGGAGCGGGAAATTTATTTCCACTTATTTTTATTTTATTTTAATATTTTTCTAATCTTTGTTTATTAGGATGGATAATTTGTCACACCATTAAGTATCACAAAATTACTTAAAAATAAAATATAATTAAGAAAAGATATATTGTTACACTTTTTAAAGATGTCACACCTATTTGTGTAACAACATCTGTCACACAAATTAGTGTAACAATTCAGTGTTACAAATTACTCCATTTGGTGTAGTGACGTGAAGTATTAGCGTCAGTAAGTCGTTTATCCCTTATTTTCCTTCTCATCCTTCGTTTGATCGAGATTGTTTATCATAAGAGTGTGATCTATTGTAGGGTGGTCAGAAGAACGTTTCTTCTCACAATGCAATGCCTAAGCGGACCATTAGAACTCCTGCCTGGTACGGATCGGCTCGTGTCGAGGATGAATCATCTGTAAGTAACCCTATACTCTTGAGATTACACCGAATCAAGAGATTAATCACTCCCCTGTCCCATCGTAGGCAGACGTCCGTGTCGTGGTTGATGCTAGACGAAGAAGGAGCGGAAAATCTATGACCGTGGTTGAGGTTGAGGAGAGCAGCAATCAGGCATGTGAAGATTCCGCAGGATCTGTGGAGACCGTGGATAACGTCCATGCTCGTGAATACCCCAACGTTGGTCTCTCGTTTGAAGATCCAATGATTAGTACTTACCCTGACAATGAGGCAGTCGGTGGGTTTGTGATATCGAAATGTTATGTACCTTTGTACACCAAGATCTGGAAGAGATATGGTCACATTGCTACCACGGAGTCGTGGAAAGGCTTTCCTCCAACTCTTCTGACTACAGTAGCTGGGATGTTGCCAATCATTGAGGAGATGAATCAGATGCGTTTGCGAGACGTCAAAAACCATGATCTGCGCCGATGGGATGAGATGATCTCTAACTGTGAGATGCTTCGATTCAATGTAAGTTGGCTTCGTCGTCGTCTTGAGATAATCAAGGTTCATAAGGCGGCAGAGGCTGATGATGCGATTTCCATGAATGTTGTCTTACTTAACGAGGAGAGGATATTGGATTTAGAGTCGGCAAGGGTTGAGAAAGCCGTGGAGGATTTGAAGGCAAAGACGAAGGTTTTTCAGAAGAATCTTGATGAGGCTTCTTTCATGGACTATCCGTTGTTAGATGGTTTGCTCTGAGTGAGCATTTGTGATTGTTGTCTTGAATAATTCTGAGTGTTTGACTAGATGAACACCTGATCGTGATTTGAATAAATGTTTGCTCATTTTTGAAAGTTTAATGAACAAATGAGCATTCGTATGCTCTTTGGAGGAATGAAATTACATTTTGAGGAATGCTTAAAAATAATGAATAGGTAGTTTGTTTTATGAATCAGGCATAGTAAGCTTTGATCCATTTGTCATTGATGATATTTCCTTCCTTTCCCCCATCGACTGCCAGGATTTTATAGTATCCTCTAGATACTGCTTTGATGATGACATATGGTCCTTCCCATTTTGGAGAGAACTTGGGAGCGGACATGTCTTGTTGAATATACTTTGCTGTCTTTAATACCAGAATGTTCGAGGTCTTACCATTTTGTTGTAGTCCTTGGAGATCCTCTGTTTGTAAGCTTCCACGTATTTCTCCACTTTGGCTCTCCTTGACTCCAGCGTGTCTAGTTCGACAATTCTTGATTTGGAGATTTCAGCTTCGTCCCATTGTACACCACTGGATGCCGCAATCCTGGACGAAGTAATTTTGATTTCTGCTGGTAGTATGGCATCAGCTTCGTAGAAGAGAGAATATGGCAAAGTGCCGATCGAACTCCTTGGCGCGGTTCTGTAATCCCACAGGGCCATGGGTAGTTGATCATGCCATGACCGGGGATTATCATGGATTGTTCGACTGATAATTCTGATCAGGGTTTTGTTGGTACTTTCCGCTTGACCGTTTCCTTGTGGGTAGTATGGCGTGGAGAAGATTTGTTTGATTCCATACTTATTGAGCAGCTTCTCAACATCTTGATTGGCGAAAGGGGTTCCATTATCTGTGATGATATGTTTGGGAACTCCAAATCTGCATATTATGTGTTCTTTGATGAAGGCAGCGATTGTGGCTCCGGTGGTGCTCCGAAGAGGGATTGCTTCTACCCACTTAGTGAAGTACTCCATTGCAGTGATGATGTATTCATGTTGCTTTAAAAATGCTGGATTAATTTTACTGATGATATCTAGTCCCCAGCTATAAAAAGGCCACGGACTATTCACCGAGTTTAATGGGAGGCAAGGAGTGTGAATGAGGTTACCATGAATTTGGCACTTATGACACCTTTGCACATGCGTGGTTGCATCATCTTCCATGGTCGGCCAGTAGTATTTCTCATGAACTTGAAGAAATAACTTCTTATTTCCTTGGTGTTCCCCTTCGTGCGCTTCCTTCAGGATTGTAGGGATTTCATGCATGGCTAGACATATCAGCAAGTTCCCACCAAAGCTTTTGCGGTATAATATCCCGTCGAGGTAAGCGAATCTCTTAGCTCTCTGAATGAGTTTGACCGCTTGCTTCTTTTCCGATGGTAGTTCATTATCCCAGAGGTATTTGACGTAAGGTTCCCTCCAGTCCCCAGTGTGTTGGGTTGTCATAACTTCCAAATGATGAGGGGGTGTCTGGCAGTCCGAACAGGATCCTTGTAAGGCCCTTGACTGAACTTCCATGGATGGCCAGTAGTATCCTATCCTTTGAAGTTTTCTGTAAAGCGTCACCACCAATGTTTGTCCACAGATTTCTTCATGTGTGCGCTTGAGTTGTTCTTCCGCTTCGCCATTACCAAGACATCGTGATAGGGATCCATCTGGGTTTCGATAGTACAATGTTCCATGTAATAAGAAGTAGTTCTTAAATTCTTTGAGACTGACTTGACCTTCAGAAATGGAGTTGCTCAATTCATGGATGATGGGTGCTCGCCAATCGTTGGATGGAATTTCTTCGACCTGAGTGAGCCAAGTTGACGACACAGTTCGTCTCTGTACAATGACTGTTTTCTATGCCCCTTCGAATTGCAGCTTGGAGGCGAGGGTTGCTAGGCAGTCGGCGTGCCTGTTGTTGGTCCGCCCTGTATGGACGATCGTGGCGTCAGCGAAATAAGTTAACAGCCGTTGAGCTTCGGTTCTGAACGAAGCTAACGTGATCTCTTTGAGAGAATACGTTCCATTCATCTGGTTGACCAATAATTTTGAATCTCCTCTTATCTCGAGATGCGTTGCTCCTGCTTGTTTAGCTAATGATAATCCCAAGAGGAAGGCTTCGTATTCTGCCGAGTTGTTGGTGCAATGGAAATCCAATTTGAATGAGTGTGAGAAAACTTCACCGGACGGAGACACCAGCACTATGCCCGCTCCTCCAGTGTCATTACTAGGGGTGGCAGATCCATCAAAGTATAAAATCCATGTTTCTTCCTTCATAACCGAGACGTCTGGGAATTCACCGGGTACTTCCTCATGCAGTATCGTTGTATCTTCTCCTGGGAAAGCAGCAAGTAGGTCTGCGACTTCTTGGCCTTTGATAGATTTAGATGGAGTGCATGATATGTCGAATTCTGACATCTGAAGTAGCCACTTCGCTGGTCTTCCAATCAATGCTGGCTTGGATAGCAAGAACTTTATGGTATCAGCTCTGGAGATGAGTACGACCTTGTTAGAAAGCAGATAATGTCTGAACTTCTGGATCGCATGTACCAACGCTAGGCATGCCCTTTCAGCTTTCGGATATCGGAGTTGAGCCTCTCTCATTGTGTGGCTGAAGTAATAGACCGGCCGTTCAACACATTCGTCGTCTTCTTGAGTGAGGAGTGCTCCAATAGCGACATCACTGGATGCAGTGTAAAGAATTAGGGGTCATCCCTGTACTGAAGACCTCATGACAGTTGGTGATAATAATATCTGTTGTATTTTATGGAAGGCTTCTTGTTGGACAGCTGTCCAGGTGAAGTTTGCTCCTTTCTTCAGCAGTGGCGTGAATGAAGCGATGAGTTGAGCTAATCCAGGGATGAAGCGTCGAATATAATTTACCTTGCCCATGAAACTTTGTAATTATTTCACGGTTCGTGGAGGAGACATGGTAGTAATAGCTTTTGCTTTATCTGGATCGACTTCGATCCCTTCAGCCGTGACTAGGAATCCTAGAAATTTCCCAGAAGAGACACCGAATGCGCACTTTAGAGGATTCATTTTCAGTTTGTATTATCTGCATCTTTCAAACACCTGCTTGGGAACTTCCATATGAGACGCTCGAGTCTTCGATTTTACCACCACGTCATCGACATAGTCTTCCACCTGCTTGTGCATCATGTCATGGAATATGGCGGTCATGGCTCGTTGATAAGTAGCAACTGCATTTTTTAGTCCAAAGGGCATCACCGTGTAGTAAAAATTCCCGATAGGAGTACGGAATGCAGTCTTGTTGGCGTCATGTTCATACATCTTGATCTGGTTGTATCCGTTGTAGCCGTCCATGAATGAGAACATGCCATGAGCGATGGTTGCGTCGACGAGCATATCAATGTTGGGTAGCGGGAAATCGTCTTTCGGACAACATTTATTCAAGTTCCTGAAGTCGACACAATATCTGATTTAACCATTTTTCTTTTTGACAGGTACTACGTTTGCTATCCATGTCGGGTGAAGAATAGGCTTGATGAACCCTGCTGCTAACAATTTCTGGATCTCCACCTTGATTTGTTCTTCGATTTCGTGCCTAAACTGTCTGGGCGGTTGTTTGACATATTTGGAACCGGGAAAGATGTGTAGGTGATGGGTGACGAGCTTGTCGTCCAGACCTGGAATTTCCTCTTACGTCCAAGCAAAGACATCCTGATATTATCTTAGTAGTATTGTTAGCTCGGTTCTCTCCTCCGGTGATAGTGCTGAACTGATCAGGATTGGCCTTGGATCTTGCTCAGTCCCGATGTTGATAGTTTCGAGATCTTCAGTAGTGGAGTCAGTCCCGTCTTGTAGTTGTCGTGGAGCATCTGGGACCTCTTCTTCAAGTGATGTCTCAGTTTGACATGACTCCTCAGGTTGGGGAGACTTTTCATCGTTCTCCCCGATTAATTGCTAATCTTCCCGTCGGCGATAAGTGACTCTTCCTCCTGCGTCTCGATCAGCTATGAAGTTCGATTCGGGAGTAGAGAGTTGATCATTATTGCGCTTAGTCGATGTGGCGGATATCTTGATCTCTTTGGTAGTTGCAGATGGATCGTTACCAACCTTCTCAATAGTCTTCCAACTCGGGAGTGGAATACTGTGAATCTTGCTTGGAAGCTCCGGAATATTCTTTTGAGATTCGAGGAATTCAGCATCGTAGATGGGAGAGTAAGGAGATGATGAAGCAGGTACGCAAACTATTTTGTTGTCGAGCAGAGCTTTCATACATTGGTGGTAGGTTGGCGGAACCGCCTTGTTGTCATGGAGCCATGGTCGGCCAAGTATCATGTGATAGTCAGGTTCTTGCTCAATCACATGAAACTTTGTCTTCGCTCGAATCGGCCCCACCCGTAGATCAATGTACGCGTATCCATATGTGTGGCTCTGGCTTCCTTCAAACCCTGTCATTAGGATGGGATGATGGACAATCTTGCTCTGTGGGAATCTGGCCATCCTGAGAGTTTTCATGGTGACAACATTCGTTGAAGCGCCAGTGTCAACAAGAGCTCTTCTAAATTCGGTGCCTTTGATGAAGCCAGTGACAAATAACGCCCGGTTGTGTCCTTCATCTGTCATGCGATCTTCTTATCCAAAAGATATGTTGTCGATTGAGAGCTCAGAGACCAAGGAGACTCCTTCGATTGATCAGGTTGGTGGTACTATCAGCACGCTGGATGATATCTGATTAAGTGCAGCAAACGTGTTTGTGCGCTGATTCCTGGAGAAGTGTAGAAGTTCGCACAAGTTCTCGATCAAATGAGTGACCTCTTGTTCTACCGGCTTCTCATATGTTGTGAAGATGTTTATTTGAGGATCAGGTGACGATTCAGTCCCCGACGTTGGGACTTCTGGGGTGGAGATTTTTCCTAACTCAGACGTTAGCTTGATGAGGAAATCGAGTATGTGATTCATTGTGTTCTTCATCAGATCCATGTTCCTGGAGTGGATCTCCAGGGCTCGTGCCAATTATGTTAGAGTTGGGGCTCTTCCATCTTCTGTACCGCCATACATAGTGTTAGAAGGAGGAACATTCCCGTTTGAAGAATTCTGGATCGAGTTTGAAGTAGTTGAGTTAATCCTAAGACCAACCATCTTGTGAAAACTGAAATTGCAACCGAGAGAATGATCTCCCACTGTGGTCGCCAATCTGTGGATGGGGATAACGATCTGCTGGTTTTTAAGGGATTAAGGAGACGACCGGACGGAGGAGGTTCCTCGAACCACGCAAAATGCTAATCCTCACACAGATGCACCGCTGCAAAGGAGATGCTTAGATTCGAGAGATCAATCTGTAGTACTCCGGCCTAAATCGAGACAACGACCGTTCCAGAGTAAATTCGGTCACAAGTGAGGATGGGTTGATCTGTAAGAGGGAAGCTGAGAAATGTGTGGAATCGATGGTGATTCAAGGATTGTGGATGTGTGAATTCTGAATATGATAAATTCTGAATGATTGAAGTTAAACGATTGTGAAGAAATTGATGAGTTTGATGATCTCATGTTGTCGAAGAGACGTGAGATTCTTACTCTGAGTATTCTATGTATTCATTCTGTTTTCGATTCTCTCTGCCTTCAATCTTGATTTAGGAACTTATTTATATTGCTGGAATTGTAGACACCATGATCCCATGAAGTGTGACAGTTAATGGAATCAAGGAGTGGAGAGGTGGAGATCGTGTTCGAAACCGGTTGTCCAACATGTAAAGACTCGGTCGACCTTCCACCTCGTGAATTCCTTCAACTTATTGCACGACTTGCTCACATTCCATCGTGTGTTTGAACACACGTGCCGTAGACCGCCAGACCAAAACCCTAAGTGATATCCCCCCAAGTGACACGATTGATCGTCTCGTGGTTTGTTAGTCAATTTGATGATTTCGTGGTTTGATGGGACAATGAGTCCACGTGGTTTCTGAGTCGAACAAGATATTCTGGAACCACCCACGAATTGAACGTGTCATGGGACAGAGGTATAATTCTTATGATGAAGTGAGCAAGTATTGCTCATTCGATGGATTATTGAATATTGGTGGATTGTTGAACCGATATTCCTTAACTCGGGCAAATATTGATCATATGAGCAAGTGTTGCTCTCGTGATGATTTGTTGAATATTTGACCGTCTGAGCATGTGTTGCTCATGAATGATTCGCAGTGTGCCAAGAATATTAATTAAAGTGTTGGTCGTTAAACCTAGCATAATTAATAAAGTTCATGACCATGAGGTCACCGTAGAATTATTAATATTAATTCATGACCATGAGGTCACCGTAGAATTATTAATATTAATTCATGACCATGAGGTCGTCGTAGAATTATTAATATTAATTCATGACCATGAGGTCGTGATAGGTGTAGAATACAACGTATTTACTATTTAGTAGTTTATGCTTTCTTTGCTATTTTTCTTGTAAATTATGTATTTTACGTGTGTTTTTGAACTATTAGGTACTCTGGAGTCGCACGGAAGAAAAGAAGGAGAAATCACCCAAATTGGGAAAAAAGGGCAAATTTGTCATTTCATAGGGCGGGCACTATCTGGAGCCCGGTAATGGTTAAGGAGAAACTCTTTTGGAGGTATACTAAACGCAAACCAGCTACGGTTAAGGGTTGTCATTTGGGGTACCCCTTATCATTTATTAGAAGGTGTAATTTGCAGTGGGTGTAATTATCATTGGGTGCAAATAGCGTCCCACTTTTATAACCCTAAAAATCAAGAGAAATCACCTCTCTTTTGTTTCTAATCTGAACGAAGAAAATACAGCAGCTGCTGTTTTGAAACCGAGCTGAAGCAGATCGAAGGCGGAAGAAATCAAAGTTTTCTATGAATTCGAAATCAAGAATAAAGAAAGTTATAGAAGCTAGGGTTTCAGAACCATTAATGGCAGAGATCGAGGAATGGAGTAAATACAGGAGATGAACTGAGATTGGAATGAAGAATCAATGGGTTTTTGAGAGATAATTGAAGAACCTATTTGAAGTTGCAGTTGCTTGTCATGGGTTTCTGTGAATCGATTCAGAACTGTTGAAGATTGAGGGTTGATTGAACTTTCTGAGTAGAATTGAAAGATGGGTTAGTGGCTATGGATCGAATTGGGTGTTGTTGTCGAGATTGGGTGTTCGATCTGTGAAACAACAGGGAAGCGAGGATGAAATCAGATGATGTTGCTGTGTTATGAATGATGGTTCGTTACTGTGAAAGATGGGTTGAATTACGCAGAAATTGAATGAACAGCTCAGCTGGTGAAGAGTGAATAAACTTAGATGTATATTAGGTTGTCGCAGGAGAAGAAAATCGGCCTAAAATTGGCCTGGAAATGCTCAATAAACAGAGGAAACTTTGTTGAATTTTCTGCTCCGACGAGTTGACTCGTGCCGGCGATGAGCCGATCTGACCTAGTGACTCGCTAACAAGACTCGGTTAATCAGCTGAGTAAGACCGAGTTAGACTGCTGACTCGATGTCTGAATACTCTCCCCTTGACCCACTGACTAACAGTTTGACCGACGGTTGACTTGTTTGACCGTTAGTCATAACGTTTGATGGACGGAATATACCTTGACCGGAGGAGAATTTTCAGGTGGCCGGCGGCGACAGATTCCGGACAAAAACCCAGTTTTCCGGTGAGCCAAAGTTGTAGAATTTTGTATGGACTTCTCTCATGTGTGTGAAGACTTGGACTTGGAATTGAATGAAGAATTTGGCTTGGATTTGGAAAGAGGAGATGGAAGATTTGAGAAAGGCTTGGATTTGGAAATTGAGCTACAAAAGGAAAGGGATTCTATTCCTTGGAAGATATGGAGAACATTGAAGCCTATAAATAGAGAAGTTCTCTACTTTTCTACATACACTTCCACACTTCCATACACATTGATACACTTAGACACATCTTTTTGCACACTTCTACACACACAATTCTTTTCTTTATTCTTTGTGTGAACTCTTTAATATGAGTAACTAATTTGATTGAGGATGAATTCCTAGTTATTAACATACGGTTTGAGTTTTGTTTCAATTCTACTTTGAAGTTTTTCATATGATTATCATTTGTTTTTACTAATATTATTGTTTATGATTGATTGATAGGTTGTTTAGAGTGCACGCTAAATTAATTTGTTAATTTAATCTAAAGCTAGTGAAAGTTAGGGAATACGTAATAGTTTCTTGACTTTTTACACAGGTAGAAAACACAAGACCTTGCGGAGGGATTCCGTGGAGCAATTGTGTGTGAAAACAACGCTAGAAAGTGGACCAAGCGAACCGAGTCTAACTACTAGTACTAAACCTAAGTTCATAAATCTTAATGCATTCGGGGAATTACATCTTGTAAGCATACCTCAAGGTGGTTCTTTTGAATAGAATCTGATAACTAAGCGGACTTGTTACTCGATGAAATAAGGAATTTTGGGGTTAGATAAGCGAACCTGCTATCCTACGGTTGGTGATAATCTATGACTAATAACAAGTGGAAAAGAACATAACTTTAATCATTGTTTTGTAGCGAAAAAGGATTCCTTGATCTATTCTCTCTCATTGATTTCAACTTACACTTTTAATTACTTTTTTTATTTCTTTTGTTTTTAAAATCTTGAACCAATACCCCCTTTTTGTGACATTATAAGACAACTATAATCTCTTGATCCTCGTGGGATCGACCTTGACTACCCTATATTACTCTTTAATTAGGTAGTAAAGTATTAATTAATTTGTTGTGGTTACGACACGCATACAAATTTTGGCGCCGTTGCCGGGGAGCATCGGATGATTTTAGTTGTTTTCTTTTTACTTTTTGCTTTATTCTTGGTTTGTTGGATTCTTTATCGTATCTAACTTAGTTTTTGAGAATTGTTTTTCAGGTACCGGTTTTCCATGTATGGTGGACAAGAGCAAGCATATTACAACAATCAATACGGTTTTCAACCTCAACATCATGGAAACTTCCAACCATCCTTAGGATACAATCAAAACCAATTTTTTGGCTATGATCAAAATATCCTACGGAGCCTTATGAATATTCTCATACATCTCAACAACCTTGTAGCAGGTATGTAAGTCAAGCACCAAGGTATGATAAATCTACTTCTAATTGGATTCATTCAAGTTGTATGCAGATTATTAATGAATTGCAAGACATGCGAAAAACACTTGACCGTGATAGAAAGAACGTTGCACAAACCAATTTCTACAACACTTTTTCTTACCCGACTCCGGATCGTAGTTATGATCATTCACCCATTCAAAGGGAAGAGTCATGGGAAAGAGAACCTATTGTAGCAAACGGTGGTAAGCGTGTGAACGTCCGTAAACTTGCACAAAAATTATACAAATTGGAAGATGATGGAGATTCGGAAGAGCTTGTTGCAGAAATTAGTAAGACCATTCATATGGAACTTAAACGACGTCGGGATAAAGGTTATGAAACCGATGAAGATTCTTATTATGGTGATTCCGAAAGTGAAGATGATTGTGTTGAAAAGGACCAACCTTTGGAAACTTTTGACGACGCTAGTGTAGATTACTCGATCCTTGATCTTAATAATGATCAATCACCTATTCAGGAGGTAGAGCTTGAGGAAGATGAATTTAGTGCTTGGAAAAAATTCCTTAGGGAAATACATGAGTCCGCGGAAGTGTATGAGCGTTGCAACAATGAGGAAGTTATTCCAACTCTGGATCATAATAACGATCATTCACTCATTCAAAAGGAGGAGATTGGGTGTGACTTTCCTATTGTTGTAAACGGTGTAACTCCCTCACAAGAGGATTCTACAATTTTTACTAGGGGTGGGACTTGGGTTGGTTGGGCGGGTTAGAAGGCTTGGCCGAGGCAGACCCGAGCTAAGAATTATATGCCCAGATTGCCCATCGAACCCGTGGAACCCATTGAGGTATTGCCCAAGTCCGCCCAAATTATGTTCCTCGGGTTCCCCGGGTTCCTCGGGTTGGCCAAAGTTCCACTAGACATACAAGTTTGTTCATGTGATAATAATAAATTTAGTAATAATAAGATTTAATTGCTCCATTTATTTTAAATTTCCAAATAACTGATGATTATTTACAATAATATAAACTCTTTTCATATCGGATAGATATACTTTATATTTTCATTAATAGATTTGAAGATAATATCTAAAATTTCTCTAAATAGATGATAATACTAATTATAAAAAATGTCTTATATATAGTTCTTCGGGTTGGGCAGGTTGTTTGGGTTAGAAATATTTGTGCCCATGCTTGCCCAAATTTAACTCGGGTTCATAAAATTTAGGCCCAAGCTTGCCCAAAGTTTTGAAATACATTGCCCATGTCCGCCCAACGTTCGGGTTGGGCATGGGTTGGGTGGGTTGACCAAACCCAAGTCCCACCCCTAATTTTTACCGACGAAAATCATTTTAGCGAATGGCCTGATTCCGATGATGAAGATGTTGAAGAGATGATGCTCGATAATGAAACCGAATTGATTGAATTTGTGGAAGACCCAATTGAACTTGCTAATGATTATAATGATGCCGAGACTTTGGTTAAGGTAGAAAATGATGAAGAATGGTTGCAAAGTTTGATAGAGGACCATGATACGCAAGAGATAAGTAATTCACTTGAATTTTTTAAGAATGAAGAAGATTCCGTAATACAAGAGATTGTGCAAGGTTTGTCTAACCCTTTTCATATTGATTCTTCTCCTTTACCTCTTATTGGATTGAATGTATGTGCTTCTAAAGTACTTTTGAATGACTTTGTTTCTCGATATCCACCATTGGAAACACTTGAGTCTAACACTATGCAGGTTTTCCAAGAGGAATACATAGAAATTCCCAAATTCTATGTTCTTTATACACTTCCGAGTGTGGACAAGAATAAGTGTGGGGGAAATTTCTATCGAGCTATAACTTTACTATTATTTTCTTGTCCTAATATTTGTATGGAGTTATTGTTTGCAAAACAGGTACCATGGGAGGATCCCCAAATTTTCCGATTGTTAGTATATGGGGAGTGAATCTTACAAGAGCCATGTCGGGCCGTCGACTTTAAAACAAGCGCTAAGTGGGAGGCAACCCACCGGTTTTGTATCTCTTATCCTTTTTTTTGTTATTTATTTTTCTTGTTCCATATCATATTAAGATTTCCCACCTTAACTTTGCTTGGACGATTCAATTACATTGAGGACAATGTAAGGTTTAAGTGTGGGGGAGTGGCTAAGCATATATTTTTGCATAAAAAAAAACAAAAATTTTGCATAAAAACTTCAACTTTTAGAGATTT
The DNA here is from genome assembly GCA_023529315.1 of Papaver bracteatum. Lineage (NCBI taxonomy): Eukaryota > Viridiplantae > Streptophyta > Magnoliopsida > Ranunculales > Papaveraceae > Papaver > Papaver bracteatum. The sequence goes on along the minus strand of JAJJWX010002382.1, from coordinate 1,073,643 downwards.
TAGAGTCACTAGCATACTTCTAGGTATGTTTACATAGAGAATTCTGACCGACATAATTGAACTTGGAAGTGTTAGGGAACTACGTTCGATTTCTTGCTTGTTAGAGTGTTAAATAATGGATTTAATCATGCCGGTGATGCAAATTAGGAGCAGAGAAGAATGCATTATTAGAGTTGCTGATCAATCATTAGTGGAGACTACCCATTTTCATATCATGTGAGGCACCGACCAGAAATTCTTCCTTTACTAAAGAGCTTCTTTTGAGTGTGTGTCACCGTACGTTAATTCCTGGTAGAATGGTGAGCTACCTAATTGCACACCAATTTTCAGCACTATTTTGATCTCTTGAGTGCTAATTTTTGTCAATCATGAGGGTGACGTCTAAGGATGAAAGCCTCCTTCTTGTAGTTCGATTTGCAGTTAGCACCATTCTCGACAACAACAGGTCCATAGAAACACAATTATCAACAAGGAGCGACATCAAAATCTACAAGGGAAGTTGAAAAGGTTCAAGGTTTGCAAGCAACAATGAAACAAGAAAAAAAGCAAATTTTAAATCCAAGTAAAGCAACATACAATGAGCAGATTTTTACATACATGTTGAAGACTTACAATACAATGAGGTAATTCTATATTCAAGTATGAATACTTATTTACAAGAGCGAAGAAAAGCAAAAGGTGAGAATTATTGAAGTTTATGATTTCGAGACGATACAAGTTGTGAAGAATTAAGCGGTAAAATACTTTTCCACGGCCATGTTTGTTTTTTTTTCACTTTGATTTGTATTGTGTTTCTCTTGTCTAAAAAATAAAAAAAAAATTGAAAAAAATATATATGAGACAAGAGAAATATTTATTATTGTTTTGTTTTTATTTTATTGAATAAGCCGTGGGGAAGGAAAATCTATAAGGAAGTTTCAAGAGACAAGGATTTTAAGGAAAAAGGTTACAAATTGTCAAGGATTTATGAAGTTCAAGTGTTTATCATCAATAGTTGAAGCCGAAGACCAAGAAGATGAAGACGAGGAGAGGAAGACGTTTCTATTGGATGTCGTGAGAGTGGTGTTATCATAATTGGCAATTGGATGTGAAGGTAAGTAAGTAATCTCATCCTCGATAATAGTGGTTGATTTCCTTTCTTAGAGATCGTTAGAAAAAAAGGTTTTTCAAAATGTTAAAAGATGTGGGTTTTTCAAAATTTCGGAAGTTATCCTTCCTACCATTCAACGTGTTGCAGGAATTCTCTCTTCATTCATACATGCACACATGTGAGACCCATAAAAAAGCCGTCTTTTTGAGTGCAATTATCATAAAATCCTTTTTGGTGAGGCAGAAGTCGAGGCGAAATGCTTATTGATCGTTTCTCAAACACGTGTTCTCTTATTATGGTGTGGTTATTTCTCACTCAACATTTAAGAATGAGAATATGTTCTTTAGTATTTCTAACTTCTTATTACTAGCATGCAGAAACTCTATGTCTTCATAACTCTTAGGATGCTTGGGATGCTGGAACGCTTTGAAGTTGTAAGTTTTGGTTTGATTTGCTCAAGGACTAGCAAAGTCTAAGTGTGGGGGAATTTGATAGGTGTAGAATACACCGTATTTACTATTTAGTAGTTTATGCTTTCTTTGCTATTTTTCTTGTAAATTATGTATTTTACGTGTGTTTTTGAACTATTAGGTACTCTGGAGTCGCACGGAAGAAAAGAAGGAGAAATCACCCAAATTGGGCAAAAAGGGCAAAATTGTCATTTCATAGGGCGAGCAATATCTGGAGCCAGGTAATGGTTAAGGGGCAACTCTTTTGGAGGTATACTAAACGCAAACCAGCTACGGTTAAGGGGTTGTCATTTGGGGTACCCCTTATCATTTATTAGAAGGTGTAATTAGCAGTGGGTGTAATTATCATTGGGTGCAAATAGCGTCCCACTTTTATAACCCTAAAAATCAAGAGAAATCACCTCTCTTTTGTTTCTAATCTGGACGAAGAAAATACAGCAGCTGCTGTTTTGAAACCGAGCTGAAGCAGATCGAAGGTGGAAGAAATCAGAGTTTTCTATAAATTCGAAATCAAGAATAAAGAAAGTTATAGAAGCTATGGTTTCAGAACCATTAATGGCAGAGATCGAGGAGTGGAGTAAATACAGGAGATGAACTGAGATTGGAATGAAGAATCAATGGGTTTTTGAGAGATAATTGAAGAACCTATTTGAAGTTGCAGTTGCTTGTCATGGGTTTCTGTGAATCGATTCAGAACTGTTGAAGATTGAGGGTTGATTGAACTTTCTGAGTAGAATTGAAAGATGGGTTAGTGGCTATGGATCGAATTGGGTGTTGTTGTCGAGATTGGGTGTTCGATCTGTGAAACAACAGGGAAGCGAGGATGAAATCAGATGATGCTGCTGTGTTATGAATGGTGGTTCGTTACTGTGAAAGATGGGTTGAATTACGCAGAAATTGAATGAATAACTCAGCTGGTGAAGAGTGAATAATCTTAGATGTATGTTAGGTTGTCGCAGGAGAAGAAAATCGGCCTGAAATTGGCCTGGAAATGCTCAATAAACAGAGGAAACTCTGTTGAATTTTCTACTCCGACGAGTTGACTCGTGCCGGCGATGAGCCGATCTGACCCAGTGACTCGCTAACCAGAATCAGTTAATCAGCTGAGTAAGACCGAGTTAGACTGCTGACTCGATGTCTGAATACTCTCCCCTTGACCCACTGACTAACAGTTTGACCGATGGTTGACTCGTTTAACCGTTAGTCATAACGTTTGACGGACGGAATATACCTTGACCGAAGGAGAATTTTCAGGTGGCCGGCGGCGACGTATTCCGGCCAAAACCCCAGTTTTCCGACGAGCCAAAGTTGCATAATTTTGTATGGACTTCTCTCATGTGTGTGAAGACTTAGACTTGGAATTGAATGAAGAATTTGGCTTGGATTTGGAAAGAGGAGATGGAAGATTTGAGAAAGGCTTGGATTTGGAAATTGAGCTACAAAAGGAAAGGGATTCTATTCCTTGGAAGATATGGAGAACATTGAAGCCTATAAATAGAGAAGTTCTATACTTTTCTACATACACTTACACACTTCCATACACATTGATACACTTAGACACATCTTTTTGCACACTTCTACACACACAATTCTTTTCTTTATTCTTTGTGTGAACTCTTTAATATGAGTAACTAATTTGATTGAGGATGAATTCCTAGTTCTTAACATATGGTTTGAGTTTTGTTTCAATTCTACTTTGAAGTTTTTCATATGATTATCGTTTGTTTTTACTAATATTATTGTTTATGATTGATTGATAGGTTGTTTAGAGTGCACGCTAAATTAATTTGTTAATTTAATCTAAAGCTAGTGAAAGTTAGGGAATACGTAATAGTTTCTTGACTTTTTACACAGGTAGAAAACACAAGACCTTGCGGAGGGATTCCGTGGAGCAATTGTGTGTGAAAACAACGCTAGAAAGTGGACCAAGCGAACCGAGTCTAACTACTATTACTAAACCTAAGTTCATAAATCTTAATGCATTCGGGGAATTACATCTTGTAAGCGTACCTCAAGGTGGTTCTTTTGAATAGAATCTGATAACTAAGCGGACTTGTTACTCGGTAAATAAGGAATTTTGGGGTTAGCTAAGCGAACCTGCTATCCTACGGTTGGTGATAATCTATGACTAATAACAAGTGGAAAAGAACATAACTTTAATCATTGTTTTGCAGCGAAGAAGGATTCCTTGATCTATTCTCTCTCATTGATTTCAACTTACACTTTTAATTACTTTGTTTATTTCTTTTGTTTTTAAAATCTTGAACCAATACCCCCTTTTTGTGACATTATAAGACAACTATAATCTCTTGATCCTCGTGGGATCGACCTTGACTACCCTATATTACTCTTTAATTAGGTAGTAAATTATTAATTAATTTGTTGTGGTTACGACACGCATACAGGTCGTCGTAGAATTATTAAGGTTAGATTCTGGAAGCATGGTCCTTGAACTCAGAAACCCTAATTTAACCGATTGACGATCAATTCATGGTCAGAAGTTTTAACCATGGGACGAATGAGGAGCAGCTACATGAGACCGTGGATCAACCATGTAGTGTCCATATGCTCACATGAGCAAATATGATGAATTCACGAAGAGTTCATGATTTGTTGGTGAAAGAATGATTAAATGCTGGTTCAATCATTATTCAAAATGCTCTTCTGAGACTTAGGTGTGAAAACCTAATTAATTATAGATGGACCGAGCATAGAGTCATGGAGCCGGCCATGGGTTATCCCGTGACCGTCTGATGGTCACTTCATGAAAAATCCAAAGTGTTTGGAAGTTTTGGACCTAATACGAGCAATTGTGCAAATTAGGTCAAAACTATGAAAATCGATGGGATTGGCTTCCGTGAGCCGAAGAGCTAATCTTGGTCGGTCAAGATAATGTGCTCGTGTCCCTAAGGTGTCCGCGTCTCAGTCTTGAGAATTTTGATATTTTCTGGTGCACGTTTGAGCGACCATTTGAGAAAATATGACAAAATCAGAGTTTTTTTATAAAACCGTCAAAACTTCATCGGACGAGGGAAAATAATGAAAAGTGAGGGAATCATGAAGTGTGGACCGGTCACAGTGATCACGTGACCAACTGTTGGTCACTTGAGCAACCCCCAAACCCTAATTAACGTCCTTTACTAGAATTGGTGTAGAATTTTCATACGGACTCGGATTTTGATGGTCCGCCCCTTCATTCTATACGGAAAAGAATTTTCTATCTCCCAACGAGGGAGGTTTTAGGTTTTAAGCTCATTTGGGAGGTGAAAACAGCCCGAAATTAAAATTCAGGAAAGATTTAAGGGGCCGGTCCCACGATAAAACGAAGGAGTTTTATTAAAATCAAAGAGTTTCCATGAGACGAAGGAAACACCATGAGACGATGGAAAATATTTATAAAATAAGGAATTGTGAGACTGGGACGACGGTGGTCAAAGCACGGTCGGACAGTTATGACCACGGTCCCGTGGTGTCTCTTCCTTAGTTTTACATATTTTGATGATTTTATGAAGGATTCATGAATTTTGAGAAATTTGATAAATTTAGAGAGTTTTCATGAATTGAAGGAGTTTCCATGAGTTCATGGTATTTGAAAAATATTAAAACAATAAAATTCGGTCGTGTGGGACCATGGAGGCGTGACCGACCGGTCGTGACCCAATCCCACAAATTTTAATAATTTTTAAATAGTTTTTTGGGTATTTTTGATGATTTGAAGGAATTTTGAGGAAAAATACCATGAAATCAAGGAAAAATAAGATAATTAATAATAAAATAAATAAAACAGGGCATGTGGGACCATCTAGGGCATGGCCGTATCCGGTCCCACGAGTTTTCATAATTTATTTTATTTTATTATTATTTTTGATGATTTAAAGGAATTTTGAGAAAATACCATGAAATCAAGGAGTTTTTCATGAAATTAGAAAAAAAAAATAATAATAAAATAATAAGGACCGTGAGGTGTGGGCCGGCTGGAACCAAGGCATGGACGGTCGGCCAATGGTCCTTAATTATTTTTTGACGGACTCATAGAAGTACCACGAATCCGAAGAATTTCCTCAAGACGGAGATTTGATCAAACGAGTGTATTAAAAATATAGAATTAGCGTGGAACTGACCATGACACGATGAGTTGATCATGTGTCCGTGTCCCAGCGCCTTGGTCAAATATTTTTAATTATTTATTATTTTCTTCCCTATTTTGCATAGGTTCACCGTTTCGTAGTATTTTGAAATACTCGTTCGTGCGGTGATTGTTAATGCATCATCGTTGAATACACTTGCACCATTTGAAACAGGGCTGACTCAAAGGTAGCTCCGATGCCCGGTCGTTAATTATTTATTACTAATTCATGAAATTCAATAGAGAATAATTCATGAAATGAGTAATAAAACGGATAGATGTTTACTGTTAATTCATAGGATCAACTAGAGATTCGACTACGAACTCAGAACAATGAGTGATCGTTGCCATTCCATGGGATCGACGTTGATTCGACCATGGAATAGGAGAAATGATATTGCCATTCCGTGGGATCGTCGTTGATTCGACCACGAAATCGGAGCAATGATATTTCTATTCCGTGGGATTGTCGTTGATTCGACCACGGAATCAGAGCAATGATATTTCCATTCTGTGGGATCGTCGTTGATTCGACCACGGAATCGGAGCAATGATATTGCCATTCCGTGGGATCGTCGTTGATTCGACCACGGAATCGGATCAATGATATTTCCATTCCGTGGGATCGTCGTTGATTCGACCACGGAATCGGAGCAATGCTATTGCCATTCTGTGGGATCGTCGTTGATTCGACCACGGAATCGGAGCAATGATATTGCCATTCCGTGGGATCGTCGTTGATTCGACCACGGAATCGAAGCAATGATATTGCCATTCCGTGGGATCGTCGTTGATTCGACCACGGAATCGGAGCAATCTTATTGCCATTCCACGGGATCGTCGTTGATTCGACCACAGAATCGGAGCAATGAAGGGATAACTAACCTCATGGGTCTATGCCTAGAAGAATAAACTGACTACGATAGGAGCATTAATTATCCTGACATGACTTGCCGTTAAGCCATATCCTTTATATAGTCAGGTTAAACTCGTTGTTTGTTCCTGAAGATGATATTGCCCCGTAGAGCCGTCCATCCTGTGATACTATATAGAAATGACTAAAAGTATTCAGTATTCATGAGATTATGCCGTTGTCTAGTCGTTGACTGCACATCTACATGTACTCTGAGATAAAGCACTCTCCGTTGAGAATTCGATGAGAGACCCGTGTCTCAATACTCACATGCGATTGTTGAACCGGCGGTCCGTACAATCATGAGTTTACGATTTTAGCCTTTGTTGAAAATCCACCATCTACAACCATAAAGGTTCGTTCCATTCTAAGAATTATTCTATTTTTTATTTTGCATTTTAGCTATGTTGTAATTTCTCGATCTCATTTAGTTGAACTTTGGATTATGATAGAGTAAGTGTACACCTTGGTGATCAAATTTAGCGGAAGAGGAACAACAATTAATAAATGGAAGGCAAGAAGAGAGAGATCAGGAAGTAACTGGAGGAATAATTCATGGAGATGAAAGAAATGAAGAGTTAGAAGCATTGAGACAAAGAATACACGAAGAGGGGAGGTTAGAAGCAGAAGAACACGCGAATTTGACAAGGCAAAACCATGAGTTGAGAGTGGAAAACATGAGATTACGGAATATAAGGTCAAGAAGTACTACAAGATCAAATTCAAGATCAATCAGAAGTGAAGTAAGGAGAAATTCGCTTACGGAAAATATTGGAGAAAGAGATCGAGAAAAAAATACAAAATCCAAATGCAGAACGTTGCGAAAGGAGAGAAGTAATTGAATATTGCTGCATCCCACCAGGCGAAATTCTCCAAAATGGACAAAACAACAGGAATCAGGAGAATGGGCGACGTCAGGAGCGGAATAATCAAGATGGAGAAGAAAATAAAGAAGAAGGAGGTAGAATATTATATGGAAGAAAAATCCAAAGAAATCAACAGGTAATTGAAGGTGAAATCGAGAGACATTATGTCGAATATGCACGTCTAGCTTGTGAAAGGGAGAGGTTGAGAGCAGAAGTAGAGGAACAAGAGCTCCAAGATGAAATACGTCAGAACAATCACGATAATCGAGAAAGAACGCGTGAACAAAATTGCAATAATATAAATATCAATGATGAATACGATAGAATACAAAGGAGAGCTGAAAGGCAGCAGAGAGAATTGATAAGGAATGAACAAAATTGCAGAAGAGAAACTGAGAGATATAATGGTGTGCGAATTCGTGAAAGAAATAAAAGAGAAGATCACAGAGAAAGACAAGAAGAAAATGATGAAGAGGAAAATCAAAAATTCGCAACACAAAACAGGCAAGAACGTAGGAGAAGAGAAGCATAATTAAAAAGGCCAATGGGATCAGCAGCTGGGGTAAATGAACAAATCTTAAGAGAATTGGCAGAGATGAGAGGAATGCTAAATAACAAAAGAGAAGGAGGCAGAAGGCAATTAGATGAGGCCATAGAAGAAGCTGCGAAAACTCCATTCACACAAGAAGTAAAATTAGGAGGGATACCCCCAAAATGCAATCTACCTGCGTTAACTAACATTTTTGAAGGAACAACTTGTGCAATTCAACACAACAAGGCATATGTGAGATGTATGCTACAGTGGGAAAACCATGATGATGTATTATGCAAGTATTTCGCATCCAGTTTAAAAATGGAGGCGCTGAAATGGTTTGAAGTTTTTCCCAAGAATACAATAACATCTTTCAACCATTTGCAGACTACATTCTTAGGGGCATACATAAGTAACAATTCTTCGCGACCTGGCATTGAAGATGTGTTTGGGTTAAAGCAGAGAATTGGTGAGAGTTTGAAGCATTTAACCATAAGATGGAAGACAATGTGTAGTGAAATGGCTGGGCGTGTGGATGAGAGATATCTCATCTTGTAGTAGCAGGAAATCCCACACTATACCCCTCACAAAAATTAGCACAATTGATCTATAAACACTTAATAAGGAACAACGATTTCCATTAATTGACACTTAGAAAATTACAAAGGAAAAAGGAAATTAAAATACAATCACTCTGTTTAGAATTTTTTCTCTCCTAAAAACTTTCTTAGCATTTCAAAAACTCTCTCCCCTCTCAAGATTACCCATCCCCTATATATAGGGTATTACATAATGGATGAAAGCTCATAGAAAGCTAAGCTATCTCTTAATTTCGTATTTAACTTGCGATATCTTCTCGAGTGCAATAATGCGCAAATACTCTAATCTTCGCAGAATCATTTATGTTTTCTTCATGTTTCTACCATTGTTACTTGTTGCGTCGTTCTTTTGGTCTTTTCTGCGACGCTCGCCAGTGTCTTTAGTGAAAACTTCGCAAGACTGTTCTTGATGCGATATTCTGATCCTACATCTTGCCTCTTTTTCCTTGAATATTGCTTAAGAAGCGATTTTAAGGAAAAATATTCCTTGTTGTAGCTGTTGAAGGAACGAGTGAAAGAATATTTGGATTTGAAAAGTACGTACTTGCCTCTATTCTTTTACGAAGTTCTAGAATATTGCTTCTGCTCTTTCGAAATTATCACTTTAGCTTGTCCACTTTGGAAATGATTCTTGCCGAGAAGATAGAGAATATATGATATTTTCTTAATAATCCATACTAGCCTCTATTTTTTTTATCTTATAAGAGTAGAATCTTTGAGAAAGTGAGTTAGTGATTTCTTCACCCTTATCTTGCCTATGCCTCAAGGTAATATAATCCTTTAAGGATGTCTTTAATTTTGCAAAATAACCATACTCTGTGAATTTCCTGTATATTCTGCGATGTTGTAGCTATTTCTGCAAAATAATGTTTCTCAAAAAAATTTAATAATATTTATACGAAATTCTGACATATTTGCGAGACTACAAATAATACTTCTGACATATATTTTTATAATTTTCGCAGAATATATCACACATATCTTTTCTTCCATCCAATTCTTGACACGTCTTTTTCAACCGCAATTTTTCAACCATTCAATGTCTCCTCGCATTAATTGCGTTTATCTTTTCGAGAACTTTCTCTCTCTATAAATATCCCTTTCATTCTACTTTCTTCTTCTTTTATCTTCTTCCCAATCTCTCTACAATTTTACTATTCCTCCGTAATTTGCGCTTCTGATACTGTAACTCTTCATTCTTTTTTTTCTTCCAACTTCATCCTCATTCTTTAAATATGGCTCCCGCTGGTCGCATAAACGAAATTGCTTTTGAAAGAGTTCAGAAGAAACTTCAAAGTAAGGGTTTTACTTTATCCACTATCCCGGGTCAAGGCCCTAAATCTGAACTCACTGCAAAGTTATTTTCTGATCATCAATCCAATCAGAGTAAGATTATAATATCGCTGGGTCAACTTCTCGCTGGCCTTCCCATTCCTTTATATGATCCTGAACTTCCCCTGTTTTACGAGATACTTTCTCATAAGAAATTCTCGCGAGCTGTATACCAACTAAGTTGTGATTTCATTCGTCTAATGCATGAGTTTTCCACTCATGGAGCAGGTAAAAAATGTCTTTACTCTGATGACGCAAAAATCCTAAATTCAAAGATGTTGCGATTGTTCCTGCGAAGTATACCGTGGAAAACGTTTTTGCGAATTATGAGATAATTTCCATGAAGAGAGATAGCACTTGTTGGGGAGTTCGTTTAAACAAGAAAAGTAATGTTGCTGCTGACAAGATCTTAATGCAAGAAATTGATTGGCACCCTGGTAACAATTCATGCCCACGTCACTCTAATGATGATAGATGGCATATTTTTCCCTTAATCTTAGAAGGTCCATATATTTCTGGCACTCTTGCTTTACCTGCGAACCTCACAGAGTATAATCCTTGGGAATTCTATTGGCCTGATAGAGATTTGGAGGTATATTTCTGAACTCCTCTTGAATTATCATCTTCTGTATCCTTTATCTTTTTGCTGCGAATTTTTATATCTTCATATGTTTACAAAATTATCAGATTGAGAAATTAAAGAAGAATTATAGAAATACTGGGAAACCCAGCATTTTATCTTCTCTTCGTTCCATCACAGATGAAGTAAGAAATCCTCTTTCAAAATTTTTAATAATAAGTTTCCACCTCCATTCTCTCTGTTTCTTATCTTTATCTTTGGTATAGGTTATCACTGAGATAGAACCTATTAAAATTACGAAGACCACTGATAAGGGTAAAGGTAAGAGTTCTTCTCGCAAGGAGAAATCCAGTAAAGATGTTACTCGCAAGGAGAAATCTGCTGCTCCTCCTTCAAAGAAAAGAAAGACTTGTTATTCCTCCCCTTCAAATTCTCAAGCTGGCGAAAGTTCTACTAAAGATAATGATGATGATAATGATGACATTTCTTCTGCGAATGAAACTTCTCAACCTGAGTCTTCTATGGCTCTGCTATCCAGCATATTCTCAGATTCTTTGCATGGCAGTGGTGATTATAGTGAGGCTCTTGCTAACCCTTGCCAATCTCTCACAAATATCTGTGATGCTCCTCTGCTGACTAATAATGACTCTCTTTGCGAAGTTTCTAAATAAGTATCTCCTAGCCTTCTAAACTCCCTTGGTACTCTGGTATGTTCTTATTTCTTTGATTCATCTTGATTTCAAAAATTTCAAATGTATAAACATCCTTGTAATTCTCTCTTGTAATTCATGTAATTCTTCTTTTAGGTTGGTAGAGCTGCTTTCGCAGTTTCTTCTGATTTGTATAAGAGACAATCAGCTCTCTTAAAGAAAAATGCCGATCTTCGCAAGGAGAACAAAAAGCTAAAATATGAATCTTCTAACCTTCGCGAGCAGTTACAATCTGATTCAGCCAACCTTCACGAAGAAAACAAGTGATTGGGAGTTGAACTCTCCTCTTCGCAAGATAAGGTTGCTAACCTTTAAGCTGCGAACGATCAACTTTACGGTATGAAATTTTTCCCTCTTTCTTTAGTCCTCTTATCCTTTTACTTCATCTTATTTGATCAACCACTCTTGCAGACATTTATGGTTTATCTGACGAAGCTGCAACCCTTCGTCTTTTCCCAATTCTATAGATGATGATACCCTTCTTGATCGTCTGAATAAATCTTTGAATAGTTTTTCTAATGACCGAATTACTCCCCTCTCCATAGATGAACTTAAATCAAAACTTCGCCTTTTAGATATTGAACACTGATCCAGTTTAGGGTTAGCCAATAAGTATAAGCATTTTTATGTTAATTCCAAAGAGGAGATTGGTAAATCTAGATCCAAATACAGTAAGCTTATTGATGAAAAGGATCGTATTACTAAACAAGGTGCTCAATATTTAGCGGAATTCCACAAGATTCTTCTCGAAACTCAGATTGAAAGAGATCGGCTTATCTGCGAGAATTCAAAACTTGTTGAGAGGGAATCCCAAGTTCTATCCCGTATTCTTATAGATAATGATGAATTTGCATGGGATGCGAAAGTATTAGACGATGCTAGAAGTAATATAGGTGTAAATGTTAGTCTCCATGCTGACCAAACATCCTTGATTAAGGATTTGCTTTCTGAGAGAGAAGGTTGTCAACTATTCTTTCCTACTAACTCTCTGTTTTTTATAAATTTTCATCAAGTTACTAATTCATTGTTATACGTTCGCAGCTTCTGAAAAGAGACTCCGTCAAAGAATTGAAGAATTAGAAAATAAAAAAGGAGTTCTCGCAGATTCCCTTTCTTCTCACAATGATAAGTGCTCAAGATTGAAGAATCAACTGAAGATAACTATCACCAACTTCAAGAATGATTCTCTTAATTATCGCAATAATACTATCAGGTCAATCTGCAATAATCATAACATTCATCTTTCTAATTACCTATGTATTGAAGAAAAAGTTCCGAAGAATGTTCCTTCTTTAGTGATTTATGATAGTGAAGCTAATGAAGATGAAGAAGAATTTGAGGATGAAGGATCTGATAGTATGAAAAAATATGATGAAGAGGAAGATGAATCAACCAAGAAATAGTTCTTCTTTGCTGAATATAAACTTGTAAAACTTGTATAATCTTCCCACCGTTTTGCTAAAAATTTCTTTTCCTTCCTGCATGTGTTAGTAGAACAACTCTTTCTTGCGATATAATCAATCAATACATAATTAATTTTTCAATCTATGTATAAATCTGCATAAATCTATCACGTGGAGTCAAAAAATACTCTTTCATGATAAAAACTAATCATATATTCCCACATTTGCCTATGTTTTTTGTATCCAAATGAGAGATTAAGCGATTTGTAAAGTGAATATTGCACAATCTCGTAATTTTCTTATGTGGTCTTATTTTGCCTTCCTAAGTAAAGGTCTTACTTAGCCACTCTTTCTTTTGCGACAAAATCGCAGGATGTTTTTGCATTTTCATGCAAAAACCCATTGATCTTGCCTTATCTTTTTGTATTCTTTTGTTGCGACAATATGATAGGCCTAAATTTTCTTGCGAAAATAAAGCCCCATGACATTGTCGTCTTGCGATGAAATCGCAGGACGTCTTTACATTTTCATGCAATGACCCATTGATCTCTTCTTATCTTTTTCTCTTGGCTTTTTGCCTTGTTTGATATTTGTTGCACAAATACGACAAGCCTAAATTTTCTTACGAAAATAAAGCCTCATGATATTTGCGTCTTAAGACACTTATCAGCTCCCTAATGGAGGATGCCGCCCTTATCTTCCCCCTGGTTTCCCCTTCAAGGAGACGTACATAATCCATACAAGACTAGCTCATCCCATCCGGATTTACCAACAACCAGTTGTTTTTCGCAGCCTCTTATCCTTTTTGCCTATATGGCTTATAGTTACGAGACTGCACCCTAATTGGGGTTTTCTTCAGGCCGAATGCATCATAGTCAAGACTTGCCAAGAATGTCCAGGGTAGGTTCATTCGCCTCAGGCACTCTTGGCTCAACCGTGTACCGCGACGCCTTGATCATATTCTGCACTCCTTAGAAGAGACCCTCGGTCTTCCAACCAGGGTATAACCTTATATATAGTTGGAAATCTAAGGTATCTCTCCAGGATAGGATTTCTTGAGCCCCACATCTCCATGACTCAAGTTCCAGTAGCGGTATAACCTTATCTTTGAGCCATGTAATCAGATACCCCCTTAAATAACGTACTTTATGTCTTACATTTTCCTCTTGCGAAATTTTATTCGCGAACTAGGGTATACGACATAAAGGTTCGTCCCATTCTGCGAATTTCTCTTCGCATTTCTTGCGATATTTTCGCATACTCTTGCTTCAGTACTGGTATTATTTCACAATCTCATATTTTTCATTAAGCATCAATCTGTGAACCACATTGTTCATACATATCTTTCAATATTATTTCAACATCATAATACGAAATATTTTACCTTTACTTTATTCTGCCTTGGAATTTTGTTACGCTTTGCTATGTTGCTTTTGCGAGTCATTAACTAGATATTGTGTTCATTCATTCTCATATTTTCTTCTTCTCGCAGCTCTATGGCATCCACCATTAATCTGTCACATCTTTGTTTATGCTTGATGTAGTGCTTCCAATTTCTTTGCCTCGCAGCTTTCTCTTCGCAAGATTTTATATCAATCTCATAACACTTTTTGCTTTCACTCCAATCTCCTTTTATGACTCCAACACCATTTGGATGTGGAAACTTAATGCACTGATGGTAAGTGGATGCCATACCTAGGATCCCATGCAACCAAGGTCTGCCAATTAAGGCGTTGTAGGGTGACTCCACATCCACTACACAAAATAAGACTTTAGATTTTAATCCCTTTAATGGGATTCTCATTGTGATCTCTCCCTTTGGTTTATTGGCGGTACCATTGAAACCATATATCTTGTATGTTAAGGGTATTAGATACTTGTCTCTCCTTCCCATGGTCTTGTCAGTGTGATAAAATAAAATATCCACAGAACTACCTGTATCAATCAATACTCTATTAATTGCCCATCTTTATTTTCATCATCTTCAGCTTTATCTTCATCTTCTTCTTTATTTGTTTTGGATTTATTTCTAATCTTACCACCAGTGGGTTTTCATGCATCTCACCGGGATCTGGTACTTCTTGTGCAGTGAAAGAAATAGTTTGTTTTTGCCACTCCTCTAATGGCGAGACTCTCGCAATATTCATTATCTCTCTTCCATCCGCGTATCTCGCGGAGACTCTGCTTAAGACATTGTCGTGGAAATCCTCAATAGTCTTGTATAAAAGTATGATGGAATTATAGAAAAAATTCTTCACCTTGGCTCCGACCTCTATCACAAATGTGTCTGCCCCTTTTACAATATTCACTCTGCGAATGTCTGGTGCTGGTGGTAACTGCTGAGATTGTGGATGTCCTATTAAAAAATGATTTAACTTTCCTTGATCAATTATCCTCAAAATTATCTTCTTTATATTCTTGCATTCACTTGTTGAGTGACCATGAAAATGATGATAAGAGCAAAACTCTTGACTTCGGTTATTTGGGTGTGGTTCTTTTCCCATATTCCAGGGTGCTTGTATATTTTCCATTAAGATTATGGCTTCCCAAAAAAATTCTACACTTGCATTCAAAAGGGGGCATTTTGATTTCTTCCCATATCATCCTCTAATTTCCCTGCCCTCTTTGATAGCGTTGTCTCTGTCCACCATAAGTCTCTTGTGGTTGATCAAGTATCTGAATTTTATTATTTCCCCCGCGATAAAAGTTTCTCTCTCTTTCAAACTCTTATTGATCTCGACTTCCCATAGCTACTAATTTTTGTTAACCATCATCCACATTATTTTCTTGTTTTGCCTGCGAGGTGCTCGCTACTGTATTTATCACCTTGGGAAGTAAACTTGCGCTCGCTGAAACTGAACTAGTATTCGCAATAGGATACGACTCCATCTATTTTTTTCCCTCCAAAGCAATATATTCTTCCTGCAACTCTCGCAGCTCTGTCATAGTGATCGTATTTTTGATTCTAAAAATTTGTATATATAACAAGTTGGTTGCGAACATAGCATTAATGAAGGACAAAATGAGGTATCTCTCATCTACTCTTCCAGCCATCTCACTGCACATTGTCTTCCATCTGATAGTTAGGTGTTTCAAACTTTCGCCAATCCTTTGTTTTAACCCAAATACATCTTCAATACCAGGTCGCGAAGAATTTTTGCTTATATAAGCACACAAAAATGTAGCTTGCAGATGGTCGAAAGAAGTTATAGTGTTTTTAGGTAAACCTTCGAACCATTTTAATGCCTCGCCAGTTAATCTAGATGCAAAGTATTTGCATAATACATCATCATGGTTTTCCCATTGTAGCATACACCTAACATAAGCCTTGACATTCTGAACATCACATGTTGTCCCATTGAAGATACTGGTTAATGCTGGTAAATTGCATTTTGGGGGTATTCCTCTTAATTGTACTTCTTGAGTGAATGGAGTTCTCACAGCTTCTTCAATGGCTTCATCAAGTTGCCTTTTGCCTCCTTCTCTTCAGTTATTTAACATTCCCCTCATTTCTTCTAGCTCTCTTAAGATTTGTTCATTCCCAGCTGAGTTTTGCTTCATTGGTCTTTTCAGCGCAGCTTCCCTTCTCCTGTGTTCTTGCCTATCTTGTGTTGCAAGATTTTGATTTCCGTCTCCATTATTTTCTCCGCTATCTTCTCTTACATTTATTTTACGAATGCACACACCATTATATCTCTCATTTTCTCTTCTGCGATTTTATTCTGCTCTTCTTTACACCCTATCGTATTCTTCGTTAATATTACCATTATTGCGATTTTGTTCGCGTCTTCTTTCTCAATTGTCATGATTATTCTGGTGAATTGCCTCTTGGAATTCTTTCTCTTCCACTTCTGCTCTCAGTCTTTCCCTTTCTCAAGCTAAGCGTGCTTGTTCATCATAATGTCTCTCGATTTCTCTTTCAATTATCTGCTGATTTCTTAGAGTTTCTCTTCCATGCAATATCCTCCTCCCTTCCTCTTGATTTTATTCGCCATCTTGGTTACTTCGTGCCTGACGCTGTCCATTCTCCTGCCTTCTATTGTTTTGTTCGTTTTGTTGAATTTTACCCTGTGGTATATAACGATCTTCCCTTATTTCTCTCATTTCACGACGTTCCCCATTTGGATCATGATTTTCTTCTTCAATATTTGCTATAGGTGATCTTGTTCTTATCTCACTTCTGATTGTTCTCGAACTTGACCTCGTTGTACTTCTTGATCTTCTATTTTGTAACCTCATGTTTTCCATTATCAATTCATGGTTTTGTCTTGCCAAATTTGCACGTTCTTCCGCCTCTAATCTCCTTTCTTCTTGTATTCTTTGTCTTAAAACCTCTATTATTTCATTTTCGTTATCATCATGTATTAATCCTCCATTTACCTCTTGATTTATTCCTTCTCGTCTTTCATCTCTTAATTGCTGATCTTCTGGTACTTCTATTGAATCTGATCGCCAAGTATGCACGCTTACTCTATCATAATCCACATCTATATCTTGTATTGATGTTTGCTGATTTGGATGTCGAACCTGATTTTCTACATCATTCCTTATTCTATTTCATCTTGTTTTATTTCATCTTGTTCTTACTCTTGAAGATTCTCCCATTTCACTTGTTTCTCCACCTGCAAGTCTTTTACTCCTCCTTACAGTTGTTGGTGGTTCTGATGTATTTCTTCTTCTTCTAGCCATTTCTTCAACGCTAACAATTTCTTCAAATTTCCAAATTACAATTATAGATCTCTTAATTTGATTCTCCTTGTTTCGGGAGCCAAAATGTAGTAGCAGGAAATCCCACACTATACCCCTCACAAGAATTAACACAATTGATCTATAAACGCTTAATCAGGAACAACGATTTCCATTAATTGATACTTAGAAAATTACAAAGGAAAAAGGAAATTAAAATACAATCACTCTGTTTAGAATTTTCTATCTCCTAAAAACGGTCTTAGCATTTCAAAAAATCTCTCCCCTCTCAAGATTACTCATCCCCTATATATTGGGTATTACATAATGGATGACATCTCATAGACAAATAAGTTATCCCTTAATTTCGTATTTAACTTGGGATATCTTCGCGAGTGCAATAATGTTAATCTCGCAAATACTCTAATCTTCGCATAATCTTTTACGTTTTCTTCATGTTTCTACCATCGTTACTTGTTGCGTCGTTCTTTTGATCTTTTCTGCGACGCTCGCCAGTGTCTTTAGTGAAAACTTCGCAAGAATGTTCTTGCTGCGATATTTTGATCCTACACATCTTATCATTCATCAATGCAATGAAATGTTCGCAACCAATCTACTATATATTCATCTTTTCAGAATTAAGAATACAATCCCAATGACTGAGCTGCGAGAACTACAAGAAGAGTATATTGCTCTTGAAGAAAAACAGAATGAGATGGAGTCATACCAAATTGCAAATACAAATTCAGCAGCAGCGAATGCAATCTTACTACCCAAATTGATAAACACAGTGACGAGCACTTCGCAGACAAACCAAGAGAAGATAATGGAGAATAATCAACAGAAAATAGTAGCTATGGGAAGTCGAGACCAAGAAGAATTCGAAAGAGAAAGAAATTTCTATAGCCGAGGTGGGAACAACAAAATTCAAAGACTTGATCATCCACAAGAAATCTATGGAGAACAAAACAAAAATTATCATAGAGGATCAGGAAGTCAAAAGATAATTTGGGAAGAGATCAAGATGCCACCTTTGAATGCTAGTGTGGAAAAAATTTGGGAAGCTATAATCTTGATGGAGAACATACCAGTACCCTGGAACATGGGAAAATAACCACTTCCAAATCACGAAAATCAAGAATTTTGCTCTTACCATCACTTTCATGGAAATTCAACAAACGACTGCAGTAATATAAAAAGGATCATTCTCAAGATGATAGATCAAGGAAAATTAAATCATTTTCTAATAGGGCACCCTCAATCTCAACTCTTACCACCACCACCAGAAATTCGTAGAGTAACTACAACCAAAGGAGGAGAAACATTTGTCATAGAAGTTGGAGCAAAGGCGAAGAATTTGTTTTGAAATTCTATTGTACATTCGTACAAAACAATTGAAGATTTTCACGACAATGTTCTAAGAAGAGTCTTCGCAAGAGATGATGATGGAAGAGAAATTATGAACATTGCGAAGATTTCGCCACTAAAAGAATGGCAAAAGCAAACTATTTCTTTCACTGCAAAATAAGTACCCGAGGAAGGAGAAATGCATGATAATCCACTAGTGGTGAGATTGGAGATTAACCCAAACCCTAAAGATGATGAAGCAGAAGATTCATGGGCAACCAACCGGATTTTAATTGATACTGGAAGTTCTGTGGATATTCTATTCTATCATGCTTATAAAACTATGGGAGAGAAAGATGAAGATCTAATACCTTCAACCTACAAAATCTATGGTTTTAATGGTACCGCCAAGAAGCCTAAAGGAGAGATCACTATGCGAATTCCATTGAAAGGATTATCTTCTGAGGTTCTATTATGCGTTGTTGATGTGGATTCACCTTATAACGCTTTGATTGGGCGACCTTGGTTGCATGGGATTCTAGGTGTAGCATCGAAATTTCATCAATGCATCAAGTTCCCTCATCCCAGTGGAGTTGGAGTCATAAAGGAAGATTGGGCTGAAGGAAAGAAATGCTATGAAATCGATGTAGAGTCCTGCGAAGAACGAGCTGCAAAGAAAGGGAATTGGAAAGGTAACATCAGAGAGCAAAAAAGAAGTGAAATACTCATGGTGGATACAATAGAGAAGAGAGAAGAAGAAATCTTGCTGAAAAGATGAAGCAGCGAAGCTCTCGCAGAAGGTAAGAAAATAACAAAAACTGTCAAAAATACTGAGGCAGAGAAGAACAAAGGTAAGAAACTAAAAATATGAATGTATTCGCTAATGTTATGACTGCAAAAGTATAACTGTGAAGAAAAAAAAAGATGTATGGCTGATTTGTCGCAAAAATTTCAAAAAATATATTTTACTTAATGACAAAAGTGAGATCGAGAAATTACAACAGAGCTGAAATGCAAAAGAAAAAACAGAATAATTCTTAGAATGGGACGAATCTTTATGGCGTACACCTTAGTTCGCGAATAAAATTTCGCAAGAGGCAAATGTAAGACCAAAAGTACGTCATAGAAGGGGGCATCTATTGCATGGCTCGGGGATAAGGTTATACCGCTGCTGGAACATAAGTCATGGAGATTTGGGGTCAGAGAAATCCCATCCAGGAGAGGCACCTTGGATTCTCAACTTGAGCATATGAATTAAGTTGGGCGACTAAGGTAATAAGGACTCTCCTAAGGAGCATAGAGTATGATCAAGGCGTAGAGGTACAGGGTTGAGCCAAGAGTGCCCGGGGCGTATGAAACTACCATGGCCATTCTTGGAAAGTCTTGACTATGATGCACTCGGCCCGAAGAAAACCCCACTTAGGGTGCAGTCTCGTAACCATAAGCCATATAGGCAAAAGGGATAAGAGGCTGCGAAAACAACTGGTTGTTGTCAAGGATGGATGGGAGGAGCTAGTCTTGTATGGCAAAAGTATGTATCCTTGAAGGGGCGACCATGGGGAAGATAAGGGCGACACCCTCCATTAGGGAGCTTCTAAGTGTCTTAAGACGCAAATGTCATGAGGCTTTTTACTCACGGGAGTATAAAGGCTTGTCATATTTGTGCAACAATCCTGAAGAGGTAATAATACAAAATAGAAGATAAGATGAGATCA
Organism: Papaver bracteatum; assembly: GCA_023529315.1. NCBI lineage: Eukaryota > Viridiplantae > Streptophyta > Magnoliopsida > Ranunculales > Papaveraceae > Papaver > Papaver bracteatum. The sequence continues at coordinate 1,053,274 of JAJJWX010002382.1, read as the reverse complement.
ATGGGTTTTTGCATGAAAATGCAGAGACGTCCTGCGATTTCGTCGCAAGACGACAATGTCATGGGGCTTTAATTTTGCAAGAAAATTTAGGCTTGTCATATTGTCGCAGCAACAATGACAAAAGAACAAAAAGTTAAGGCAAGGTCAATGGGTTTCTGCATGAAAATGCAGAGACGTCCTTCGATTTTGTCGCAATGACAGAAGGTGGCAAATTAGGAAGGCAAAATAAGACCACATCAGAATACACAGAAGAATGCAATCTTACAATATGTGACTGCTAAATTACGCTGAAATAATTGCGAGATTGTCGCAATAATATTACTGAACAAAAGCAATTTGATTAATCTCTCATTCGAACACAAATAACAGAGGCAAGTATGGGAATGCATAAAATGAGAATATGTTACTGGTTAATCATATTGCAAGAAAGGATTGTTTTTATAACACATGCAGGAAGAAATAAAAGAAAAAGAACTTGTATTGAAGGTTGGAGAAATTCGCAATGAGAGATTACAAATGTAGGAGAATAGAAGATTAAAGAGCAAATGTATAGGTTTTACAAAAAATCGAATAAGAAAGCACAAGGAAGTAAAAGCTACTTCTTGCTTGATTCTTCATTATCATCAACAGATTCCTCACCAGAATTTTATCTTTTATCCTCATTAGATTCTTCTTCAGACTCATCTTCTTCATCTTCTTCAGACTTTGTTTCTTCATCAGCATCACTATTAGAGATAACTAGATTAGGAACGTTTTCTAGAACTTCGTCTGAGAGACAAGGATATGTATAATGAGGAATGTCATTTTCATCACAAATTGTTTTAATAGTTTCGTTGCGAAAAAGAATAGCATCATTCTTGAAGTTCGCAACAGTGATTTTTAGTTGGTTCTTTAGCCTAGAGCATTTCTTATTGTGAGAAGAAAGATCCCTTGCGAGCTTTGTTTTCTCATTCTCAAGCTCTTCGATTCTCTTGTGATATCTATCTTAAGCTTCTGCGAAAATATAACAATAAATCAACAAATTGATGGTAGTTTATGAAAAACAAACACTTAAGTAAGGAAGAACAGTTAACAACCTTCTCTGTTAGAAATCATATCTCTAATCAAGGTTGTATGCTCAACTTGGAGACTGAAATTTCTACCTAAATTATTCCTGGCGTTATCTAGAACTCTCGCAGCCCAAGAAAATTCATCATCATCATTTATGAGAAGGCGTAAACGAGTTTGGTTCTCTCTTTCGCAGGGCACATCATTTCTACATTTGAGATCATCTCTTTCAATTTGGACCTCAAGAAGAGTTTCTTGGAATCTCGCTAAAGTTTGAGCACCTTGGAGAGAAATACGATCTTTTTCATCTATGAGATCACTATACTTATCCCTTAAACTATTGATTTATTCTTTGGAATTATGAAAGAAATGTTTAAACTTATTAGCCATAGTCAAGACGGATCTATAGCCAATTTCTAAGAGGCGAAGTTTGGATCTGAGTGCATTTATGGGAAGAGATTAAATCTTATCATTTGAAAAATTATTTAGAGAAGTATTTAGGTGTTCAAGAAGGGTATCATCATCCATAATATTGGGAAATGTGTGAAGAGGAATAGCTTCATCAGAAAGGCCATAAACGTCTGCGAAAATGATGAATCAAATAAGGAAAAGTAATGAGAAAACAAAATAAGGGAGAAGAGGGAAAATGACATACCATAGAGTTGCTTGTTTGCATTTTGAAGGCCAAATTTTATTTTTTTATGAGTGGAGACCTCAGATTTTAATTGTTTATTATTTCCTTGAAGGTTAACAGGTTCAGCCTCTAGTTTTTCATTGTTCATGCGAAGTTCAAGATTTTTTTTTTCAAGAATCGCACACCTTCTTTCCAAATCTGAAGTAATAGCAAAAGAAGTTTTCTCAGCCTGCGAAATAATACGGTGAGTTTTAAGAATAAATTATGAATTCAAATCAAAAATCAAAAGAATAAAAATATAAGCATGAAAATTTACCAAGCTATTAAGCGAATGTAAGAAACTTGGAGATATAGATCTTGAAACCCCGCGAAGAGACTCATATTTCTCCAAGAGAGGGGCATCACAGATAGTAGCTACAGATTGGCAGGCATTAGTAAGAGGAGTATCACCCATTCCCTGCAGAGTGTTGAAGAAGATGCTAGACAATTGTTCCATAGAAGATTCAGGTTGAGAAGCTTCCTTCGCAGAAGAAATATCATTATCATCATCATCATTACGATCACTTGAACTTTCGCTAGATTGAATAAATAAAGGTGAGGGAGATTGGACTTTTTGTTTCTTTAGAGGAGGGACAGTAGACTTTTCCTTGCGAGGATTACCTTTATCTTTACCTTTATTCCTGGTTTTCACAACTGTGACGGGTTCTTCCACTTCAGCGATAACCTACATACACAGATAAAGATAAGAAATAGAGGCAACAATATATTGTGAAGAATCATCAAAGAATATTTCTTACTTAATTTGTGAATGATCGAAGAGCTGATAAAGTAACGACTTTCCCAGTCTTGTTATAGCTTATTTTTAACCTTTCAATCAGATAATTTCGCAATCACACGAAAACATTGAAATGGTCAGCAAAATTATATATGAGAATGAAAAGAATAACAACTCAAATGAAGTTTGGAAATACACCTCTTCTTACCTTTCCGGCCAGCTGAATACCTAGGGTTGATACGCTGCGAGTTTCGCAGGAAAAACATGAGATCCGGAGATGTACGGACCCTTTAGATTTAAAGGGAAGATACACCACTTATCATCGTTAGAATAACGTGGGGTTGTATTATTGCCAGGATGCTAATCAATGTCTTGCATAAGTATCTTGTCATCAGTAACATCATCCTTCTTCTTTAAACGAACGCCCCAGCAAGTATTATCTCTCTTCATGGGAATTATCTCATAATTCGCAAAAAAAAAATTATACAGTATACTTCGCAGGAACAATTTTAACTCCAGCGAATTTAGGGTTTTTAACTTTTGAGGGATAAAGAGATCCCTTACCAGCATCACGATTGGCAAACTCGAGCATTAGACGAATGCAATCCCCGCTCAATTGATATATTTCTCGCAAAAACTTCGCATGGGAAAGTATTTCATAAAATAAGAGAAGTTCAGGATCATAAAGTGGAATGGGAAGGCCAACGAGAAGCTGACCTAGCGAGACTATGATCTTCTCATGATTGCAAGAATGATCAGAAAATAAATTAATAGAAAGCTCAGATTTAGGGTTTTGACCAGGAATGGGAGATAAAGAAAAACCTTTGGTTTGAATTTTCTTTCGAGCTTATTCAAAAGCAATCTCATTTTTACAACCATCTGGAGGAATCTTCAGTATGGGAATGTAGGAATGAGGAACGAAAGATGAAGAATGAAAATTTTTAGTAGCAGAAGCGAAACGTGCGTAGAAGCAGTGAAATTACAGAGAAAATAAGAGAGAAGGTAAAAAGAAGAGAAGAAAAGAATAAGAAGAGTATATATAAGAGAGTAGAAGTTCTCAAAAAGATAAGTGCATTCAATGCGAAGAGTAGACATGATCGGTTAAGAAACAACGGTTAAAAAAGACATGTCAAGAGATGAATAAAAGAGGGGATACGTGTAATAAAGTTTGCGCAAAGCACAGAATTGTGACAGTATAGAAATACTCGAAAAGATAAGCAGTTGCGGCATTCTGAAGCACAATTTCTCATGACATTCTCTTCTTCGCAGAGAAGACATGAGAAGTGGCAAGATGTAGGATCAGAATATCGCAACAACAACGTTCCTGCGAAACCTTCATCTACAAAGTTGCGAAACTATCGCAGATAAACAACAAAGATGACATAACAAGTGACATCAGATCAAACACGAAAGAAGTGTGATGATCCTGTGAAAATTATAGTGTTTGCGAAATTAATATTTGTAAGCTTGCGAAAGTATCGCAATCCAGGTCCTAAAATAAAGGACGAACTAGTTGTCATCCACTATGTAATTCCCTATATAAAGGGCCGAACAGTTTTAAGGGGGAGATCTTTTTCGAGCGTTGAGTAAGTCATTAGGAGAGAGAAAGTCCAGGGCAGTTGTTAATTTCTTAGCTTCATTTCTTTCCTTCCTTGTAAAATTTGTGAGATTAATCAATAAAGATTGTGATTGTTTATCCAAAAATGACTCGATTGTATGAATTCTTATGAGGGGTGTAGTGTGGAATTTTCTGCAACTACATAATGGCTCTAGAAACAGGGACTGGAGATTGAAGATTGTGGAGATTGTTGTGACAATTGTCCAAATTAATTAAATGATCAAAGAAAACAATGAACCAGTTGAAGAAAAGATAATCAAGATGAATGAGAATAAAAGAAGGTTGGAGTGTAACATAATCACAAAAACAATGGTTAATGAATTCCATGATAATATTAGAGGGATGATTCATAAACGAGACTTCGAAGGAAAGAAAATTATGACGGTAGAGAAAATATCACCCTAAAGAGATTGGGAAAAGCAGAAAATTACATTCACAGTAGCAGGGATACCAAAAGAAAGATAATGTTACTCAATGCATTCAAGATAAGGTGTGGAAAATTCAACCCTATATATCCACAGGCCAATGGACAAGCTGAAGCAACAAATAAAACAATCGCAGATATATTGAAGAAAAAGTTAGAAGGACATCATAGAGCATGGTGTGAACATGTACATAATGCAGTCTGGGCTTACAACACAACTAGGCGAGAAGCTACATGAATGTCACCTTTTTGTCTGACATATGGAGTTGAGGCAGTGTTACCAATAGAAGTTGTTATTCCCACAACAAAGAGAGAGGCTTGGGAGAAGAATCTTAGTGCTGGCATGATCCTAAACAAACTTGATGAGCTAGAAGATAAGAGAGAAAGAGATTTACAGCATATGGAGAATTATCAGCGAAGATTAGCCCGAGAATACAATAAGCGTGTCAAGATACGTGAATTTCAACAAGGTGATTTTGTTCTTCGTGAGACGCCAATTTACCAGAGAAAAGGTGGTGGGAAACTAGCGAAAAAATGGGATGGCCCCTATATTATAAAAGAGATAATTGGAACGGGGGAATACAAATTGATGGATCCAGAGGGTAGATATGTTGGTCAAAGACTTGATAGACCATGGAATAGATTATATTTAAAGAGATATTACCCATGAAGGACTTTGAGAAATATTAGATAATGAAGTAATGTATGATGCAACAAAATGAATATGAACAATAAATTTTCCTGCAACAAAATGAATATGCTGCGAGATTATTCAAGATCAAAACAAAACGAGAATATGCAAAAATTTCGCAAGAGAAAATCATAAATTAATGACATATTAGAATGGGATACCTTTATGACGTACACCCTAGTTCGCGGATAAAATTTCGCAAGAGGAAAATGTATGACCTAAAGTGCGTTATAGAAGGGGGAATCTGTTGCATGGCTCAGGGATAAGGTCATACCGCTCCTGGAACCTGAGTCACGGAGATTTGGGGTCAATGAAAGCCTATCCAAGAGAGGCACCTTGGATTCTCAACTTGAGCATATGACTTAAGTTGGGGGACTAAGGTAATAAGGACTCTCCTAAGGAGTGCAGAGTATGTTCAAGGCGCAGAGGTACACAGTTGAGCCAAGAGTGCCCGGGGCGTATGAAACTACCCTGGCCATTCTTGGCAAGTCTTGACTATGATGCACTCGGCCCGAAGAAAATCCCAATTAGGGTGCAGTCTCGTAACCATAAGCCATATAGGCAAAAGGGATAAGAGGCTGCGAAAACAACTGGTTGTTGTCAAGACTGGATGGGAGGAGATAGTCTTGTATGGCAGAAGTACGTCTCCTCGAAGGGGCAACCAAGGGGAAGATAAGGGAGGCACCCTCCATTAGGGAGCTGATAAGTGTCTTAAGACGCAAATGTCATGAGGCTTTTTTACTCACGGTAGTATCAAGGCTTGTCATATTTGTGCAACAATCCTAAAGAGGTAATAATACAAAAGAGAAGATAAGACGAGATCAATGGGTTTCTGCATGAAAGTTCAGAGACGTCCTGCAATTTCGTCGCAAGACGACAATGTCATGGGGCTTTAATTTCGCAAGAAAATTTAAGCCTGTCATATTGTCACAGCAACAATGACAAAAGAACAAAAAGTTAAGGCAAGATCAATGGGTTTCTGCATGAAAGTGCAGAGACGTCCTGCGATTTTGTCGCAACGACAAAAAGTGGCAAAATAAGACCACAGAACAAAACAATTTTTTTATAAATACTAATTATTTTTTATGCAGATCATTCATCGCAAGAAAGATAATGAGAGGCAAGTATGGGAATTAATAAACAAGAGGCATTATCTTTCTCGCCGCAAAGTATTTAAAGAGTAAATTTCAAAGTTGATTGAGGTGCATTATTCGCAAAAAGTAAAGAGCGTGACACAACTCAAGAGGAGATAATTTAATAAGAAACTCAATCCTCAATGTTGACTTCGCCAGAAGGAGATGAAGGGTGTTCTTCGTTATTTTACTCACTCTCAACAACATTTTCTTCAAGGACTTGATTAATTCTAGCTTCATTTCCACCTTGATGTTCGCCAGTGATAGTTTCTTTAAGAGGGATTTCTTTTTTATTTTCGTCTTGGTCATCACCAGCAGATGCTTCTTTAGTAGGATATTCTTCTGCTTCATCTTCTTCTTGAGAAATAGTTTCCATGTCACTTTCATAATCAAAATCAACATCCGCAGCACGAGGAACTTCATCATCATCTACTTCTAAGGGTGCAATTGATATAGGAGGAAGAGAATTGGACAACAAAATTTCATTCACAAGAACTTCAGCTTTAAGGTGAACTTGGCGAAGGAATGATCTTTGGTGATTCCTATCTTGGATATCCTTGAAATAGGCAAGATAATCATGTCTCCTTTCCGCTCGATCACGAGAAAGAGCAAGGTGGGCAGCGAGAAGTGCATTTTCATTGCGAATATTAGAATACTTCAAATCCAAATCAGAAAAGGAAGAACGAAGATTTCTTTCAGATTCTGCGAAGTGAAAGAATACAAAAAAAATTATTAAAATAAAGAATTAGCAAGCAGCATGTTATAAACAGATTTAGCAAAGAAAGAATGGTTGAGGCAGTCAAAAAAACTACCTTCCTTTTGCGAAATTATATTTTGAATTGGTGTCAAGCAAGTACTCTCCCAATGATTCATTGCATCATCAAATTTATCTCCAACCAAACCCTTCAGGCGAGACTTTAATTTCTTTTCTTTAGAGATGAGAAAAGTGTTCTGCTTCGCAAGTAAAGAATAAGATTCTTCTAGTTTGGAATATTGTTCTTTGAATTGACTTGCCTTTATACTTAAAGCTATCCTACCTTGGACGAGTGTGTTTTTCTCAGCAATAGATGATTCGGTTACCTCCTTAAGTTCATTTTTTAGTGAACAAAGAGATTGTTCCTGGTTATCACACACCTTTTGAAGAATATTTAGTTGCTGCGAAGAGGTCGCCACCTTATTTAAGAGAGTTTGCTTTTCCTGAGATAAAGTTTTGTTTTCATCTGATAGAGTTTTCATCTCTAAATTATCTTTAGTCAAAGAATAAGAGAGGCGAGATATTTCACTATTTAATGAGTTTTGCTTCTGAACTAATTGAATATTTTCTTTGGTAAGATTATCTATTTGATCAACAAAATATGTATGAAGGTTATCTAATCGATTATACTGATCCATCCAAATATCTCTATCAACACTAGCTTTTTCAGCGGCAGATTCAAATTGATATCTCTCCATTATTTATTTCTGGTTTAAAACTTAGCGTACGAATAAAAGACTTTAAGGGAATTGCATAAGAAAAAGACAGAATAACTTATTAGATATAAATCAAAAGCGAAGATCAGAAAATCATACCTTTCGGTTCATTATTCTTCTTGTGAAGAAGTTCACAATCCAGTGAGATGTTTTGGAATTTTTGATTTTCCAGGCGAAGAGCATCACATTCCAAAGTCATTGTTTGAAGATTTTTATTCAAAATTTCCACTTCTTTCTCCAATGTTGTTTGCGAAATTATTCTCTCAGAGCCAACATACTTATTTAAAATTTCACAAGCATCCAATGAGATAGGGTTAGTGGAAGATTTCTTGACACCATCCAAAGCATCAGATAAAGTTTGGAACACAATATCTATCCCATCTAAAGCATCTTTGGAAAAGGAAGAGAATTCAGATGAATAAGTGGTGATATTAGAAGATTGAGGAACTAAATCATTTTTTGCAATAATGGTGTCATTTAAAGGTGAAGTTTGGGGAAAATTAGTAGTTGGGATTACGGAAGAGTCGATTTGAGAAGCATTAACAACAGGAAAAAAGGGGCTTTATTCGCAGAAGAGTTAATAAGATGAGTTTCGTTTGTAAGAAGACCAGTTGAAGGGGAAACGTATGAGGCAACATTTTCGCGAATAATAAGTAAAGGTTCATATTGTGAAGGTACCGTAGGAGATTTTAAAGGAATATGTGAAGAAAATGGAACAGAAGTTTCAACAATCTTAAGAAGGCGGGCTTTTTTGGAGAGTTTGTTGGCATCTTTATCACCCTACGAATAACAATCTAGATCAGAAACAGAGGCAACAATATTGTTATTAAAAGAATAATGTTTCTTACTACCTTATTATTCGCAGACTTTCTTTTTCTCGCAACAACTTTGGGACGTGATTTTTTGGGTGAACTAGGGTTTTGAGTTGTAAATTCAACATTAACAGTGTCTTTGCTGAAACAGAAACAGTATGGGAATTACACAAAAGACAAAATAAAAAAGATGATTCCAGTAAAATAGGATCAGTTTCAGCAAAATCAAAAGAAGATGAAAAAGAAAACTAACCTTGTTGATTCCATGGGAGAAAAAAGAAGCAATAACAGGAAGATAGGGAGGATGAAGAAAGTTGCAGACGATAAAGAGTTACAGAGAATATGATAGATGAAGAAGAAGCAAAGGAAAAAAATTATTTCTTCATCAGATCCCTCTTTAAATAGATGAAAGAAGATGACCGGTTTAACTGGTAAATAAAGGAATGATGACACATGTAGATGGTTACGCTAAATTTAAGAAATCTGGCCGATATGGAAAAGTATTAAAAGGATGGGCAGTTGCGGCGTTTTGAAGCACAATTTCTCATGACATTCTCTTCTTCGCAGAGAAGACATGAGAAGAGGCAAGATGTAGGATCAGAATATCGCAACAACAACGTTCCTGCGAAACCTTCATCTACAACGTTGCGAAACTGTCGCAGATAAACAACAAAGATGACATAACAAGTGACATCAGATCAAGCACGGGAGAAGTGTGATGATCCTGCAAAAATTATAGTATTTGAGAAATTAATATTTGTAAGCTTGCGAGAGTATCGCAAGCCAGATCCTAAAATAAAGGACGAACTAGCTGTCATCCACTATGTAATTCCCTATATAAAGGGCCGAACAGATTTACGGGAGGGAGATCTTTTTATGTAGTTGCATGAAATCCCACACTACACCCCTCATAAGAATTCATATAATCAAGTCATTTTTGGATAAACAATCACAATCTTTATTGATTAATCTCATAAATTTTACAAGGAAGGAAAGAAATGAAACTAAGAAATTAACAACTGCTATGGACTTTCTCTCCCCTAATGACTTACTCAACGCTCGAAAAAGATCTCTCTCCCTTAAACCTGTTCGGCCCTTTATATAGGGAATTACATAGTGGATGACAGCTAGTTCGTCCTTTATTTTAGGATCTGGCTTGCAATACTCTCTCAAGCTTACAAATATTAATTTCGCAAACACTATAATTTTCGCAGGATCATCACATTTATCCCGTGTTTGAGATGATGTCACTAGTTATGTCATCTTTGTTGTTTATCTGCGACAGTTTCGCAACGCTGTAGATGAAGGTTTTGCAGGAACGTTGTTGTTGCGATATTATGATCATACATCTTGCCTCTTCTCATGTCTTCTCTGCGAAGAAGAGAATGTCATGAGAAATTGTGCTTCAGAATGCCGCAACTGCTTATCTTTTTAAGTATTTATGTACTGTCACAATTCTATACTTTGCGTAAACTTTATTACACGTATCCCATCTTCTATTCATCTCTTGACATGTCTTTTTAACCGCTGCTTCTTAACCGCTCATGTCTACTCTTGGCATTGAATGCACTTATCTTTTCGATAATTTCTACTCTCTTATATATACTCTTCTTATTCTTTTCTTCTCTTCATTTTACCTTCTCTCTTATTTTCTCTGCAATTTCACTGCTTCTCCGCAAGTTTCACTTCTGCTACTGCAAATTTTCATTATTCATCTTTCGTTCCTCATTCCTTCATTCCCATACTGAAGATGCCTCCAGCTGGTCGTAAAAATGAGATTGCTTTTGAAGAAGCTCGAAAGAAACTTCAAACCAAAGGTTTTTATTTATCTCCCATTCCTGGTCAAAACCCTAAATCTGATCTTTCTATTAATTTATTTTCTGATCGTTCTTGGAATCATGAGAAGATAATAGTCTCTCTAGGTCAGCTTCTCGCTGGACTTCCCATTCCCCTTTATGATCCTGAACTTCCCTTATTTTATGAAATACTTTCCCATGCGAAGTTTTTGCGAGCAGTATATCAATTGAGTGGGGATTGAATTCGTCTAATGCTCGAGTTTGCCAATCATGGTATTGGTAAGGGATATCTTTATCCCTCAAAAGTTAAAAACCCTAAATTCGCTGGAGTTGAAATTGTTCCTGCGAAGTATACTGTAGAAAATTTCTTTGCGAATTATGAGATAATTCCCATGAAGAGAGATAATACTTGCTGGGGCGTTCGTTTAAAGAAGAAGGATGATGTTGCTGATGACAAGATACTTATGAAAGACATTGATTGGCATCCTGGCAATAATACAACCCCACGTTGTTCCAACGATGATAAGTGGTGTATCTTCCCTTTAATTCTAAAGGGTCCGTACATCTATGGATCTCATGTTTTGCCTGCGAATCTCGCAGCGTATCAACCCTGGGTATTCAGCTGGCCGGAAAGGGAAGTAGAGGTGTATTTCCAAACTTTATTTGATTTGTTATTCTTTTCATTCTCATATATAATTTTGCTGACCATTCCAATGTTTTCGTGTGATTTCGAAATTATCATATTGAGAGCTTGAAAATAAGCTATAACAAGACTGGGAAAGTCAGTACTTTATCAGCTCTTCGATCATTCACAGATGAAGTAAGAAATATTCTTTTATGATTCTTCATAATATATTGTTGCCTCTATTTCTTATCTTTATCTGTGTATGTAGGTTATTGTTGAAGTGGAAGAACCTGTCAAAGTTGTGAAAACCAGGAATAAAGGTAAAGGCAAAGGTAATCCTCGCAAGGAGAAGTCTACTATCCCTCCTCTAAAGAAACGAAAAGTCCAATCTCCCTCACCTTCATTTCTTCAATCTAGCGAAAGTTCTAGTGATTGTAATGATGATGATGATGATGATATTTCTTCTGCGAAGGAAACTTCTCAACCTGAATCTTCTATGGCAAATTTTTTTAGCATCTTCGTTAACACTCTGCAGGGAATGGGTGATACTCCTCTTACTAATGCCTGTCAATCTGTGGCTACTATCTGTGATGCCCCTCTCTTGGAGAATAATGAGTCTCTTCGCGGGGTTTCAAGATCTATGTAAGTACTGAATATCGCAAGATAATAGGTCACGAGTATCGTAATAAATAAAGGAGAAAAGAATTATAAAATGTTACGATGATAGAAGAAACGCGGAGAAATATGAAGTTTTGCGAGGATGGAGTAATTGTGCGAGCATTAGTTGCGATACTTCGTAATTCATGAACAACTGTATAAATTTTACTATAAATAGGAGTTCAAATGTAAAATTCGAGAGGTTCTTTTAGTGAGTGTTATAAAATATTTGAGGAAAGAGAATAGAGAAAGTTGTAACTATTCTAATTCCATTTAGATACTTCTTTGTGATCAATTGAGAACATTAATAAGAAAATTGTTATTCATCATCAATAACTTCTTGAGTTTTTACTAATTCTATTGAGGGTGTAGTTGTAGGTTATTCTACAACTACATAATTGGAGCTAGAAACAGGGACTTGAGAATTGTGGTAGCCTAAATTTGAGGGAATTGTGGAAAATTTGAAGATCAAATGAAGTCAGTAGATGGAGATGGCAAAAAAGAAGAATGTAATATGATCACAGAGACAATGATTGAGGAATTTCATAGTAATATGAAGGGAAAAATATACAAGCGAGATTGTAGAGGAAGAAAGATCATGGAGGAAGAAAAGATGACAACTTTAGAAGAATGGGAAAAGTATAAAATCACATTTTCAGTAGCAGAAATTCCAAATGAAGACTTGAACCACACTTCACCATTGGTGATCACATTGCCAATCATGCTAGAAGATAAGAAAGTCAAGAAAATGGAAATTAAACCGAATTTTGGTTGATACAGGGAGTTCTGTTAATATTATATTCTATCATGCACTTAAGGGGATGGTAATTAGAGATGAAGAAATCATAAATTCAAAGTGTCTTATTCATGGATTAGGGAAATCTACAACAAAATCTAAAGGAGAAATCGTGCTGCGGGTATTACTAGGAGAAATCGAAATGCATGTAATCTTGTGTGTGATAGATATGGAATCTCCATATAACATGCTGATAGGAAGGCCATGGATTCATGCGATCAAAGTCGTTGCTTCAACATTACATCAAAAAATCAAATTTCCTACACCAAATGGAATTCAAGAAATAAAAGGAGATCTTGATAGTGCAAAATTTTGTTATCAAATTGAAGTAACATAATGCGGAGGAAGAGCAAGAAAGAAACAACTTCGTAGGAAACTTGCGAAGGAAACAAGAAAAGAAGAAGAATTCCGAGTGTATACAATAAGAGCAAAGGAAGGGAGAGGTATACCAAATGAAATTCCAAAAAAGAAGGGGAACCAGCAAAAATAATTAAAGAACCAACACCTATGGGGAGCAAAGTCCAAGCTATGTTGCAGCTTTGAACCAACCAAAGAAATAAATATTGGAAGTAAAGAAGAGCCTTTATTCTTACGAATTGGAACTAAGATGGATGAAGAAGAAGAAAAAAGGACTACTGATCTTTTGAGAATATAAAGATATCTTCGCAAGAAGTGTAGATGAGATACCGGAATTGATCCATCGATGGCATGTCATAGATTGAATATAGATAAAAATGTAAGACCATTCAAACAAAGAATAAGGAAGATATCACAAAATTATCATGTATAGATAGAAGAAGAATTACAAAAGATGTTGGATGCAGGGATTATAAGGGAAGCAAAATATCCAGAATGGATTGCGAATATGGTCATTGTTCCGAAAAAGAACAAAGGAATAAGAATTTGCATAGATTTCACTGATCTAAACAAGGCATGTCCCAAAGATAGTTTTCCATTACCAGATATACCACAAATGGTGGAATCAACTGCAGGTCATGATAGAGTCACTTTACTTGATGGATATAAAGGGTATAATCAAATATCACTCGCAGAAGAAGATCAAGAACATACTACCTTTTTTGCTCCAAGGGGTTTGTATTGTTATGTGAAGATGCCATTTGGTTTGCGGAATGCGGGTGCTACATATCAACGTATGGTTGAAAAAGTGTTCGCGAAGTGGATACATAAAACTTTGGAGGTATATGTAGATGATATGTTGATAAAAAGCAAGGAAGCTAAAGACCATGTGCAAGATTTGAAGGAAATATTTGAGCAAATGAGAAAGTTCAACATCAAATTAAATCCAGAGAAATGTATAATTGGGGTTTCATCTGGAAAGTTCTTGGGATACATAGTATCGAAGGAGGGAACACAAGTTGATCCAGAAAAAGTCCAAGCAGTTCGTGACATGCCAACACCTACAACGGTAAAAGAAGTACAAAAACTAAATGGACTCTTGGCTTCACTTGGGAGATTTATTTCGCGAATGTCAGATAAGTGCAAGCATTTTTTCAACATACTTAAGAAGGGAGCAAAATTCAAATGGACTGATGAATGTGAAAAAGCTTTTCAAGGAATCAAAGAATACCTCGCAAATACATCTATACTACAGAAACCAGAGAAAAACGAAGAATTATTGGTATACCTCGCAATAACTCCATATGCTCTAAGTGAAGTTCACACAAAGCAGACGCAGAGTAGAAAGGCCCATTTACTACATTAGTAAAACCTTTAATGCAGCAGAAAAGAACTATTCTAAAATGGAGAAGTTAATCTTAGCCTTGGTTTATGCATCATTCAAGTTGCGAATATACTTTCAAGCACATGTAATAAAAGTGGTAACCAAAGTCCCAATTGAATCAGTCATGAAGAACACAAAAAGGCCAGGAAGAATAGAAAGGTGGAATGCACAAGTAAACCATTACAAGATAAAATACGAAGTGTTGTCATCGCAAAAATCACAAGTTGTCGCAGATTTTTTGGCAGAATTTCCTTTGGAAGAAGATGAAGCAGTAGAGGAAATGATGGATGTTGAAGAAGAATTTGGAAATCCAAAAGACTTGTTAACGAGCCTGATAGATGGGAAATTCTGGTGGATGGATCATCCAATAGTGAGGGAAATGGGATTGGAGTCGTGTTGATTTCACCGAAGGAGAAAGAACATCATTCTCATTCAGACTAGAATTTGCATCCACGAACAACGAAACAGAGTACGAAGTCAGTAGTGCATGCATTAAAGATCGCAATAGAAAAGAAGCTTGAAAGTATAAGGATAACAAGTGATTCACAATTAGTGATTTGTCAAATTAAAGGGAATATACCACAAATGAATCTTCTTTGAAGAAATACAAGAAACTCGTTGAGGAATTATCTGCGAAGATACCAAAATTAAAATGGAGACATATATCAAGAAAATATAACCGTCTCGCAGATGCTTTTGCATTTATTCCAAGCATGATGACAAATCCAAATACAAGAAATATCCAAATACAAACAATTCAAAACCCATCAAAGGGACAAAGAGAAAGAAATTGAAGAAGTTGTTGCGATGGAAGTAGAAAGAGAATTATCAAACAACATCGCAGATTGGAGAAAAGAAATTCATGAATACCTCGCAACAGAGAAACATCCAGGAATGTACTAGAAGCACATAAACTAAAGAGTCGTGCAACAAACTATGAGTTGCGAGAAGGAATTTTATACAGGAAATCTTTTAGTGGACCACCTCTCAGGTGCTTAACTCGCGAAGAAGGAGAAAAGATATTGAAGATGTTACATGGAGGAGAAGCTGGCAATCATAGTGGGGGAAGATCTCTAGCATATAGAGCAAAGATACAAGGATATTACTGGCCTTATATGCATATAGACGCAAAATTGTTCGTACGAAGATGCAAGGAATGCCAACGACATGGTAAAAGAATCCATGCACCAGGGGCTACATTAACTTCTTCAACAAGATGCTGGCCTTTTGGTAAATGGGGGTTGGATATTGTTGGACCATTTATACCTGGATTTGGACAAAGGCGATACTTGATAGTTGCAACAGATTATTTCACGAAGCTCGCAGAAGTAAAAGCAGTACAACATATTCGTGATAAAGATGTTTTTACGTTTATATTTGAGAACCTCATTTGCAGTGTACGGGGTTCCAAAGACAACTAGTATCTGATAATGGGAAACAATTTGAGGGGCAGAATATAGAGATGTTACTCAGTGCTTTTAGAATAAAATGTGGGAAGTCAACCCCGTTATATCCACAAGCTAATGGACAAGCTGAAGCAACAAATAAAACAATCGCAGATATAATCAAAAATAAATTAGAAGGACATCTCAAAGGGTGGTGCGAGCAAGTACCTAGCGCAGTTTGGGCATACAATACAACTAGAAGAGAAGCAACTGGAATGTCTCCTTATTGTCTAACATATGGAGTAGAAGCAGTATTACCCACAGAGGTTGTAATTCCAACAACAAAGAAAGAAGCTTGGGAAAGAAATTTAAGTGCGGGAGTAATGTTACGAGAATTGGATGATTTGGAAGAAAAAATAGAAAAGGTGTTGCACCATATGAGGATTTATCAAGAACGATTAGCTCGAGAATACAACAAGAGAGTCATTGAACGTGAATATAAACCAGGTGATTTGGTCATGCGAGAAACACCTAAATATCAAAAAGAAAATGGAGGGAAATTAGCACCAAAATGGGATGGACCATATGTTATTAAAGAAGTTGTAGGAAGCGGAGCTTATCAGCTGATGGATCCAGAAGGGAGAGACATGGGTTTGAGGCTCGGTAGACCTTGGAACAGACTATATTTGAAAAGGTATTACCCATAAAACTCATGAAATTTTTTACGAATATTGTTTGCTCGCAGGAAATTGGGAAAAGTTACGAATTTTTAAAATTTATATTCCAATTAAAATTTCATTAATTTGCGAATAAAAGACCGCAATCTGTGATCAGCCTCCAAAAAAGAAAGAGAGCCGCAGAAAATTTTATACAGGCAAACCTTTGTGGCGTACACCCTAGTTCGCGAAGCTATAATTCGTAAGAGGCAAAGTCCTAAAGTACGTCATTTAAGGGGTACCTATAACGTGGCTAAGGGTAACCGGAACACCACCAAGGGCCCTTAGTACATGGTAAAAATTTTGGGGTACAACCCAATAATGGGGTACCTATCCGGGTTAGACACCTTGGATTCTCACCTAATCTAACGATATTACACAATATAAAATGCGGTGTAAGAAGATTTAGGCTGGGCGACTAAGGCATACTGTCTTTCCCAAGAAGTGCAGAAAACGATCAAGGCGCCGAGGTACACGGTTGAGTCAAGAGTGCCGGGTGAGGTTGAACCACATCTGCCATTTTTGACAAGTCTTGGCAAATGATGCACTTGGCCCAAAGATACCCCATAGGGTGCAACCTCGTAACTATAAGCCCTATAGGCAAAAAGGATAAGAGGTTGCGATCAAAAGCTGGTTGTTGGCAGAACCGGATGTGAAGAGCTAACCTTGTATGGTCTATGTACGCTTCCTTGAAGGGGCAATCAGGGGGAAGATATAGGGCAGCACCCTCCATTAGGGAGCTGATAAGTGATATAAGACGCAAATGTCACGAGGCTTCTTGTTTGCGAAAACATAAAGGCTTGTCATATTTGTGCAACAAATGAAGTTCTGCGAGCCTTCTAAAAAAAAAAAAAAAAAAAAAAAAAAAAAAAAAAGAAGAAAAAAAAAGAAAGAAAAGAATAAAGAACTCGCAGAACATAATAAAGTTAAGATGAGATCAATGGGTCGCTACATGAAAGTGTAGAGACGTCCTGCGATTTCATCGCAAGACGGCAATGTCATGGGGATTTATGTTCGCAAGAATGTTTAGGCCTGTCATATTGTCGCAAAAATTCCTGAAGAGGCTAAAATACTATACAAAGAAGTTAAGATGAGATCAATGGGTTTTTGCATGAAAGTGTAAGAACGTCCTGCGATTTCATCGCAAGACGATAATGTCACGAGGTTGTATGTTCGCAAGAATGTTCGACTTGTCATATTATCGCAAATAATTAATACAAAAGAGGTGGAAAAATAAGACCTTTACTTAGGAAGGCATGATAAGACCACAAATTAATGAAATTTATTGCATCAATATCACTAAAGAAATTATTCAAGAATATACATTATGAAGATTGGAAAAGAAGACAACTTCGTCAATATCATTGAAGAAATTTTACAAGAATATACATCAAGAAATTTTAAAAAGAAGACAACTTTGTCAATATCATTGAAGAATCTTTACAAGAAGACCTATCAAAGAAGAAAACATCATTGAAGAATTTTAATGAAGACTTCACAAAAGATGCGATTTTGATAACAATCAAATACAAGATAAGTTCATATTCATAAATATTTACGAGAATTACATACTTCTTATACTTCTCCATATATTGAATACTTCCCCAAAAAGTTGAATACTTCTTATAATTCTTCAAGAATATCTCGTATTTATTATACTTCTTCAACGGATATTTAATTTTGCGAAGGTTAAGTACTTATTATACTTCTTCATACAATGAGTAATAATTTTCTATACTTCTTCATATATTGGGCAATTCTTCATAAATTGAATGCTTCTAATACTTCTTATACTTCTTAAGGGTATTTCATATTTTATATACTTCATACTTTCTATACTTCAAGGGGAGATTTATTATTTACTTTGCAACATTCCGTAAAAAGCAAAAGGCTTATATTCCTTATACTTTGAAGGGAAGATTTCTTATTCATAATCACAATAAGAAGAAAATTCGTAAGATAAATTCAAAAGGATATTCTAATACTTCCAGTGATAGTTGATCATTTGAAGAGAAATAATAAGGGAAAAGGAATACTAAGCTAAGTCTTTAAGATATATTATTTCTCTCCACATGATCAAGTTATGCGAATAAGGGAAATAAACATCAAAGAAAGATTAATTCAAATTAAGCTTTGAAAAATAAATTGATGGATTGATTAAAAGCATAATCAAGAAGAAAGTGTTGTATGAAAAAGTTACAGAACAGATATACAAAAGAAAAAAAAGAATGAAGTTATTCTTCAAAGCGATCTGTTCCCATCAAAATGATCTTCTTCTTCAACTTCACTATCATCTTCAACTTCACTTTCGAAATTTCCCGATATGGAGTATCTTGAGAATTTCTTCAGAAAGGAGTGTATGGTACTTCTTGAGAGGAATTTCATTATCTTCGCAAATCTTGCGAGTCATCTTAGCTCGAAAACGCTTGACATATAAACTATGATTATCTTTGGGAAATTAGAAGCCGAGATCTCAAGTCGAAATTTTCTTATTACGATTAGCAAGGAGAGTTTCCAGATTATTATTTATCTTCGCAAGATTTTCTGCAGCAAGAAAAGAAATTAAGGGATTGGTTAGCAAATTATGAAGGAAAAGTAACCAAAATAATTATCATCGCAAGGAATTTACCTTCTAGTTGCTTCTTATCATCACGAAGAGAAGAAATTTCAAGCTTTAATTGATTATTCTCCTCAAGAAGAGAAGAATTATCAATTGCGATGATCGCAGATTGTGAATTATCTTCGTGACGAGATATTAACTCTGCGTTATCAATATTTAGATCTTTTATTTTCTGACGAAGACTTGAATTCTCAACCTCTAACTTCTTACAACGATTTAAAGTTTTCTTCTCAAAGAATAGAATGACGTCTTTCCCAATCGAAAAATTTACACAACTAACTCTTCCAACCTAAACAAGAAAAAAGGAGTTAGAAATCGATAAAATAAGGAAATAAACAAGGAATAAAGAAGAAACTTACCATGCTGCCTAAAGCATATAATGAAGCAGGAGAGACGAATCTTGAAATTCCTTTGAGGGAATTATTGTCAATAACGGTAGGAACTTTACAAGCCTTCGCAATAATTTTGCGAGCATTCGCTGTAGGAGAATTCCCTAATCCACGAGAATAATGGAGGAAAGCCTCAGAAATGCTAGCCATTGCTGAGGCAAAAGTTTCGGGGATGCTATAATCTTCATTCCCACCTTCATCGACATCATCATCATCTCCTTTGTCGAAAGGGTATCGAATTAGAACTAAAGTCCTTCTCGGAAATTTATTATCTTCATCACCAAGATCTTCCTCAATGTCCTTATCATAGGAAATTACATTAGAATGGGATTTGGTTGAGAGTATCTTCTTTTTCTTTCTCTCGTAAACAATATCTTGAAGTTTTCTTTTTCCTTTGCGAAGAGGATCATCTTGACTGTCAGAAGCTTGAGAGACCTTCGCAGAACGAAGAGTTTGTTGCCTCGCAGTAAGCCTTTTAGAAGAAGTGGAACTTTTATTTTCACTCGCAGCAATCTCAGGAAGAAGTGGAACCCGTGAATTCAAATGAGGATAAGAAACAGAGGCAACAATATATTGTTTATAAAAATACAAGAGTGTTTCTTATCTCATTTGAAATTAAAGGGTAACAAAAAGATAAGAAAGTGGAAATACATACATTTCTAAAAACCCAAGGTTGATAATAGCGGTTACGAAGATTCGCAGGAAGTTCTACTATCCCAGTAATATAAGAACCTGATAACATTAAAGGGTACTTATACCAATCTTCATCATTAGAACGACGAGGTGTCTTATTATTTCCTGAAGCATAATCAATATCGTGCATGAGAAGATCATCTGCTGCGATATTGGCTTTACGATGAAGACGAACACCCCAACGATTATCTTCTTTTCTCGCAGGAATTGGTGTGTAATTTTTGAAGAAACCCTCAACTGTATAATTCGCAGAACAATTTCTATATTCTCAAACCCAGGTTTTCTAAGATCAGTTGAATATAAATATTTCCCAAAAGCAGCACGATTTGCGAATTCAACTAAGAGGCGAATGCAATCACCATTCAATTGATAAATGGCACAAGAAAAATTGGGGTGGGAAATAATTTCGTAGAATAAAGGAAAGTTAACATCATAAAGAGGAAGAGGAAGACCTGCGAGGATTTGACCTCGTGAGATTAAAACTTTCTGATCATCCCAAACATAATTGGTAAAGAGCTTCACACAGAGAGAAGACTTATTATCATAACCTTCAATCTCAGAAAGAATAAGGTCTCTATCAGCAAGTTCCGCATTAATCTGTTCAATAGTTCTCTTCTTTGGTTCCATTGAATATAAAAGGGAAAATAGGAAAAATAGAAGAGGTTGCAGAGGCAGAAGCAGTGAAGAAGATGAGTAAGAGAATAAAAAGCAAAAACAAAGGATAATATTTATAAGAGAGTTTGATGAAGATAAAAATTCATTAATACGAGTAAGCGTGAACGGTTGAAAAGAACGGTTACGAAGGAACGTGTCAGAAAAATGAGGGAAAAGTAAAAAGACGTGTTGCGAATCTGAAGGGTGGTAATAACTACACTAAAATTACGAGAATAGGGATTCTCATGACATTTCTTCTTCAAAGAATCGACATGAGAAGAGGCAAGATGTAAGTACTGAATATCGCAAGATAATAGGTCACGAGTATCGTAATAAATAAAGGAGAAAAGAATTATAAAATTTTACGATGATAGAAGAAACGCGGAGAAATATGAAGTTTTGCGAGGATGGAGTAATTGTGCGAGCATTAGTTGCGATACTTCGTAATTCATGAACAGCTGTATAAATTTTACTATAAATAGGAGTTCAAATGTAAAATTCGAGAGGTTCTTTTAGTGAGTGTTAGAAAATATTTGAGGAAAGAGAATAGAGAAAGTTGTAACTATTCTAATTCCATTTAGATACTTCTTTGTGATCAATTGAGAACATTAATAAGAAAATTGTTATTCATCATCAAGAACTTCTTGAGTTTTTACTAATTCTATTGAGGGTGTAGTTGTAGGTTATTCTGCAACTACAATCTATATCTCCAAGTTTCTTACATTCGCGTAATAGATTGGTAAATGTTCATACTTATATTTTTCTTATTTTGATTTTTGCTTTGAATTCATAATTTATTCTTAAAACTCATTGTATTATTTCCCAGGTTGGGAAAACTTCTTTTGTTGTTACTTAAGATTTGGAAAGAAGGCGTGCGATTCTTGAAAAGAAAAATCTTGAACTTCGCAAGAACAATGAAAAACTAGAGGCTGAAGCTGTTAACCTTCAAGAAAAGAATAAACAACTGGAATCTGAGGTCGTCACCCAGAAAAATAAGATTTCTGGCCTTCAAAACGCAAACAAGCAACTCTATGGTATGAAATTTTCCCTCTTCTCCCTTATTTTGTTTTCTCATTACTTTTCCTTATTTGATTCATCATTTTCGCAGACGTTTTTGGCCTTTCTGATGAAGCTATTCTTCTTCACGCATTTCCCAATCTTATGGATGATGATACCCTTCTTGAACACCTAAATACTTCTCTAAATAAATTTTCAAATGATAAAATCGAATCTCTTCCCATAAATGAACTTAGATCCAAACTTCGCCTCTTAGAAATTGATTATAGATCCGTCTTGACTATGGCTAATAAGTTTAAATGTTTCTTTCATAATTACAAAGAAGAAATCAATCGTTTAAGGGCTAAGTATAGTGATCTCATAGATGAAAAAGATCGTATTTCTCTCCAAGGTGCTCAAACTTTAGCGAGATTCCAAGAAACTCTTCTTGAAGTACAAATTGAAAGAGATGATCTCAAATGTAGAAATGTTGTGCTCTGCGAAAGAGAGAACCAAACTCGTTCCTGCCTTCTCATAAATGATGATGATGAATTTTCTTGGGCTGCGAGAGTTCTAGATAACGCCAGGAATAATTTAGGTATAAATGTCAGTCTCCAAGTTGAGCATATAGCCTTGATTAGAGATATGATTTCTAACAGAGAAGGTTGTTAACTGTTCTTCCTTACTTAATTGTTTGTTTTTCATAAACTACCATCAAGTTGTTGATTTATTGTTATATTTTCACAGAAGCTTAAGATAGATATTGCAAGAGAATCGAAGAGCTTGAGAATGAGAAAACAAAGCTCGCAAGGGATCTTTCTTCTCGCAATGAGAATGCTCTAGGATGAAGAACCAACTAAAAATCACTGTTGCGAACTTCAATAATGATGCTATTCTTTTTCGCAATGAAACTATTAAAATAATTTGTGATTAAAATGACATTCCTCATTCTACATATCCTTGTCTCTCAGGCGAAGTTCCAGAAAACGTTCCTAATCTAGTTATCTCTGATAGTGATGCTGATGAAGAAACAAAGTCTGAAGAAGATGAAGAAGAGGAGTCAGAAGAAGAATCTAATGAGGATAAAATAGAAAATTCTGGTGAGGAATCTGATGATGATAATGAAGAATCAAGTAAGAAGTAGCTTTTACTTCCTTGTGCTTTCTTATTCGATTTTTTGTAAAACCTATACATTTGCTCTTTGATCTTCTATTCTCGTACATGTGTAATCTCTCATTGCGAATTTCTTCAACCTTCAATACAAGTTCTTTTTCTTTTGTTTCTTCCTGCATGTGTTAGAAAAACAATCCTTTCTCGCAATATGATTAACCAGTAACGTAAATCTATCATATGGAGACAAATAACATATTCTCATTTTATGCATTCCCATACTTGCCTCTGTTATTTGTATTCGAATGAGAGATTAAGCAAATTGCTTTTGTTCAGTAATATTATTGCGACAATCTCGCAATTATTTCTGCGTAATTTCGCAGTCACATATTGTAAGATTGCATTCTTCTATGTATTCTGATGTGGTCTTATTTTTCCTTCCTAAGTAAATGTCTTATTTTGCCACCTTCTGTCATTACGACAAAATCGCAGGACGTCTATGCATTTTCATGCAGAAACCCATTGACCTTTCCTTAACTTTTTGTTCCTTTGTCATTGTTGCTGCGACAATATGACAGGCCTAAATGTTCATGCAAAATTAAAGCCACATGACATTGTCGTCTTGCGACGAAATCGCAGGACGTCTCTGCACTTTCATGCCGAAACCCATTGATATCGTCTTATATTCTCTTTTTTATTATTACCTCTTCAGAATTGTTGCACAAATATGACAAGCCTTGATACTCCCGTGAGTAAAAATCCTCATGACATTTGCGTCTTAAGACACTTATCATCTCCCTAATGGAAGGTTCCACCATTATCTTCCCCCTGGTTTCCCATTCAAGGAGACGTACTTCTTCCATATAATACTATCTCCTCCCATCCAGTCTTGACAACAACCAGTTGTTTTCGCAGCCTCTTATCCCTTTTGCCTATATGGCTTATGGTTACGAGACTGCACCATAAGTGGGGTTTTCTTCGGGAGTGCATCATATTCAAGACTTGCCAAATGGCCAAGGTAGTTTCATATGCCCCGGGCACTCTTGGCTCAACCGTGTACCTCAGCGCCTTGATCATACTCTGCACTCCTTAGGAGAGTCTCTTATTACCTTAGTCGCCCAACTTAAGTCATACGCTCAAGTTGAGAATCCAAGGTGCCTCTCCTGGATGGGCTTTCATTGACCCCAAATCTCCATGACTCAGGTTCTAGCAGCGGTATAACCTTATCCTTGATCCATGCTACATATTCCCCCTTCTATGAAGTAATTTATGTCTTACATTTGCCTCTTGCAAAATTTTATTCGTGAACTAGGGTGTACGCCATAAAGGTTCGTCCCATTCTAAGAATTATTCTGTTTTTTCTTTTTTTTTGCATTTCAGCTCTGTTGTAATTTCTCGATCTCATTTTTTTCATTAAGAAAAATATATTTTTTGAAATTTTTGCGACAAATCAGCCATACTTCTTTCTTTTTCTTCACAGTTTATACTTTTGCAGTCGTAACATCAGCGAATACATTCACATTTTTAGTTTCTTACCTTTGTTCTTCTTTGCCTCAGTATTTTTGACAGTTTTTGTTATTTTCTTACCTTCTGTGAGAGCTTCGCTGATTCTTCTTTTCAGGAAGATCTCTTCTTATATCTTCTCTATTGCATCCACCATGAGTCTTTCACTTCTTTGTTTCTCTCTGGTGTTACCTTTCCAATTCCCCTTCTTCGCAGCTCGTTCTTCGCAGGACTCTACATCGATTTCATAGCATTTATTTCCTTCAGCCCAATATCCCTTTATGATTCCAACTCCACTGGGATGAGGGAACTTGATGCATTGATGAAATATCGATGCTACACCTAGAATCCCATGCAACCAAGGTCGCCCAATCAAAGCGTTATAAGGTAACTCCACATCAACAACGCAAAATAGAACCTCAGAAGATAATCCTTTCAATGGAATTCGTATAGTGATCTCTCCTTTAGGATTATTGGCGGTACCATTAAAACCATAGATTTTGTAGGTTGAAGGTATTAGATCTTCATCTTTCCCTCCCATAGTTTTATAAGCATGATAGAATAGAATATCCACAGAACTTCCAGTATTAATTAAAACCCGGTTGATTTCCCATGAATATTATGGTTTATCATCTTCATCATCTTTAGGGTTTGGGTTAATCTCCAATCTCACCACTAGTGGATTATCATGCATTTCTCCTCCCTCAGGTACTTCTTCTGCAGTGGAAGAAATAGTTTTCTATTGCCATTCTTTTAGTGGCGAAATCTTCGCAATGTTCATAATTTCTCTTCCATCATCATCTCTTGCGAAGACTCTGCTTATAACATTGTCGTGAAAATCTTCAATTGTTTTGTATGAATGTACAATAGAATTGCAAAACAAATTCTTCGCCTTTGCTCCAACTTCTATGACAAATATTTCTCCTCCTTTGGTTGTATTTACTTTGCAAATTTCTGATGGTGGTGGTAAGAGTTGATATTGAGGGTGCCCTATTAGAAAATGATTTAATTTTCCTTGATCTATCATCTTGAGAATGATCCTTTTTATATTCCTGCAGTCGTTTGTTGAATGTCCATGAAAGTGATGGTATGAGCAAAATTATTGACTTCGGTGATTTGGAAGTGGTTCTTTACCCATGTTCCAGGGTGCTGATATGTTCTCCATCAAGATTATAGCTTCCCAAATTTTTTCCACACTAGCATTCAAAGGTGGCATCTTGATCTCTTCCCATATTATCTTTTGACTTCCTGATCGTCTATGATAATTTTGTCTTTGTCCTCCATAGGTTTCTTGTGGCTGATCAAGTCTTTGAATTTTGTTGTTCCCACCTCGGCTATAGAAATTTCTTTCTCTCACAAATTCTTCTTGGTCTTGACTTCCCATAGATAATATTTTCTGTTGATTATTCTCTATTATCTTCTCTTGGTTTGTCTGCGAAGTGCTCGCCACTGTGTTTATCAATTTGGGTAGTAAGCTTGCATTCGCTGCTGTTGAATTTGTATTTGCAATTAGTATGACTCCATCACATTCTGTTTTTTTTCAAGAGCAATATACTCCTCTTGTAGTTCTCGCAGCTCAGTCATTATGATTGTATTCTTAATTATGAAAAGTTGAATGTACAGTAGATTGGTTGCGAACATTGCATTGCATTGCATTGATGAATGATAAGATGAGATATCTCTCATCCACACGCCCAGCCATTTTACTACACATTATCTTCCATCTTATGGTTAAATGCTTCAAACTCTCACCCATTCTCTGCTTTAACCCAAATACATCTTCAATGCCAGGTCGCGAAGAATTGTTAATTATGTATGCCCCTAATAATATAGTCTGCAAATGGTTGAAAGATGTTATTGTATTCTTGGGCAAACCTTCAAACCATATCAGCGCCTCCCCTTTTACACTGGATATGAATACTTGTATAATACATCATAATGGTTTTCCCACCGTAGCATATATCTCACATACGCCTTGATGTGTTGAATTGCACAAGTTGTTCCATCGAAAATGTTAGTTAACGCAGGTAGATTTCATTTTGTGGGTATCCCTCCTAATTATACTTCTTGTGTGAATGAAGTTTTCGCAGATTCTTCTATGGCCTCATCTAACTGCCTTCTTCCTCCTTTTGTTCTGTTATTTAGCATTCCTCTCATCTCTGCCAATTATCTTAATATTTGTTCATTTACCCCAGGTGCTGATCCCATTGGTCTTTTTAATTCTGCTTCCCTTCTCATGCGTTCTTGCCTATTTTGTGTTGCGAAATTTTGATATTCATCTTCATCATTTTCTTCTTGTCTTTCTCTGTGAACTTCTTTTTCATTTCTTTCACGAATTCGCACGCCATTATATCTCACATTTTCTCTTCTGTGATTTTGTCCATTCCTTATCAATTCTCTTTGCTTCCTTTCAGCTCTCCTTTGTATTCTATCGTATTCATCATTGATATTTAAATTATTGTGATTTTGTTCAACCTTCTTTCTCGATTATCGTGATTGTTCTGACGTATTGCCTCTTGGAGCTCTTGTTCCTCTACTTCTGCTCTCAACCTCTCCCTTTCACAAGCTAAACGTGCTTGTTCGGCATAATGTCTCT
Source organism: Papaver bracteatum (assembly GCA_023529315.1). Taxonomy (NCBI): domain Eukaryota; kingdom Viridiplantae; phylum Streptophyta; class Magnoliopsida; order Ranunculales; family Papaveraceae; genus Papaver; species Papaver bracteatum. The sequence goes on along the minus strand of JAJJWX010002382.1, from coordinate 1,026,393 downwards.
CGATTTCACCTTCAATTACCTGTTGATTTCTTTAGATTTCTCTTCCATATAATATATTACCTTCTTCTTCTTGATTTTCTTCGCCATCTTGATTATTCCGCTCCTGACGTCGCCCATTCTCCTGATTCTTGTTGTTTTGTCCATTCTGGAGAATTTCGCCTGGTGGGATGTTGCGATCTTCAATTACTTCTCTCCTTTCGCAACGTTCTTCATTTGGATTTTGTATTTCTTCTCGATCTCTATCTCCAATATTTTCCGTAAGCGAATTTCGCCTTACTTCACTTCTGATTGATCTTAAACTTGATCTTGTAGTACTTCTTGACCTCCTATTCTGTAATCTCATGTTTTCCACTCTCAACTCATGATTTTTCCTTGTCAAATTTGCGCGTTCTTATACTTCCAACCTCCTCTCTTTGTGTATTCTTTGTCTCAATGCTTCGCTTCATTTCTTTCTTCTCCATGAATTATTCCTCCAGTTACTTCCTGATATCTCTCTTCTTGCCTTCAATTTATTAATTGTTGTTCCTCTTCCATTTCTTCCGCTGAATATGATTGCCATGTGTGTACACTTACTCTATCATAATCCAAAGTTCTATTTTGCGCTGGTGTATGCTGAATTGGTTGTTGAATTTGATTTTCTCCATCATTTCTTGTATTCATTTTTGATGATTCTCTAGTTTCGTTTCTTCATTCTCCAACAAGTCTCTTACTCCTTCTAACAATAGTTGGTTGTCTTGAAGCATTTCTTCTTCTAGTCATCTCTTCAATCTCGATGAATTGTTGAAAATTATATGAAATTTCTCACCAACTATTTCAAATTCTCTCAAATCTCAATACTAATTTTTACAGTAAAAACAAGGAAGAGTCCATGTTTCTAGCGCCATTATGTAGTTGCAGGAAATCCCACACTACACCCCTCATAAGAATTCATACAATCAAGTCATTTTTGGATAAACAATCACAATCTTTATTGATTAATCTCACAAATTTTACAAGAAAGGAAAAAAATGAAGCTAAGAAATTAACAACTGCTCTGGACTTTCTCTCTCGTAATGACTTACTCAACGCTCGAAAAAGATCTCTCTCCCTTAAACCTGTTCGGCCCTTTATATAGGGAATTATATAGTGGATGACAGCTAGTTCGTCCTTTATTTTAGGATCCGGCTTGCGATACTCTCGCAAGCTTACAAATATTAATTTCGTAAACACTATAATTTTCGCAGGATCATCACACTTCTCCCGTGTTTGAGCTGATGTCACTTGTTATGTCATCTTTGTTGTTTATCTGCGACAGTTTCACAACATTATAGAGGAAGGTTTCGCAGGAACGTTGTTGTTGCGATATTCTGATCCTACAAAAATATTAACTAAAGTATTAGTAGATTACCGAATATTTTTTAATTAATTTTAGATGTTGATTGATAAATCAACATAAATTTATTAGTGTTTGAAATTGCTCAGAATGATGGTTTCACAGAGCGTTCATTCGAAACCCTAATTTTGGACAATCCTCAGTCAATTGGAGAATTGCCAAAAATTGATTATGAGTGATAGAAGGACCGACCACATGGAATGAGGAGTGTCCATGTGATTCCCAGTGCTCGAGTGAGCACGCACCAGGGTTCTCAGTTTGAGAGTTGGTGAAAAGTGATGATTAAATGGGGAGTTCACCATTTACTGAAAATATTGCTGGGTTCAGCATTAGGTGTAAAACCTAGGTATAATAGATGGGATCGACCAAGAGGGCATGGGACCGGCTCCTGGTGGTGACGTGACCAAGTGCTGGTCATTTGGAGGATTTTCCAATTGATTGGAGAGATCTCGGGCCCAGTATGAGCGATTCAGCAAATTAGGTCAGAAATGCGAAAATTTGTGGGACCGGATTCGTGCAAGCCCTAGAAGCAACCTGATCGGTCATGGAGGCATGCACATGTTTCCATGATGTCCGTGTCTCCATACTTAAAGTTTCAGTATTTTCTGATGCGCGTTTGAGCGATGTTGTAAATTTTCAGAAGAGTTTCATCTTGGCTGAGAATTCTCGATTTTTAGTGGAATGAGCATGTATGCTCAATTCATCAATATTTTGAAAATATTAAAATAAAATATTTTAATAATCCAAAATTTCTTGGAGGGGCTAGCCGGCCGCGTGACCATGTTGGCTTTTGGTTTTTCGTGATTCGAGCAATATTTGATAAAATATGGAGAAGTCACGAATTTTGTTCAAACCAAGGAGTTTCACGAGTTGAGGGAAATAATAACAATGAGAAATTAGGGATTGAAAGCTATGGAACCGACCACGGCTAGGGCATGACTGGCCGACCATGCTGCCCGGTCCCGCACACCTTTCCCTATTTTATTATTATTATTTGTGAATCCTTGAAGTTATGTAGAGTCCTTGAAGATATGGAGAATCCAGGAAGATATGGAGAATCCATGAAGTTTTGGAATAATAATTATAAAAAGCTAAGGATTGTGAGGTGTGGGACCGGCCACCGCTTGGGCATGGCCGGCCGGCTAAATTGCCCGATCCCGCACACCTCTCCTTATTTTATAATTTATTTGGTGATTCCTGTAAGTTATGGAGAACTCTCAAGTTTTTGCACAAATTGGGAAATTTTGCCAAGATGGAGAAGTCTCCATGGGTTTATGAAAATCACGAGAAAATAAAGAAAAATAATGGGGAAGCATGGGACTAGCCACGGCTAGGGCCCGGCCGGTGGTCTCGGCCCATGGGCGCTTCCCATTATTTTATTGTTTATTATTTTTCTCTCCTATTTTGTGGAGAACTCTCCATTGTTTCATGTTTTTGGATGCTCGTTCACGCATCCGAGTGCTCAGTCGTGCATCATTATCGAGTACACTTGCACCATTTTTGTGGGGCTTACTCAGTGATGGTCCAAATGCCCAATGGTTGAATATTTATTGCTAATTCATGAAATTTGGTGCAGAATAGTTCATGAAACGAGACAATAAAATAATTAGTTATTTATTATCAATTCATAGGATCAGCTGTGGATTGACCATGAACTAATAATAAAACAAGCATCACCATTCCATGGGATCGTGGATTCGACCATAGAATCGGAGTCATAAAATTATCTATTACCATTTCATGAGATTAGCAGTGAATTCTATCATGAAATTGGAGTAATGATATAAATTGTTTTTGCCATTCCATGGGATCAAGTCGTAGATTCGACCATGGAATCATAGCAATTATTATTGCCATTCCATGGGATCAGGCCGTGGATTCGACCATGGAATATGAGCAAAATAGATTATTCTGGGAATTCAGTGGTGAATGTTATGACAAAATTAATCTATGTGCATAGTCAGGAGATGACAAATCCTGAGGGTGCTCTCAGACTCTACGGAGAACACCCGAGTCTATACACGTCGCTCTACATAGTTAGGATCAGTGAGTGTCACTGTCCTGAAGGCGTTGTTGCTCTCAATCTGAAGGAGAACGCCCAATCTTTCTTCTATATAGAGGGGGGTCGCTCTCATGTAGTCAGGGAACCGTGAGTATCACCGGCATCCTGAAGGTATTAAGCCCTCTCAACAAACAATTATGTAGGAGGACTGCCCAATTCTATTATTCTACATAGAGGGCACAATGAAAGCCGGGGATCGAATGCTCAGCTTGTGGAGGCTTTTCAAAAGACATATTCATCATGGATTCATAAAATATAAATCGTCACATGCCTGAAGCCGTCTCAGGAACATGCAATATCATGATTTTACTGTTTTGACCTTTGTTGAAAATCCACCATCTACAAGTTCAATCCTTAGTCGAACATATATGTGAATTGCTTTATCTTTTGAAGGAATGAAGGAGAGACATGTTCACACCAGTGAATCACATCGTGTTAGGTAGACCATTCATGAAATACTTCCTGAGCCTCCAGCCACAGATAAAGAGATGTACGATTGGGAACTGCTTACCATAATCAATCTCAAAGGAAATAAATTTGGGAGATCGTTGATTGATGCTGGCACCTCTATCAACATTGTTCTACAGAAAGCCCTCAGATCCATAGACATCACTCGACAAGAATCTATTCATGCTCCCATCTCAATCATATACCATGAAGGAACCCTTAGAATGATTATGTCTACATCACTCTAGGTTCAACCTGGACAGAAACCAACTTTCACATAATCAGGAAGATCTAAGATATGACATGATCCTCGGATGAGCATGGATCCATGCTTAAAAGATGGCTGCTAACAAAGCGCCTTTGGTTGCACATCTCTTAAACGAAGAAAGTTCTGATCCAGAAGATTTGGCGGACGTTCCATAATCAGGGCACTTGGAGGAATTTCGAACTTTAACGAGGTTGGAAGAAGAACCTGCAAAACATGCATATACATTCATCAAGAGGTTCAGCAGTCAGGCAAGTCTCATTCCTCCCATGTTTATGTCATCTATTTCCTCACATGCTATCATAGCATGGAGACTCAATTTTGCTAGCAACTCTGCTGTTGCAATACTTTATGAATGGGTAGCTTCGCTACATTAATATTTTACCAAGTGGTTGAATCTAAAACCTCGCCAAATCGAGCATCTCATTGAGACATTCATTACTTAGATGATGTTCAAGCACGGCAAAGAATATCTTGGGAATTCTCCATAACCTTTGCATGATGTGCCACAAATTAGAAAGCTTTGATGTATGCACAAGTGTGGAATCCCACCGCAAAAGGAATGTTGAATCAACAGAACATACTCAGGGACGAGACGATCAAGCCTAAGATATTCAAAGCTTATGGATATTACGCTTCAACGCTCAAGCATCTAAGGTTTGAAGCATTTATTATTTTCTTAACTTATCTGTTATTTTCAATCCTCCAAAATATATGCAATACTTGCATTAAGTAATTTAATCTATCAAACCAAGAGAAAACCCTACAACTGTCAATCACCTACTTCTCCAAGGCCAATAGAAAGTCAAAAACCTCTCATCTTTTAGTGATATATTCTTCAGAAGCCTTCAAATTGTGCTCCCAATCAAAGAGTGCACCTTCGATCCGCCTCCAGGTTCAGCACAAATATCTCGATGATGACACACTGATTCAACACCAACACGATCAAAGTGTAACTGAACTACAATCGATAAGTCTTCAATATCCCATGATAACACCTCTAAAGTAGATGCAATATCATAAATCCATGGATGGCACAAACTCCTTCAACATACTCCAAGATCGATTCAAATCTATTTCAATAAATGTTATCCACATAAAAAGTTATTGCAACCTGATATGATTCCATGAAACTTCATCAATGGGACCTCTCTAAATCACAAACCCCTACACGACTGAGAAACTTCCACTCTTTACCGATCATACCCATAATGAAGACCGTTGCTTCTATCTACCACAACAACGTCGATTCAGTGACGAAAATAGTTCACAGTAAAGTCATACTGTTTAGGAGAATTCGGGTTGAACTCCTATTATGCCTTCATCTTAGGAATGCTCAACCCACCAAGTTCGTAAATGAAAAGGCTCACTGGATAGAGGAGAAAACACTTTGTCGATAATCATGGTTCTAGCCTTTTCGGTCTCTAGAGCAATTCTGACCATAATATCGGCATCAACAAGAATATCTGGAGGAATTTCATCCATGGTATCAACATCAACAAGAAATTTTTGAGAAAATTCAATCGTGATCTCAGTATCAACAACATCTCAGGAGAAACACCTCATGACTGGCTTTATCAACTATCCATTCTCTGAAGTGTTACTCGATGGATCGGACTTCTCCTAAAGCTTGCACAACGGACGGGCACAAGCCAAATTCTTCTACAAGATGTTCTCATCACCTCTACAAATGAGATACAACACACTTTAGGCCATGGCTTTACAAAAATGTACCAATGGGTGAGGAATGATATAATGCTTCCTTGAAAAAATATGTTTCTATATGTCTCTACTAAAACATAGGAAAAGGGCGCATCAATCGGACATACGAGCTAAAAGATATGGCCTCCACACTCAGGTTCATGAAATCTGAAAAATTGCACGGGATTACAAGTTATGAATGTGCACGCATCGTTGAATGCCTTAGGCATCTCCAAATTTAAGGATTCTTTTTGCATATGATTTCTCAGTCTCTTAGCTTCGAAAGTTGGGGTCAAATATCGAATTCCGACATCGTTTGAAGTTTCAACAACTTCCAGAGTGGATGACAGGCAAGCAGAAATTTCTAGACGGGATTCATGACACTCACAGTCGATCGACGTCCACCTAGGTATTTTCACAATGTCCTTAAACCTTAATATTTCCTCCTTTCTACATATAATAAAGAATAAAAAGAAGAAACGAAAAGGAGATCCCACCAATGATGGGGACTGATGACCATAATACTGCACGTCTCTCCATGATGGATTCAGAAGTTTCGATGATGATATTTCCATAAATGGTAAATTCGTGAACATGAGAAGCGAGCATCTATCATAATTATCAGATCATGGATAGACTAACAACATCTATCATGAAACATTCCAGACGCAAGCAAATGGACATTTTTGCAGCAAGCTCGTCTTTCGAAATTTTACACTGTTTGAATAAAACAACAACTTAGAAAAATTGGTGAAGGATATAAATATGGGTTATATACCATTTTCTTTGGATGTTCGCTTCAACATACTCAAGATTCACAGTAATCTGACAAACAAGCTAAAAAAATTCAGAAGAAGAATCGTTCATGCATATGGACATTCGTACACTTCAAACAAGCAAGGTTTATTATATTCATGGAGCATAAATGCTGGAACAACGTCAACTCGAGCTTCATCCACTTCGAATGTATTCAAAAGAAATATCTTCATGAACCTAAGATGCAGAGACAATCGCATCACCATTTTGGTTCACAAGATTGCTCATGTCACCATTATCAATTCCATCATCCTCTATTTCGTCGTTTCACACATGATGTGACAATTATGTGAATTGGAATGCTTCAAATATGGAATTCAAATGGAAAACACAAAATTCATAATGTAAGTGACTAACATCCTTCATCAAGCGCTCAAGATACAAGCAAAATGTCTAAAGATGCAAAAGGGGCATTTTGCAACAGACTCGTCTGAGACGATTTTACACTGTCCTGCACAAAGAGACAAGTTGGGAGAAATTGGTTAAGAATATATGGATGTATCATATGTCATTCTTTTCGTATGAATGGCATCTACAACATTTACAAAATTCACAATAACTGGACGAATGAGCAAAACGATGTGGTTAAAACATCAAACTACATAACAATTGAAAATTTTCTGAAAACTTCCTGGACGTTTACTATTTCATCGATTTCAACCTTTAAACAAGATCAAAACTCAAAAAGCTTCTTTCAAAAAGTTAGGAAATTTCCCGAGCATCAAAAATTTCGGGTAGATCGTCAAAAACGGACATTGTATGAAGATTCTACAGCATTTTCAACGAAGACCTAACTTCTGAATTTTCTGATGACGAAGTATGAAGAAATTCCTCATTCATCCACATGGATGTTCATCCATTCAGTCATCAAGTTAAGATTTCATGTAACTATAAATATGATGTAATATGAAGACTCATTTGAATCTTCCACAAGTCATTTGGGGATTTAGAACAGCAAGGAAAACAAGTCCACCGCAGCCGGTGATACATATTGGTGCTTCGAAGACCAACAAATCGGTGGAACGATGATTTCCTCTTTAAAGCAGGGGCTCACAAGTGCTAAACCCACCAAGTTGGTCATTTCATTACCTAAATAAACAGTGCCTCATCACTCCACGCTCGCTAGACGACGCTCTATCATACTGCCAGGATCTTCAGTCAAGCTATTGCTCATACGTGACATTATTGGAGCGAGAATTCTGGTAACATCTTTTACGACTAAGTTCAATTACTTATTTCGTTTGTAATAATAAAAATCACCATCCAGTGTTTATTGCGGAACATGGCTGTCCCACACTAAGCAGGGGACTTAATGTTGATGGTGGATTTTTGACAAAGGCTAAAATCGTAAAATCATGATCTTGCATGTTTCTGACATGGCTTCAGAAATGTATGTGAAACTCATATTTTAGGATTCGTGAAAGGTAATTTCACAATATTTGACTGAGCGTACACCCTCTCAGAGCTCTGTATGAATATGTTATTCGTAAATACTTCTCATATTTCATCAACATATCTACATAGAATCGAAATGATTGGACGACTCCTAGACATATTGCATGCTAGTATTGAGTGCTAATGTCTTCAGGATGCCACAATGTTCACTGACTATGTAGAATGCATATGTATAGAATCTCTTAATGATTGGACGGCTCCTAGACATATTGCATGCTAGTATAGAGCGCTAACGTCGTCGAGATACCACATTGTTCCTCGACTATGCACAATCAATATCCAGAACGAGTAGGACGCCTCTCATACCTCGATTCTCGAATAAATGTAATGGTCCTAGACATACTGCATGCTAGTATATAGCAATTCACAGATTACATTCTAGCGCAACATTCATTCCTAGAAAAATAATCTACTCTATCTCATTACTTTGTTTCATGGCTTATTCCAGACTGAATTCCATGAATTAGTAATAGGTAATCAATCTTTTTTTATTACTTAGTTTCATGGCTTATTCCATGAATTAGTAATAGATATTCACTGTTCGGGCATCTGGCCTACCCCCGAGTAAGCCCCGAGAAAATGGTGCGAGTGTACTTAACAATAATGCACGAACAAGCACCAAAGCAATAATGCACGAACGAGCATCCAAAAATATGGACGGATGAGGAAACCAATGAAAAATGAGGGAAAAAATAAAAATAAAATAAAGGAGGCACGCACGGGCCCTGGCCCACCGGCCGACCATGCCGCCATCGCCGGTCCCATGCCTCATTTTATTTTTTTCACCTTATTTTATTATTTTTCCTAATCTCATGAAAACTCCTTATTTGAGCAAACTTCCTCGTTCGAGCAAAACTCCTAGTTTCTCCATATTTCCTAAAATGACGAAAATAATAATTTAAAATAGGGAAGAGTGTCACGGGACCGGGCCTACTAACCAGACGGCCATGCCCTAGCAGTGGCTCGTCCTACACTTTCTTAAGTCATTTTATTATTATTATTTCTTCCCTCCTTTAATGAAACTCCTTCGTTTGAGCAAAAACCCTAGTTTTTCCATATTTTCTCAAATATTGCTCAAACTATCAAAATCCAAAAGGTCAAATGGTCACACGACCATCCGGGCTTTCACGACAAATATTAAAATATTATTTGTTTTAATATTCCCAAAATATTGGTCGCGTGAGCAAAGTTGTACTTTCTCATTTGAGCAAAATCGAGAGTTTAAGTCAAGATCAAACTCTTCTGAAAATCCAAAATATTTCTCAAACGCGCATCGTAAAATATGGTGACACGTGCATTTCACCTTGACCGACCAAGGTCGGCCCCTTGGCTCACAGAATCCGGTCCCACCAAGCATTGTTATGTCAAGTTTGGTTGTCATATTTTAGTGAACCAAAACTCATTTAAGAGTCGCTTGATTTAAATGTACTAGAGTCAACTTCGTATAGGTTAGCTTGAAAGTATTAGGGTGAGACATTACACGTATTGCGAAGACTTGAAGAAGTACGGAGCTACAACCACAACATCATCGTTCCACTTGAGGTTAGTGATATATTACTTGAACTGTTTCATTCCCTAACGTATCTTTCAAGTCGTGCATATTGAAAACATAAAACTGCGAAGCATGAACACTCTAGAAAGACATAGTATTAAGGAATACAATATGAAGTTTCTTGATAACCATTAAACTTTGTATATAAGACAGCGACATAATCGTATGAATGATATTGTGATTATGTATGGGTATGAGGTGAGGATTTCATCCTAGGGAACAATGTTTACATGTGTTCTAAGGAAGTAAGTTCATGATATGTGTTGTGAACCGAAAAGAAATCGCCAAACTTTATTGGGGCTTTTCTTCATTGCATATCTTATGAACGACCAATATGTGTGATTAGTATAACCGCTCATGACTTGTTTGTGTTCTTGGTAAAACTATTCACATGAGGCCTGACTTATGTATTGGTATGATATTTATTAGTGAAACCAATCTTAAGTAATCACCTGGGGTATGATCGGCTTGTGAGTGTTTGAACTTATTACTGGGAGAAGGGGAACCGATCCTAGTAAGAGGTGCAGTGCATCACAAGGGGAACCGATCCTTGTATGAGGTGCAACAAGGTTTATGAAAGAAAGGGGAACCAATCTTATGAACATGTGCAACACGTTTTTTGGGAATAGGGAACCGATCCCATGGACATGTGCAGTGCATACAATTTAGATACCAAATATATGCGGGGAACCGATCCTAGTACCTAGTCAGCTGTATCTTTGGTAATCTAGTGTAACTATTCACAATACTCACATGGAGGTAGAACCAAAACTTTTTTTTGGATAACCGTAAACCTATGAGTTGTGATTGAGTGTTACTTGATCAATCACGTAGTTCTTGAAAGTCATATGAACCAATTCTAAACTTGTTTGGAAGCGTGGTAAATCGGTTTCAAGTGAGCAAGTATGAAAAAGGACTTGCAAGAGTAAGATGTCGACACACTTTGAACACGGTGCATTAATGCTTATTCTATATTGTTCAAAGATATTCCTTAACGGCTAAGAAGGAACTAAATCCCAAGATCGAATTTAAATAAATTAAGAATCTTTTTAATTAAGGGTTTTTAATTATATATGGAAAATAAAAATTAGTAATGTGCATTTTATAATTAAAGATTTTCCAAGGAGATTTCGATCATTATTTTTGGACAGTGCATTCACAGGCATTATGAGAACCAAATTTGGTGGATTAATAAAAAATATCTTGTGAATATGTTCGGTTATGGAAATTCCTTGGTGTCCAAACTTCCTTGTCTATAAATACTTTGAGTTTGCATTTCTAGCAAACTAATCATGCATAACATAGACTTCCTCTTTTATCTTTGTTACTGGTGAATCCGCTTATCGGAGAGGAGAGTAATCTAATTAGGTGAAATCTCTTACGGCCGCTCAATTTAAAGCCTTCTTTGGGATTGAGAAGCTCTAGCGCGACTCGTTGGTGGGAAACTAGGTATTGCGGTTTATCATTAGTTTTCGTATTTATTTGATTAACTAACGGTAGTTGAACTTTGATTGCACCTAGTTTGTTTATGCTTGGGAATCTTCTCTTCTGATATAATATTCACTCAAACTAGTTCAAGGTTTCGACAGGGATCTTTAGACTATTGTTAGATCTAAAGATGATCTTGTGATAATCCATTGTTAACAGAATTTATTCTTTGTGTGATTGATCACAAGAGATTCAAGTAGTTGTGTGCAGGTGTTTATTGAAGATCTAAGAAGATTTGAAGACAAAGAAGATATTGAAGATTTCTTACTTGGTTTTTTTAATCTTTGGTGTGCACAATACTTGTTTGGGAAAAAGAGGATCAAATTAATAATCGGTTTATCCATGTGGTAGATTAGATTGATTAATTAAGGAAGATTGGCATCAATACATTTCCTTGTGATTAAAGGTATTGATTGGATTAATCTTAACAATTGCCTTTGGGTGATTGAACATAAGATAGATCTTGGAACCTGGAAAAGGAGTTTATGTTAAAATAAACAAGGGAACCTTTGCGCAACTCATATCACTTGTTTGAAGAGAGTTGATACCAAACAGATTGGTTGTTACTTTACTGTTTGGAATATGAACCAAATGAATTGGTCCAAGTACGTGACTTGTTTACAGTTTGGAGGCGTGGGAATACATACAGAACTAGGTGAACTATAGGTTTAGTTGCTTGGTCTCAACTATACGAAGTTGCTTGATTTTGTATAGCGGCTTAATCCTGAGAGTATTCAATTCTGGACTAGGTCCCGGGGTTTTTCTGCATTTGCCGTTTCCTCGTTAACAAAATCTTGTTGTGTCAGTTACTTTATATTTCCGCATTATAATTGTTTTATTATAATTAAAGTAAATTGCACAAACGTTAATTCATATTTTCTTGATACGTGAATCCTATAGTGTTTGGTTAAGTCCGAACCTTTCTATCAAGTAAACACACTTTGTTGTTGTATTGTCTCGATCTCGTATCCATAGACGATCACACAAAGTGTGAACCATTTTTGTTGTATTATCTCAACTCAGTCCATAGACAATCACTTTCGGGGAAAGGACTTATAGGAAAGAAAAGTAATAGCTTGAGGTATATTTGGGGTACCTCGCCTTTTCAAAACTCTTTCCAAACGACTTAGAATTTGATCAATCGACCATCAATTGGTCCCACGACCACCAAGGACGGTTTTAAACCCTTTGTTCGGTCCTTATTTCTCCATAATTAGGTTTTACCACCTAATGCTCAGACGAGCACTATTTTAATAACAATTAAGCGATCATTTAATCATCTTTTTACCAACTGGTCTACAAAGGACTTTGGTGCATGCTCATTCGAGCATTTGGGCGCTACATGGTCGGCCATCATCCCATGTAGCCGGTCCTTCTCTTACCCATCGGTTGATTTTCAGTAAATCATCAATTGATCAACAATCGACCAAAATTAGGGTTTCAAATCAAATGCTCTGCAAAGCATAATTCCGAACACGTTCAAACCCTAATAATTTTATGTTGATCCATCAATCAACATTCTAATTAATAATATTCGGTCCAGCTACCAGTATTTTTAATTAATATTTTATTTGGTCCCGCTACCAATAATTCATGAATCGAGAAATATTTATTTTGGTCATTCAACTGGGTTCAGAACTCATTGATTCAACTATCAATTGCTCGTCCGAGTACTATTCCTCATGTTGATTCAATATCAACATTCGATAATTCCATTGATCCAACAATAATATTCTAATTTAATGTTTGGTCCTGCTACCAATATTTTTGCTCGACTGAGAAACATGGTTCAAATGGACGGATATCCGATATTTCTGATTCTACGATGTGATTCGATCATTCATGATATATTAAGTCACAAATGAGCATTATGCATAATTCAACAATATCTCTGATTTCCTGTCGAACATATTAGAATAAGTCCTCGATCGAGCAACCTCATCAGACGATCTTTAAAATTCCAAAAATATCATTATTACCTCGACTAGTAAAATAATACATCACAATTCATCAAGACTCAGCATTTGAGCGTGTCCCAGCAAACACCTTATGCTCAATCCATGAGTCCCATAGCATATCACATTCATTCATTATGCTCTAATCATCAATGCTAAAACTCATTTTCTAGCTAAGTCAACAACTGACTAATTAAATACATGTATGCCTTGCAGACTCCACGTTCGTGAGACATCAATCATGTCACATGGCGGATAATCACCAGGGTTTTGGTCTGGCGGCTTACGACACGTGTGTACACCCACTATGACAAATGTGAGTAAGTCGTGCAAGCAGTTGAGGAACTTAGCAAAGTAGCAGACAAACGATCAACCAAGTCTCCGCACGACATGGAACTAGTTTACCCTTGATGTCCCACTATCCCACTCTTTCATTCCAGCAATCGTCACACTTAATGGGATCAATATGTCTACTATTCTTGCAATATAAATAAGTATCTAAATCCACGATTGAACAACCAAGAATCATCTGGTAAACAATAATTTTGAAACCCAAGAAATTATCACTCAATCGATCAAAACTTATCTCAGTACTCAACAGTTCACTTGCAGAAATCTCTAACACATCCACAATCCTCAATCATCATTGATCTCACACACTTCTTAGCTTCCCTCCTACAGATTGACCCTCATCCCTCTTTGTGACCGAATTGACTCTGGAATGGCCATTGTCTTGGTTTAGACCGGATTCCTATAAATTGATCTCTCAAATGCAAAGCTCTCCCATGCAGTGCATCTGTTTGAAAAGGGTTTAAGAAATTTGCTCGGTCGAGGAGTCCCCGCCCGCACAGTTATCTCTTCACTTTCCTAAAAAACCAGCAAATCATTTTCTCCCATCAACAGGAACAAACAACAAAAAATTACATCATTTTACGACAGAAATTTCAAGTTATGTATATGATATCCATGAGCATTTTGTACCATCTACTCATCTTGGTAGAACATTGGTGTCCGAACCGACCATGCCTAAGAATGAATAGTCCAAAGCCATTAAACTTCTGTTTAATCCCAACATGAGAATCGATCGTTCGAATTGTCTGTATCACACCACATAAAAGAGATCCTTAAGCTTCTTTACAATGTGCTTCTAGCACAAAATAAATGTAGTAATAAATACTCCATAAAATACCCAGTGGTAGCTACACCGAATATTTTCAAAACTCCACATATTCTTCAGAAAGATACACCACCAGAAAGATACATGATATTCCTTAGTCGTATATCATATTAATCGAAACCGAAATGATATTTTTAACATTTCAAAAAACCTCTACAAGGTTATATGGTTCGAAAAAAAATTGTGTTTGTTTTTTAGTTGTTTTTAAGACAGATATTTCTATCATGTGTATCAATAGTAGATAGATTACTTCTGGAACCATATCCTTTAAGACGAGAGAAAAATAATAAAATCATTAACAAAAGCATTTAGTAACTATGGGAAACTTCGGGAACCCAGAATTTATGGATATTATTGAAATCCAAATATTTCCATAGACCACTTATGGAGTCTTATATTTATGGATTACTACTGGAACCCACAATAATTTGGATTGCTACAAAAAAAAAGTGTGTTAGACTACTTCTGGAGTCAATAGCATTGCATGGATTGCTTTTGGAATCCATTAATTATAAGACTAGTTATTAGAAGGAAAAAAAAACATACACACATTTAATAATTTAAAAATAAATAAAATAATAAATTTCCAATTTCGTCATCTTTAGGGTTAACGAAATATTAATATACATGTGTGCTCATGGACACATTCTTAAGATAAGAGTTTACTCAGTATCAGGTTACTTCGGGAACCGTTGATAGAGACAGGTTAACGCTTTTTACAGTCACTTTAAGGACCGACCGGTTAACGCTTTTTACAGTCACTTTAAGGACCGACCGGGGAAAACTTATTCTACACCTCATAAGGAATGGTGGAGATCATATATCAGAGGAGATTTAGTGATTCAAAAGAAGTCCATCCTCAACATTGCGTTTGGAAAAATAAAAATTTGGTCATTAAATAATAAGATCGTATGTCCAAATTAATGTAAAGCACATACTCTCGATTTAT
This sequence comes from Papaver bracteatum, assembly GCA_023529315.1. Lineage (NCBI taxonomy): Eukaryota > Viridiplantae > Streptophyta > Magnoliopsida > Ranunculales > Papaveraceae > Papaver > Papaver bracteatum. Next base: position 1,011,154 of record JAJJWX010002382.1, on the reverse strand, counting down.
TTGAATTTTATTGATCCATAAATAAATTGATGCGATCAAATTTTTTCCCAGAACTTCGTAAAGTTGGTCATGAATTTTTTTTGGGAAATCCAAATTATCGGGAAACAAATCTTTATGCGATCATAACAGAGGTAACAAGACTTTGTTACTAATAACCTATACCCTTTATTTATGATCAAATGACTTTATCGTTTGTGACCATTAAAAGTCAATATGATTATAATTGACATCACAAAAAGCACATAAATCCCAATTTATGTGAGTGTCATACCATTACCAAATGGTTTTCAAAATATTTGGTTCAAATAAAAACAAAACGAATTTTGTGATCAAATAAAAAAATCTTAAGAAAATAATAATAAAATAAAATTGATTAACTTCATGAGAATTAGGTAGTAATAATACTTACTAGAAAAAAATCGATCATCATGACTATTGCCATTTTCTTTCCAATTGATCATATTAAGAGATGCATCTAGTTTATAAAATTTATGCACCAAAAATCACATCTAACTTCTAATCATCATAGCTCACTATAGTAGAATCTACGTGCTGATAACATGTTGTAAACTAAAGAAATACAAGATGATAAACATAAACAATTAGAGAAACAAGATACGAGACCATTTATATTCACATATATAAGTTGTCTTATTCAAGGAGAAGAACACCTATTTATAGGATTACAAGAAAATGTGTGTTAAATGTAGCATCTAGGAGAGAATTACGTATATGCACCCATTAGTATAGAAGTTACAAGAAGGTGTAAAGGTTGTGGGAGATGTGAAGAGGTGAAAGAGGAAATGAAAAGGTGGTAGTAGAAGTGTGGTGTAAATCCACACAATATTTATTTACAACACTTTTTATTATTTCAGTTGTACATGAGAACCCAATATATATACATTAGAACCCAATATATATACATTAGGAAACCCTAACTTAAAAACCTAAGATATTGATTTTTTTTTACACCGTTATTAATATTGAAATAATTTGCTGGAATCAAATCAGCTAAGTTGGATTTACATTATCCTTTCTTTTCCCCGTATGCAATGGCCCATGGATGTTGAACCTATGCCATGCGAATCTGGGATATTGAATTTGTGGTAGGGATTTGATTTGATGTATGTATCCAGATGACTAGGTTTTCCCTTCCTATATATAAAAAATATTGTATGTATGTGTTATCTAATGCCTCTTTATCAATAAGAAGTTTCTCTTGTTCTCTAATTATTACTCCAACATGTTATCATGCACGAAGTTATACCGCAGAGCTAGATCGGATTGATTGATTTTTTTTTCTACACCGATTGCTGTCAAGTTAATATTGAAATAGCTGGAATCAAATCAGCTAAGTTGGATTTACATTATCATATTTTTTTTCGTTCTTTCTTTTCCCTGTATGCAAATCCAATATAAGTGTGACTGTATATCCATGCGAATCTGGGATGTTGAACCTATGGTAGAAAATTGATTTGAAATTGTGACTGTATAACCATGCGAATCTGGGATATTGAATTTGTGGTAGGGATTTGATTTGATGTATGTAGTAATTCGTCTTGCACAACTTGTATGTATGCAAATCCCATAGTCAATTTCAATTAAGTGGTTAATATTTTTTAGTATAATATAATAATGGATTTGTGTGCATGTATTGCGGGCGATGGTATCATGTGGGGATCGAAGGATAAGGAGGAGAAGTTTGAAAACGAATGAGAAAAGGAAGACGGGGGAGAAAGAAAATCTCTGTCTGAAAAGTTCTGATTTGACCCGGTACTGTTCCGACCCGATTTGACCCGGTATTGTTCCGACCTGTTTCGGTTTTGGATGGACGGTGGGCGACTAAGGATGTTCGGGTTTTGGTTATGTACAGTGGGAACCAAAACTTGAGGTATGTAACTAATGCGGATCTTTACATTGAGTATTTCTTGGGCTTATTTATCTGGTTTTTAGAACATGCCTAGTTCTTTTTTTTCCCTTAAGATAAGTCCATATCATATACATGGTCAATTTAAATTATGATTGTTGATCTCGATCATTAAGAATTTTGGTCTTAATACTATTTTGTTCTCTTGAATATGATATTGGCTTTAGTTGAATGGTGTTTTCTGTTCAATTGGTTGCACCAACTCGATTCTAATGTATTCATTTGAAATTTAGGAATACTTGAGCACCATTATTTTTTCCCAAAATTTGAATGTTTTGTGGGATGTAATTCATTTGCTCGACTATTAAAGAGTCGGTATTTTCAAAAGATACGTTGGAAATAAAATCACATGTATTCCAATTTTTTGAGGAAGAACTCACAAAAGGTGAAATGAGTCAGAAAATTTCCATTTCTCTACTTCATCCATGATACTGACGAACCAGTATATGTTGAAGTATAACAACAAGAGAACTATCTTTAGTAATATATTCAACCTAAAGTACGTGGTTGACATGTGTAGTGATATTCTCTTGGCCTGTTGAGATAGTGAATATTCTCAAATTAAGCTATATGTAGCAAAATTGAAAATGGAAAGAACCCTATAGTAATGAGGGTTAGACGTACCAACTCATATAAACCATGTGAAAAGGGACATATATATCATGAGGCAAAGATTTTTTTTCCCCAGTAGTAATGACACCAAAGTACAGGTATCAACTGAATATGGGATGAAGCTAAAATGTAACTCTAGATCCCATCATAAATGAAAGAGTTGGAAATGCACCTGGTCATAGATGTTGGTATATACAATGTAATGTGTGTATCATAATATCAACCAATTTTCACATCAACTTTAATGGCAACAAGAATTTTTCCTGGCCAATTGACTATCTTAAGGAATATACACTAGTTGTTGAACTAACTCATTATAATGTAACAACAATGATTGGACCATCGAGCGAAGAGCTGCTCAAAATTTTGTTGCCAAGATGTAATAAAGACCAAAAGTCGCATAAGCTCTGTATATACTAAAGGCTAATCGCACCTTGTTAAGTGCAAAGGGTGTTCATGCGTGAACTATTACCTACCTTTTTGGAAACTTACAGTGAAAATGGAGTTGGTTGCATTTAAAAATTATTTCTAATAAATATGGAAGGAAGCATATTCTTAGAAAATTAATGTGTCAATCTAGTGAATTGTAAATCACTGAAACTTGAATTACTGAATCGATATTAACCCCAACAATGAACTGATTGGGATTGATTCATAAAGACTTTGACATAATCATAAGGCACATTGGTTTTAACACGATGTGTTGTTTTGAACGTACTAACACGGGCATCACTTTATTTGAGTGTAAAAGACAATGAACTAATGAAATGCGAAGTTCTGGCATCTATCACAATCAGTGATTTCTAAAGTTACTAGATTTGCACTGCCTCTCCCTATTATGCTTTTAAGTAAGAAAGCATATCACTCATTTTACAAAGTCTTCAGTAAAAAAGGATCGAGACCATCCTAAGATGCAAATGGTAAACAATCCATATTACAAAGAAAATAAGGTAATATTTAGACAAATATCCATGCAGAATACGGACCATTAAAGTGACTTATGGCTCTTGTGGATGTTTTTACATTTTAGAATAGTTATAGTTCCTAAATAATGTTGCATTTGGAAAACTACTAGCACGTATTATACATGTAAGGACTCACCGTCCCTTGTAAATGCTAGAGAGTATACATCAAAAGGACTTGTTGGTTATTGCATGTTTAATAGGATCAATGTAGAACATCCTATACCCCATGGTCTCGCAAAGGCTATCATCAAAGGTTAGAGATGGTGCCTAAGGCATGATTATGCATACAAACCTACCTTTAACTGCTTGGGGAATATTCAATATTACACGCATCTTCACTTATTCATTTTAGACCCACAATTGGTCAACCATTCTTTGCGTACCAGTTGCTAACTAGATATAAGCCTGACATTTTATGTTCTTACGCATTTTTGGTTGCACTATATATGTGCCCTTACGACTCCATATCGTACTATGATAGGTCATCAAAATGATTAAGTGACTATGTTGGACAAGAATTTCCAACAATTGTCCGCAGTTTTAAACCTTTTGGCAGGAGATTTCTTACCACTAGATTTGTGGGTTATCACTTTAATGAGACAGTCTTCCCGTCGTTAGGGGGAGATAAGAAAAGGTATTTTCTAAGGGAATGACATGAATTATCGTGGTGTGTTCCCACTATGTCTCATATTGATTCTTGTACTCCACAAATGTAAATGTGAAACGATTTTTAGAATGTACATTGATGTTGCTAAAGTGATGAGATCGCACATACCAGCTGCAAACCTACCAGCAAGGTTACAAATCCTCAACAAGGGATATACACCATAGACTAAGGTGTTGCAACTACACTCAGTGGAAGTTTGGTTGAGGCCGTGGCTCCATAAAGGAAGTTGGAGAGAACACTTGGTTAGATCAATCCTCACCTAGATAGAAAGTAGGTGAGTAAGGCACAACTTATTTATATCATCAGAAATCATCTCATAAGATTGTCTATGAATATGTCCATGAATTAAACTGGAGAACGCTCTGAAGTTTAATGATTCCAGAGAACAACGACATCCCAAGTGGATTACGAGAATGCGCCCGAGTCAATGGAAAGATCATGCGAGCATATTGGTGATTAATTTCATATAAACTTACTTAAGGAAATACAGCAAGATAAGATTGAACCAATCTACTTGTTGCTTAATGTCAACGAAGAGCATATTTGTCCTATACAATTCAGGTAGAACTTGATTCTTTGACAAATATACAGGTATTTGGTGTGGTAGTGCTAACCAACCAAGTGTAAAGACTATAGGAAATACACGATTATTTGTCATAGATCATAGTGGGAAGAATAAAGTCTCAAAGTATCAAGGCTCTCCTTGTGACGCGAGGTTCCTCACAAATCCCTGGAATTACCCTCTTGTAATGAATGTTATAGTGTTCCTCTACTTAGTTAGCTTGTTAATTTCAAAACGACTTGAAATGCAGCATATGTATGTGGTTATTACATATCTATGAAAGAATCAAGAGATAGTAGATATTTACAAAAGTACTTGATAGCCTTTTGTTTCCCAATTCAAGTGACTCTAAACCAAAGAGTGTGTTTACAGTTAGATAGAACACTCACTTATAGATTGAAGCAATTAGGCGGATGTGGTATACCCGTCTAAGTGACTATTTGATTTGGAGGGGATAGACAAGTAAGTTATTTTTTTCTTGCGTATTCATAAGAAAGTTCCTGATTTGGAATTATAGTTATCTATGTCGATGGTACAGATATAATGGGTACTATTGATGTAATAAGAGACCTTAAAAGCTATTTAAAATCCGAATTTGAGATGAAAAATCTAGGGAAAGCTCGACCGAATACTGAGCTTGTGGTATATTATTCCACCAGTTTGCATATGTCTAAAGTAGTCAAGCAATTTAACAAAGACATGCATCCTGATAGCACTCCCATGATTAGTCAAGGTTCAAATGTAAGTAAGTGACCATCTCGTCTAAAGGAAGATGACGAAGATGTGTTGGAGATGGAATTCCCATATCTAAGTACAATATACGCATTGTTATACTTAGTATAGTAATATACTCGATTACATTTTACATCCTCATGGAACTTGTTAGTGTAGGATCAGAATATCGCCACAATAATATTCTTGCGAAATTATTAACAACATTTCTGTGAGTTCTTCAACAACACTCTGCGAGCGTCGCAGAATAATTCAAAGAATGACGTAATAGACAACGACAGCATAAAACATGAGAAAGATGTGAAGATTTTGTAGTTGGAGAGAATGCTCGCAAGCACAAGGCGGGAGCTCGCGAGAGCAAGGAAGGAAATGAAGATTTTGTGGTTATAGATGAGTCTCGCGAGCACGATAGCAGATCCTGCGAGCATGATAACAGATCTCGCGAGCACGATAGCAGATCTCGCGAGGAGCATAGCAGATCTCGCGAGGAGCATAGCAGAGCCTGTGAGGAGCATAGCAGAGATCCTAAAAAAATGAGAAAAATGAGTTGAATATGAGCTGTCACCCACCATGAAGATACCTATATAAAGAGAAGTGCATGGGAGAGAAGGGGAGGACATAATTTTAGGAGAGAAATATTTTTGTAGAGAGATTTTTAGAGAGAATGCATTTTTCTTTATCATCTTCTTCCCCAAAACTAGATTTAGAATTCTATGAATGAAGATTATCAAATGTAAAATCAAATGTAAATTTTAACAATCATAGTGAAGAATCGTGGATGTAGATCAAATTGATCGAACCATGTAAAAAATGTTGGTGTCCGTTTATAATATTAGCAATTTTACTACCATTTTTATATGTAGATCTAGAAATTAATATCAAAATATGATAAGGGGTGTGTTGTAGGATTTCCTGCAACTACAGTTAGCTAGATATAGCTCAGCGCCAACGCAACGTCATTGGAATGGTACAGTGTATGTAATCATGTACTTAAAAGTAACCATTGACATGAGTTTGTTTTATCCCTGCAAAGACATAAAAAGGGATGCTAAAGGAATTGCAATCCAAAGGTTGTTGCTTATGAAGGAACAATTGTAACACCCCAAAATTCGGGTCATGGATTTAACCCAAATTCTAGATGCTACGGTCGGGTCTCGGAACTCTAATTCATTTCCCAAGCTTACATTAATGGCTCTCATCTTAACAACTAGGTCCTAATTAGTCTCACTACAGTTATTACATTCCCCTGACAGGTCTTAATACTCCGAAATTCAAAGAAAAGATTACAATAAAAGAAAACAAATGAAATGTACCACAAAATCTGGGCAGAAATCCTGCCGAAAAACGTCAGTGACATCCTGTCTTGGCGAGGCTCCACAGGCTTCGTTATAAGTTGGAATTTAGAGTTTAATAGCAATTTAGAAAGAGGAAAGAACTACCTTTCAAGTACATTTTGAAAATCTAGATTCTGAGTTAAAATGATAGGTCAAAAGCGTAGGCAAAGTTGGTCACAGAACTGCCCACCTACAGATTTCAGAATTTCATTTTTCTACCCCAAGGGCCAAATCTCCTAAACGAAAAGTCTAAACACCAAACCCTTTAAACCCATTTTAGATAAGATATATATGAACATTTCCTATAAGAAACTAAGGCCGAAAACCCTTCCAAATGGTGTCAGTGCTTAAGGGAAAAGGTACAGTAAACTGTCATAAACAAAAGCAAGTATTTAGCATTTCATTATGACTTTAACTTTCAGAATGCGATGGTTATTCAACAAAGCATTTCAACTATCAGTAGTTTAATCTTCAAGACAGTAAAATATGTTCTAAGTCTCCAACATTCAAGCCATGAAAGGAATCTAAATAATCTGCAGTAGAAATCTGGGCAAAATAATGCCGCAGAAATCAGTCCCAGGCAGTGAACTAAGTAAGACTCCACAGACCTCACTAAGAGTCCAAATCCGAAGCTTGACCCCAATTTAGAAAGTATACAGACTCGGCTTCGTAATGCACCTGAAAAATCCAGATTGGGACTTCATTTGATCTGCGAAAAGGGTATGCTAAGATGGTCAAATAACTGCGAACCTGCAGTTTTCAGCTCAGGCCAACTAGTTTCCAGGGAACAGATCTCCTAAACGATAATTCGAAACACTAAGCCCCTTGAACCCATTATAGACAAGACATAAAGGAACATTTTTCGTTAAGAAAGTATCGCCTAAATCCCTACCTATTGGTGCCAGTTTCGCAGAGAACCAGGTGCAGAAAAACTGTGTCAGAAAATGATGATTTCAACATTTAGTTTAACTATAACCTTCAAAGACAAATCTCAATTGAACAAATCCTTCAAATGTATAATAAGTACTTCCAGATAGTGATTCATAAGTCTAAGTATTCCACATTTATTCTCTCAAAGTAAAACATCAAGTTACATGGAAATGAAACAAAAGCAATGCACGCTTAAAGTAACAATTCTCACTTGCTTCGCCCTTCGATAAAATCTGCAAAATCGTCAATTGGGGTGAGATGACGGCTCAATAGGCTTACGTTCCCATCCTCAAAGAGATGCGGAAGAAATTTCATAAAAGAAAAATTAAGAAATTATACGGAAAGAAACGACGATAGAACTTTGAATAGAAAACGATATATTCAACAAATAAATTTCACAATACCACTGAAGTTTCCGACAAATCAATTCATTAGATTTCGACACATTGAGTCACGGCACGAAAACCTTGGTTCGTACACTCACCTATCGTTTCTCGGCACGGATAGCCGCCATCGATGGTCGGGAAGCTACGTTCCCATGGGGATCATTACCCATTTTTCTATATCGGGAATCATTACCCGGCGTAAGATGGAATTATATTCCAACTAACGGAAGACATGGACTCAATAAATTTTTCATAAACAACTTATTTATCACTAAGAGAGTAAGTTTCATTCACAATTGAACACAACTGATTCTTAAATCAATAGCCATATCAACACAAATTCATGCATAGGAACAATGGAATATGCACATGGAATTAATTGTCACTCCATAAAAAAAATCAGCAACACTCATCCTTGACATCAGTAAGGACACAAAATAGATTGGTTATTCACTAACGTAAAAATGGCAAGACAAAAAAATAGGTTTGTTAACAATGAACCGTACAAATTCGTAGTAAACGGAATTAAAGTTCTTAGAAGCATTTTTACAAACATTTCAAATTCCAAAAGCAATCAGTGAGACCCATCATTTGAAATTAGGTATTTTCTTTTCAAAACCAAGCAATCCAATTTCATAGTCCATGTTAGCTAAACACAATTCAATACGTATGGAGACAAAAAGACAAATCAGGGAATTCAATTCTCAATTTGGGAAGAAATAACACTAAAGTAGTAGGGAATTTCTCAAAGAAGATGAGTAGTAAAACCTACCTCAAAATAGCATGCACAAAAATTGTCTCTTCCCTAGTGTTCTTCTCATACCCTAGCTTGAAATCTTAAAATATGATGTATATACATGATGCACAAAAATGCTACAAATTCCCGACTCTTGGGTCTCCCTTCTAGTTCTTAACACAGGAGAGGAGACCCTTCCCTTTGTCATTTCTATTTTCATTGGTTTCCTTACTAAAACTGCTAAGTTTATTTGCACCCAGACCATACTAAATAGAGTAAGAGGGTGGAACAATCACCATTAAAAATTCAGGCATTATGGAACTACTATGTATAAGGTGTCGTGCCTTAACCACTAAAATAAGAAGACGTATAGCTCTCCTAACTGTATGCACAAACTGTAACCAGTAAAAGATATAACCAAACTTTTTATTTGGTCTAAATTTAGCAATCAAAATGGAGATTATCGAACTTGGGTTGATACCCGACTCTAAACACGTATAAAATGGGTAAATGAAATTGGAGGGTATCACATCCTCCAACCCTTATAGGAATTTCGTCACGAAATTAAGATGCTCATACCTTTAAAAAGATTCGGATACTTCTTTTTCATTTCGGACTCAAGCTCCCAGGTCGCTTCTTCGGAACCATGATACTTCCATAAGACTTTAACAAAGCGAGTTGTCTTGGATCGCAGTACTTGTTCCTTTTCGTCCAGGATACGAATAGGTGCCTCTTCGTATGTCGCACCATCTTGAACTTCCAGTCCTTTCCAGTCAATGATATGCGACTCATCCGGTTCGTACAACCGCAAAACAGATATATGAAAAACATTATGAACTTTTCCCATTTGCGCCGGTAACTCAAGTTCATAAGATACCTCACCAACTCGTTTTATAATCTTGAAAGGTCCAATATACCTTGGTGCTAACTTACCTTTACTACCAAAACGAATTACCCCTTTACGAGGGTTTACGCGAAGAAAAACGCTTTCACCAACAGAAAAAGACAAGGGCCTTCTCCTATTATCGGCATAACTCTTTTGCATACTTTGTGCAGCTAGGAGTCGCTTTTGAATAATTTAAATCTTCTCTGTAGTCTCACGAACATACTCAGGTCCAAGAAGACTCTTCTCTCCAACTTCATCCCAACAGACAGGTGATCTACAAGGACGCCCATAGAGTGCTTCAAACGGTACCATACCGATGCTAGCTTGGTAACTATTATTGTAAGAGAATTCAATCAATGGTAGTTGATCGATCCAGCTCCCCTTAAAGTCTAAAGCGCAAGCACGTAACATATCTTCAAGAATCTGAATTACTCGTTCAGATTGCCCATCGGTCTGCGGATGAAATGCAGTACTAAGGCACAAAGTCGTATCCATAGCCTTTTGGAAGCTTTCCCAAAACTTAGAAGTAAAACGTGGATCTCTGTCGGACACAATAGATAAAGGAACTCCATGAAGTCTTACGATCTCCTTTACATAAAGTTGACTCAGGGTGCCAAGTGTGTCTGTCTTCTTTATAGGAAGAAAATGCGCTGACTTTGTTAAACGATCAACAATCACCCATAAAGTGTGACGGCTTGATGTAGTTCGAGGTAGCCCAGTAGCAAAGTTCATCGTTATGTGCTCCCACTTCCATTCAGCAACTGGCAAAGGTTGCAAAAGCCCCGATGGTCTGCGATGTTCTATCTTCACCTGATGACAAGTTAAACATCGAGACACATATTTAGCGATATCCTTCTTCATACCGCTCCACCAAAATTGTCTTCTCAAGTCCTTATACATTTTTGATTCACCGGGATGAATTGAGTATTTAGACTTGTGTGCTTCATCCATTACCTTTCTTCTTAATTTTTCGGGTACGACTAGCCTCCCAAAGTATCTCAAACCGCCGTCAGATTGGATTTCCCATCCATCAGGTCCAGTACCATCCACAATTTTTCTACAGATTTCATTCATCCCGTCATCATTCTTTTGGGCCTCCACTATTTCTTGTATAAGGACAGGTTGTACCATTACATTGCATACATAAGCCTTAGTTTCTTTCTCCTCCAGGCTTAACCCTTCAACTGCCTCATATAGCTTCCATGCATAAAAACCCAAACTAGCTAAAGTTCATCTTGACTTCCTACTCAAAGCGTCAGCGACAAAATTTGCTTTACCTGGATGGTATTGCAAATTAAACTCATAATCCTTGATAAACTCCATCCAACGCCGTTGCCTCAAATTCATATCCCTTTGAGTGAAGATGTATCGCAAGCTTTTGTGGTTAGAAAAGATCTCAAACTTCTCGTCGTAAAGATAATGTCGCCAAATCTTCAAAGCAAACACTATAGCCGCCAATTCCAAGTCGTGAGTCGGATAATTATGCTCATGAGACTTAAGATGTCTAGAAGCATACGTCACCACTCGACCACGCTGCATTAGTACACATCCAAGGCCTTTCAAAGACGCATCGCTGAAAACAACATAGCTGACTCCACTTTCTGGAGTAACTAGGAGTGGTGATGATGTTAACTTCTCTTTCAAAGTCTGAAACGAAGTATCACATTCTGTATCCTAAACAAATTTCACCCCTTTCCTTGTCAACTTTTTTAACGGTGCAGCGAGACTTGAGAAACCTTCCACGAATCTTCTGTAATAGCCCGCTAAGTCGAGGAAGCTTCGAATTTCAAATACATTCTTCGGTTTCTCCCATTTGAGTACAGCTTCTATCTTGGTTGGATCCACACGTATGCCATCCTTAGTCACTACATGACCCAAAAATTGCACCTCTTGAATCCAAAATTCACACTTGCTAAATTTGGCATACAACTGGTGATTCCTCAAAGTCTCCATAGTAATTCGTAGATGTTCAGCATGCTCTTCTTTGGTATTGGAATAAATCAACACGTCATCTATGAATACCACAATGAATTTATCCAAGAAGGGTCGAAATACACGATGCATCAAATCCATGAAAGCAACTGGAGCATTAGTAAGTCCAAAGGGCATGACACGAAATTCAAAATGTCCATATCGTGTCCGGAAGGCAGTCTTGGGTATATCTTCATATCGAATCAGCAGTTGGTGGTAACCGGTTCTCAAATCAATCTTCGAGAAGAATTGTGCTCCATTTAGTTGATCAAACAAGTCGTCAATTCTTGGTAGTGGATATCTATTCTTCACAGTAACAGCATTTAACTTGCGGTAATCAATACACAAACGAAGAGACCCATTTTTCTTCTTTACAAAGAGAACAGGTGCGCCCCAAGGAGAAGTACTAGTTTGAATAAAACCCTTCTCTTGTAATTCCGATAGTTGCTTGTCGAGTTCCTTAAGTTCTGCCGGTGCCATACGATACGGTGTAACTGAAATTGGTGTCGTCCCCGGAAGAAGATTAATAGTAAACTCAACTTCACGCTTTGGCGGTATTCCCGGTAAGTCATCAGGAAAAACATCCATAAAATTTCTAACTATTGGAATTTCCTCAATAGTAACCCCACTAGACTTACTGTCACTACCTATATGAGCTAAGAAGTTAAGACTACGACACAACTTCGATTGTCTACCACACAAAATGATACTAGCAAGGATGTCAGGAGAGTACCTTACAGCATCAAAACAAAAGGATAGACCATCCTTGGAAAGAAAAGTGATTCTTTTCCTATAACAATCAACTAATGCTCGGTATTTCACAAGTCATTCCATGCCTAAGATAACATCGAACGATGTCATTTCTAAGATAATAAGGTCTCCTGATAGTTCTTGGTCACCAATTCGAACTATGCAAGCCCGATAAATACGACCTAAACTAACACTAGCAACTGGTGTTATCACATGAAATAGTTTTTCTAAGGGTTCATAACGCAAATCCAAACTTAAAACAACCCGGTCAGAGATAAAGGAATGTGTAGCACCCGGATCGAATAAAACTTTAACCCAAGAATTGAATAGAAGAAGTGTTCCTTCAACTACAACATTTTCGGAATCTCCCTTAGTCTCTACTGTTGCAAACACCTTTCCTTGTTGATTAGTCGGTGGCGCTGGTCTCGCTTGATTAGGCCTGCTGTGTGGAGCGTTGTTGCCACGATTACCGTGTAGAAACCTTTGTCCGTTAAGAAGAGGGAAGTTTCTACGAAGATGTCCAGGCTTTCGGCACTCATAACAAGTCCTTTCTTGCACATTATTGTTTTGAACCACTTCGTATCCTCTCTTCGGTGCATTCTCTGGACTTGGATTCTTAGGAGGTTCATTTCTGTTATTAAAGTTACTTCTCTTTCGATCCTTGCCTTCCCGAAACTCTTTGTACGCTGCCTCAATAACCAACGCCCTCTCAAATATTTCATTACGATTCGTGAGCATTTGTTGTGCAAGCTTAAAACGGATGTCCGGCAACAGCCCCTTTTGGTACTTAATTACTTTCAAGTGATCCGTTTTTACCATATTAGTAGCATATCGAGATAGCTCCTCGAACCTCATGTCATACTCCAAAACAGACAAGCCCTCCTTCTCCTGATCCAACTGTATAAACTCCAAAATTTTGGCATTTTTCAAAGCCACCGGAAAGAACTTCTGGAGGAAAATTTCCTTGAATTCATTCCAAGTAAGGTTTTGCATCCCTTCCTTGGTTTTGGTCACTGTCCACTAATGACCAGCAGTGTCTTGAAGGTAGTACGTAGCAATTTTAACTCGAAGACGATCCTCTACCTCGAGCAATTCCATTCTCTTCTCCATTTCTAGTAACCAATTCTCGGCGTATAAAGGATTAGGTGAAACCTTAAAGGGTGCTGGTTTATACTTATGGAATTCATCCATCACCTTAAAATCATCGCGTACCTGAGAACCTGATGTGCTTCCCTTATTTGCAAGCAAACTCTCAGTCATTTGCCGAATGGCTTCAGCTAACATTTGATTCCCATTCGCATCATTCTCAGCAGATCTCTTATTGGTTTCAGGAGGTACATCTCCAGCCATATCCTATATAGGATATAACAACAATTCAAAGGTATACCTATATAATTAACTTAACAGTTCCAAAGACTTCACTAAAAAAAAAAATTCATACAACATCGAGTAACAGCCAAGCTAACACTCCAAACAAATATAACGAGCAATCAATCAAGCCAATCAATTCAAACATACTTAACAAGCAATCAACCAAAGAGTTTTTATATGAGAATATGTGCCTAAGGTCCCATGTAAAATCTAATGCTCTGATACCAACTTGTAACACCCCAAAATTCGGGTCATAAATTAGAGTTTCGAGACCCGACCGTAGCATCTAGAATTTGGGTTAAATCCATGACCCGAATTTTGGGGTGTTACAACAATAATCTATTCTCCAACGAAAGTAATCAGGGGGAGATATGGTGACTATTTTGTAAGTCATTACCGATATTCAGTTTCGAAAAGTACATGACTAAAGGAACTTTCTGGAACAACTCTGAAAGTAATCAGGGGGAGATGCCGACATCAGGGGAGGATCCAAGGATATGATGTCGACATATTTTACCTACAAGCTTCTAACCCGGTGCATACGCACCGGCATTACCGAATCCCATGATGAGATGAATCTCATTTTATTATGCATTTTTAGTTTAACTTTAATCTCATTTTAATTTTGGCATCCTCATGGACCTCATCCACTGTACTATTAAAATGTTTCTGTTTGGAAATTTCAACTGTATGCCAAGTTAATGATGGTAGATTAGTTATCATTCTGATTTCCAGATAGAATATCTCTATCTATTTTTATACGAAAGATAGGTTTAAATTGTCATGCGTACCATCTTTCACCTCGTATATGTGTCACGGTAGCATCAACGTATTGCATTTTATGCTTCTTGGAATCTTGTCACTCTATCCTGCAAGAAAAATAAATAAGGGGAGTGGGTCAAATATGAAACTATACACAGTTCAATGATCCTTGAGCGTGAATTTAAATGTTTATGTATGATTTTAAAATATATAATTTTAGTCACATGGTCAATGAACCTTTAAACCTTACATAAAACTACTTTTGAAGCAAAACCTAAAACTACTTTTGACGCAAAACCTAAGAAAACTAAATAAGGTTGGAAACCTAGCGTAGACAACATACAACCGTTCAGATTATATCAGAAGATTGCTCTAAATGAATTATACCCATTCCCTCATCAAATCAATTCACTGATTAACAGTAGGAGTTCCAATGGCCACTGCCTTCAACATTGACTTCTATAAGTTTTTGGAACAACCCGAATGCATCTTAAGAGCATCTTCGTCGTCTTTCTTGCCTATACATCACAACTCTTTTAGAAAAAGAGAAATATATAATTTGATTGGTAAAAGCATAATTTCTATTAGTTTTCTCAATTCCATCTTCCTGATGAACTCAATTTGTTTCGATCAAAGGAATTTACCGCCATTTTATTACTTAGTTCACTGCCTGGGTTGCACGGACGCTCCATTTCTTGAGCCGTGTCCGCGTCCGACTCGCATCGGACACGGCACATGCGTGGGACGCTGACACGACGCGTGTCCGACGTACCAATTTGCGCGTCCCGCGCGCGCCTGGTTTGGACGCACCGATGACGCGTGTCCGACGCATTTTTTTTTCATTTTCATTTAAACTTCTTCCTTTATTTTTACTATTATTAACCAAATGAAGAAAGACAAACATTTAGATCAATAATTTAAGTTTTTATTAGGGTTTTGTAATTGGAAATGACATCACGTATACCCTTAGTTGGGCATGTGTTGTTCTAAGAATGCATTTTGATTGTGCCATGTGTTTAATAGTGACTGATTGTTTGACATTCGACGTGTATAAACAAATGATATCTTCTTTTATTTTGAAATTTATACACATGTAGCATCATTTTATAATTTTTAGGGTCGAAATACTTGACTTTGTTGTATAAATACATGATTGTATATATAAATAAAATATGTATATAGGTGTTCGCGTCCTAGTTTTTTAAGAATTTTGTAGTGTCCGCGTCCGCGTCGTGTCGTGTTCTCGTCCGCATCTGTGCAACCCAGTTCACAGCGCTACAGGTTGTTGAATGCTTGTTCTCATATACTTGTTGAACGTTGAGGTGAAACATGTACTGAATTCAAACCTATCAATTGTATATTCTCTTCTTTGCAACTAAATATATAAACGACAATATTATCGATCACTAAACTCACGAATCGCCCTTCCTTGATGTTTTGAGACTCTCTCTGTTCTAGTTCCTTGTTTTCTCTTTATTGAGTTGTTCTTATTACTTACTGCATTACTTTCATCAAACCTATCAATGTATCCAAAAAAAAGGAGCAAGGCATCAGTAATCCGTATATCATGACAATCACCTGATCTTAATTACAAAAGTTGTTAGTTGTTCATCTGTTTATTTGTTTTGTGCAAGAATCATATAGATTCCTTTCTTAGCAATTAATGAATCACTGTGAAAGATGATCACCTCTACAGAAGCCAAAAGAAATGATGCAACAAAACTCTAAATTTTTAGATGGAGATCTATTTAGCCAGAGAGATACGTTGACATTACTTGGAATGATTATGATTAGAGAATTTCAGGGAATTAACAAACTGAAATTAAAAGGTTCTATTGTAAGCCCTCCGAGTTCGCATTCTTTTCCATCCAAACTATCATTATATATCTTAACTTATATATATATATATATATTAATGAGGCGAATTTATCTGTAGATAATGGTAGATCGATTCCGGTGTAGATGAACAATGCGAGGCGATCAATCCTGCCTATAAGTGATTTTTCTAATGCAACACTCCTGTTCTTCAAAAGATCATGGTTGCATCAAGAAATCTTGTCTGCTTTTTCGAATTTCGAATTTATTTATAGATAATGGTAGATCGATTCCGGCGTAGATGAACAATGCGAGGAGATCAATCCTGCCTTTAAGTGATTTTTCTAATGCAACACTCATGTTATTCAAAAGATCATGGTTGCATCAAGAAATCTTGTCTACTTTTTCGAATTGAAGTGTCTTTGGATTGCATCAAGGCATCTCATAAAATTTAGTGAGATGAAACATTTTTAGATTGCGGACAGAATTATGATCCAAAGGATGTAAAATGATTAAAAATCCCTTGACTTTATTTGATAAAACTTGAGTCTTTTTAACGTAATACGTTTCTTTGAATGATTTTGTCTGCGAAAAGACTCGTCAGATGTAGGTGGCCGAAAATATATAACATCAGCATCTTTTTTATTATCTTTTGAAGATGTCAATCGGAATGTGTCCAATGGTCGCTGAGTTAGTATCTTTTGGAGTTGCCAATTGGATTGGGTCCAATGGTTGCATCTTTTGGAGTCATCAATTAGATTATGCCTTATGGAAGTATCTATTGGAATTGCCTACTGGATTGGAACAACCAATTAGAATACGATGACACGGAAAGTAATTGCTGATATGGCTTCACGAGAATCAAAAATGATTATGGCTACGACACGTGTCAATTTGGGTTATAAAGAAAGATAGTACAAGTCATTCTTAACTCAGCAGGATAGCTAAATAAGGAGAATACGTACTCATTGGGTTAACAGCGCCAGCCCAACAGTCCTGGGCTTTTGTTTTTCTTCGGCTGAGAGAATAAACTGACCAACCACCAGAGCTAGAGACAGCAAGTGATGGCGAAAGGCGGCAAATTTTTACTCCAGGGAGTGGACCTTGGTTCATTTATGGTCATTAAGATCTGGTTGGTCTCAATGCAAATACAGTGAGTGATGGCGAAATTAGTCCACATTGGACTCTCAAGACTCAGCTAGTGAGTCAACTTGAATCAGACGCTTTGCTAATTAAGCTAAGGAAGGTCAAACAGTTCACATATATACTGTTTTTGGTAAAAGGTAGAGAGTCGTTCAAACGTACTTAAAAAGCACAAAGGGATATAGACCAGATACCAACGATTTTCAACTTCAGTATTCATCATCTGATCTTCATTTCTGTACGGAGGAATAACAGTGAGAAAATGGCGGGTGGTACCACCCTTGAGAATACACCAACATGGGCCGTAGCTGTTGTATCCTTCTGTTTCATATCTATATCCCTTGGTTTAGAACGCTTGATCCATCTCCTTACTGCTGTAAGTATACTTTGTTTATGAGATATTGTCGTATATGTTAACATCGGATCCTTTTTAAAAAAACTCTATCAAGTACTAGTGTGCATGCAGTGGCTCAAGAAACTTGGGAAAAAAGCCTTGATTGAAGCCCTGGAGAAGCTTAAATCAGGTGATCCATCCTCTATATGAAAATAATATTTATTTCTCCTGATTATCATTAACGACGAGTAAGTTTTACTTTTAATTGGGGGTGTGGTATTGTAGAAATGATGCTATTGGGGTTCATATCACTTTTATTAGCAGCAACACAAGGACCCATTTCGAAAATTTGCATAAGCCACAAAGTTGCAGAAACTATGCTCCCATGCCGCAAAATCACCAGCATAACTGAAACACTATTGGCAGACAACAGTAGTCCTGTGGAAGACGGTGCTATTCCTCAACCTGCAATTAATTACGATTACTGTTTTTCTAAGGTAATTATGCCCTTCACCTTCATCATTGCAGTAGAGCCTCGTCTAATGTTCTTACCGTTGAAACAACAGTCTCGATAGATAAAAAAAAAGTTCTGGCCAGGCATAGGACTAAGTGGAAAAATTATCGATCAATAACTAGCATATGTGATATAAGTAATTTGTTGATGGGATGTGCGCCTATTGTATGTGCAGGGAAAGGTGTCCCTAATCAGCCAAGAAGGGTTAGGCCAACTTCATATCTTCATATTTGTGTTGGCAGCCATGCATGTTCTTTATAGTGTTCTTGCTATGGCTCTGGGAAATGCTAAGGTAGGTGCTTTATAATACAGAAAAAAAAAAATCAACTTTCTAGCAATCGACAAGTTTTTCATACTGGCATGATTTCACAAGCAAATACGGATAAATTAGCAAGATTTACTAATTTCATAGGTCGAACACATATTAAACTCAGCAAGTTGGTTGTTGTAAAATTATAAACACAAACTTGGTTAAAAAGACCAAAATCAAAATTTCTTGGTAAAAAGGACAGTTAGATTTTGATACTGTTTAAATGGATAAAAATGTAAAAATAGTCAGGATATAACCAGTTTCATCCTGCCCATTTTCAAATACTTTTTCTTATTTTTCATTTACACATGATGTATCTAGTTTCATCCTCGCTATTTTTTAAGTTTAAGCCAGGATGAATCCAGTTTCATCCTTGCTATTTTTCTTTTGTCCATTTTATCCATAAATTTTTTTACTCGTCCATTTGAACTGTGTTTTAAAAATATTTGGACAAATAATCCATTTCCGTTTTAAAGCTTTATTTTAGATTTTTTTTTCCTTTTTTACACTTTTATTTTGCAGATGAGGGTCTGGAAAGTCTGGGAGAAAGAGACTCGAACCATCGAATATCAAGTGCACAACGGTATAATTTTTTAGCTTACCAACAGGTCAACATTAGAACACAGAAACCTCATTTCCAAGTCGAGCTAAAGGTATACCCACAAATAGAAGAGTCTGAGTCAAAAGTTATTTTGATTCCCCTGAGCAGAGGACATCGAAGTTTTTTTGACTTCACAGCAAATTTTGATTGTGATTCCTGTGAGCCTGAGAACAACTAATCTTAATTTCTCCTCAAAATGACATGTTATAGCTTGAAACCTTGTACTATGCTTGACTTTTATAGACGGTGATGGAGTTGATTGTTCAACACTGAGGATAACTATATCCTGCCAAAATTTATTTTTTTTCCGGTGCCGACAAGTTTTGAACTCAGGTCACTGGTATCATCACCCAATGATTTTACTACTGTATTATAATAACACTGGCCTGCCAATTGTTCTTATGGTACTTAATCATTCATTGGTTGCATTTTATTATTCAGATCCTAACCGATTCAGATATACGCGAGAGACATCATTTGGTAGACGCCATGTAAATTCATCGACTGGAACTCCATTTCTTTTATGGACTGTAAGTTCGTCTCATCTTTTTGTTCAAATACAATTTCTGCATGTGAGATTGATGACAATTGGGCGACCACGCAGAAATGTTTCTTCAGGCAATTTTTCAGCTCGTTAGCGAAAGTTGATTATATGACCTTACGCCATGGATTCATCGCTGTGAGTACAACACATGAGAACATATTTATGCATGTTATATGCTTTATGCATTGATTAACTAATTTGAATTTTGTTTATAGACGCACTTCTCCCCAAGTGGTAATGTCAAATTTGATTTCCAAAAATACATTGAGCAATCGTTGGAGGAGGATTTTAAAGTTGTATTTGGAATCAGGTAAGCATTATAAAATCATCTGAACTGCACCCAATGCTAATTCATGATACCTGGCTAATTCATTTTTAGTTTTTCTTTTCCTTGATAGTCCTCCACTGTGGTTTGTTGTGGTGATCTTCCTACTAGTCAATGTCCGGGGTAAGCTTAGTCAGTCTTTTTTGCTATTCGCTCTAAATTTATTTTGTGAAAGCTCAATATCATAGAACTAATGTTGTTTGAAGTTTAAATCAGGAATGCATATATATCTCTGGATATCTGTTCTCCCTTTGATTGTAAGTAAATTCCCTTTTATTTCCTGAATCAAATTAATCAATTTGATTAGTTCAATGTTTTAAACATATTAGCTAAATACTCCAAGCTTTCATATTGTCATTTACTGTGAATGCTATGCTTGTAAGACAACATCTACGACTCATTTGGTATCGATCGTTATTCTTGTTTATCAGATTCAGAATTCTGACAATATAAAACGTACAGTCTGATGGTCATTTCTAGTTCCTAAAAATATGTATTTTTTGTGCTTCAAGTTAATTTTAGCTATGGGAACTAAACTTGAAGTCATTGTGGCAAAAATGGCTATCAAACTTGGAACTGAAAATGCCATCACTAGAGGAACACCTTTAGTGCACCCTAATGATGAGCTCTTTTGGTTTGGGCATCCCGGATTTCTCTTGCATTTTCTGCATCTCACTCTCTTTATGGTATGTATATACGCTACTGGTTCATCCTTTACGTGTTTTCATTTTTCCTCGGCTTTTTATCTGTTCTCAAAATCTGACCAATTCTACACATTGCAGAATGCATATGAGATCGCCTTCTTTCTTTGGATAACGGTATGGATAAACTTTCTGCGGATTCCTACATCAATCACATTTAGCTCTAAATTTCTAAAAGATGCGACTAATTATAGTGCTCCCTCCTGTTTTCTCTGTTTCTTCAGTATGAGTTGTTGGAAATTCTGGGCTGCAATGGAGATGAAACACAAACAGACTGTGGTTGTACTCAAAAGCTTTCAAGGCTCTGGTGATTTCTTTTAGACAAATATTTCTACCCTTCCAACGAATTGGCAATTGCAACAGGTATGTGAAATACTGTCTTCAGGATACAATGAAAGCCCTACAACCGGAAATTGGATTCAAGGTTTGCACCCCTTGACCCAATCAAGAACACATGAAAAGAAGGTTCTGATGATGCTTTAGAAGAAGAGAGAAAACAGAGAAAGGGTTTTCAAGAGATGATTTCGAAATGGGTTTGGGAGATGCTACTTATAGGGGTTTTTGCATCTGTTGGGAAAAGACATGTCTTTTCACCAACAGGTTTTCTTCACAAAGAGATGCGTCTCTTCATCAACAGACATTGTCTGTTGAATTTAGAATTTTTTGGAAACTTCTGGACCCCCCTTCGCAGCGCAATTGAAAATATTCCAACATTCTCCCCCTATTTTCAAAAACCATAAAACAAAGTTAAAAACTTTTAAATCGGAGCGACTGCATCACCGAAGTGACTGCCTACGTACCCGAGTGGGATCAAGCCAACGTAGTTCTAGCACGATTGAGACTAAGCATCATCGTTGATTGATACATCTTCTTTGAATCAGAATGGAACAGTTAGAGAGGTTGATACAACTTCACCTTAACAATTATAGATACAACGTAGTTCTAGCACGATTGAGACTTTAAACCATTATAGACATCAATCTTCGTTCTAGCGGTACTCAAATTTGATGTGTGTCGTATGCGTCAAAAATAATTTCACTTCCTCACTTTACTAATATGAATATAGTATTCGATAAGAAAGAGTTCGTATCCACAGAGAGGCGATTGTTGTTATGCAATTTTCAGATTCTTATGTAACCAAATAACCCAAGTTGTGTTTTTGTGTTTATCAAAGTAATAAAACTAAATAAAGCAAAGTAAATAATTGGAATAATCAATAAGGAGAAGATATTGGTTAAGGGATAGTATCATTCATAAACATGTATTTTTCATCTATGATTAGAATTGGTATTTAATCTCTCAATTATCAAAAGTCCTAGGATATCTTGATCGCAAGAGTATCCCGTTTATTTCCTGATTTTATCACAAACAACATTAAAAGATGCTATTGAGAAATCTTCTTAAAAAGCAACCTAAAGTGTAAAAGCACAATTAGATTTAACTCCCTAAGAGCAATAAGTTCTATGAAATAAGACTAATCGATGCAAACAAACGTGTAAAAGCACTAATTCGTTTTAACAAAGGTTATGATTCATATGCGATTAAAAAGATGTATCACTACAAGTATTAACCACAAGATGCTACTAAAAATCAGGGACAAAAAACTTTTACGTATTGAAAACCCTAATATAGCTATAGAGATGAAAACAAATCCAATTGATTCCGGACTCAACCAAACTAGCATTCAAATCATATGATAATATAAACGATGAATCATAAACGATAAAATCGAGACAAAACTAATTCATAGAATCAAATAACATGCTTGAAGAAATCAACTTTTATCCCATAACCAATTATTGTATTTAGCTACTCATATTCATGGAGTTCATCATCAAAATATTCAAGGGAAGACTATGAAACATAAAAGAGAGCAAACCCTAGAAGTAGTTCTCTGCAATAAACTCCAAGAATAGAATAAAAACCGTTTTTTCTTTGTTGTAGAAACTCTCTTTTTATAGCCCTTTGCTTTCCAAAAATAGGTCAAAGTCTTCAAAATCTTCAAGTCCACGTCCATCTATCAGTCCACCAATCCCATGTGTGAAAAATATATCTCTGGAATTTTCGGGTCCAAAGCGGGTCGCCGGAGTGCTGACGTCATTACCGGAGTGCTGACGTCATTACCGGAATCCGGTCGCCGGAAAACTTTTTCCGATCACTTTTCTCTTCAGAAACTGTCACTAGCTAGTGCATACTCCCAGTAGCTTATTCTTCCTTCCCTGCATTTTAAACATTCACAAAAATCATCCAAATCCAATTTTCTATTCTTGCGAAAACGTACCCAAAAGCGCGACGCGTAGCTCATATGTCCGGCGACCAACTCTTGCATCCGACTCATACCCCCTTCATGATTCAGTGAAACATTGTGATCCCCACTTTCGGTTCCAAAATCTGACTACCGGTGCTATGCTCACCGGCTCACCATTTTTGCCGCGTTTTGCGTAATTTCTACAACAGCTGCTCTGAGTCTTCCCTGCTCCATTCTGTGTCCTCACTGCACAACCTCTCTAACTGTTCCATTCTAGCCGCGATGGCTCAACCAGCAACTCTGCACCTTCACCTGATTCAACTAGCACCTGCACTTTGTTCCTGCAACACCACCACTTATATATCCCAGTGCAGCTGCATAAATCCTACAGCCAAGCCATGTTCTTACCAAGTTCGACCTTCCAGCGTTCCCGCCATTAGTCACTGCACCTGTAGCTCATTACTCCATCAATAGTCCTGAGTTCTTTCATCGTCAGCTCCTTACCAGAACCCAACTTCAAACCTCCATTCTCTATTATTATCGCTGGCAGCAACCAAAACTTCTGTATTCCATCAACCCAACAGCGTCGACCTTTCTCTGTCAACTACCATGAACCACGGCTGCCAGTGTAACTGCATCTAAGCTGCAGCAAAAACCTTACATTCTATCACTCTATTCTTTCTTTAACTTCTGTAGCATCTGCATTATTCAACTGCAATACCACTTCTCAGTCTTCCCTGTATTGAATATAACAGCAGCTCCAACCTGTTCAAGTCGACCAATTTCAGTTCAACCGCCACTGCTATATCTCAAACCCATTGTTCTGCCATGTAGTTTCCTAACATGCATCTAAAAGTCACAGCAGCAACCCTTAAGAACTCGATCCGAACCTTCTCTGAATTCCACCACCGCAAACCCATGTCACCAGTGGTATCTCAGTCACCTGCAACTCATCAAAGCCACCACTCCTTTGCAGCAGTGCAAACTCAGCTAACAAGTCACCATCTTACTCTTCATCCACCACATCCAACCTCCACAAGCTTCATTCCCTGACTTGTTAAGTCCCAGCCGTCACCACAACTCTTGTTCAGTCCTGGCAAGAACCATGGCAGCAACAACTCTTCTTTCATAAGCTCTGCCTAAGACTAGCTCATTACCAGCACAGCAGCACCTACAGCTTGTGCTCACTCTTTGCCTCCTGATTCATTTAGGCTTTAAAATACCCTCCTACTTCTTCTCAAATACCAACCATAACCATGGTCTAGCTGATAGCAAATCTGGAGCAGCACCTGGTGATGATTGAAGTTGAGTTCATGAAAAACTCATCTCTCAGGCATTCTTGCGAACACCTGGTATGCGGCTTGCAAGCTGATGATAGTTATGCACTGGTTGTATTTTAAAGATCACACAATCAACTCCTTCCCTGCAATCACATAAAACCCATTCATTCAAATCACTTCAGGACTAAAAATTCATCAATCAACATCATTTCATCGCCTAGAACAATGGCAGAAAACTTCAGTTGCACGGACAAGTAATAGAAGAGAAGAACAAATGTTATTTGTCCCTTATTTGGCCTTCTTCTTGCTGAGATTCGAACTCTAACTAAAATCCATTTCCCTGTAACCTAATTGCAACACCAAATCAGTACCCGGTCTTCTTGCTGAATCCATCTTCTTTGAATCATCACCATCAACAAACCTCAATTCCCTGTGTCTGCAACTTCGACCGTTAACATCCACAAACCAGCATTTCTTGCTATTGCAGTACCCTATCGCCGGCGTGAACACTTGTTTGCACCGGTCTTGGTTGTGTTGTAAGAGAAGAACCAAAATTGTTGGTCTGAAGCTCAACTCGATCTAGATGAAGAAGTATCATACCCTGAGACTGTTATTGAACAACCCCAAGAGGTGATACGGGCCACCCAGTACTCTTATTGTACTGTCAGTCCTTAGAAACCGACAAGCTTAACCGTTGATTTTGCTCGTAACCTCCTCATACGGCATCGGAATGACATCGTTCTTTCGCCACTGACCTCATATTTCCGTGTTTTTCAGCATGATGAGAAGGAATCCAAGATTCAGGCGAGTTCCACTTCTTTTTGCTCCAATGACTCCAAAACACCTAATACACTCGAACTCACACATAAGATACACAATTTACACGAAAACTCGCAAAGAAAGCATAAATACTAGATATAAAATTAGGTGTTTATCACACCTATCAAATTCCCCCACACTTAGACTTTGCTAGTCCTCGAGCAAATCAAACAAAACAAAAACAAATACATACAACTCCGTGTCGTCGAGGCTACGGTCACTTTTAGCACAAATAACAAGCCTTTAAACCCTTAGGTGTCCCTAGTGGACGAGTTTCAGTCTCGTGAAGGTTTACAAGAGGTCTGCCTACAAAACATATATTTCTAACTCCGTCTATTTGTGACAAATCAATGAACGAATCCAAAATGACTACAGGAGGAGGTACCTTGCGCAAATTCAGTTCATATTCAAGTAAATCTTTAATTAGATAGTCGAACAAGCCACAATACTCGGAAACTAACAAACACAATCACAATGAAAAGATTAAGAAGATGGATATAGATGTAGATGTTGGCGAATGTTCACAAGTGATCGATGTTTCCCATATCTGTCTGAAGGTCACTGCCAAGATGAACCTATTCCTATTGGATTGAGCTACTTGGCTGAATGCTACATCAACTCACTGGCATATACAAGGGAACCAGAAGTGACTTTATTCAACCAATATAATACTTTCTTCTCTCTTTTTTTTTTTTTTTTTTTATTTCTTTGCTTTTTCACTTTTTTTCTTTCTTTTCTATTTTTTTATAGACAACATGATTGGATCAAACTGGATCCAAGCGCATGATTCTTGTCATCAAGTACATGATAGTTGCCTTGGATCCTGCATTCCACGCTTGTTTAGGCGACGTAGACAGGGACTACGTTTCACACATACTGCTATTCCCAAGTGTCATTTTATTCCGTTTTGGTCTAATTGGTCGGTCTTTTTTCTTTCTTTTTTATATTTTTTTTTTCATTCATTTTTTTTCTTCTAGTAACTCAATCACTCTATTTCATCCTAGCAGTAATAACACGTCGATGTTTAGTGACCCACCAAAGCACTTAGAGAACAATAGATAAATATGGAAAAACAATAAAAATAGAACGTGATATGGTGATATTTCGAGATATGGTAACAACTATCATGGTATTTATGATTTCTGAGCTATGTTCGTCCCGTTTAGTTAATTGGTTCCTCAACTCCTGCATTCAAAATGGTTCCGTCCACTAATGGTGTCATCCTAAAGGCACAAGTTTCTAGATTTCGGAGTTCAAAAAACACAAATTTTTCTTGGTTTTTCTATTTTTCTGTTTTTTTTTAAAAGCATAAAACACACTAAAAACAAACTATACAAACATATAAATGCTCCCCCACACTTAAACTTTACATTGTCCTCAATGTAAAATTGAATCATCCAAAGAAAGTTCAAGGTGGGAAATTCCGCAAATGATATGCAAAAATAAGAAAATAAAGATACAAGCAAATGCATAAAAATAAAAAGATAAGGGTAAAGATACAAAACCGGTGGGTTACCTCCCACTTAGCGCTTGGTTTAAAGTCGTCAGCCCGACGTGCTCCTTGTTTGTTACGCCTTATCCGGCGTCCAACAGATTATGGAAATCTGATTGTATGTTACTTGAGTGTTTCCTCGCCTCAAAGATGTTGAAGTGAATGACTTCTTCATCAAACTCCATAGTCAAGGTGCCATTATAGACATCAATCTTCGTTCTAGCAGTACTCAAAAATGGTCTACCCAATAATGGTACTTGAGACAACGTAGTTCTAGCACGATTGAGACTTTAAACCATTATAGACATCAATATTATATAGAGATCTTAACCCATGAGTTTGGGTTAAGATCATGTTACCACAATAAGATTGAATTGATCATTCTACGGATAGTTTTGGCGTAAGCTCTCTCTTTTGCAGTCCTCATATGTTTATTAATTTTTCCCTGTTTTAATACAAGGTGATTGTTTTTGTCAGCATGACTGTTCAAGTCCTTTGCAGCTACATTACTCTGCCATTGTATGCTCTTGTAACCCAGGTGAGCCAACTGTATGCAATTGCAAACATTTTCCAGAAATGAAATGTAGAACACGCTAACTTTCAGGGGGTCATAGGGTCACCACCAGTGTGGTTTTACACTACCTAAAAATTCTGGATAAATAGTAACCAAAAAAATAATATTTGTTGGCTACAATCACAGATGGGTTCACACTACAAGAAAACAACGTTGGAGGAACAAACAACTAAGCTTTTGAAGGCTTGGCACGAAGATGTTAGAAAAAAACAGAGACAAAAGCTTCCACCAATTTCCCCTAGAAACGTTGGCCCTTCTCGCTCCAAAGATGGACAACAGACAGACCAGGCAGAGGCACGGGTCCAAGTCTCTTAGACTACAAGCTCCAATCACTTGTTGGTGCATATAATGATGTTTCATGAAATTCATCTAACTAATTGCCTGCAGTTAAACACCAGATGAACATTTTTACCAGTATAATTAAGAAAGAAATGTACTGATATAATCTTCTTTTATTACTGAATATTTAAAGTCAGGTTAGCTCATCAGAGCACGACCATCTTAATAAGAAATCTTGAGCAATTTAATGATGCTTTGATCCGTGAACTTGCCTGATGAATTTCGGGTTCACTGCAAGAGTGTTAATACCATAAGGATAAACTAAGTGATAATAGTTTGTGGGTTTGGAAAGGTACTTATAAACTCTAATGGGCACATCAAACAGCTTGGTTTGATGATTATACACCTGCAATGGGACTAGCAAACCACTAAAACGGATGAGCAAACCCTCAAACAAAAGGTTTTTTACATCGCGTTTCAGACTTAGTCGATTGACTCAATCTGAGACGATTGTCCCATTCTGAGCCGAGCCTCTTCTCAAAGAAATCCGAGTGTCGTCCCATACTGAGTCGGTCGGTTCCTACTGCCACGAAAATGGCTATGAATCCTCCCCCTATAAATTGAGTTGATTTCAACACTAAAATCACACCTTCTCCACCTTCTACACTTACAAATTCTTCATAATTTCACTTCAATCTTCATCATTTAATCTCAAAAAATGGATGCCCGAGTTTGTGGTCCTAGGTTTTCATTAGAAGAAGATTTAGCATTTTGCACAGCTTATGTTACTCAAACAAAAAATGGTATCCACGGTGTTATAAATTTTACGTTTCTGGCAACAAGTTTTTGCAATGTTCACTGCAGATACAGGGAACCTGAGGGGCCGTGACGTTAATGGAGTGAGTCATTGTTTTAAAATAATTTCTCATGTCATCCACCAATTTCTTGATATGGTAATGCAAGTTAACCAAAATAGTATTAACGGTGAAACTGAAGATGAATAAATCAAAGAGATGAAGCGATGTGGCAGGAATTTAACGGGAGACCTTTTCATTACTTAGCTTGTACTAACATCCTTAGATCTCTTCACAGGTTCGCACTCTAGATGATCTTCCAGCCGCTCCATGAATGAGGATGTTTTACTCCTTACTTTCTATGATTTAGTAGTAATTAAATCTAATATTGTTTAATGAAATATAATGTTTGATATAAACATAAGAGTGGTGCAAATACATAGACTTTTCCATTAATTAAGTTGATGTCAACAGTACAATTGTGAAACACTTAAACAATTCACTCCAACTTAAAACACGAAGGACATTCCCAGAATTGTTTTCCATATGTGTCTTCTTAGGTAGAAGTGTGCAAATGCATAAAAAATTTGCAACCAGGTATTGAGCATTCACTAATCATCTGTTTTGTAAATTCTACTTCTCCGTAGTGATCGGGTTGTGGTTTCTTCAACCTGATTTTAAACTTCAAGTTTCTCCAAGATGCTGCCAACTTGTGGTCTTCTTGCTCCTTAATAACATCAGCTAACATTGGTGGTTCTGCACGACAGTTACGATGTTGACATTGCAAATACCTGATATTTTCTGGTTGTGATTCAACGACCATTCTGTTTGCCGAACAACCAACTTGTGGACACTTGGAATACATCCAAAGAAATTTCATGAGACTATGATCATCCATGAAATATAATGGACAAACCTCTTTTTATTCCACGCATAGTATTTTCCTTTGTATTTGGAAAACATTGTTTTGAATGAAGAATGTGGAGAAAATATTGGAAAAACGATTTCAGATGAGAGTTTTTGGTTGTGTTTGAAAAATATTGGAGAAAATGTATGATATATATATAAGTATAAATATGATCGTTACAATAGAAACATTTTCTCGTTTCACAATTGGTCGATCGGCGTTGGTGGAGCCGACAACGACTATTATCAACCAACAACTTTCATTCCACTCCCTATAAAATTCCTACGATTTTAACTCCAAAACCACACCTCCAGTGCACAAAAATCTCAAAAAAATTCTGCTAGAATCCGTGGTCCTAAATTTACTCATGAAGAGGACTTAGATATATGCAAAGCCTACTTTTTTCATAAGGGAGAAAATGTTTTGCGCGATCAAGACATGTCAGACGCGTCTTTTTGGCAGAAGATTTTCACAATGTTCGTCTCACAAACGGGGAACCCTGGAAACCCCGATTCTCATAGTTTGTATCTTTGTTTTCTTTCAATTAATCGTTATGTGATGCCATTCATTGATGGTGTAAGGGAAATTGATCGAGAAAATTTTGTCAGTGTGACCGAAGCTGAAGTGATCCAAACAGCTCTGGATAATTGGGAAGAAGCTCACGACAAACCTTTTCTTTACGAAGCTTGTTTCAGCATTCTAAAAAATTGTCCATCTCAATCAATTCTTCACTACATCATAAGGGCCCTCCCTATCTTTAGTATGGAAAAAGATGTCACTCTTGTTCGATGTTGGATACATCATATGGGCACTCCTGATAATAGTGATCATTTATGAGAAAGAGTGTTGCAAATGTTTGTAGCGTTGCGGAACCAATACATAAGAAACAAGAAGAGCCTAGAACTAAGATTTTCATACATCACTAATGATGTCAAACATTATACAGAAGTTTTATGGATGGTTCACCGTAGTAATTCTCGATTGTCCAGCGAAGAACTGGTATATGTCTTAATACCTTTGTCCTTATTGAGAAACTGCGTCATAAAATATCTTAACTAACTTTTTGTTTCTGTTTTTTCAGAAAACCATCGCTCAAATCAAGTATACTGAAGAAAACGGAACAGAGTTTAAGCATTTTGAATGTTATGAACTTTGTAGAGATAATATCGCTGGATTTGATGTAGTTTGATGATATTGCTGTCGTTATGAAATTAATTAATATATATGTGAGTCTAAATATAACTCCAATCGCTTAAATATAAAACTTAAGTCTAAATATTTTCATTAATTAATATTATTGCCACTTCTTTTACAAGTTATAAACTTAGACAATAATAAGAACTTAATTAAGTACATCAATAAAAATCTATCACAATCTTTGACCTCCTGGTTTTCTTCATCTGACGTAACTTCCATTCAACGCGCTCTTGAATAGTTTCTCCTTTGTTTTTGAATTTTCGGTTGTTAACTTTCAAACTGAAGCTTTTCTTTGCTTTTTAACGAAACATTTTGCTGGATTAACTTCTAAAACTTGCACAGATCTTTCCTTTTTACCATTTTCAATTTTTTTTTTGAAATTACCACTGATTTTATTTACAGCAGCCTCAAGTTTTGCTTCATAGAAAAGATAAATTGCCTTATGAGACATTTCAAAAGAAAGATTAGTAAAAAAAAATCAAGAGAAGATTGAATTTTGGTGTGAGTTGTATGTTTAAATGAGTTGGATATTTATATGGGGAAAAATAGCCGTTTGAAAATCTAACCGTTGCCGGCTCATTTGGAGACGACCGGCTCAATGTGAACCGAGTCTCGGCCCAATGTGAGTCGGTCGTCTACAACTGAGCCGGACGACTTATTTGGATTCGAAAAACCCTCTCCCCACTGCCCAAAAGTCAGTTTGTCCATCCACCTGGACAGGCATATTATCAAATTTATTGTGTCCCATTGGACTTGATCTAAGGAAATCATTAAAAAAATAGTTTTTGGTTAGTAAGATGCGTTACTGAAGTTAAAATTTGGTTATATCTTTGGGTTTTTGGTTTTGATCATCCCCCTGAACCTGTTGTGGGTTTGAATAGCTTTATTTCAATCAATTTATTTCTAAACTTTTTGTTCCTGGTATCAGAACATGGAATGTTCATCTTATTAATGATATTTTTTCACATGCATCTGCTGGTACAATTTCGAATATAAAAATTCATTTGGTAGAAGTTGACAGTATCATTTGGACTCCTGATAGGAATGGTAAATTTTATGTTAAGAGTGCTTATAAGGTGATTAATAAAAATTAACCAACAGTTAACCAAATTGTAGGTACTCAAACAGTCTCTACTCAGGTATGGAAATGTTTATGGAAAGTTAAACTCCCACATAGGATAACAAAATTATATGGAAAATACTTTAGGATATTTTACCAACTAGAGACAAAATTTCCAGATAAAAAACTGACATTGATATTCATTGCAATCTATGTAATGCCCCTTTAGAAACTACTGAAATTTTTTCTTGATTGTGCTTATGCTAGATCGCTATGGGTTGGAGTTAATATTAACGTTTCTAGTGTTATTTCTGATAGTCTTCAGAATTGGTTAATTAGCTGGTTCTCTGCAGGTAATCTTCAAAATCAAGTTCCAGGTGCCAGTAGTAATTCTAACCTTTTTCTCCTTATGATTACCATTTGGACTATATGTAAAGGTAGATGTGCTTCTATATTTCAAAATCTTAAACCTAACATGATGATTTATGTTAAAAAAAAATTGGTTTCTTGAATCAATGTGGTAGTGTTGATACCACAACTGAGACAGATACATGACATAATGCTAGTTCTGACTCGGTTTGGATTCCACCTGACAAAAACCGTTACAAAATTAATCTGGATGCATCATTCACTAAGATTATAATTAAATGAGATATTGGATTAGTAATTCTCGATTCTGCAGGGAACTATCATGGAACTAAAGGAAGGTGCTTTGATAGAGGAATGATTGAAGGTCATGAAGTGGAGCGGCTGGAATGTAAAAATATGAGAGATGCAGTCTATTGATAAAAGTTTATATCGGGTAATTTTTTTAATATGATTGTGAGGTCTTAATGAATTCCATTTGAAAGGGTGGGGTACCAAAATACCCACCAACTTTTTCTTATGAAAAATGTATGGACAAAACCTAAATAAAATTCTGAGAGCTAAACTTAACAAATCTCAATCGAGGAATAATATTTTGAGCTATATCTCTTTCTCTCACAATCAAAAAGTTGACAGAACCAAATCCGTGAACCTAATTTACGTGTGAGAGTTCTTGGGCAATCTCGAAAATTAATATCCAAGAATCAATCAAATCATATCCGACAAACAAGGATCAATGTATATACTTTTATTGATTTACGTACAACCTGTGATATTTCAATTATAAAGATAAACAATATAATGCGGAAAAACAAATAACACAGGCACCAGAATTTTGTTAACGAGGAAACCACATTTACAGAAAACCCCGGGACCTAGTCCACATTTTAGCACCAAACTGTATTAAACTACTACAGACACTGGCCTACTACCAATTAACTTTTGGACTGAAATGTAGTTGAGACCGAATTAAACCCTCTCAACAATTCGATAACAGTCGCGCTCCTTTCGCGTCTTGAATCCCAGCAGGACTCAGCGCAAATGATTCTGTTAGAGCATAGCTCCGTTGAACCCAACAAGTGTTGGTATGTCAAGTTTGATTGTCATATTTTAGTGAACCAAAACTCATTTAAGAGTCACTTGATTAATATACTAGAGTCAACTTCGTATAGGTTAGCTTGAAAGTATTAGGATATGAGACAATACAACTATTGCGAAGACTTGAAGAAGTGAAGATGTAAGGAGCTACAATCATAACATCATCCTTCCACTTGAGGTTAGTGATATTTGACTTAAATTGTTTCATTCCCTAACGTATCTTTCAAGTGGTGCATATTGAAAACAAAACAACGAAGCATGGACACTCTAGATAGA
The DNA here is from genome assembly GCA_023529315.1 of Papaver bracteatum. NCBI lineage: Eukaryota > Viridiplantae > Streptophyta > Magnoliopsida > Ranunculales > Papaveraceae > Papaver > Papaver bracteatum. Next base: position 977,886 of record JAJJWX010002382.1, on the reverse strand, counting down.
CATAGTATTAAGGAATACAATACGAGGTTTATTGCTTAACTATTAAACTTTATAGATAAAACATCGACATAATCGTTTAAATGCTATTGTGATTATGTATGGGTATGAGGTGAGGATTTCATCCTGGGAAACAATGTTTACATGTGATTTAAGGAAGTAAATTCATGAACTTATTTTGTGAATCGAAAAGGAAATCGCCAGGCGTTATTGGGATGTTATTCATTGCATATCTTATGAACGACTAATATGTGTGATTAGTATAACCGCTCATTACTTGTTCGTGTTCTTGGTAAAACTATTCACATAAGGCCTGACTTATGTATTGGTATGACTTTTATTAGTGAAACCGAACTTAAGTAATCATCTGATGGTATGATCGAGTTTGTGAGTGTGTATAACCAACTCTGGGTAAAGGGGAACCGATCCTAGTAAGAGGTGCAACACATCACAAAGGGGAGTCGATCCTTGTATGAGGTGAAGCAAGGTTTATATAAGAAAGGGTAACCGATCCTATGGACATATGCAACCCATATAAGTTAGATACCATATATACGTGGGGAACCGATCCTGGTACCTAGTCAACCAAATTTTGGAAAGCTAGTGTGACTATGCACATTACTCACATGGAGGTAGAACTGAAATTTGTTTTGGTAGAACCGTTAAACCCATGATTTGTGATTGAGTGTTCTTAATCAATCACATATTTCTTGAAAGTCAGATGAACCAATTCTAAACTTGTTTGAAAGTGTGGCAAATCGGTTTCAAGTGTGTAAGTATGAAAGAGGACTTACAAAGTAAGGATGTCGACACACTTTGAACACGTGAAGTTATGTGTATCTTTTATTGTTCAAAGATATTCCTTATAGCTATTAGGAAGAAAATCCCAGGATCGAAATTAAATAAGTTAAGAATATTTTAATTAAGGGTTTTAATTATATATATATGGAAAATAAAAATTAGTAATGTGCATTTACTAGTTAAAGATTTTTCAAGGAGATTTTCGGTCATTATTTTGGACAGAGCATTTCCAGGAATTATGAAAACCGATTTTGGAAATTATTATTGCATATCTTGAGAATATTTTAGGTTTTGGAAATTCCTTGGTGTCCAAACTTCCTTGTCTATAAATACTTGAAGTTTGCATTTATGGCAAACTAATCCTTCGTGACAGCAAACTTCCTCGGTTGTGTTGTTACTGGTAAAGTCGCCTATTTGGAGAGGAGAGTAACCTGATTAGGCGAAATCTCTTACGGCCGTTCAGATTGAAGTCTTCTTTGGGATTTAAAATCTATATTAGTACTGTTGGTGGGAAACTAAATAATTGCGGTTTATATTTTTTCTTCTTCGATTGATTTGATTGACTAACAGTGGTTGAACTTTGATTGCACCTAGTTTGTTTATGCTTGAGAATCTTCTCTTCTGATATAAGATTCACTCAAACTATTTGGAAGTTTCAACAGGGATCTTTAGACTGTTGCTAGTGCTAAAAACGATCTTGTGATAATCCATTGTTAACAGACTCCGTTCTGTGTGTAATTTATCACAAGAGATTCAAGTAGTTGTGTACATGTGTTTATTAAAGATCTAAGAAGATTTGAAGACATAGAAGAGATAGAAGATTTATGACTTGGGTTTATAATCTTTGGTGTGCACAATAATTTTTTCGGTAAAAAGAGGATCCAACTATAATCGGTTTATCCTTGTGGTAGATTAGATTGATTAGTTGAGTAGATCGGCATCAATACGGTTCTTTGTGATTAAAAGAATTGATTGCAAAATCTTACAATTACCTTTGGGTAGTTGAACATAAGATAGATTTAAGGACCTAACGAAGGAGTTTATATGAGATAAACAGAATAGCCTTTGTCCAACTCATATCACTTGGTTGAAGAGAGTTGATACCAAACAGATTTGTTGTTCCTTTACTGTTTGGAATACGAACCAAAGGAATTGTTCCAAGTACGTGACTTATTCATAAGTTGGAGGCGTGGGAATACAGACGGAACTAGGTGAACTATAGATTTAGTTTCTTGGTCTCAACTATACGAAGTTGGTTTATTTTGTATAGCGACTTAATCCTGAGAGTATTCAGTTATGGACAAGGTCCCGGGGTTTTTCTGCATTTGCAGTTTCCTTGTTAACAAAATCTTGCTGTGTCATTTACTTTATGTTTCCGCATTATAATTGTTTTATTATAATTAAAGTAAATTACACAAAAGTTAATTCTTATTTACTTGATAAGAAATCCTATTGTGTTTGGTTAAGTCCGAACCTTTTTATCAAGTAAACATACTTCGTTATTGTATTGTCTCGATCTCGTATCCACAGACGATCACACGAAGTGTGAACCGATTAGTTGCATTGTCTCGACTCAGTCCATAAACAATCACTTTCGGAGAAAGGACTTAATTATAAGAAGGAAAAGTTTTAGCTTGAGGTATATTTGGGTACCCTTGCCTTTTCAATTGGTATCAGAGCAGGCAAACACGAAAAGATCTAACAATCTGTGTTTGGTGCGATCCATCCTATAATAAATGAATCTATTGTGTGATTCAGTTAACGTACCACTAAGATTTAATGGAACTAACTACCCATTGTGGAAATCTGCTATGAAAGCCTTTTTTTAATCCCGAGATTTCAATACTTGGTTATTAATCGAAGACGGATATCAACAACCGATGGATTATTCGAGTTTAAATGCTTAGCGGACTACACTCACGAAGAAAGAATTCGTGCAAAGAAAAATTCTGATGGTTTGAATTCCATCATACATGCAGTTAGCCATGATCTTCTACATCATGTGCTGGCTTGTAGGACTTCTAAAAAAGCATGGGATATTCTTGTGACTGTATTCGAAGGAGATGATTCTGAAAAAGAAGCTAGACTTCTTTCCCTTTCTGAATGGGAACATCTCAAGATGAGTGATAAGGATACCTTTGAGGAGTTTAACTCCAAACTTTCTAAGATTGTTAATGCATCATTTTTCCTTGGAAAAGTCATACCTGAAAAGGAAATAGTATGCAAAATTCTCATTTCGTTACCATCCAGATACGAGTCTAAGAAACATGCCATAATAAAAGGAAATGATCTTTCTATAATTTCCCGAAGCTCTCTTGTAAGAAATCTAAAGATATTTGATAGAGAAATTCTGATGAAGAATCAAACTGAGAAACGTTTCCAAGAGGACAAGGTACATGTTAAAAAAGAGCTTGACTCAACTATTGTCCTTCTAGTGCAACGAATTAAGGACATCTTATTTTTTTATAAACATGTTCATGATACATTATCGAGTTTCCATAAAAAGGGTAATGATAAATTACAATGCTTCAAGTGCCGTAAATTTGGCCATATGGCAAAACATTGTCCCAGCAGAAGAAATCAAAAGTGTAACAAGGTGTATATCTCTACTCTTGATGATATTCTAGAGGATAAAATTTAATGAAGAAATATCTTATTGCAATGCACTTCTGGCCAACTCTAACAATACTGAATTCTGTGAGTCTGATCAACTCTTAGAAAAACTTGAGTTGGAAATTAAGAAAAATAAAAGGCTAAGTCTGGTACTTGAAAACCTTTTGAAATTCCTTTCAGATAAAACCCGTATGGTGAAATCAGAACAAGAAAAATTGGGTGAAAAACCAAAAAGATAAAAAATTATTTTTTCTGATAACATGATAAGTTCTTCATGTGGAGAAAATAATCTCACTACAATCCTTCTTGGAGATAAACTTATCAAAGATCTTCGTGAGGGGATAAAGAAGACTGGTAAGTTTATCAGATCTCAAAAGGAAATTGCAAACTCTTGCAATTACAAGAGAAAGAAATAAAACAGGGAAACATAGTCTAGTGTGTTTATAAGTCATCCTAAGGATGTCTTTGTTAACTATGGTGAGGATCATCCCCACCCCAACACGAATTGATTGTGTTGAAATATGCACCCTCACTTGTTGCCCAATAATTTCTGACTGTGAGGAAGCATAAATCTGGGCAAGCTGATCATGTCTACTTCTTTTATTTTTGGAAAAATAGTTTCATTTTCCATAAACCAAATTATTCCAAGATTTTCTCCAATCTTATATATCTTATTCATGTCTGAAAGAAGATTATTCTATTTTTAATGGATAAATCAGTAAAAGAAGGGTCATCTCTTGATGATTTAGCACTCTGTGCATCTGTTATGACTGAAACTCATGATGTCCCTCTTCATGATAACTCTCAAGATTCTCTAAGAAAACAGATCCTTACTATTAAAGTTTGCATTAGATATCATGAGCTGATGATAAAGGATTCAAAAAAATTTCTAGATAATCTTCATTCTCAACTGTTTGAAATGAACAAATTATCTACTGAAAAGGGAAGTGCTCAGAAGAATTTGAATCCAATTTTTGAAAGCAATCTTCACGAGAATTGAGAAGGTAAAATAGACAACAATTTTTTATTTCTTTCAACGATTGTATTAAGTCTATTATGAATAAAGTTATTTGATTTATAATTTTTCTTGTGATAGTTTTTTATTTACATAGCATGTGCTTAAATGCTTTATTTACTGCTATGTATTTTTATGAGATGTTTGATTTCGGTTTTATTGCCTTGATATTCGATCTCATAATGTTGTGAACCCTTATGGTTTGGGTGACTTTTTTATTTAGCAGGATAAAGTTCTAGCCCATGTTGGTATGATTTATCAAGGGATCATGAGGAGTTCTGATAGAAACAATATGTGAAAAAGTCACAATATGTTGAATCGGTTTTGGTTTAGCATAAAATCATATGTGTTTTAAGGGTTTTCAAGTTTTGCTTGCAATAGTTAAAAACCGGTTTTCAACTTTTGCTTGCAATAGTTAAAAACCGGTTTTCAACCTTTCTCTGGTAAAGGTTGGTTGTTGTTATTCTTTTGTTTTGCACAAGGATGACAATATAATGATAATTCGATATCAATTTTCCCTGGAAGAAGATGCGATCATATTGGAGAAGTGGATGCGAAATTGAGGTAACAATCTTGTTAGTTAATTGTTTTCTTGTTTAAGAAAAGACTGATTTATTGCGTATATCTTTTTGCTTTTGCTTAACATATTTCGGTACAATTGATATTTTATTCCATGATGTGTGTATGGATGTGTGTGTGTGTGATTCAATTGGTTCCGGTTAAGAAAAACTACGGTTATCTTACTTTATTGTGAGGTGTCAATTGTTTAGGCTTACAAAATTTCGGTGCAATTGCTGTGCTTTAATGTTTATGTTGTTTCAATTGCTTCCGGTTGAGGTGAATAACTATGCAAGTTGATTTATTTGGTTTGTATGAATTATTTATGGCTTAACAAAAGAAAAAGTTTTCGGTATGAATTATTTAGTCCAATTCGATTCTAGATAATAGTTAGACTTATCAAAGTGGAGGTTTCGGTTATTCAAGTATAATCGAATGCCTTAACAAGAAATGCTAATTAACTAACCTAGTATTTGGCTTGTTTAAAACTTAAAGGTCTGAGTTATATGGATAATTAGAACCTGATGAGAAAAATAGAGTTGTCTTTATTTTGGTCTTATCGGATGAAGCGATTGTATTTGTACAATCGTTTTAGCAAAGGAACTAATATGCTTAGTTGATTTTTGGTTTGCTAAACTAGTTGGGAAAATTGCTTCGGGAAATTATTTCCATGATAACATATCAAAACATAATTACTTTGTAGTTTCGGTTTTGATATTGGTTATCAAAAATGGTGTGTGGAACCCTCGTGCTTGACTCAACAGGTTGCAAGTCTATTTTGAGATTTGTAAGATCCTTTTCGTGTTATCCTTTATTTTTTCGTTTCTTTGTCATTTTGTGATAAAAAGGGGGAGAAATATATGGAGTAAACAAGTGATACTGTTATCGGTTTTATATTGATTGGTATTGCTAGGTGTTTGTGGGTGAAAACTATTCCTGCCGATTTTGGTAATTTGAGGTGTGTGGATGAGGAATGAATCTAAACCTTAAAAAATGCACTGCGCGGTGAGTGCTTATAGATTAGAGAGGTCAATCTGTGCAAGTCCGGCCTAAACCAAAAATAATGGCCGTTCCAGACTTGTTTCGGTCACAAAGTGAAGGAGATGGGGTTGATCTTAGGGAGGGAAGCGAAGAAGGTGTTGAGATTGTGAAGGTGTTGGCTATGTATGACTTTCAACATAAAGGTGAGAAGGCTTGTAATTAACGCAAGCAGGCTCTGGATGTTAACACTTGGTTTCTGTGTTATGCTCTCTCTGTTCTGTCTTGTCTTGTTTGAAAAATAGGGCGGAGATCCTATTTATACAAGTATTTTAACCTAACCTTCGTATCTCGTGGGAAGTGGAGAAAGTGGAGTGATGGAGTAGTGGAGTAGTGTGTTGGTGTTACACGACCAGGCTTGCCCACTTCTCCCATCATCACTAACCGTCCATGACTTCCTAATACGTTCTTGTGATGGCGCGTTGTGCGCTGCACGCTGTAAACCGCCAGACCAATACCCCAGTATGTATCCCCCAGTTTGTGACATGATTGATGTCTCGAGTGTGTGTGGATCGTGGGACCCACAGAAAGTAGCATGTAATGCTACGTTATTTAGGAAATTGATACTTGTGAAGTATCGTGTGTATACTATGCATGTACTGCATCGAGTATATTCAGCAAGTATGAAGCATCGTTGTTTGAGAGTCTCAAAGAAACTTCATGTTCAGCCTACTTCATGTGATAGTTTGGATGTTGCGCATGCAAACCCTCCTTTGACCGATCACATGGTGTGGTAGAGTGACGGGTAGTGATCACTATGACGCCACACTGACCAATTAACTCCTGACCAGGGATGTATAGCCAAGCCGATGAAGTTGGACGGTCGAGATGATCTTTGAGACACTCATCTGTGACCGTTGATGAAATTAGGGTTTATGAAAAGGTACGCCAGCATCACTTTTCAGCTTGGTCAAATCCAAGCTTGGGACGCAACTTTGGCTAGGCCGGTCGTGCATGTGTGTAGACAACATGACGGTGTAGGCGCCCATACCTCATTGTCTCAAGAAAGTGTGATCTAGGCCACTCAATTTGTCCTGCGAAGTTGTGTGGTTGAGATCAATTTGCGACAGAAAATTGGTGCCGCAAAAGCCGCACGTCGTACCAACCTTGAGCGGGCGTTCCAAGTCGACCAGGCTTGGTTGGTCTTGGCCTATTGCTCCAACGTGTAGGTGGTAGGCTGGTGTTCACGCATATGCCTTACCGTCCCATGAAAACATGATCTAAGCCACTCAATTCGTCCGGAAAAATCGAGCGGTTGAGATTAGTTTGCAGCTTGGGAGGTACGACCACGCTAGTTTGGGCGAACGATTTGGGATAACCAGGAATGGTATTCCTTGGCCGATTAGGTGAGGGGATAGATGGATCCACGGTGGTCATATTGGTATGGCCGGACCTGCTTTGATCTAATCTCGGACCCTCCATTCGTGTCGTAAAAAATGGACGCTCGTGATTCAAAACCCTAATTTTGGTTTCAAGGCCGTGCGTCATGCTCCATTCAGACGCACGATTTGGAACGAACAACCATGGTTGGTCCTGACCGATTGGTCAGGTATGTAGGTGGGCCCACGGTGATTGTGTTGACATACTTCATTCCCTTTGAATCTACATCTGCACCCTCCATCTATACCTGCGAAGATGGATGGTTGAGACTGTTTTGCGACACATGTAATGCGCCGCAAACCATAATTTAGGGTTTTTCCGCCCATACTGCTATGGTTTGGACGCTTTGGCAAGCTAGGCTAATCTTTTGGGGAGACCAACCATGCGGGGCCCGCATTGGTTCGGCAGCGGATATTCAATACCTTCTTGGGGGTTATGGAATCGATCTGGGCCATCCAATCATGATGGTGGAGTTAGATGGTCGTGATCATATCCAGACTGATACGGTCAGTCCGGATGCTCAATCGGGCTAGTATAATACACCGAGAGTGGCTCAATCGGGCTAGTATAACACACCGAGAGTTGCATCATGTACGGGTATTTCGTACATGTTTCATTATAATGCTTGGAGATTCGTGTTGCTCTGCTGAGGGAAACACTCAGTCGTCATGCCGCACTGATAATGAGTACAGGAAATACAAGGATGGTTGCGCATTAATTAATAATGCTGGAAATTCACAGGGTATCTGGGATTGTTGCTACATGCTCCAACCTGGATGAATTTCGTGTATTTTATTCACATAATGGGATTGTTGCCACATGCTCCATTCTAGGTGAATTAATAAAGTGAAAGAGTATCCATCACTCATTAATGGCCTTATATTTTACAAGATGTTGGCACATAATTTTTAGGTTTTATAATTTTACCCTTAAATGAAAATCCACCATCAACACTAGGGAAGAGGACATTGGTGCTTGAACGTTTATCTAACAAAAGAGGAAAAACACAAACTTAAGGGGGGGGGGGTAACATATCATATTAATTGGTATAACAAAGACTTGTGGATTGAAAATCTACCTATCTTACCTTTGTGGGGAGTATTAGCTTTGTTATTATAATGTCAACAGCGAAATTTTTAAGGATTGAATGTATACAGGTTATGTGTTGTTGAATTCGGGAATCAAGGGTATGTGTAATGAATTCTTGTAATTTGTTTATCCATATGATGTAAGAGTTTTGTCACTAAAATTTACAAAGGGGGAGATTGCTAGTGCATAGCTCGGTTGAACCCACCAAGCGTTGGTATGTCAAGTTTGGTTGTCATATTTTAGTGAACCAAAACTCATTTAAGAGTTGCTTGATTAATATACTAGAGTCAACTTCATATAGGTTAGCTTGAAAGTATTATGATATGAGACATTACAAGTATTGCAAAGACTTGAAGAAGTGAAGAAGTAAGGAGCTACAACCTGAAAAAGCGGGGGTCTAACAACCACACCCAATATTTCGATTAGCAATCTGTATAGACAAACTCCGAGTTACTTTACTAGAGAATCAACTAGACAGTTCGACTCAATCTAGATAAAAATATCTCAAGGAGTTATTATCTCAATCTCTCAATTTGATCTATACTCAAGCAAATAGAATCTGTGAGTCTTTATCAAAGAGAGATAACTTGGATGGTATCAAAGACCAATATCCAAGTGTCAATCAATTTAAATCGACAACCAAAAGGTCAGATATTCTAATTGATTGAACAACACACAACTTGTATTATTTCAATTATATAACAAAATATAATGCGGAAAAGAAATAACACAGACACCAGAATTTTGTTAACGAGGAAACCGCAAATGCAGAAAAACCCCGGGACCTAGTCCAGATAAACATACACTGTATTAAGCCGCTACAGACACTATCCTACTCCAAGCTAACTTCGATCTGGACTGTAGTTGAACCCCAACCAATCTCACACTGATCCAAGGTACAATTATGCTCCTACGTCTCTGATCCCAGCAGGATGCTACGTATTTGATTCCCTTAGTTGATCTCACCCACAACCAAGAGTTGCTACGACCCAAAGTCGAAGACTTTAATAAACAAATTTGTATCACACAAAAAAGTCTACAAGGATATATAAATTCTTCTCCCACGAATAAACCTATGAGTTTTGTTCCGTCTTTTGATAAATCAAGGTGAACATGAACCAATTGATAAAACCAGACTTATATTCCCGAAGAACAGCTCAGCTTTATCAATCACCTCACAATAAACTTAATCGATGCAGCAAAGAAGATTATTGAGGAATCACAAACGATGAGACGAAGTGTTTGTGACTACTTTTATATCTTGTATATCAGATATAGAAATCTCAAGCCAATTATTCCAATTGTACTCGTAGATAGAAGAACCAAGATCAAATTTCACAACTATAAGAAAAGTAGTATCGGTCTGGCTTCACAATCCCAATGAAGTCTTTAAGTCATTAACCTGTTTTTAGAAGAAGAAAACAAAAGGTTGAAGGAGAATCGACTCTAGCTTAGAACAACTAATATCACACGGAATGTATGGGGATTAGGTTTCCCATTTGCCAGAGTTATCCCTTATATAGTCTTCAGATCATGGTTTGGAATCAATGTTAGCTTAGTAACAAAGCATTCAATATTCATCGTTAGATGAAAACCTGATTAGATTCAAGCTAATATTTATCAACCGTTAGATCGAAAACATAGCTTGTTATACACACATATACTTGACGTTTTTAGGTTTGTGTGACCGTACCCAAACTTGTACATTAGTTGGTTCAAGAATAGTTAACCAAATGGTTAGCCATATGATAACTTTCATATCAACCATATTCTTATTTACCATAACTAGTCCAAATGACTCAAATGAACTAGTTAGAGACTTGTTCAATTGCAAGGAAATCTCATGTACTACACAAGACACAATTAAAGCAAAAACGATGTGATTCACTCGAATTGATTCATGATCTATAAAGCCACGGTTTGCAATAGCATTCCTTAGTTTATTAAGATAAGTTCACAAACATCGTTTTCAGACATAACCTACTCAATTTCGCGGACTGGGTTCGCGGACTGGGTTCGCGGACTTAAGTTCCTGGATGGAGTTTACAAACTCCAGTAGAAATTCTTGGGTTCGAGAACTTCGTCAGTTCGCGGACTGGGTTCGTGGACTGAGTTTGTATGCTGAGTTCGCGGACAAAGCTCACGCACTACTCCAGTTTCACTTGATCAACAAAGTTCGCAAACTTCAGTTTAAGCAATAAGGACTTATACATATATATGTTACCACAATAATGCTTATATCCTCAAATGGTTATATTGTCTAAACTCTCATTCCAATCATTGAAACATTCTCAGAGGGCGTTATATAGTTGTTATTCACAAACTATTTTTCGTCAGAGCAATTTCCAAAATGATTGAAACATAACATGACTTTCGTCACTAGGTAAAGATGAACTTGGTTAAAGTGAAAGCTTTACCAACACATATTTCGAGAAATAGATAAGCGAGATATACTAAGCTCAAAATATCCACATGTGTATAATCGAAGTCTATATAGCAAAATGACTTTTGTCTCAAGATAGGTGATAGAGTATATAGAATATTGAGTGATAGATAAGTTCAAGTCTCCACATACTGATAAGTGCATAATTCATATGATTTTAGTGTCAATTTCATACTTGCTTTAGCTATTATTCTTGCATGTATTCGTATTATTACTATTGTTTTCTCTTATTTGCCTCTAATAGGTAAATCATCCACAAAGGAGCTATAAAGTTCTGAAAAGAGCTATGAACAGAAGTATTCCAAGTATCCAAGTGCCAAAGTCCAAGAGAGGTGGAAGAAAAGCGACGAAAATGAGCAAAACGCTCAAAATCAAGAGAAGGGCCAATGACCGATCTTAACTCATTCAAATTAAGGATTTCTTATCACCATCTTTAAAATAATTTGAATATAAAAATAATGAAAAAATAATGAGGTCATTCCGAGTTTGGATGAAGAAGTTGTGGCCAAAATAGTTTTATTGAAAACCGAAGATAGTGCAGTCCGCGAACTGGGTTTGCGGACGGGGTTCACAGACGTATTTCCAAAAATATCTGCTGGAATTTGAAGTTTGCGGACTGGGTTCGCGAACTTAGCAAATGGGAAACGTGTATTCACACCTTGGAAAGCCTAAGGGCATGTTTGGGAACGCTATTTCGTATTTTCGGGTCGGTTCTTGAACCGAACTAAATACTTGGAAGCCAATTAATGTAAACCTATAAAAAAAGGTATCAGGTTATGTAAAGAGGGAGAATATATTGTCTCATATCATAAGTTCTACATCAAAACCTAGGTTTTACCCTTTAGGGGGAAACCATCATTATCATCTTCTTTGTAATATGAGTATCTAAATCCTTTGTTGATTAAGGATAAATTCAATGTTTTAAGCGTGAAGATTTATTAATAATATGAATCTATTTGAGGTTTTAATCACCATCGTCTGTTTTCATTATATCTAGGGTTTATGATTGATTCTTAGATTGGTTTGGGTGTGCAACTAGATTAGTCTATTAATCATTTTATTGTTAGTAGAGAGTTTAACGATCCGTAATTGTCGTGCATCTCCTACACAAGTAGAAAACATGAGACCTTGCAGAGGGATTCTATAAAGCATTCGTGTGTGGAAACAACACCAGTAAGTGAACCGAGCGTACTGAGTTTAACTGCTGGAATCAAACCTAAATTCACAAACCCTAAAGCGTTCGATCGAGTTACACCTTGTAAGCGTACCTCAGGGCGGCTTAGTTGGATAGAATCCGGTAACTAAGCATACCTGTTATCCGGTGATACAAGGAATTTTGGGGATAGCTAAGCATACATGCTATTCTACGGTTGGTGATGAATGGTTCTAACGGAAGATAGATAAGTATTCTAATCCAGTTATCGCTTGGTAACGGCGAAGGATTCCTTAATCATCTCTTTTCTTTATTATTGTCTTTATATTCATCTTATAAACCAAAATCCCCTTTTGTTATTTACTTTATCTTGCTATTTCAAATAACCTATCAATTACACAGCTCTATGTGGGAACGATCTCTTACTACCGCTATATTACCAGTTAATTAGTGGGAAATATATTTATTAATTTGTTGAGCCTACGACAGCCCATACACATACCTTTTAGTCGATGAAGATCCACTAGTTCCTTGAGTAGTCCTTCGTCTTGTATGATGATCGACATGGAGTTATTGAGCTCAACTACACTTTTTATCCTAGTCCGAGACCTTAGCTATAGTAGACAAGAAATCAAAGACTTTATAGTTTTGATCACTAATATTGACAAACATGCTTGAGATAGAAATGCATGCAAGTTCGACCGAGCAATGCTCTAACACAACCACAACATCATCCTTCTTCTTGAAGTTAGTGATATTTGACTTGAACTGTTTCATTCCCTAACGTATCTTTCAAGTGGTGCATATTAAAAACAAAACTGCAAAGCATGAACACTCTAGATAGACATTGTATTAAGGAATACAATACGAGTTTTATTGCTTAACCATTAAACTTTGTAGATAAGACATTGACATAATCGTTTAAATGCTATTGTGATTATGTATGGGTATGAGGTGAGAATTTCATCCTAGGAAACAATTTTTTACATGTGTTTTAAGGAAGTAAATTCATGAACTTGTTGTGTGAATCGAAAAGGAAATCGCCAGGCATTATTGGGATGTTATTCATTGCATCTCTTATGAACGACCAATATGTATGATTAGTATAACCGCTCATGACTTGTTTTTGTTCTTGGTAAAACTATTCACATAAGGCCTGACTTATGTATTAGTATGACTTTAATTAGTGAAACCGATCTTAAGTAATCACTTGATGGTATGATCGAGTTTGTGAGTGTGTATGAACAACTCTAGGTAAACGGGAACCAATCCAAGTAAGAGGCGCAACACATCACAAAGGGAAATGGATCCTTGTATGAGGTGAAGCAAGGTTTATAGCTGAAAGGGGAACCCATCCTATGGACATGTGCAACACATATAAGTTAGATACAATATATATGTTGGGAACCGATCCTAGTACCTAATCAACAAAATTTTGGAAAGCTAGTGACTATGCACAGTACTCACATGGAGGTAGATCAGAAACTTGTTTTGGTAGAACCGTTAAACCCATGATTTGTGATTGAGTGTTCTTGATCAATCACATAGTTCTTGAAAGTCAGATGAACCTATTCTAAACTTGTTTGGAAGTATGGAAAATCGGTTTTAAGTGTGTAAGTATGAAAGAGGACTTACAAAGTAAGGATGTCGACACACTTTGAACACGTGCAGTAATGCGAATCTTTTATTGTTCAAAGATATTCCTTAATATCTAGAAGGAAGAAAATCCCAGAATAGAAATTAAATAAGTTAAGAATCTTTTAATTATGGTTTTTAATTATATATGGAAATAAGAATTAATAATGTGCATTTACTAATTACAGATTTTCCAAGGAGATTTTCGGTCATTATTTTGGACAGAGCATTTCCAGGAATTATGAATACCGAATTTGGAAATTATTATTGCATATCTTGAGAATATTTTCGGTTATGGAAATTCCTTGGTGTCCAAACTTCCTTATCTATAAATACTTGAAGTTTGCATTTATGGCAAACTAATCCTTCGTGACAGCAAACTTCCTCAGTTGTGTTGTTACTAGTGAAGCCACCTATTCGGAGAGGAGAGTAACCTAATTAGGCGAAATCTTTTGCGGCCTCTCATTTTAAAGTATTCTTTGGGATTGAGAAGCTCTATTAGTACCATTGGTGGGAAACTAGATAATTGTGGTTTATCTTTTGTTTTCAATTGATTTGATTGACTAACGGTGGTTGAACTTTGATTGCACCTAGTTTTTTTATGTTTGAGAATATTATCTTCTGATATAAGATTCACTCAAACTAGTTCGAAGTTTTGACAAGGATCTTTAGACTGTTGTTAGTGTTAAAGACGATCTTGTTATAATCCATTGTTAACAGACTCCGTTCTGTGTGTGATTGATCACACGAGATTCAAGTAGTTGTGTGCATGCATTTATTGAATATCTAAGAAGAATTGAAGACAAAGAAGAGATAAAATATTTCTGACTTGGGTTTATAATCTTTGGTGTGCACAATACTTGTTTCGGTAAAAGGAGGATCAAACTATAAGCGGTATATACTTGTGGTAGATTAGATTGATAGTTTAGAAGATCGGCATCAATACGGTTCTTTGTGATTAAAAGTATTAATTGCAAAATCTTACAATTACCTTGGGTAGTTGAACATAAGATAGATCTAAGGACCAGACGAATGACTTTATTTGAGTAAAACAAAAGAGCTTTTTTCCAACTCATATCACTTGGTTGAAGACAGTTGATACCAAACAGATTTGTTGTTCCTTTACTGTTTGGAATACGAACCAAATGAATTGTTCCAAGTACGTGAATTATTCATAAGTTGGAGGCAAGGGAATACAGACGAAACTAGGTGAACTATAGTTTAAGTTTCTTGGTCTCAACTATACGAAGTTGCTTTATTTTGTATAGTGGCTTAATCCTGAGAGTATTCAATTCTGGACAAGGTCCCGGGGTTTTTCTGCATTTGTGGTTTCCTCGTTAAAAAATCTTGTTGTGTCATTTACTTTATATTTCCGCATTATAATTGTTTTATTATAACCAAAGTAAATTACACAACTTGATAAGCAATCTTATTGTGTTTGGTTAAGTCTGAACCTTTTTTATCAAGTAAACATACTTCGTTGTTGTATTGTCTCGATCTATGTTGATGGTGGATTTTCAACAAAGGTCAAAATCACAAAATCATGATGCTGCATGTTTCTGACCCGGCTTCAGGAACTCATGTGACGATTCTTTTCACGATCTCTGATTGAGTACCTCTCATATCCATGATGAATATGATTCTCGAAAGGACTCCCACCTGCTGAGCGTTTGATGCTACGCATTTCACCGTGCCTTCTATGTAGAAGAACGATTTGGAGGTCCTCCATAAATAATTGTTTGTTGAGAGAGCTTAACGCCTTAAGGACGTCGGCGATACTCGATGTTCCCTGACTACATAGAGATTTGCCTCTATATAGAAGAATGGTTGGGGGGTTCTCCGTAAGATTGAGAGCAATAACGCCTTCAGGACGTCGGTGACACCCACTGTTTCTTGACTATATAGAGAGACCGTGTATAGATCCAGGTGGTTATCCATACATGATTGTTGAGAGGGCAAAACACCTTCAGGATTTCAGCAACACTCGTTGTTTCCTGGCTATGCACCTTTCAGAACGGATATGATGCTTTGACTGGCTAATATCCCTTCTGCGATAGATTAATTCTACCGTGACATTCACCACTGAATTCCTAGAAGATAATCTATTTTATTTCATTACTCCAGCTGATCTCATGAAATGGTAATGGCTACTTTTATTACTCTGATTTTATGGTCGAATCCACGATCTCATAGGATGGAAATGCTCATTTTATTATTATGAATCCATGGTCGAATCCATGACTGATCCTATGGATTGATAATAAACAACTACTCACTTTTATTACTCAATTTCATGAATCATTCTCCACTGAATTTCATAAATAATAATAAATATTCAACAATCGGGCATCTGGACTACCACTGAGTAAGCCCCAAAAATGGTGCAAGTGTACTCAACAATGATGTAAGAACGAGTACTCAAATGCACAAACGAGCAATCGAAAACACGGACAAATGAGGAATCCTACACAATATAGGGGAGAAAATAATATTAAAATAATAAAGTGGCGCCTATGGGACCGGGCCCAACGGCCGTCCGGTCATGCCGCCGTGGTCGGTCCCCCACGCCTTTTTTCCTTTATTTTAATTATTTTATATTTTCATAAACTCGTGAAAACTCCTTCATTCTAACAACTTTACTTGTTTGAGCAAAACTCACGGTTTCTCCATATTTTCACGGTTTCATGAGATATAATAACATAAAATAGGGAAAAGTGTCATGGGACCGGGCAACCTAGCCGTCTGGCTATGCCCTAGTCGTGTTAGGTCCCATACCTTACAATCCATGGTCTTTCATAATTATTATTTCCCTCATCTCATGGAAATTTCATAAATTTCAACAAAACCCATTGGTTTCATGGAATTTCCTCCGTATCATGAAAAATAATATAAAAATAGGAAAAGTGTCACGGGACCGGGATCCTAGCCGGACGGCCATGTCGTGGCCAACCCACACTTTCCAAACCCTAGTTTTATTATTATTATTTCCATATCTCATGAAACTCCTCCGTTTGAGGCAAAAGTCATAGTTTCTTCATATTTTCTCAAATATTGCTCAAACCATGAAAAAGCCAAAAAGTCAACATGATCACACGACCGACTAGGCTTCTCGCACCAAGTATTAAAATATCACTATTTTAATATTTCCCAATTTTTTAATCAAACGAGCAAAGTTCTACTTGCTCATTCGAACAAAATCAAGAATTTCAGTCAAAGATCGAACTCTTCTGAAAATTCAAAATATTGCTCGAATGCACATAAAATTTTTAGACACGGACATTGTGGTGACACGGGCTTGCCCCCTTGACCAACCAAGGCCGGACCTAAGGCTTGCAAGGAGCCGGTCCCACGCATATTCACGATTTTGACCTAATTTGCTCAATTGCTCATTTTGGGTCCAAACTCTTTCCAACCAACTTGGAATTTGCTCAATCGACCATTAGCCAGTCCCACACTCCCAAGGTCCGGTTTCATGCCTTCTTGGATGGTTCTTCACTTCTCCATAAATTAGGTTTTATTACCTAATGCTCAGTGGAGCACTATTTTAATAAATGAAGAAACCGGCATTTAATCATCATTCTTTCACCAACTGTTTAACTCATAACCCTGTTGCATGCTCACTTGAGCACTCGGACACCACATGGTCGTCAATCATCCTATGTGGTCGGTCCTTCCCTCACTCATGATATATTTTCATCAATTCATCAATTGACGAACAATCGATCAAAAATTAGGGTTTCGAACAAACGCTCCACGAAATCATCATTCTGAGCAAGTTCAAACACTAATAAATTTATGTTGATCCAGCAATCAATGTCTGGATTAATTATATAATATTCGGTAATCTACCAATATTTTATTGGGTCACGTCGCCAATAAATAATTCGTCGAATTGAGCAATACTTGCTAAGTGCTTGAATATTGATCCAACTATCAATATTCAGTAATTTATCAGTGATTTGTCGAATCGAGCAATACTTGCTCAGTTGCTCGAATATTGATCCAACTATCAATATTCAGTAATTTATCAGTGATTCATCGAATCGAGCAATACTTGCTCAGTTGCTCGAATATTAATCCAATTATCAATATTCAGGAACTTATCAACATTCAGTAACTCGCTAAATTGGGTAACTCGAATATTAATCGCAACTCAATATTCATTAACTCATCGAATTCACAATATTTGCTTAGACGAGCAATATTAACATAAGAACTATACGTATCAACAGACATGTTCAGTCCAAGAATTATTGAGTATTCGCCAATCATTTTAAATTCAACAAAACTTAGACTCATTGTCTAATCAATCAACAACTGACTAATTAAATACACGTCTGTCTTACAGACTTCACGATTCATGAGACATCAATCACGTTGCATATGGGGGGATATCACTTAGGTTTTTGGTCTGGCGGCCTACGGCACGTGTGTTCATCTACGACGAGAAATGTGCATAAATCGTGCAAATGGTTGAAGGAGTTAGCAATGTAGTGGGTGCATGATCAGTCAAGTCTCTACACGACACGAAACTGACTTTACCACGATCTCCCACTTTCCCACTATTTCACTCAATAAATCGTCACACTTACAGGGATCAATGTGTTTAGTACTCTGACGATATAAATAAGTCCTCGAATCCATGATTGAAACAATGGAAAAACGACACTGAAAATCCACAAGATATTGAACAGACAATCCATCATTTAACCAAGAATCATCGTGTGACCAATACTCTCTCAATCATTCGAACTTATTTATCACTCGCAGAAACCTTCAACGCATTCACAATCCTTGATCATCATTGATCCCACACAATTCTCAGCTTCCCTCCTACAGATCAACCCATCTCCCTCTTTGTGATCGAATTGACTCTGAAATGGCCATTGAATTGGTTAAGGTCGGAGTCCTACAGATTGTTCTCTCGAACTCAAAGAACTCCCGTGCAGTGTATCTGTGTAAGTTTAAGCAGTTTGATCGGTTGAGGAGTCTCATACGCACGCTCGTCTCTTCATTTCCCTAAAAACCAGCAAATCTTTTTTTTTCATCTACAATCTCGTATCCATAGACGAACACACAAAGTTTGAACCGATTAGTTGCATTGTCTCGGTCTGTCCATAGGCAATCATTTTCGGAGAAAGGACTTAGGATGGAAAAGTTTTAGCTTGAGGTATATTTGGGTACCCTCGCCTTTTCAGATTCCCTTAGCTGGCATCCTTTACACCCTAAGAGTTTATTCAACTTAATTGAAGACTTTAAACTAATCTTCCTCCCACAGATAAGCATGTATGTGTGATTTCCTTTCTAATCAATGGATCCAGGTGAGACTGGAAATCGATAGCAATAAAAAAAAATCTGGCTAACCTCAAAATACGGACTTACGCTTCCCAAAGAGCGACTAGGTTATTATTCACCTCACAAGTATTAAACCCATGGAATCACAAAGTCTGATATGGTGAGAACTTTGCGATTTCTATTTATCTTATTCGAGTGAGCATCTCGACAATCAAACAAGATCAGGATACAAGAACTATCAAGATAAAAGATAGTTTGACCTGGCTTCATGAATCCCCACGTGAAGACCTTTTAGTGGCTAAACCCAAGAAGGGTTTTAGGGAGAGGACAAGTCTAGTTTACAACTAGGACACACAAATAATAGTGTCATGGATTTAAAAAATCCCAGTTGCTTGAGGTTCTCCCTTATATAGACTTTCAATGTATATGTTGCTTTAGGTTTAAGCTAATATAGCTTTGGAACCAAGAAAAAAATATCTACTATTAGGATAAACCGTAACAAAACCATATATAAAGACATTATTCATGTACGGTTAGCCGAGACTAGCCGATTGAACTATAAGCTTAATTATTTTCATATAAAACTTAATACTTTATACTTGAGTCATAACCATAGGTTATAATGTGATCAATCATGTTTATGTAGTGTTTTTAAAGATTTATTCAAATGCCAATTATCTCACAGAAATAATTTTTGCGCATCTGAAAATATTCGACAGGGCAAGTACGTGTACTCTGCCTCATTCATGACTAATTATGTCATGGTACGTGTACCAGGTATGTGTACCCTTAAGATAAAAACGAGTTCAGGAACTTACAGAACTTCTTTGTTTTGCGTACCATGTATGGATACCACTCTGGTTTCAAAACCAACAGTTCTTTTTTGGTTTGCATATAGGGTGTGCGTACCATTCCTACTTCACGAGCAACATACTTTTTATGGTATGGATACCAGGTATGCGTACCAAAAATTTGTTGTCGACATATAGCTATTACGGAAAATGTACTACAGTTCCGAACCTATAACAGTTTTCTCCAGTATGTGAATGGGTATGCATACTGTCATGTATCCAGAATTATAGTAGTTCTATATTTCTACCAAAATCAATTCGAAACATTCCCAAATAACATCAATGACACATATCACTGTTCCAAGCTATTTTTGAATGATAATCTTGAATCACGATTTATATTGTGAACGATAAGTTGTTTTTAACCGAAATTCATCAAGTATGAACAAATGTCATTAAGCTTAGTCATATATATGTTGAGAACTAATTACCAAGATAAACTTGACTCAAAATTATTGTTATGTTTGCAATAGTCTAATTAGTCATGCGACAATGTCTCATAGATAGAAAGATGAATATAACTTGAGAAATAGGTGGTTCAGTCTTCACTTACCTTTTGTTGAAGAAGTTCTCCAAAAGCTTCAGTTGATCTTCGTCTTCAAACGGTAGAACGTGGTGATGTATGATTCTCAACTACACATCTATCCTAATCCGAGACTTGACTAATTGTAGACTAGAAATCAAGATATAGTTTTGATCAACTAAATTTAACAACAAGCTTGGTATAGCAACACTTGCAAGTTCGACCGAGCAATGATCTAACAATATCCACCTTTGTCAATATTAGTGATAAAACTATTAATACATATGGATTAAAAAATAAAGCTTCAAAAACTCCTTGAATCCAGCATGCTTGATTTCCTTGGTTTTTTTAACTCCTTGAATTCTTCATTACTTCAATTTGCAATGATTCTGAACGTATTCAACTCAGCATCGTTGTTGTTAAAGATCCATAGCGACAAAAACTTTGAAAACAGATATTCTCAATCGTCGTTATACAAAATTTCCTCTTCAGTACTAGTTAATGGTGTCCCCGAAAATCAGTTTGTCCCCTCTAGAGGCCTTAGGCAAGGAGATCCTTTATATCCTTACCTTTTCATATTGTGTATGGAAGTTTTATCTCGGGTTATTTCCAATACGGAGGAGTATGATCTCATTCACGGGATAAAGGTGGGGGTCAATGCCCTTCCAATATCCTATCTTTTGTTTGCTCACGACCTTTTGGTGTTTTGTTCAGCTACTAGTACAGAAGGTGAGAACATTTTGAAAATCTTCACTGACTTTAGCAATGCTTCAGGTCAGTTGATAAACTTTGAGAAGTCGGGAATTTTTTTTAGCACCAACTCTCGCCAGAATGCCATAGATACCATTAGGAACATATTGGGAGTTAGTAGAATTTCGTTGAATGATAACTATTTAGCGTTGCCTATTTTCAGACATACTTCGAAAGTAATTTCCTTTCAAAGATTTATTGATGAATTTGGGAGAAATCTCCAATTTGGAAACCTAAGAATCTGTCATGTGCTGCTAAATCTACTTTAATTCATACATCTACTACAATTGTTCCAATGTATCAAATGTATTGCTTTAGAATTCCATCTGAAGTTTCTAACAAGATTGAAAACATACAGCGAGATATTTTGGGGGGAAAAGATGTTTCTGTTACTAGAGGAATCTATCCAAAAGCACGGGGTAAAGTTTGCATCCCAAAGGAGTTAGGGGAATGGGATTCTTTAATCTTTGGAGTTTCAACAATGCAATGCTAGCAAAGATCACTTTAAGACTTGTACAGAAACCAGATGCTATGCTAGCTCAGGTAATGAAGCACAAGTACTATCCGGACCATAGTATCCTTAACGACGAGATAGTGTGTCCTGCAACTGCATCTTGGGGTTGGAAAAATATCAAGAGAGAAATGCCTAAAATCAGGTACAACTCTACTTGGGTAGTGGGAAATGGGAAGATAATCAAAATCTAAGAGGATTGATGGCGCATTGAGATAGTAGGAAATCTTAAGCCTTTTAATGAACAAAGAATGAGTGTTACTTATGTTTCTAAGTTGATGGAGTGCGCTGGAGACAGATGGAAATGGAATACAAATATGTTAAAATCTTGTTTTCGAAGAGAGGTGGTCAAAATAATCAGTAAAATCAAAATTGCATAGGGAGAAGAGGATAAACTAGTATGGAATCTAGAAGCAAATGAGAAGTTTAGCACTAAGTCCCTCTATACTCATATTGTAACAAATGATCAGCTGGAGCAGCATAATGACAGAAATGTTTGGGGGAAAGGTGTGGAATCTAAACACTATATCGATGATTAAAACTTTTCTTTGGAAATGTGTTCATGCTATCCCACCACTCAGTGAAAGGATTGCGAGAATTCTACCATACATAAACAAGTTGTGTTCTATGTGTGGACGACAGGAAGAATCTCTTAACCATATCTTTATGAAATGTGATTTCACTTTAAGTTTATTTTCTAGTATTGGTTTTAATCCTGTTTTTGTTTTGAATAACCAGGTACAATTTCTTGGATGGTTTACCAACTGGTTTACAAGAACCGACATTTGCGACAAAGGAATTCTAAACTGGCCAGAAACTATGGCAAAAATCATGTGGGCTATTTGGAAAACTAGATGTGATCTAGTGTTTTGAAAAATCGGACAATATATAGATATCTGTAAATATATTATTACTACCTTAGTGAAGGATAATGCTAGAAGTACGTGATATTTAGAGAAAGTGGATGAGATAAACATCTCTAAGTTGGATTATACGTTAAACCCAACCATTTTGTCTATGAAAATAAATGTTCTTATTATAATGGATACTAGTACAAATATTTCAGGAATAGCTCTAACTTTTTCTGCCCATACAGGTGCTTACTCAGGAGCCAAGTCATCCATATCGCAAGAACCAGTAAAGAAGAGTTAGAGGAAAGAGCAGCTTCATCGACAATCAAGTAGATTCACGACTTACACCTTTAGATGGTACACATTGAAGGCAATAACTTGAAAGTCCTTGAAGCAGCTAGCAAAGCAGTTACCAAGATAACAAAAAGCTCTAATAAAGGCAGTATGGTACCAACTTGAATTTTTTCTTATGTATGAAAGGAATTAAAACAATTAATTTAATTCTGATTTCTGAAAACTTTACTACTAGAAGTCTAGCGGCAGCCAGTATTAAGAAAGGTTTAACAAACAGTTGGAATGATGATTCTTTTTTGTATCACATGAATCATCTACCAGTGGCATTAAGTAGCCAATATTCAATTATGTAATCTTCGAGATCTCCCTGTTTTTTTTTTTTTTTTTTAAAAGAAATATTTCTCCCGCATAGGGTGATATATTTCCCACAACTGTGATCAGTGCCAAAGAAAATTTCAAGTTATCGGCTATTATTTTTCTTTATACACACTTTTTTTTCCTTAACTTGAATTGAGTTGGGATTGAGATTAATTCAATCACAATTCTTGTCTAGGGAAACACGAATAAATGAAACGACACTGACATAAAGAGGGAATTGCATGAACTAGTGCTTAAGTGAGCCCACTTGTTGAAGATCAAAACATCTTTTAGTTGTGTGTTTCAAGGACAAGAACTATCGCCCCACCCATCTTAATGTGATTAGGAATCAAAAAGCACAATATATACCGGACATCTAGGGGTGTGTAACGGACAGACGGTTGCGTATTAGGGGTCACCTGCGTCCAAACCATCAAAGTTGCGGATTTGGAGTATCCAACCGTGTCCGGCCCAATTACCCGCGGATTTCACATCCGCGAATCAGCGGGTAATATGCGGATTAACCGCGGATTTAGTAAAAAAAAAAAATTTTTTTTTATTAGTTCTCAGCTTCTTGTCCGTCACCTTTCAATCTTGTATTCCAACAGCACGGAAGGAATCACCTTCTAACCATTGTGTTGTCGCACAACAAACAGTCAACACTTTTATCTCCTTCAGCTCTTCTTATTTGTTCAACCCCAAATGAGCTTCAGGTCGTCCCCAACTGTTCAAAACCAAAGTGATCAAACACCCATTCAAACACGTACAACGCCTTTCTTTTTCACAGAACTTCCACTAGTGTTTTCGGACAACAGCATCAGCTTCAAATCATAACAACAACTATCTTCCATTCGAGTACACAGCCATGAATTAAATTCATTCGAAACAGATAGGATAGAAACTCATTGCTTCCATCTTCATTGACATATCAGCTGAGCTACTAACCCCATCTCTCGACAACCACCATTTCCTTCTCCACCGGAAAAACATCTCAACCAATCCAACTCATATTTGAGTTGATACCCCATTTCCCTTTAAGTTCAGTCACCAACCAATGACTGTCTTCACGGCCTGAAAGAGTTGTTATGTTGCTGATAGCAACTCAAAACTTTACTAAGTTGTAGGCATGTACTGCAAACTCGAGCCAACACCATCAATGGACCCATTTCAGTTTGAATCCATGACATTTACACATACAGTCCCTTCCACAACACTCTCACCATACGGTGCGGATAAATCCGCGAATTTACAAAACCAACCGCAACCAAACCGCTAAACCTTGCGGATTTAAGAATTCACCCGTGATCGGCCCATAGACTCTTGCGGATTGGTTTTCACCCGCAATTTTGCGAACGGTTGCGGATCCGGATTGTATGCACACCCCTATGGACAGCACAACCATAATCATTTTTTCCGATGCTCCCGTCACCCGTTGTCTCTAAATTGTTCCAAAACTGTGTCGGTGCGTGGTCGTGAATAATATTTTTGTAGTGTTTATTGTGGATGATAAGTTCATTAGGTGAAATCCGATAACAATACGAGTTTATTGAGGCTCCATGAATAATTAGAAAACGAGTGCTACACCCATCGATACTTGCTCCTGCAAGAAATCCCCATAGGGGATCGGATGGCCCATGGAAGCCTTCTCACCATTGAGATTATTAATCCATGTTATGTTAGTGGGGGGATTTTTTAGCCTAGCACTTTTAGGGGCGACCCCGACATAATTAGGGGCGACACAAAAAGATAAAATAGGTTGAAAATACTTATATGCCCCTTCATAATCGGAAGGTATTTTGTGCCCGATTATTAAAACCTAATCGGAAGCTTTGTAACACCTTTACCTACCGATTAAAAAGGATTTTAGAAAAAATCTCATTCTGGGGCAACCTATAATTGGAAGGTAATGTAACCAGTTAACCTTCCGATTATTATAATCGGAAGGTAATGTAACCAATTAACCTCCCGATTATTATAATCGGAACGTAATGTAACCAGTTAACCTCCCGATTATTATAATCGGAAGGTAATGTAACCAGTTAACCTTCCGATTATGGCTACGTCTCAAACACGAACCAAATGGTTAGGGGTGGCTCTGCACCCAGAGCCAAGTAGAAATTTGGCAAAGGTCCGATGTGGGGCTACTTATAATCGGTAGCCAAACATCCTACCGATTATGGAAGATTTCAAAATTTTGGAGAAAATGGATTTTAGGAAAAAACTCATTTTTGGAGCAACCTATAATCGGAAGGTAATGTAACCAGTTAACCTTCCGATTATGGCTACGTCTCAAACACGAACCAAATGGTTAGGGGTGGCTCTGCACCCAAAGCCAAGTAGAAATTTGGCAAAGGTCCGATGTGGGGCTACTTATAATCGGTAGCCAAACATCCTACCGATTATGGAAGATTCCAAAATTTTGGAGAAAATGGATTTTAGAAAAAAAACTAATTTTGGGACAACCTATAATCGGAAAGTAATGTAACCAGTTAAGCTACCGATTATGGCTACGTCTCAAACACGAACCAAATGGTTAGGGGTGGCTCTGCACCCTGAGCCAAGTGGAAATTTGGCAAAGGTCCGATGTGGGGTTACTTATAATCGGTAGCCAAATATCCTACCGATTATGGAAGATTTCAAAATTTTGGAGAAAATGGATTTTAGAAAAATAACTCATTTTGGAGCAGTTAACCTCCCGATTATTATAATCGGAAGGTAATGTAACCAGTTAACCTCCCGATTATTATAATCGGAAGGTAATGTAACCAGTTAACCTTCCGATTATGGCTACGTCTCAAACATGAACCAAATGGTTAGGGGTGGCTCTGCACCCAGATCCAAGTAGAAATTTGGCAAAGGTCCGATGTGGGGCTACTTATAATCGGTAGCCAAATATCCTACCGATTATGGAAGATTTCAAAATTTTGGAGAAAATGGATTTTAGAAAAAAAACTCATTTTGGAGCAACCTATAATCGGAAGGTAATGTAACCAGTTAACCTCCCGATTATTATAATCGGAAGGTAATGTAACCAGTTAACCTTCCGATTATGGCTACGTCTCAAACACGAACCAAATGGTTAGGGGTGGCTCTGCACCCAGATCCAAGTAGAAATTTGGCAAAGGTCCGATGTGGGGCTACTTATAATCGGTAGCCAAATATCCTACCGATTATGGAAGATTTCAAAATTTTGGAGAAAATGGATTTTAGAAAAAAACTCATTTTGGAGCAACCTATAATCAGAAGGTAATGTAACCAGTTAACCTCCCGATTATTATAATCGGAAGGTAATGTAACCAGTTAACCTCCCAATTATTATAATCGGAAGGTAATGTAACCAGTTAACCTTCCGATTATGGCTACGTCTCAAACACGAACCAAATGGTTAGGGGTGGCTCTGCACCCAGAGCCAAGTAGAAATTTGGCAAAGGTCCGATGTGGGGCTACTTATAATCGGTAGCCAAACATCCTACCGATTATGGAAGATTTGAAAATTTTGGAGAAAATGGATTTTAGGAAAAAACTCATTTTTGGGGCAACCTATAATCGGAAGGTAATGTAACCAATTAACCTCCCGATTATTATAATCGGAAGGTAATGTAACCGGTTAACCTTCCGATTATTATAATCGGAAAGTAATGTAACCAGTTAACCTTCCGATTATGGCTACGTCTCAAACACGAACCAAATGGTTAGGGGTGGGTCTGCACCCTGAGCCAAGTGGAAATTTGGCAAAGGTCCGATGTGGGGTTACTTATAATCGGTATCCAAATATCCTACCGATTATGGAAGATTTCAAAATTTTGGAGAAAAT
The DNA here is from genome assembly GCA_023529315.1 of Papaver bracteatum. Lineage (NCBI taxonomy): Eukaryota > Viridiplantae > Streptophyta > Magnoliopsida > Ranunculales > Papaveraceae > Papaver > Papaver bracteatum. The sequence continues at coordinate 950,918 of JAJJWX010002382.1, read as the reverse complement.
GGATTTTAGAAAAAAAACTCATTTTGGAGCAACTTATAATCGGAAGGTAATGTAACCAGTTAACCTTCCGATTATAAAAGAGAACATTAGCCGAAATATCCATACATTAATCGGTAGCTAATGATTCATTTTAAACTACCGATTGTTTGTAACCTACCGATTGTGGTTTTGGCTACCATTATATAAGGGCATAATTGCCATTTTGAAAAATCACGGATAAGGGGTAGCTCAATTTTACATTTGAGTGACATTTTTTGTCTTTTAGTGGACCCCCTAATTGCGACTGAGTCGCCCTAAATGTGCCAGGTTTTTTAGTCGGGATAAATACTCAATAAACCTAGCATTTTCGTAATTAGAACTAGTTTCATTCCAGGTGGGTCTTTCATTGGTACATTACTGTCTAATCATGGATTAAGAATTAGTGATGGTGCTCGAAGAAAAAAACACCTTTGAAGCGAATAAAGGGTACATTTTGGCTTTAAGGCTTTACCTTTTCTCAAATTTAATCTTAATGGGTAGGCAACAATTATGTTATTCTTTAACTATTGTTTTTCACTTAATGTATTTTTTATCCTAATTAATCATGATTATTCGTTCATTTGTCTCTTTCACCATTGGCATCCTCGTTCGGAGCGTTTTCCCTTTTCTTTTCTCAAAGATAATACATGCCTGCGGGCTTGCAATCATAACAATGCCATTCACGCAGCCATTTGTCGGTTCTTTGAACCAAATTAAAGAAGGGACAATTACAAAACGGTCATACTTTTTATAATTTGTTTACAAAATGGTCACACTTTTGAAGTTGGTTTACAAAATGGTCATCTTCTGTCCGACATAACTATTTGGTGGAAAAACGGTGTTACTTCTCCCCAAAATACCCTCCTTTTTAACTCCAGCTACTATTAACCATAGTTAAATTATCACATGTGGCCGCTGCTGACGTGTATCACCTCTAACACATGGCATTTACTGACGTGTACCAGGTTTTCACACATGGGAGTTGCTGACGTAACAAACAGTGCCGCAAGCTGGTGGAGATTTTTTGTGGTCGTCAAATTGAGCTGCAGGTGGACTAGTGGTGTACCCTTGCTGCTGTTGAGGTTGCCAACACTGGTGGAGATTTGTTGTGGTAGTCAAATTGAGCTGCAGGTGGACTAGTGGTGTATCCTTGCTGCTGTTGAGGTTGCCAACACTGGTAAAGATTTGTTGTGGTCGTCAAATTGAGCTGCAGGTGGACTAGTGATGTACCCTTGCTGTTGTTGAGGTTGCCAACTGGCCAGTTGCTCGTTATATGATGATGTGCATCTGAATTATACTGGTGATGATGTGTACGTTTATGAAGTGTTGAAACTGATGTGAACTGGTGATGGGGGATATACTCTGGAATGGTGAAATGGATGTGGAGGTAGTATGCTCGTGGAGATGCAAAATTGGTTTGCGAAATAATGATGGTAGATGTTGGCTGACAAGTAGCTATTGATGGTATGGTATGCAAGATAATGGTGGTGTTGATGTAGGCTAACAGGTGATGATGCAACCTTGCAACTGGCCATAGGGGTGTTGTTGTGTTGGGGTTTTGCTAGCTGCGGTGTTTTGCAAGAGTGCAAGAAGGACCAAAGAACACTTCAACCATAAATCCATTGCAACCAAAGAACCCAGAACTAGCAGTGACAGCAGCAACAACTCCAGTTATCAGCACCATCTACCTCCATTTCATTCCCCTTAGACCTGAAACAGCATCACCGGCAGCTAGAACCACCATCTCCAACCATTTGGTACAACTTCTTCTCTCTGCATTCATTTCCTTCAGTTCAACAAACCCATTGTCACCTGCTCCTTGCCTTAAGATTCACCACCTGAGCCATCTAAACCTGCACAATCCATTCAGCTTCAGAATTTCAGTTCTCTGCCACCAGATTCATAAGCCATTGTATAGCACAACCACTAGTTAGGCCTTCATCAACAACAACAACTTGGTGCTTCTTGCACCACCTGGATCTCAAACTCAGCCCTCACCTCTCTTAATCTTCAAAAGCATCATCTTCTCGATCTCCATCTTTGTCTTGCATTAGACCACCATTCAACAATCATCATATCTGTTCTTTATCAGTTCATCTTCCTTGAATCTCTAAACCCATCTACAACTCCTGTAAAAATCAACACAACTCTGCATCATTTCTTTAACACAAAACCGAACCTAATTTCTTCTTCAATCTCAACTTCAGCACAAACCCATATCTCTAAAACCATAGAAATCATCGCATGAATTCCTTGAATTCCTCCTCCAATTAATCACCACAACTATAGAACCCAATCTCTGATCTCTCTTCACCCCATATGTTTCATCTCTCTGCTCTTCTCTTACAGAAGCCGCAACTCCTTTCTCATCTCTGAATCTCAGGTGAAACTCTCCTCAAATACCCATAAATACCATCACCCATACAAAAAAAATCCCCTATTTTCCCTAATTAAGGTTTATGAAAAGGAAAAAAAACCTAAAATTGTTAAATTAGGGTTTCTGAAAATAAAATGAAATTCATAATATGGGTTTGTGATTACCAACCTTGTTGTGTATGTGAACATTGTATTAATCTCTTGTAAGAAAGAGACCGTATTCAACAACCAGATATTAGATTTTGCTCCAGAATATTCACAAAAACACCAACGAAGATTAGTAAACCATACATACGAACTATAAAATCTTTCCACGATTTGTTTGCGATTTCTCTCACTCGAAATCGTTCCTTCTTCAGTTATCGCCATTTTTGCAGAGCTCTAATAATGGAGTAGAAAGAGAAGCAGCAGAACAAAAATTGAAAAGAACTGAAACCCTAAACTGTTATAGACCAGATTTAGTTCTGCCTAATCATGTCCGTCTAAACAATCTTCGAGATGTTCCAGAAAAACGATCTACGGCTACAGATCTTGTGTAGTTGAGTTAAGGATAGGCTGGTAAATTTACATACCCAGTTATCTTTGATTTTGTGGGACCCCCAACTTAACCCCAGTTTTAACGGAAGTGTGACTCTTTTGTTAATGTTTTGTAGCAGTAGGACCATTTTGCAAACCGGGTCCTAATTGTAGGACTGTTTTGTACATTTACAAATTTCCATTTATAGTAAAATTCCCCAAGTAATAACTTGATCTAATCATCCAGTTGAAGCATTGAAGAAGTGGTAGTTGTCGGGGGAGATTACTTAACTAGTGTTAAGGCAAGTCAGTGTAATCATGTCTTGTATGGGCGCAAGTGTTTATGTATTCCGGTATGGGTCTAGTATAGACTCTAGCTAGATTTTAACTGTTTGTTTGATCATGGTGGTATACTAGACAAATGCGGGCGAAAATCTGTTTCTTTTATCCGAGTAAATTATTTGGCCTCATAATTTGTCTTGTCTCTCCATATAGGAATCTCGGGGTATTTATCAAATACAAATTTCCAAAAGATAAGAATGTACAAAGTGGAAATAAATATTATCTGATAAAAGATTAAATGGGATATCTGAAAAGGATATTAATGAAGTGTATTTGATGTTTTGTGTTGGTGGAACAGTGATACTTTAAACGATAATCAGGAAAAGGAAAAGCAGTGCGCAGAGAAAACAGCATGATTTTCGAGGGTTTTTTTTTCTAATGAAATGGACAGACCAATGCCACACTTCTCTGTCTCTCTCACCCTTCACGAGAGAGAGAGAGAGTAAATAAAGACTCTTTCTTTCTCAAGGCTTTGCTACTCTCTTTTTGCCTTTTATTACGGGATCAGGGTATACCCATATTAATTGGGGTATACACCAATTCACGAAATAGGGTCATTATGAAGTAAAGCCAAGCCACCCTTTAACTTTGTATTTTCTAAATGGCTAAAATGCGATTGACCAATTAACACTAAAATTCTGATTAGGTTAACTAATTAAGTTTAGATTAAAATTTTGAAAATAAGAAATCAGTAGATTAAACCTTTCATCTGTCTTATGATTTCGATTTCGATCAAAATGTACAGAGCCGGCAAGGTCATGGTTGAATAAGGTGCCGGACAAATGTAGCCGGCAAAGTCCACTTTGAATAACCTGCCGACTATAGTTCAACCGGCAGGGTCCACTTTAAGTTATCTGCCGATGTTATTACCGCCGACATTGTCTTGGTTGAAGAACACGCCGACTATCTTGGAACAGAATTTTACGTTCGGCATGGAAAAATTTCCCACAATGCCGGCGGTCATAACGTCGGCAAGCATATTGGTTTTAACACCGCCGGCTGACCTGTAGCAAAATATGGAAGATGTAATTCACTTTATTCATGCAATTTTGGTTACTATATTGATTGAAACATAAAAACGAATGCACTTAGCATGTGCATCAAGCCTTTAAACCCCTAGGCGGCCCTAGTGGACGAGTTATAGTCTCGTGAGGGCTTACATAGAGGTATACCCACAAAACCTACACTAAAACTTCTAAAACCATCAATCTTCCTCCGACGAAGACGATACAGCATCCAAGTATTCCGGTTTATCCTTCGGGATTCTTTCTGCCAAGAAGTGATAGCTTGCATCGAAAGCGAATGCTTCCCTCTTTTCCTCCAAGTAGCGCGCTTTCACGACTTCATGCTACAAAACCAAACTTACATTTGTTAGTGGTGTTTCATTGGAAGATAAAACAACATGGGTTACGTAAAATAAACCACAAAAACACTTATAAATTGTTCAATGGACAAGTTGAAGGGACGAGTGTTGAAAATCCAGGGTTGGAGAGCTAAAAAAGCGAGTATCGCATTTTCGATTACTAGGTGCCTAGCGTGGACTTGTTGAACACTTCTTGCATTAGGATTCCCAAACTCGCCGCTAAATTTGTTGTGTACCCTATCCCAAAAGGTTGTGGAATCCTCCCTTTCGGAGGATTGACGTCTAAGTCGATTTTCCGCATACCATGCTTTGGTGATTGCCAAATCTTCACTTGAATCAAACGATGCCATTGTTGTTTGTAGAGAGCTATTGGGTGAGTTAGATGGAGTGTATGATGATATGAGCTTTGGAGAGTATATGAAAATAGTTGTGTGTTGTTTTGTAGAGAGAAATAGTGTATTTATAGGCTGGTGGCCAAATTTGGCCGTTATAGTGCCCAAGTACAAGTCAATCAATGAAATTGTACTTGCAAAAAATTTGAATTTTGAATAAGCCGGCGAGGTATGTTTTCACCAAGATGCCGACGCTATTAGCCCGGCAAGGTCCTAAATTCGTTACCATGCCGGTCGTGTAAGATTTTAGGCATCAGGAGAAGGTTTTTTTTCCACAAAACAGTTGGAATTGTATTGGTTCACTACCCTGCCGGTTACGTTCTAGCCGGCGGGGTCCTAAATTTGTTACTGTGCCTGCGAGGTATATTTTAGGCATCAGGAGAAATATTTTTTTGCAACAAAACCGCCGGAACTATATTGGGTCAATACATTGCCGGCCACGAATCAGCCGGAAGGTTATCATTTTTATACCATGCCGGCCCTGATAACTACACAATTTCCTTTGTCAGAGTCGGCAGTATGACAATTCACAACCTTGTCGGCCCTGAGACAGCCGGCAGGTTAATTTTAAGGAAGCATTCCGACGTATGCATTAAAACTTTACATAGCTAAACAAACCATTCATTCAACAACTAGAAATCCAACACTTTTTGTCCAAAATGAAAACACGTCCCATAAACCTTAAAAAAACATTTGTCCACACCATTAACTTAAACATTTGTCCACCACAACATAAAGAAATAAACTACAAAAGCATTCATTGACCACGTCCACGACCCCGTTTTGAAGAATTACCTTCACCACCACGACCACTGCTGCTACCTTCACCACCACGAGTCCTCTTTTTATCAGCCTTCATCTTGGCTTGTGCTTCTCTCCTAGATTTTTGTTCAACCTTTACTTGAGCCTCAAGTTGCTTGAACATTTCATTGGCATACGCATTGCCAACATTGTTAACATAGTCAATGTGCTTGCTTTGCTCTTCAATCGACAAAGGCTCTCCTTTTTCTCTCGCACAACAATACCTTCCCAAAGGTCTTCAAATGCTCCTTCTATTTTCAATTAAATAACAAACAATGAATAGAATGATTCGGTAATGCAATCAATCTTAAAATAGTAAGAGCAACTCTAAATATACTTACAAAGAACTTAAGCAATGTTGCTGGTTCTTTCGCTTCCAACTTCTTCTTTAGAGCCAGTTCTTCAGAAGTTATTTTCCTAATCACAGTAGGACGAGTCAATCCAAGTACCACGCCATGTATTTCTCAGTAGCTTCATGACCGGTGGTCACGTCGTCCAAAAGAGTCACATCGATTGTACGGCGACGTCTACTGTCCCAATGTTCTTGAGCCGGCGGTGGAGCGTAAGAGATGTTAATAGTTTTTTGGGACGTGGTGCACTCATCCCTGTTCACAGTAAAGAACGGCTTATCTTCATCGAAATGAGGTTCTTCTTGGACGTAACCCAATTGTCGCATAATCCGATGTGGATCGTACATTGAAAATCCTTCAAACACAGTCATCAAGGGTCCATAGTATAATGCAACAACTTCATTTCTAGGATGGATTAAACCTTGATTTCTAGCATCCCGATACGGATCAAATATCACCTTCTCCACAGTCAATTCGTCGATGGCGCTTCGGAGTTTCAGAAGCTGTTGCGGCATATCCTTCTCCTGAGTACCCTTAAAACTGTACCTTTGCGCTCTTGGCCTAAGAACCGCAACACTCTCATCCACTTTGACGTAGGAGTTGTCTTTGAACAAGGAAGGGAAGTTCTCATATATCCAAACCTATGCAAAAAAAGGTTTAGTAAGAACCTTATCTTATGAGAATATTCGGTAATATAAATGTTTTGGACAATACAATTACCTGGAAGAGACATGTGTTTTCGTTAACTTGCTTAGTGAGTGCCCTAGAAGATTTTGTCAACTCATTGTTCAAGAAGGCGACCACCGCAGTACCCCAAGAATACTCACGCATCTTATGTAAGGGATCCAATAGTTGCAAGTAACCGGCCGCGACTTGGTTTTCGGAACTGTCGGGGAAGATACATTTGCCAAGGACGTATAAAAAATAACCGTCCGCGGTAGCATTAATTCGCACCGGGTTCACCATTCCTTCCCTATCAATGATTGACTGTGTATCCCATAATGTGTCCCTCAACCTCTTCACATTAAAATTCTTGGTTAGACGACCATCCTTCGTGTCAAGAACAACCTCTGTCTGAACCTGATTCCAACCGAACAATTTCTTGCTCAAATCGTAAATCTTCTCGAAAGAAATCGCACAATCGAATCCCTTAGTGACTGCTTTTCCATCAACCTCGAGGCCTAGAATTTGTTGAGCATCATCGGAAGTTATCGCCATCTCACCGAATGGGAATAACATAGTATCAGTCTCCCCGTAGAACCTCTCACAGAATGCCGAGACGGTAACTTTATCAAGATTAATATTCGAACTCTCCACCGCAGACAACAACCCGGAGTTCATCACAATCACTTTCACATCCTCACATTCCTTGTCAAGATCCCAAGTATGAGCCACTGAACACGAAGCTTGGCGCCTCATGAGACAGATGGCATTCTTGTGATCCTAAATACCAAAAAAAAAAAAAAAATGAAAAGAAATACAAACACTTACGCAAATTTAATTAAGATAGTTACACACTTGAACAAAGAACAAAGACGGATTAATTACTTACGATAGTATTATGGATCGTACATGCCCATGAGTCGTTGTATCCAAAAAGAACTTTTCCACCATCTTTTGGGGTCCCCCTTGGGTCCTCTTCTTTTTTCAGTGTAACCATCAAGTGAGAGGGAGGCATGTGAGAATTAGTTGGTTTAGTGATCACCCTCTTCCTCGCTCCGGTTGAAGTTGAACCTGAAGCTTCGGTGGGTTCAACAATTTGTTCTCCATCTCCTTCTTCTTCTTCTTCCTCTTCCTCTTCAACAATTTCCTCTTCGACGGTTTTCTTACCTTTATCTCTATTACCATCATCATCATCATTACCTCTTCCAACAGGTGGCATGTCTTGATCACCACCATCATCATCATTGTTGCCTCCTCCAGCAGCCGGAGTTCTTTCAACAACATCATCATCATCACATCTTCTACCAGATGGAATTGATTGGTCTTCATCTGGAGTCTCGTATGAATCATTAACTATTCAAGTAGTGGTAGACAACCTCAAGTGTTGCAAGATGTTCCCACTTCGCATCAGTAATGTCGAATGTCGACATATTAATAAATTCCAAAATAACTACTAGTTTTCCTGCTAATGACACCCTGCGAGAGTAATTCCGTGCAGTGTGAATAGTTAATACACAGTCGTATAAGTAGGTCACCATGTAGAGAAATTCTCGCAACCTGGTTGGGTTTAGAAGGTTCGGTTCTTCACCCAACCTCCACATGTATAGTATCAACTGTCGACTGATGCTAACGTCCATGATCATCACACATTAAATTGGGCTACCTAACCTCCGACAATGTATCTTTCATGCCTATCAAACAAACCGTCATTTGGGGCATACCCAATTTTTTTGGGGTGTACAGACTTATTATGCCATCAATGCAAGATGATAAGGGGCGTTCTAGTGATGCTTAAGTTATTATAATACCCTTATATAATTTAAATTACATTATTATCCTTTCACTAAATTAAATTTTAATCCTAAAACCTTTCCACTGATTAAGAACGTGCGATTGGGGATACTAAAACTAATCGGGGGATAGAGGAAAAGGACAAAAACTGGATTAAATATCAAATAAGGGTCACCCCTTATCTAAGTATTTTTACCTAATACCTAATCTACCTCTCACTAATCATGTTTAGTGCTTAATTATAATTAGTAAATTCATAAGATTATTTGATAAATGATTAGTGTGTATTTTTATTTTTATTTGGGTGAGTGAGGTGAGAGTAGGAGGGAAAAAGTATTTGAGAGGGAATTTTTTTTGGTGAAAATGGATGATTTTGGAGAGAGAATTGTTGCTAAGAGGTTGAAAATTTGATTTTTTTTCTTTGAATCCACCATTTTTGCAGCTGAAAAAACTCGATGGCGTCATGGATGTGGTATGAATACAATGCCGTAAGCAGCTATACCGGCATGGTATTCATACCACGTCCATGCCGGCACCTAGCTTATCCCCCATTTTGGAATTCAAGCCGGCATAATATTTAACCAAAAAACTATATCGGTACAAAAGTTGTTTTTTACGTACCGATGGTAGAATTTTTTTATGGTTTTGAAATTCAAAACCTATTCCGTTTTGATTTTTTTTTCTGGTTTTCAGTCCACTGCCGGCACAGTCAGTTAATTCTCGAGCATGCCGGTACTGCTACCGGCATGGTATGTTGCTTGGATTTCTTTGTCGGCATCTGATGTAAAGTATCCAGAAAATTGAAAAAAAAATTCCACTTGACTACCGGCATTGATAGATTTCTATCGAGCTTGCCGGCACTTAGTTACGGCATTGAATGTTAGTTACCAAGCATGTCGGCACCATTTTCCGGCATGGTCTTCATCACTTCCGGCGATGTAATAAAATATTATTTTCGACATGGTATTCAACACTACCTGTGTAACACCCCAAGTTCCGGAACAGGGTCAAACCCATATGGAGGTCCGAACTCGAAGCGTTACGGGTCGGAAAGAGACTTATGCATACATATTTTTGCTAATTTACTTTTGCACAAAACATAGTTGAAACTTTATATAACATAAACTGAAGCATATAAATCCGCTTATTATATTAACAACGAATTCAACCAAACATATTATTTCAATTTACATTTCAAGCAATACAATTAAGCAATTCAATCACTAAGCTACTCAATCCTAGCCTTCGCTGCGCCACTCTGATAAATCTGCAAGGATCTCAATTGGGGTGAGATGACAGCTCAATAGAATGTACTCCCAATCTCAAAACATGCATAACAATGTGAATGAGTCAAATAACATACAACATGAGCATACGACATAATTTCGAGAAAATCACTAATATAGATACTCACCCAACATGATCACCACACAAGTACATTTGTTTAATCATGAATTCACAATACAAATATTGTTTCCAACAAATCATCTTAAGATTTCAAAACAAGACTTCACAATATTTATATTATTTCATCAAATCATCCTTCAATCATAAGTTCATAATACCAATAATACTTTCAATAATTCATCCAATTATATTTCAAAATTGAGTTCATAACACCAATAATAATTTCTACAAAGCTACCAATTTAGGTTTTATCATTTGAGTTCACGGTACGAATATCCTTGGTTCGTACACCCACCTATCGTTTATCGGCACGGACAGCCTCCATCGATGGTCAGGAACAAAAGTTCCTATGGGGATCATACCCATTTGCTCTCGGGGATCATTACCCGTTTCATTCATACTAAGAAAACCTTGGTTCGTACACCACTTATCGTTTACCGGCACGGACAGCCGCCATCGATGGTCGGGAAACACAAGTTCCCATGGGGATCATTACCCATTTAACCCTCGGGGATCATTACCCGCCGTTAGCGTGAAATCATATTTCATCTAACGGTAAAACATGAACTCAATTCATTTTCAAAATATCTGTATACACAACACAAGCAACCATGGCTTAAGAACATGAATTTCTTTCAAGCATTTATGCAAACAAGTCAACTGCCACCATATTATATTATATATTTCATGGTGATAACTTTATCTGATCATCCTCAAAATTTACATGAACAATCTTTACACATTCATACATAACATATCCAAATTTCACACCAAACCAGTGGTTAAAACAAAATATATTGAATTTACAATGGAATCCTAAAAACTGGGCAGATTACATGTTATTCCCAAACAATTCACTATAAATTCATACTAGTCTCAAATTAAGCAAATCCAAAGCACACTGAAAGATAATACATTTATATACAACTTTTGTTAATACCTCAAATCATTTTAACATCACCAAAATCCCCTAAGAACATCAAAACTGCATCAACACGAAACTGTCCAGAAATTCAGAAATTATCAACCAAATTCAAACAAACTTTCAACGGTGAATATATGGTGGAATACTCTCAAATTTTAACTAGTGATACCCAATCATGTTATATACCTATAGTAGAAGTCTAATCATCAAAAATTTGCATCAAATTAAATTAAAAAAATTCAGAAACCTAATGACATAAGAATAAACAAAATTGGAATCAAAGTATAACAAGAAAAAACACAAAGAGAAAGGGATTAAACATTCTACCTTTTATTAGCTATAATCTCCTCTAAGTTCTCCATAGAATTCTTCTCTAAAGACCTAGCTTCACCTCTTTCTTCTTCTCCTTAGCCTTAAGTTATGTTTTCTAACTTATTCAATATATTTTGTTTTAACCGCTGGTTTGGTGTGATTTGTAATGACCCGTTCCTCCATCGATACTTTCCCCACTTAGCCACTGCGGTTATCCGGCAGTGTGGGGTTTTTCAACGGGCATCGCTGTGGTAATCCAGCAGAAACTTCCCGGATGGTCACCCATCCCTGGATTACTCCCGCCCGAGCACGCTTAACTGCAGAGTTTTCTGCCAACTCTGGAGCCAATTGTGCTGAAAAGGCCTCGGTTAAGCGTGCTCGGGCGGGAGTAATCCAGGGATGGGTGACTATCCGGGAAGTTTCTGCTGGATTACCACAGCGATGCCCGTTGAAAACCCCACACTGCCAGATAACCGCAGTGGCTAAGTGGGGAAAGTATCGGTGGAGGAACGGGTCATTACAAATGGTATTAGAGCCGACGACGGATCACCCGCCGAGGGTGGGAAGGTACGCTGGACGAGGTTGGTCCAGGTGCTTCTCATGAGGGGCAGGGAACGTCGGAGATCTGGGCTTGCGAATATATTCTGGAACCGAGGACGACACCAATTTAAGGTGGTGGTATTGTAATACCCCGATATTCGGCAGTGGTTGGTCGAATGGAATATAAGTAATTATTTGTCCTTCCCTAACACCGAGGCCTTTTCAACACAATTGGCTCCAGAGTTGGCAGAAAACTCTGCAGTTAAGCGTGCTCGGGCGGGAGTAATCCAGGGATGGGTGACCTCTAGGGAAGTTGTTGCTGGATAACCGCAGCGACGCCCGTTGAAAACCCCACACTGCCGGATAACCGCAGTGGCTAAGTGGGGAAAATATCGGTGGAGGGACGGGTCATTACAACCGGCATGGTCTTCATCACTTCCGGCATGGTCTACATCACTACCGGCATGGTCTTCATCATTTCCGGCATGGTCTTCATCACTACCGGAATGGTCTTCATCACTTCCGAATGTTAAAAAAAAAATCATTTTCAAAGTGAGGAGTCGGCAGAGGGAGAAGAGAATTTGAAAGGGAGTGGGGAAAATTTAGAATTTGAAAGGGAGTGGGGAATATCTGGGTTTCAAAGCCTTAACCCTAAAAGATATTAATAAGAGGTGAAGATGGAAATGGGGATATGATTTTCTTTTTTGATTTTTAATTTTTTAATTTTTATTTTGAGGGAAGGGTATTTTAGTATTTTTTCCCCCAAAAAACACCCCTTAGCAGACACTATTGGTTGGGGGAGTAATTTATATCCCCAATTAGTACAAGTATCCCCAATCGCACGTTCCTAATTAACCCATACGCTAATTAATTACCCTCCCATTAATTAACCGTTACCCTTTAATTAACCCACTAATTAACATTTAAAAACCGTTATTTAATTTAATTTAAAAAAAAAACTTTTAAAAACCAAAAACCTTTCTCTCTCCCTCTTTTTCTTCTCTTCTTCTCCAAAAACAAGAACCAAATTCTCAAAATTTGATTTTTCGATTAATCTCTCGATTAAACCCATATATGGCACCTCGTTATAAGCGATGTGCTAGAGGTAGGACGCCGAATCCTGGTGTTGTTTATGTAGCATCTCAATCTAGGGTTTTTGGAAAAGATGAAGATGAAGAGGATAGTGGATTAATTGGTGTTGGAGAGCGAGGGATAGACCCTGATTCTTTAAAATTGCACATTGAAAGGTATTTCCCACAAATCCATAACTTGCTTTTATTCGTATTTGATTGATTGAATGAGACGTATCGCAAAACCTTCGTCGTTTTGGTAGTTACAGAGTTTTGTTCGGCTGAAATGTATCAGCCGAACTTTTTTTTTTCTTCAGAAGAAGAACTGTTCGGCTGAAATACCATTTTACTTTGAATATCATATTATCCGAACCTAATGTTCAGCTGATAAAATTGTTTGCATTCTTTAGCCGAACTTCAATATTGGTAGTTGTTAATCCATTTTACAGTGTTCGGCTCAGTTTGATAAAAATCGGGTCAGCCGAACTTTACTCTGTGTATGTCATTTTACAAACTTGTTCATCGATGGATTACTTATCACCTTGTTTAGTCGAATCATATTATTTATTTATTTTGGAGAATTAATTAAGGTTTGTCATTTGTTTTAGCACACATCCTGTAAAATTCAAAGAGAAGTTTAAAAAGAACAATTGAAGTAACTCCTTTTAATTCAAAAACTCCCAAACTTCGAGGTGGTGGCACCAAGAACTTGCATGTAGGGAAAAGGGAAACTGACACGACTTGCACTTTACCTGTACAACAAGAGGATGACAGTGATGAAGATAAGGGTGATGATGATGATGAAGAGGAAGAACCACAAGAAGAACTACAACAAAAACAAGAGAAAGGAAAGAAGAAAGTTGTTACATCAAGGGAGACAGGTAAGCACATTCCTAGTGATGATAATGTGATATGTGCTCGCGAGAATGGTTTGCCCCATGGTCTTCCGGAAGATGGTGGAAGAGTGTTGATTAGCTACAAGGAGTCATGGGCGAAGAGAATTTATGAGACTCCGGATCACAGGGATGCAATCCGCGTACTTAGACACCAGAGTGTCGCATATTGGGATATTTTCAAAGAATCTCCTGAGGTGGTGGCTTTAGTATAAGGCTCTGGTTTATGGCCTGCTATTTTATATGCACAAGAGAAATTTGATGCAGTTACAAACTCAACCTTTTGTGAGAGATTTTATCCAGAGACTTACACATTTCATCTCCCCTTTGGCGAGATGTCAATTACTCTTGATGATACATAGAAGATTAGTGGTCTTAGAATGAAGGGGAAAAGTGTGAAATCTGAGGTTTATGAAATGACTTGGGATGAGTTTTATAAGTTGGCGGAGGAAACTCTAGGTTGTCTAAAAGACAAGACAAAATTGGAGTTTTCCTGCGCTGCTAAAGAGGTGAAATTTGTGGATTCTATCACAAAGAAGTTGAAGAAAATCAAGTTCACTGCTTTGAAAAAATATTTTGGAGACACAAATGAGAAAATTTCAAAGGGAGAGTTGGTTATGGACGATATCACAGCTAGGCGCACTGCTACCACATATTTGTTGTATACTCTAGGAAGTGTTATATTTCCCGATAACAGTGGGAACAAGGTGAATGCTCAATATCTTCAATTGTTAAGGGATTTGTAAACCTTCCACAAGTACTCTTGGGGAACCGCGACTCTTTCTTTCCTATTTGAGCAACTTGGAACTGCCTTTAGGTTAGCAAGTACAAATATTAGAGGTTATTTCACCATGCTTCAGGTAAGTTTACCCACTATAGTTCAATTTTCATGACTAAACTCAGCTTAAAATTAGCTTTTAGGTTTCCGCCGAACCTACTTTTAACCAGGTTCGGCTTATACGATTTTAACAGTTTAAGCCGAACTTGATAACGTGACATTATTTTATGATCAACTTATTTGGTTCGGCGTATAATTGTGTTTTCTATATAAGCCGAACTTTATTCTGTTTCCCAAAGTTGATATCCTCACTGATCCAATTCTATTTATTCTAATAAATTAGTTTTGGTTTTTTTTCTTAATATTATTGATGTAGGTATGGATATATGACCATTTCCCGGAATTGAAATTGGCCAAGGAAGATGAAAAATGGGTAGATTCATTTCCTACCTCGGGAAAATGGATTTTCAAATAAAATAAGAAGAGGAATAAAAAAGGAAATCTTGATAGGTTTGAGAGAAAAGTTAGACTCTTTGACTGTTGAAAAGGTTTTATTTCAACGATACAAGAAGGATGAAGAAGAGTATGTAGTTGTTGAATATGAAGATGAAGATATGCCATTGGGGATGTACTACGGGCCTTTGTTTTATCCCGGAGGCTTTATATTATTTCACCCTCATCGAATACTCTGTCAATATGGATTTATCCAAACGATTCTGGAGCTAGAGAAATCAAAGTTCAAGTTATTGCCGAAGGGTTCTAAGGGAACTAACTGTACGGAGAGTGCATGGATTGCCGAATATGATCCAGATCCTACCACTGATTGTTGGGATAAATTGGAAGAGAACAAATTAAGTTGGGTTAACTTAGAAGAGTTGCGTGACGATCCTTGTGAAGTTGACACGGCTTATATAGATTGGTATAACCAAATTTCTCATCCATTAATCATCAATAGGGAAAATCGGGCTTCGGTGGATGCTAAGAGGGGAAAGAAAAAACAAAAGGAAGTGAAGACGAATATGACGGAGAACTCCAATGGAATTGTTGAATATGTTGCAAAGGCTTACCGAACCATGGTAAGTGAATATTGAGTACTTTTAAAGTTGTTTTCAATATTTTTGTGTATTGTTTCTAATTTGTTGGAACTAAATTTTATTAGGTGGTTGGTGGTAAAGACGTGTTGAAGATCATGAAGAAGAAACTTGATTGCAATACACCAATGGTGGTGGAAGATCAAGAATATCTATACAACCGTTGGGATGGAGTAATCAACAAAGGTGAAGGACAGCGCCAAGAAAAACGAATGGCGATGAGGAGGCCTCACCAAGAAGACCAAGGTACGAGTGGAAGTGGTGGTAACTGAAAAAGCGGGGGTACAACAACCGCACCTAATATTTCGATTAGAAATCTGTATGGACTAACTCCAATATACTTTTAAGAGAATCAACTAAACTCAATCTTAATAAAGTATATCAAAGAGTTTTATCTCTCTTTCTCGATTCAATTCTCACTCAAGCAAATAGAAAATTGCGAGTCTAATTAAATACAAGAGAAATCACTTGAACGGTACCAAAGACCAATGTTCAAGGAACAATCAATTTCAATCAACAACCAAAGGTTGGATTTCCCAATTTGATTGATGGAAACGCACAACCTGTTATATTTCAATTATATAACAAAATATAATGCAAAATAGAAATAACACAGATAACATAAATTTTGCTAACGAGGAAACTGCAAATGCAGAAAAACCCCGGGACCTAGTCTAGATTGAACACACACTGTATTAAGCCGCTACTGAAACTAGCATACTATAAACTAACTTCGGCCTGGACTGTAGTTGAACCCCAATCAATCTCACACTGATACAAGGTACAGTTGTGCTCCTTATGTCTCTGATCCTAGCAGGATACTACGCACTTGATTCCCTTAGCTGATCTCACCCACAACTAAGAGTTTCTACGACCCAAAGTCAAAGACTTTAAAAAACAAATCAGTATCACGCAAAAAAGTCTACGGTAATAGATAAATCTGTCTCCCACAGAAATACCTACGAGTTTTGTTCCGTATTTTGATAAATCAAGGTGAACATGAACCAATTGATAACTCGGACTTATATTCCCGAAGAACAGCCTAGTATTATCAATCACCTCACAATAATCTCAATCAACGCGTCGAAAGAAGATATTGTGGAATCACAAACGATGAGACGAAGATGTTTGTGATTACTTTTATATCTTGCATATCGGAGATATCAATCTCAATCTCGTTACGATTATACTCAATACGATAGAAACAACAAGATCAAATCACACAACTACAATAAAGTAGTATCGGTCTGGCTTCACAATCCCAATGAAGTCTTTAAGTCGTTAACCTACGGGGTCTCAATCGGTAAGAAACCTAAGGTTAAAGGAGAATCGACTCTAGCTAATACAACTAGTATCACACAGGAGGTGTGGGGACTAGGTTTCCTAGTTGCTAGAGTTCACCCTTATATAGACTTTCAAATCATGGTTTACAATCAACGTTAGATTAGTAACAAAGCATTCAACATTCACCGTTAGATGAAAACCTGATTAGATTCAAGCTAATATCTTTCAACCGTTAGATCGAAAACTTAGCTTGTTACATACAAATAAAATGCATGTTTTAGGTTTGTGTAACCGTACCCAAACATGTACATTCATTGGTTCAACAATAGTTAAGCAAATGGTTAGCCATATGATCACTTTCATATTAACCATATTCTTCTTCACCATAACTAGTTCAAATGACTCAATGAACTAGTTAGAGAGTTGTTCAATTGCTTAGATCTTATAAAATTATATAAGACACAATCGAAGCAAAAACGATTTGATTCACTCGAATCGATTCATGAACTTTATATCCACGGTTTGCAAACTTGCATTCCTTAGTTAATATAAGTTTAAGTTCACGAATAATCATTTTTAGAAAATAACCAACCTAATTACGCAAATTGAGTACACAGAATGAGTTTGTAAAAGTTTGCAAACTCCAGTAGATTTTCTCGGGAAGAGAACCTTCGACAGTTTGCGGATTGGGTACGCGGACTGGGTTCGCGGACTCTTGTTCCGATTTTCCTGAGCAGCAAAGTACGCATACTTTGGTTCAAGGAATAAGGACTTATACATGTATGTGTTTCCACACAATGCTTATATCCAACAATAGTTATATAATCTAAACTCTCATTTCAATCATTGAAACATTCTTAGAGGACGTTATATAGTTGTTATTCACAACCCATTTTACGTCAAAGCCATTTTAAAGTGATTGAAACATATCATGACTTTCATCACTAGGTAAAGATAAACTTGGCCAAAGAGAAAGCTTACCAACACATATTTCTAGAAATAGATAGGCGAGATAAACTCGGCTCAAAATAGAAAATGTGTATAATCAAAGTCTATATAGCAAAACGACTTTTGTCTCAAGATAGGAGATAGAGTAGATAGACTTTTGAGTGATTGATAAGTTCAAGTCTCCACATACCTTTTTGTCGATGAAGATTCACCAGTTCCTTGAGGAGTCATTCGTCTTGTATGATAATCGTCATGGAGTTCTTGAGCTCAACTACACTTTCTATCCTAGTCCGAGACTTAGCTATAGTAGACTAGAAATCAAAACTTATAGTTTCGATCACTAACATTGAAAAACATGCTTGAGATAGAAACTCATGCGAGTTCGACCGAGCAGTGCTATAACAATCTCCCCCTTTGTCAATTTTAGTGACAAAACTATCAATACATATGGAATACAAAAATAGATAATAAACTTTTGTTGCTCTTCTTCCACATTCCTAATCTTCAACATTACTCGAAATCTTCATCACTTCCAAGTACTCTAATGATTCCAAAGGTTGTAAGTTTAGCACCATCATTGTTGAAAATCCGTAGCTATAACAATGAGAAAACAAGAATTCTCAATCATTGTTATAAAGTGTCATAGTATTATTATACAGTATCAAAGTTCAATTGTATCACAGCTTCGACAATAATACTATGGTGATATGTATCACTCCCCCGTAGTCAATACTCCATCTCACTCACATGTAAACCACTCCCCCTTACATAATGATCCAAAAACCATATGTATTTGTAGTGTGAACTACATATTAATTCTCCCCCTTTTTGTCAATAAAATTGGCAAAGGTACGAAAACAGGATCCTAATGAAAATTTCCATAGAGACATTTCATGACCAAAAGAAAGCACATATCGACTTGTTTAGATGCAATCAAATACCTGAAGCTAAATGCTTTTATCAAGGAGTTTATAAATATACAAGATAACTCCTATAATATTCCACAGCCGCAATCCCCACAAAGATTTGGAAATTAAGCACAAGTTCAATTAATAACTCTTCCCCATAATATGTCATTCCCGAAAGAACAACAAGAGCGGCATTAATTTCGTAAGAAAAGAAGGATTTCTTTGGACATACCAAATCACATACGAATATGAATTTGAATCCAAACATACTCAATTAGATTAACCACAAGAGAACCTATAATTAATCTAATCGGAATTGCTCGACATAAGAGAACTTATGGAGCCTCACAGTATATACATAAAATATGGATTAGGGAAGATCAATACTATGGAATAGATAAGGATTCATTTTATTTTCCATCACTATTTGCACAATGACATATAATAGACATAATCCTCGTAAAAAAAAGTTCATCCTATCTTCCATCAATATTTGCATAATGACATATAATAGGCTTAAAACTTTTGTAATGTAAAAAGTTCATTCTATCTTCTATAAATACTTTCATACCGACATAATAGAGATAACTTTTGAATAAGTATGAGACAGTCATAGGTTCACGAACGTAAACAACATATCCCATAATAATTTGCAATATATAAAATCATAAAGATTAAAATTGCACAAATTAACCTTTGTCCTGAGAAGGTAGAATCAATCTTTTTCGCATGGATTTACACAAAGAATAGCTCCCAAAGGCGTATAAAAATATTTTCTTAACAAGGAAGAACATACAAAGTCATTAACGACCATGCACCATAGTTCACAAGATGGTTGTGAACATTCAAGAATCACATAGCAATGCGTGCTACTGCCCATTCTTGAACTTCCTTCTTTGTGATTCACCAACAACATTCTTGTAAAGCTACAAAAGAGCTTAGAAGAGTAGTACTCCATGAATCCAAGTGCCCAAGTCCAATAGAAGTGGAACAAGTGCGACGAAACAAAGCAAAACACTCAAAAACAAGAGACAGGACAAATACCAATCTTAACTCATCCAAATTCAGAAATTCTTATATCCAATTTGAAGAGAATTCAAAGAAGAATAGAATACAAAAAGAATAAGGTCATTCCGAGTTAAAATGAAGAAGTTGCGGCCAACACAAGTTTACCGAATATCGAGGTCTATATGCAAGTATGCATACGGGTTTGCAAACGAATTTTCATGACTTGGAGCAGTATGCAAATGGGTATGCATTCTAAAACCCCTAGATTTTGGTTTTAAATAATGCTATGCATACTTGGTAAGAGCAACTGCAGTGGTACGAGTATAACTAAAGATCAAAGACAAAAAAAAAAGACCAAATTTGAGTTTAGTCCGTTTCGTGACACTACGGTGGGCGAGTATATTTAGTCGAGCGGACGTTTTTGGCTTCGTTTGGCTGTGTAGCGTAGGTATAAAGTTCGTCCCGTTCATGCATTGATATAGTTTATGCCCGTTGTGTGGCGTTGGTAAAGATTACGCTAGGTGTGGGGCGTTCATAAAGTTTACGCCGGGTGAAGGGGCGTGCATATAATCAATGCCTGATGGGGCGAATTGTGGAATCAACGCCTGAATGAGGCGTTGATATAAAGTGCGCTCAGCTAAATAATATAGTCCTGCTTTCTAATATTTGCACACTAATATGTAACTTAACAGTGAGGCGTTGATATAAAGAGCAACCACAATTTGCATCAGGCGTTGATAGAATCATATTTGCATACTAATATAATATTTAGCTGAATAATATTATTTAGCTATTTTGCTCTTAATGTGGGCACACTAATATGTAACTAACAATGAGGCGTTGATATAAAGAGCAACCACAATTTACACACTAATATGTAACTTATCATATTATATGTCATGTTTAATGTGGGAAATAATACTAAGATTATGACTGGTTTGCGTCTTTGATGATCCACAAACCAAAATGTAATCACTTCACATGGTATGAGCGTATTATCATTGCAAATGACTTTTTTGGTTGTGGGGCGTGAACTTTATCACCGCCTGATGCCAGGCGTTAACTTTACGTTCGCCTCAATGGGGCGGTGTGTATATTAACGCCTGATCACAGGCGTAAACTTCAGCAACGCTCCATCGGGCATATATTTCAGCAACGCTCCATTGGGGTATAGTTTATATGCATGCCTATTCGTGGGATAAAGATTATATAGGCGCTTCATGTCAAGCATAGATTATATAACTTCCCGCTCACAAACAAACATTATATCAACGCTCGACTATATTTGGGTTTAGTCTTAGTCCCATACCAAATATAGTCTGAGATTTGGTTTTGGTCCAACTTAGTCGATAGTATATCCCGCTATGTCTCATTTTTTTACCAAATAAATAGGTTTACTCGCCCACTGTGGTAGCTCTAAGTGTACCATGAAGTCCAAACATCCCGAACCATTATTTTTCAAACCTAAACATTTAAGAACCTTAAACGCATATCAAGTTAGGTAGAAATGAACAATAAGCAAGGTACATGGATCATTATAAAAACACAAATCTTTCTCAAGTTTATAAACATACCTTTTTAGAAGATCCCAGTCGAATTCTACAGCCTTACCGAACATAATCTGTGTCCCCATATTCTCGTGTTTTCCTCACCGTATACATAGCAGGGAATTCCTTGGTGAGGATGCACTTACAACAAAATCAAGTTGTGTTGAGGTGTACAATGTCTTGCTCACCACAAGTTTCTTTTGGATTATCATGAAAGAAATCACTTTTAGAACCTTTCACATCCAAATCCATCTTTCCAAAGAACTTTTTAATTTCAACATCATGGATATTGCCTTCTCCATAGCCATGGAATTTTCTGGGAGATCATTCCTTTTTATACTCAAAGCATCATTGTATTTCTTTGGTACCCACTTCTGAGTGCATTTAGGAACAACCAGAAACTTTTTCCCATTACTCTCTTAAAGATTTCTCGGAAGAGAATTGGATTGACTATTCTTTTGCAAGTTAGTCTTTCGCCAATTGGGAACATCGGATCTTGTCTTCGTCTTTACAAAGTTATCCTTTTGATAACCATTACGATTGTGAAAAGGCTTCGTATGACGTTTATAGGCAAAACTAGGTATATCACCACACTGATTTCTTTGCCTAAAGGTTGGACATTCACAACCTGTAACGTTAAGGGGATTAGTCTTAACATATGATCTTGGTTTCACAACTTCTTGTGATTCCCAAACAAGAACATCATGAAGTTTCTCACTCCTTATACGGAAACGATATTTCCTTTCCAGGTTACCTTTATTTCCATAATAGTGGCAAACATAAGGAATGTTCTTACCTCGATATGTGTGTGCTGACTTTGGAGGTTGATATACTTTGCTTTTTTGAACCTTAACTGTCGGTGAAGGTATTTCACTTTTTCCATCAGTGAAAACCTTTTATTGAGAAGAATCACTGGCCTTGACAAATTTTACCTCTTTGCTAATACTTGGAGCATCTATTCCCATATAGCCCAATCCTCGTGTATCACGATGATTTTTACTTTCTCCTAGCATAGTGGTTAATTTGCTTGAACTAGTATTGAACTTTTTCAAGTCATCTTCCAACATATTTTATCAAGAGCAGCAGCTAAATCAGCCTCAAGGCATTTTTCTCGAGCGAAAAAAGTGTTTTCTCTGTCATCAAAACTTGCTTGCTTAGATTTAATCCTTCCTTCAGTTTCTGCAAGTTTCTCTTTCAACGAGAAGTATTTTTGATATGCACGATCACATTCGAGTGACTTTCTACTCAAGTTTTCCTCGGTATCTTTGTGTACCGATTCGCAAGAGCGAGTCTGGCCATAAAAAATACCGTAGATCCTTTTTAATTTCTTGTTTTCTTGACATATACGAGTCAGAAGATATATGACATGGGAAGTTATAATCTTCTTCATTTTCAACGAATCCAAAAATTTATCATACTATGAGACTTTCTCAACAACATATCTATCAATATCTGAATCACCTTCATCAGAAAGTTCATCCAACTGTTCTTCTAGGAGTGTTTTCCAATCAACAATTTTTACATCAAGAGAATGTTTAGATATTAATTTAGATGTGACAGTTCTCTCCGGTGAATCCAAGCTTTCAGAATCATTTGGTAATTTCTGAACTAGTACGTTATTAGAGATAGACACGTCCATAATCAGATCGCTACAAACATAGACTTATAAGGTCTTTAACGTGTTTTCCCGCTCTGATACCAATTGAAAAAGCACGGGTACAACAACCACACCCAATATTTTGATTAGCAATCTGTATGGACTAACTCCAATATAATTTTAAGAGAATCAACTAGACTCAATCTTAATAAATTATATAAAAGAGTTTTATATCTCTTTCTTGATTTAATTCTCACTCAAGCAAATAGAAATCTGCGAGTCTAATAGAATACAAGAGAAATCACTTGAACGGTACCGAAGACCAATGTTCAAGGGACAATCAATTTCAATCAACAACCAAAGGTTGAATTTCCCAATTTGATTGATTCAAACGCACAACCTGTGATATTTCGATTATATAACAAAATATAATGCGGAATAGAAATAACATAGACAACAGAAGTTTTGTTAACGAGGAAATCGCAAATGCAAAAAAACCATGGGACCTAGTCCAGATTGAACACACACTGTATTAAGCCGCTATAGACACTAGCCTACAACAAAATAACTTCGGTCTGGACTGTAGTTGAACCCCAATCAATCTCACAATGATCCAAGGTACAATTGCGCTCCTTACATCTCTGATCCCAGCAGGATATTACGCACTTGATTCCCTTAGCTGATCTCACCCACAACTAAGAGTTGCTACGACCCAAAGTCGAAGATTTTAATAAACAAATTTGTATCACACAGAAAAGTCTACGGTAATAGATAAATTTGTCTCTCACAGAAATACCTACGAGTTTTGTTCCGTCTTTTGATAAATAAATGTGAACAGGAACCAATTGATAACCCAGACTTGTATTCCCGAAGAACAGCCTAGTATTATCAATCACCTCATAATAACCTTAATCGACGCGGCGAAAGAAGATATTTTGGAATCACAAACGATGAGACGAAGATGTTTGTGATTACTTTTATATCTTTCTTATCGGAGATATCAATATCAAGACAATCATTACGATTGTACTTAATACGATAGAAACAACAAGATCAGATCACACAACTACAAGAAAGTAGTATCGGTTTGGCTTCACAATCCCAATGAAGTCTTTAAGTCGTTAACCTACAGGGTCTCGGTAAGAAACCTAAGGTTAAAGGAGAATCGACTCTAGCTAATACAACTAGTATCACACAGGAGGTATGGGGATTAGGTTTCCCAGTTTCTAGATGTCTCCCTTATATAGTCTTTCAAATCAGGGTTTGCAATCAATGTTTGCTTAGTAACAAAGCATTTAATATTCACCGTTAGATGAAAATATGATTAGATTCAAGCTAATATATTTCAAACGTTAGATCAAAAACCTAGCTTGTTACATACAAATGAAATTGCACGTTTTAGGTTTGTGTAACCGTACCCAAACATGTACATTCGTTGGTTCAACAGTAGTTAACCAAATGGTTAGCCAAATGATCACTTTCATATTAACCATATTTTTCTTCACCATAACAAGTTCAAATGACTCAAATGAACTAGTTAGAGAGTTGTTCACTTGCTTCGATCTTATAGAAGTATACAAGACACAATCGAAGCAAAAACTATTTGGTTCACTCGAATCAATTCATGAACTTTATAGCCACGGTTTGCAAACTTGCATTCCTTAGTTAATATAAGTATAAGTTCATGAATAATCGTTTTTAGAAAATAACCAACCTAAGTAAGCGGACTGAGTACGCGGACTTAAGTACCTGGAATGGGTTTGTAAAAGTTTACAAACTCTAGCATATTTTCTCGGGAAGAGAACCTCCGACAGTTCGCGGACTGAGTTCGCGGACTCTTGTTCCGGTTTTCCTGAGCAGCAAAGTATGCATACTTTGGTTCAAGGAATAAGGACTTATACATGTATTTGTTTCCACACAATGCTTATATTCAACAATGGTTATATAATCTAAACTCTCATTTCAATCATTGAAACATTCTTAGAGGACGTTATATAGTTGTTATTCACAAACCATTTTTCGTCAAAGTCATTTTCAAGTGATTGAAACATATCATGACTTTCGTCACTAGGTAAAGATGAACTTGGCCAAAGCAAAAGCTTACCAACACATATTTCGAGAAATAGATAGGTGAGATAAGCTCGACTCGAAATAGCAAATGTGTATAATCAAAGTCTATATAGCAAAACGACTTTTGTCTCAAGATAGGAGTTAGAGTAGATAGACTTTTGAGTGATAGATAAGTTCAAGTCTCCACATACCTTTTTGTCGATGAAGATCCACCAGTTTCTTGAGTAGTCCTTCGTCTTGTATGATGATCTCCATGGAGTTCTTGAGCTCAACTACACTTTATATCCTAGTCTGAGACTTAGCTATAGTAGACTAGAAATCAAGACTTATAGTTTTGATCACTAACATTTACAAACATGCTTGAGATAGCAACGCATGCGAGTTCGACCGAGCAGTGCTCTAACAGTAACAAAGGTCACGGTAGTGGATAAAGGGGTGGTGGAGGTTGCAAACGGAGTCGTGCTCAATGAATGAATATGTTCAATTTGAAGTACACTAGGTTTTTAATGTTTGGATTTTAAGTAATGTTTGAATTTAGCACAATGTTATTTACTTTAAGAAAACAATTTTATGCTTCCGTTTCAATGCTACAATGTTTAAGTAAAATGTTATGCTTTTATGTTTAAGTACAATGATATACAATGGTATTATCTAAGTTACAATCTCAGGTTCGGCTTAAATATTTTGAATGCGTATTTGCCGAACTAATTTGGTGACATTCCATAATTTTCTAAGTAATATGTTCGTCTTATAAGTCTAATGGGTATCAGCCGAACTCATTTGCTGGCACTCGATAATTCTCCAAGTAATATGTTCGGCTTAAATTTCCAATTTCATTAAGAGCCGAACTATTTGGAATGTAGTAGAAAATTTTAGAAACGCATAAATTACTAAACTACCCTTAAGCTGATATAAAAGCAAAAAATCCTCTTTGGGGTCAAAGCATAAGAAATATCGAAGAATATCTTCTATTCCTCTCATCTTCTCTAGCCGAACCAGTTGGGAGAAAAACGGTTAAAATCATATTTCATCGCCGTAATTAATCATCGATTCATAAAAATTTGATCGTCGATTAAACACAACTATAAAATGGGTCGTGGAAAGACAAAAGCATTGGGTAGGCGGTCAAATTATTCCTCAAATCCGTCAATTGAAGAACAACAACAAATAGAAGGAGTTGAAACTGAAGTTCAATCAAGTGAAGAAGAAACTCCGAAAATGAGGATTAGAAGGTATTTTCTACAAACCCAACTTTTTTCTACAAACCAAACTATTTAATTTGTTTATTTTGATTGTTAGTTTAGGTTTAATTAGAAAAACCTAGGTTTTTTAACGCACACAGAGAAAAGAACGGCTCATAAACTGTTATTTAGTTTAAGCCGAACTTATAGTGAAGAACAGTTCGGCTAGTGTTTAAACATCGAAGAAATTTGAATTTGTTAGGTTCGGCTATTTCGACAGTTTTACTTATAATCCGAACTTGGTTCTGTAACTACGATTATTTAGGATATGCTTTGTATTTTGTAGGATTATACTTAATTATGTTTTTTTTTTATTATGTCTAGGAACCAAAAGGGTAAAAGGAGAAACATGGAAGAAGATGTGGAGGATCAACCAGAAGTGGAAGATCAACAAGAATCATCCAAAGATAAGCAAGATGCTACACCCCGTATTATTGGGTTTCACATTCCTGATGATGATGATATAGTACCTGCACGAGAAGATGGTTTACCACACGGTCTTCCAGTCGACGGAGGCAAGGTGTTGATTGGTTATAGAGACTCTTGGGTAAGAGGATATATGAGACTCATGACCATTGTCGTGCGGTTCGAGTTTTGAGACATCAAAGGGATGCACATTGGGATTTGTTTAAATAGGTTCTCCAGGTGGTTTCTATAGTGCAAGCCTCTGGTATATGGCTTGCCATTAGATATGGTCATCAAGAATGTGGTCGAGTGACGGCCTCTGCCTTTCCCGAGAGATTTTTTTCGGAGACTTACACATTTCATCCCCCCTTTGGCGAGATGACAATCACTCCTGATGACACGAATAAGATTACAGGCCTTAGTGTCACCGAAGAAAGCGTGGATGCAGAGTTTTATGATATGAGTTGGGATGAGTTGTATAAGTTGGCGGAGGAAACTCTAAGTTTACCAAGATCAATAACCGAACTAGAGTTTTTTTTTTGTTCCGTAAGAGATGTGACTTCTATCCGAGATGAGAGGGAACTACAACAAGAAAAACAAGAAGTTCAAGTTATTGAATTTGAAAAACTATTTTTCGGATACAACGGAGAAGGTTTAAAATGAAGAGTTGGTGATGACTGGGGAGCTAGTGAAGCAAACTGCAACTGCCTATATGTTGTACACTCTTGGCAGAGATATCTTTCCAGACCTTTCTGGGAACAAGGTGAGTGCTCAATATCTCCAATTGTTAAGGGATGTTCACTCCATTAATAATTATGCTTGGGGGACCGCGTCACTTTCCTACCTACTCAATCAGCTCATACAAGCCTCTAGGTTGGAGGAAATTTCACTATGCTTCAGGTAATTATGTTTATTAAATCTAAATTTGTTGTTCAATTTTTTTGTTTTAAGCCAAAATAGTGCTAGTTCGGTGAAAGGTTCGGCTTAAATATAAACCTACAAATCAAGTCAATTCTTGTACTGTGAAGGTTCGGCCAATATATTAATTTTCATTTTTTGCCGAACCTATATAGTTCAGAGACTAAAACCAAGCAATTTTTTGAATATTGTCTGAATTATTGATTAACAATAGGAATTCATTTTCTTTGTTCGAGGATATTTTGAGAATTCTTACATTATTGATGTAGGTGTGGGTATATGACCATTACCCAAAATTTAAATTGGCCAAAACACATGAAAGCTGGGTTAATACAACGCCAACTGCAGCTCGATATGAGTTCGAGGAAACCAAGAAGAGAAATAAGAAAGAAGTGTTTATTAAGTTGAGAGAAAAATTAGACTCTTTAGATGGGAGTGACGTCATATTTGACCCATATTCGAGAGATGTTCAAGAAGATTATGTTGTTCAAGATAATCATATGCCGATAGGTATGTATTACGAACCTTTGTTTTATCCTGGTGGTTTTGTTATGTATGATCCTCGTCGAGTAATATGTCAATTAGGATCTATCCAAACGCTCCCAGTGGTTTACGATAAGTTCAAGTTGTTGGCATTGGGTTCCAAGGGAACTAAAAGCACCACTTCTTCGTGGTCTCCCAAATATGATCCAGAACCAACCTTAGAGTACTGTAGAAAGTTCGAAGCCAACAAGTTAAATATGTGTCACTTACAAAGTTTGGGTGGCGATCCTCGTGAAGTCGAGCCGGGCTACATGGATTGGTATAATGAAATTTAACATCCCCTGATTATTAATAGAGAAAGTTAAGTTGTTGTTGACAGGGAGAAGACAAAGGTCGCCAAAAAGAAGTCCAAGGCTGTAGACATTAAAAAGGCTTATAAAATTATGGTAAGCGATGTCTTTGATTTATACTTGTTACAAAAACATAACAAGTTTGTTACTTTGTAAAAATTAAAGTTCTTTGACCTTTAAATGGAATCAGGTTGCGGCGGGTAAGGAGTTGTTGAAAAATTTGAAGAAAAGACTTTCTTGCAAAATATCGATGACAGTGGAGGAGCAAGAATTTTTTTTACAATAGGTGGGATGCAGTTATAAATAAAGGGAAATGACCGAATAAACCAGAAAAAAAGTGGACAAGCAAGAGGCCACGGCAAGAAGGTGAAGGCTCAAGCTAACTGGTGAAGACGAGGAGAATGTACGTCCAAAAGGGAGAGGTCGTGGTCAGTGAACTACAAGTTTGGATGTGTGACACTTACGTTTTTATATGTTGTGAAGTACACTTACTTTGTTATGTTTTGTTAAATACACTTGTTTGGTTAAATACCTTGAATTTAATGTTTTTATTTATTATAGAATGGTTTTATATGTTTGGCTCGAATGTTTGTTGGTTTTATATGTTTTAAAAATAACATAATTTAATAAGGTTCGACTCAAATGAGTATTTTCGTAGTAGCCGAACCTTAATACTTGACTATTTTTTTATGGCAGCAAGAGTTGTTCGGCTCATTAAGATAGTTTTGAAAGGGCCGAACCTCTTGTTCGTCAAGTTCGGCTGATAAATAAATAGTTACTATGAGCCGAACATTACACTGGTTGATGTCCAATACAACGGCTAGTTTTTGTTTTCCCAAAAAATAAATAAAAATATGTTGTGTCTTTTTCAATATATAGTATTTTATTCATAGTATTGGCTCTGCGTAACTCATTTTTTCCTCCTATTAAGATTCATTTTCCTTCTCTACTCATGCATGGAACCATTCATCGTAGAAGATGATAAAATGCTTGTTAGAGCTTTCATTCAGACTTATCGTGTTTATGGTGAGCGTCCTGATGTGCATTATTCGATGTTTTGGAAAAGATTAAAAGAATTCTATTTTCGGTTAGATGGAAATCCAAAACATCGTAAGCCGCTGGAATTAGCTGAAAGATTCCAACAAATACGTTATACGATGAAAGATTACATTAGAGTATTCTCCTGCATGATTGATAAAAGTGTTGGTGAATGGAAATACAGTTTAACAGGGTGTCTTGATCTCCAGAAGACTAAATAAGGAGATGATGATCTTACTGTCAGAAATCAATGGGTTCAATTAACTGGTTATTTTCCTATAATCCCTTAGAGAAAAGGTTTTTCTTGATCAATTTAGATAATGGAGAGGATAAAAACTATGGCTATTTAAGGGTCGGTACCCGACAAATGACCAACACCTTAGTTTGGTACCCAACATTTCAAATATTAAGGGATAGTATCTAGATTTGTCGTTGACTGTCAAAATAACCCATTGACCTAACTTTGTGGTTTTTCCCGTAACAGAAATGTTGTTATTACCTTATTATCTAAGTGATTTGTAACAAAGACGCTAAAAGTCTTAACTGCCCGGTTTGAGACACAACATATGTCTTAATTTCTATGGTGATCATAATGCATGACCATGATGAAAAATGAGTGGACATACAAATACCTTTTTTCTCTAACCATATTTATTCTTCTTCTCCCATGAAATCACAGTTAGGGATAGGGTTTCTAAGTCAATTTGGGGTTTCGAGTGTTTTGTGATCAATACGTTTGTTTTCGTTAACTTAAAAGTGTTTCAAGTTGTGCATGATTCAATTTTGGGTAATCTGAATTCGAAAACCAAATCGAGAGAAAAGAAGACCAAACTAACTAAAGAAGAGGATGAAGGTTTCATTAATGGGTTCTTTAATTCTAGCTGGTACGATTGAAATTAGATATTAATTTGTTTTGTTCTTATCATGGGTATCACTAATTTCAACCATATACCATGTGTATGATCAAATTTCTGAACGAGTTGTTTTGAAAATGTTGAAGATATTATTGCAGGTAAGTAGTTTGGTGTAACACTTCTCTGAGGATGTATACTGTTAGAATTACCTCTAAACATGTTCTAAACATGTAGATTATTCTAGAAACAAAGAATATAAGGTAAGCCTCCATAGGCATAGTTGTTAGCCTCCAAAGGCATAGTTGTTAGCCTCCATAAGCATAGTTGTTAGCCTCCAAAGGCATAGTTGTTAGCCTCCATAGGCATAGTTATCTTCTTCTCTTTGTAAGCCTATAAATAGGCATTTGTAGTATCATTTGTAATCATCCAAAAAAATATCAAAAACATTGTATTCTTGTTATATAAACACTCAATCAATGAATCTCTCTATTTTGGTTCAATCTTGATATGGTATCAGAGCAAGGTTAAGGATCCTTGTATCTAGTATTGAACCATGGGAGATTCAGATCTGAGAAAAATTCTAAAACCACAAAACCCGTCGGCTATCCAGATTGGTGGGATAAGCGCGATCCCAAGAAAAAGAACTCCGTTGCAGCAGCACATGTGGTTAGCAATCTAACATCCGCTATGGAAACAACCAATGGTAAGGTTTTTAATGTTTCGCAAGTTGTTCCTAATAACTCATGGATAATTGATTCAGGTTGCACAGACCATATGACTTTTGATTCCAGACAGGTTTCTCCTCTTAAAACATCCATACACAACTCCGTTTGCACAGCAGATGGATCTTTGGCTCCAGTAATTGGAGAACAATCATTAAATCTTACTGATACATTGAGTCTAGATTCGGTTTTAGTTGTTCCCTCTCTAAGTTATAATCTATTATCAGTTTCCCAAATTACTAAAGTCTTACATTGTGTTGTTATTTTTTGGCCTAATTCTTGTGTGTTTAAGGACATCCGAACACGGCGAACGATTGGATCTGGGGTTAGAAGAGGAAAGCTCTACTATCTAGATTTGGCGTCAAAAATTTCAGAAAGATTATCTAATGCTTTAGCTGTGAATGGTACTCAGGGGGAGAAGGAGAAATCGCAAATTTGGTTATGGCATAGACGGTTAGGGCATGCTTCTTTTGGCTACTTAAAAAGGCTATTTCCTAGTCTATTTTCAAAGGTTGATGTTTCTAGTTTTCAATGTGAAGAATGTGAACTAGCTAAAAGCCATCGTACTTTGTTTCCATCAATTTTAAATAAAAGTCCTATTCCATTCATGATTATTCATTCTGATGTTTGGGGGCCGTCTAAAGTTAACACTCTTGGAAGCGCACGATGGTTCGTCACCTTTATTGATGATTGCACTAGGATGACATGGGTTTGCTTGATGAAATCAAAAGATGAAGTGAATAATTTATTTCAGAGGTTTCACAAATTAGTCAACACACAATACAATAAAAAGATTCAAGTTCTTCAAGTGACAACGGATAGGCGAATATTTAAGTACTGATTTTCAACATTATTTAAGAGAATGTGGTATTGTTCATCAGACAACTTGTCCTAATACTCCTCAACAGAATGGGGTAGCTGAAAGAAAAAACCGTCACTTGCTTGAAGTTGTGCGTGCTTCATTAATATCAGTTCATATGCCGTTAACTTATTGGGGTGAAGCTCTTACCTCTGCAGCATATGTGATCAACTGCACACCTTCCAGCACTATCATTTTTCAGACACCATTTCAAGCTCTCACTGAGGCAACAGTTTCACCAACAGTTCCAAACTTGCCACCACGCATATTTGGTTGTGTAGCATTTGTGCACTTACACAAGAACCAACGGAGCAAGTTATCTCCCCGAGCTTTAAAATGTGTCTTCGTGGGATATGCTGCAAGTCATAAAGGGTATAGGTGCTACCATCCTCCAACTAAACGAATGTACATCACATTGGATGTTAAGTTTCACGAACACATGATGTATTACTCGAAGTCTGAACTTCAGGGGGGGTATGAAAAAGAAATTCAGACTCTTGACTATGAAGAAGACATAATCGAAGAAGATGTTGTTCTTCATATTCCAAAAGAACAGAAAGTTAGTGGGGAAGAAATTAACACAGATGGTGAAATTGAAGCTATAAATGAAGTTGAAGAAGATAATGCATATGGATCAGAAGATAATGCAGATGAAGTTGAAGAAGATAATGATACATCACCAACCCCAATCCAACCGTTCGCTGAAGATGTTCTTGAATTTGCAAAGAAACAATTGCCAGAACGTCGGAATAGAGGTATCCCTAAAACTATGTATGAACCTGATATTTCATCAAAAGCTAAATATCCCATGAGTAATTATGTCTCTAATCACTGTCTGACAGAATCAAATAAGTCATTTGTGAATCAATTATCTACAGTAGTTATTCCTAACAGCGTGCAGGAAGCATTATCTGATCCGAAATGGAGGGAAGCTATGATCGATGAGATGAAATCCTTACAAGAAAATAATACTTGGGACATGGTTGAATTTCCAGAAGGAAAGAAAGTCGTGGGATGTCGCTGGGTTTTTACAGTCAAATACAAGGCAAATGGTGAAATTGAACGCTTTAAGGCAAGATTGGTTGCTAAAGGGTATAGCCAGACTTATGGTGTAGATTATAATGAGACATTCGCACCTGTAGCTAAAATGAATACAGTGCGAGTCTTGTTGTCTCTTGCTGCAAATTTGGGTTGGCCATTGCAACAGTTTGATGTAAAGAACGCCTTTTTACATGGAGATTTGTCCGAAGAAGTGTATATGCAGCTTCCACCAGGAATGATGGAGTCAGAGTTGCATAACGGAAAAGTTTGTAGGTTAAACAAGTCATTGTATGGTCTGAAACAATCTCCAAGAGCGTGGTTTGGAAGATTTACCAAGTCTATGAGAGCATTTGGTTATCGCCAGGCAAATTCAGATCATACTTTATTCTTAAAAAGAAATCGAGGTAAGATTACAACTTTAATCATATATGTAGATGACATGATAGTTACAGGAGATGATCCAGAAGAAATAAAGGCTCTCCAAAATTATCTATCAAGTGAATTTCAGATGAAGGATCTTGCTTCTTTAAAATACTTCCTTGGAATTGAAGTATCTCGATCAACAGAAGGAATATTCTTGTCACAAAGAAAATATGCCCTTGATTTGTTGGAGGAAACAGGTATGACAAAGATGTCAACTTTGAGATACACCAATGAGAGCCAGGTTTGAAATTATGTTCAGATGGAAACCAAGTACCTGTTGATAAAGGAAGATACCAAAGGCTCGTGGGTAGACTAATGTACTTGGCACATAAAAGACCCAATCTTGCATATGCATTGAGTATTGTTAGTCAATTCATGCATAATCCTGGAGAACCACATATGAATGCGGTAATGCGAATCCTAAGATACCTGAAGTCTGCTCCAGGAAAAGGGATCTTGTTTAAGAAAGGTCAAGACTTCAAAAGTATGGAGGCATATACTGATTCTAACTATGGTGGGTCATGTGATGATATGAGGTCTACTTCAGGATATTTTACCTTCGTTGGGGGTAATCTTGTTACATGGAGAAACAAAAAACAAGGAGTTGTTTCACGATCAAGTGCAGAGGCTGAATGGCGAGGTATGGCGTTGGGTATCTGCGAAGTTATGTGGTTAAAACATCTGCTAACTGAATTGGGGTATCCTCCTAGGAAACCAATTCGTTTGTCTTTGCGATAACAAAGCGGCGTGTGATATTGCACACAATCCAGTTCATCATGATCGCACAAAACATGTGGATATAGATAGGTTCTTCATTAAAGAGAAGTTGGATAATGGGATCGTGGAGTTACCTAGAATTAGATCGGAAGAACAGGTAGCTGATATTCTAACTAAAGCAGTTCCAAGTAAAATATTTCTGAAGTTTGTTGGCAAGCTAGGCATGAGCGACATATATGCACCAGCTTGAGGGGGAGTGTTAGAATTACCTCTAAACATGTTCTAAACATGTAGATTATTCTAGAAACAAAGAATATAAGGTAAGCCTCCATAGGCATAGTTGTTAGCCTCCAAAGGCATAGTTGTTAGCCTCCAAAGGCATAGTTGTTAGCCTCCATAGGCATAGTTCTCTTCTTCTCTTTGTAAGCCTATAAATAGGCATTTGTAGTATCATTTGTAATCATCCAAAAAAATATCAAAAACATTGTATTCTTGTTATCTAAACACTCAATCAATGAATCTCTCTATTTTGGTTCAATCTTGATATATACATGTTCAAACTTCTCTCTTACAATTTTTTGGAAGAGATGAAAGACAGTAGTAAAAATGGTGACTGGCAATCATGAATCATCCTTTTTTTTTTATCATGGAATGTCCACGTTTCACTTCATTATATATGTATGAAATGGTTATCTTTAGAAAAAATGGTTAGTGATTCACTAAATAAATTTGGTCATTTTGGTTTTTCATCCACAGTCTTAATCATAGATATCAGTCAAATTGGTTTTTCATCCACATTGTAGCTTGTAAGTTTCTTTCAGGATGTCATAACCAGTTCAAGGAAGTTTAATGCTGCTTCAAGGCTATCCATGGTTCGTATGGTTATGTTTGAAGGTTTAAGAGCGAATTTGGAGCGGAAGAATATAAGGAAGAGTAGGAATTGGATATTAGGTTTGCTTTGTTCCGAGAAACCATTCATAAAAGAATTATTGCTGCCATCATTTTTGTTGATTATTTGTGTTACGAATTAAAAGTGTATGAGTTTGTTGTGCGCCAGAAAAATAATAGAGCTTAAGTGTTGTTGTCATGGGATTTTAAGTTGATGAATTGCGAGATGTGGACGTTTTTATAGATCTGAAAACATTATAATTAATGGGTTTGAGATGTATTCGAATATGGAAGAAAGAATCAAAAGCTATAAAAGATTTGAAGTATGCAGTTGTTTGAGGGTGAAAACAGTTTTTACTGATTTTGGTAATTTCGGGTGTGTGGGTGAGAAACGAGTCTAAACCCTAAACAATGTACTGCAAGGGAGTACTTTGATTCGAGAGATCAATATGTACAAATCCGTCCCAAACCAAGAAATGAATGTTCCAGACTTGCTTCGGTCACAAAGTGAAGGAGAAGGGTTGGTCTTAGGGAGGGAAGCGAAGAGAGTGTTGAGACCAGAATAGTTGATTCCGGAAGAGTAGTTGTTTGACGACTCGTATCAGAAAGTGAAATGCTAGCAGATTGGAAAGCTAACAAGTGATTTATGAGTGTTGTATGCTCCTGACCAAAAACTTGTTTTTTGGTGGAAATAGGGGAGACCTATTTATACAAGTCGTAACAAAGCGTACCCTGGTCTCGTAAAAGTGGAAACGGTTTGAGTAGTAGAGGAGAATGGTAACGGGTAACGCCTGGAATTGATGTTTCCATAATGAAGGATACGTTTCACCATTATTTCTTGCCATTACCAACCGCCTCACTTTTATGACACTTTCATGTAACGGGAATATTGCACGCCACACGTTGTAAACCGCCAGACCAATACCCTGATATGTTTTGAAGTCTCGAGTGTTTTTGTGTAGCGTGTTGCTATTGTTTGGCAAGTTAAGCTTGAGAGGCTTTCCGGCTCGGTGGTGACCTTCGACGGTCGAGATTTGGCATCTTGAGAGGAAAGGTAGTCGTTGATTGTTGCGACCCTCCGTTTGGAAGCCAATGGCATGGAGACGTAGCCGTCATGGCCTTGGCATGCTTTTAGGTGCGTCCAAGTTTGGATTTTGGCATAGTTTAGGCGAGGCCAAATTAGGGTTTGGAACAAACCGTGCAGTTTTGGCATTGGGCCAGAAGTTGCCACGCATTTGGTGGCGAACTTGTACGGCTGAGATCTACATCTCATGAGGAAGGATAGCCGTTGATTGTCGCAACCCTTCATTTGGGAGCCAGCGGCATAGAGGCAGGGTCGGCATGCTCCTGCAAGTTTTAGGCGTGGCCAAAATTAGGGTTTGGTACAAACCGAGCAGTTTTGGCATTGGGCCAGAAGTTGCCACGCGTTTGGTGGCAAACTTGTACGGCTGAGATCTGCATCTCAGGAGGAAGGGTAGCCATCGATTTTTGCAACCCTTCATTTGGCAGCAAGCAGCATGGAGGCAGGGCCGACACGGCTTTGGCAATATTTTAGGCACGACCAAAATTAGGGTTTGGGACTGTTAGAGCATTGCTCGGTCGAACTCGCATGCGTTGCTATCTCAAGCATGTTTGTTAATGTTAGTGATCAAAACAATAAAGTCTTGATTTCTAGTCTACAATATCTAAGGTCTCGGACTAGGATAGAAAGTGTAGTTGAACTCAAGAACTCCATGGAAATCATCATACAAGACGATGGACTACTCAAGGAACCAGTGGATCTTCATCGACTAAAAGGTATGTGGAGACTTGAACTTATCTATCACTCAAA
This sequence comes from Papaver bracteatum, assembly GCA_023529315.1. Taxonomy (NCBI): domain Eukaryota; kingdom Viridiplantae; phylum Streptophyta; class Magnoliopsida; order Ranunculales; family Papaveraceae; genus Papaver; species Papaver bracteatum. The sequence continues at coordinate 914,158 of JAJJWX010002382.1, read as the reverse complement.
AGTCTATCTACTCTATCTCTTATCTTGAGACAAAAGTCGTATTACTATATAGACTAAGAATATACACATGTGACATTTTGAGCTGAGTATATCTCGCTTATCTATTTCTCGAAATGTGTATTGGTAAATCTTTCGCTTTAGCCAAGTTCATCTTTGCCTAGTGACGAAAGTCATGTTATGTTTCAATCACTTTGGAAATTGCTCTGACGAAAACTAGTTTGTGAATAACAACTATATGACGTCCTCTGATAATGTTTCAATGGTTGAAATGAGAGTTTAGACAATATAACCACTGGGGGATATAAATATTGTTGTGGTAACACATATATGTATAAGTCCTTAGCACTTGAACCGAAGTTTGCGAAATTTGTTGATCAAGTGAAAACCGGAACTTGAGCAGTCAACCCAGTCCGCGAATGTGCGTAGTTCTCGAACCCGAGAATTTCTTCTGGAGTTGTAGCTCGGTTTTATTCCGCGAACTCATTCCGCGAATTGACAGAAGTTCTCGAACCCGAGAATTTCTGCTGGAGTTTGTGAACTCCAACCGGTTAACTTGAGTCCGCGAACTTAAGTGGTTATGTCTAAAAGCGATGTTCGTGAACTTATCTAAATTATCTAAGGAATGCTATTGTAAACCGTGGCTTTATAGTTCATGAATAGATTCGAGTGAATCACATCATTTTTGCTTCAATTGTATCTTGTGTAGTACATAAGATCTCATAGCAATTGAACAACTCTCTAACTATTTCATTTGAGTCATTTAGAATAGTTATGGTTGATATGAAAGTTTTCATTTGGCTAACCATTTGGTTGAATAATATTGAACCAACTATTGTACACATTTGGATACGGTTACACAAACCCAAAATCGTCAATTACATGTGTGTATGGCAAGCTAAGTTTTCGATCTAACGGTTGAGAGATATTAGCTTGTATCTAATCAGGTTTTCATCTAACAGTGAATATTGAATGCTTTGTTACTAAGCTAACATTGATTGCAAACCCTGATTTGAAAGACTATATAAGGGAGAACTCTAGCAACTGGGAAACCTAATCCCCACAGATTCTGTGTGATACTAGTTTGCTAAGATAGAGTCGATTCTCCTTTAATCTTCGGTTTTATTCTTCTAAAACCTGGTTAACGACTTAAAGACTTCATTGGGATTGTGAAGCCAGACCGATACTACTTTTCTTGTAGTTGTGTGATCTGATCTTCCTATTTCTATCGTACGAGTACAATTGTAATAATTGGCTCGATATTTCCATATCCGATAGGCAAGATATAAAAGTAATCACAAACATCTTCGTCTCATCGTTTATGATTCCACAATATCTTTTTTCGCTGCGTCGATTAAGTCTATTGTGAGGTAATTGATAAAATTGAGCTGTTCTTCGGGAATATAAGTCTGGTTTTATTGATTGGTTCATGTTCACCCTGATTTATCAAAAGACGGAACAAAACCCATAGGTTTATTCGTGGGAGACGGATTTATCTATCTTGTAGACTTTTGTGAGTGAGACCGATTTGTTTGCTAAAGTATTCGACTTTGGGTCGTAGCAACTCTAAGTTGTGGGTGAGATCAGCTAAGGGAATCAAGTGTGCAGTATCCTGCTGGGATAAGAGGCGTAGGAGCATAACTGTACCTTAGATCAGTGTGAGATTGATTGGGGTTCAACTACAATCTAGACTGAAGTTAATTTGGAGTAGGCTAGTGTCTGTAGCGGCTTAATACAGTGTATGTTTAATATGGACTAGGTCACAGGGTTTTTCTGCATTTGCGGTTTCCTCGTTAACAAAATTCTGGTGTCTGTGTTATTTATTTTCCGTATTATATTTTTATATAATTGAAATAATACAGGTTGTGCATTGTTCAATCAATTAGAATATCCGACCTTATTGGTTGTTTATTTAAATTGATTGACACTTGGATATTGGTCTTTAGTACTATCCAAGTTATGTCTCTTTGATTATAACTCGCGAATCATATTTGCTTGAGTAAATCAAATCTAGAGATTGAGATAATAACTCCTTGAGTATTTTTCTATTGATTGAGTCTAGTTGATTCTCTAGAAAACAACTCGGAGTTGTCCACACAGACAGCTAATCGAAATATTGGGTGAGGTTGTTAGACCCCCGATTTTTTAATTGGTATCACAGCAGGCAAGCACATTCAAGACCTTATAAGTCTGTGTTTGTAAGCGATTTGACTCTATGGACATAAGTGATATCTCAATAAACGTACCACTAGTCTTCGATGGCTCTAATTAGTTATGGCGGAAAATTTCTATGCGCGCTTTTCTTCAAGTACGTGATTTCCAATCATGAGTATATGTTGTTAATGGATATGATGCTCCTATTGAGGCAGTTGGAGGTGTAAATGTTCCAAAGAATATTGTTGAATACACTCCTGCAGAGATTCTTGTTGCAAAGCAAAACTCCGACGATTTGAATGCAATCATACATGCCATTACCCCAAATCTTCAGCACCATGTGTCTAATTGCACTAAGTCGCAAGAAGCTTGGGATATCTTAGCAACCATATTTGAAGGAAACACCAGTGAAAAGGAAGCTAGGCTTCAAAACCTTAGTTCCTATTGGGAAAACCTTCGTATGGAGATGAAGAAACATTTGATGAGTTTAATAACAAAGTGTCTGAAATTGTTAATGCATCTTTTGCATTGGGTAAGACTATTGTTGAAAAGGACATTGTGATGAAAATTCTCAGATCACTGCCATCTAGATACGATGCTAAGAAGCATGCCATCGTTGAGGGAAATAACCTAGATAATCTCTCAAGAAATACTCTGGTTGGAAAGATTAAGATCTTTGATCATGAACATTCATCCAAATCTATGGATGTTGCGTTCAAAGCACTAAAGGACACTAAATTACTTGAGAAAAGTAAAAAAGTGTATATCTCTGAAGATGATCATTCTGAGACAGATTCGTCAGATGAAGATCTTGACAAATCAATCTCAATGATCACAAGACAGTTTAGGGATCTTCTATTAAAGAGAAGTAAACGGTTCTCCAGAGATAATACTAAGGCATCAGTCAAACCTCATAATCGTGTTCCTCCTAAAAACAGGGATATTGATGAAATTGATGATTAGGATATGCCTCGGTGCTTTAAGTGTAAGGGATTTGGTCATTTTCCAAACGAGTGTCCAAATCGTAGAAGATACACTGGGAACAAAGGTCTTGCAGCAACTCTTGATGAAATATCTGACAGATATGACTCTAATGAAGATGGGAAATCATGTGTTTCACTTCTTGGTGAAAATATTGATTTTGATAATTGTAGCAATACACATATCAATTTTGATATTCTTTCAGAAGATAATCCAACCACTCTGGAAGAAAAAGTTGACCCTTTTCTTGGAAACTCTGTTTATAATGTTTCAGGATCTACTATGTTCCTAGCTGCTTGCACATTTCAGAAGCCTGATTACTATACAAGTGTGACATGCTCGTATTGTTCATTAAAAGGTAACTCTAAAAGTGTTACAAGTTCAAATATAAGAAAAGACACGTCAACAAACTTCAACGAAGAGCAAATCATCTAACAAGAAAGCTTAAAGTTGCTCAGAAGACCGCAGAGGTATGTAAGATTTTATCTTCGTCTAAGACGTTAGTTTCCAAGGAAAAACCAAGACCATTTGAAAATAAAGTATGGTCAAACCGTTTGGATAGACAGAAGTCTGTGGATTTTCCACAAGAGGAAATTGGTGGAAAAATTATAGTTCACCACAAAGCAACTTGATTGTGTTGTTCTTAAAATCTTGTCTCATGTGCCTGATCAAAAAAGACAATGATTTTGTACCTCTCAGGCTTTAGGAAAAGTTTTTTTCTCTTTTTTTAGAAGTATTTTCCTTTTGTCTTTCAAACAGATGAAAGGGTACTGACAATTCTACTCTTTTTAGGGATAAGAGTTGATCGTCCACGAACCTGTTTTAGGTTTCAAACCCTACATTCCTTTTCCTTCTCTAAAACCTCTTTTTATGTTAAGAATACTTGTTAAGCTAATTGTGAATTCCTCTCTCAAACCCATACGATTATGGACGCTCCAATAATGATGTCTTCTGATGAAAAAGAAGGTAATGTGATTGTTAAGCCATCAATCATTAAGGAAAAAGAAAAATCACCATTTCCTCCAACCTTGAAAAGAAAAAGAAGGAATATGAGGAAGCCAAGAGACGTTCCTTCAAATTATCAGAAGTTTTCGGATGTTCTTGAAGTGCTGAAGGAGTTGCGAAAGGAGATTCAACAAATAAAGGCTTTTGTGTATAAGACTCATGAGATTCAGAAGGCCCTGGTTTGACAACAATAACCAAGAAGGTTCATCGATATAAACTCCTTTCTTAATGAACCTTATGTTCCCATGGCTGTTGACGACAAGGAGTTCGGGGACGATAATGAATTCTTCAAAGGTCTTAATGTCTAGTAAATCTTCTATTGTTTCTCTTTTGTTTAGAATAATAACTAGTGTTTTGGAATAGTCATTATTGTGATTACACATAGCTATATCCAATGTTTTTCATCTTCTTATTTTTATATTTTTTGGTTTAAAATTCTAAGGTTGTTTGGAAGATGATGGTTGCAGTATTAATCTTTATGGTTTTATATATTGCAATATTTTGATGGGATATGTGTGTTTACGTCCGTGAACTTGATTGTCCCATATTTTGTCAAAAGTAAAGTCATTCGTGAATTGATATGCAAATATTGATAAAAGGATGAATAGACTTTTGACAAACACAAAAGTTAAGCCTATATTGTCAATCTTTGATATAAGATAGGTTAACATCTTTTGTGATCCAAGGATTATGTCTATTGTGTGTTATTATGCAAATGGTGATGGAAACATATAATGAATCCTTGAGAATTCCGCAGTAATTGAGCTTCCATGTTCTATATTTTGTGTATTACTTTGAGACTCCTTATTGTGACTTATGTTGAGTATTAGAAAACCAAAGTTGATTATTTTGTGATTAGCTTAGTTGTGTTCCGTAAGGCACTTTATGTCGAGTATTTTGAACTATATCAATCATCTAGCATGGTTATTTAGTTAGCACTCCTTAAGTTTTTCTCATGTTGAGCATGATTGACTAGGATGGGTATTTTAATGATTAACTTAGTCATTTCTCCATAGAATGAGCTTATGTCGAGTGTGGCCAATTAAATTGATTACTCTTGTAATTAGTTTGGTTGAGTATGATAATTAGATTATTTGCGAGTTTTCTTGTGATCAATCTAATTGATTTATTAAGTCTCCATAAGTTTACTTGTGTTGAGCATATTTAGTCAAATTAATCGTGGTTCGCTTTGGTTAATTTGATTGAATATTTCTTGTTGGATTCCAAATTCATACTTGTATTTAATTTGTTGAGTCTTAAGAAATCCTTCTTTTCTTTTTGAAATTAAGGTTGATCTTGTTGTTCCTTAGGGAATGACATGATATGGGGGAGAGTTCTTTTGAACTTGTGCTTAATTGCCAAATCTTTGTGGAGAGTGCGGTTGTGGAATATTAGAGGGGTTATCTTGCGTCTTTATAAACTCCTTGATGAATGCATTTAGCTTCGGCTTTATGATAGAATTTAAACAAGATGATACACATTTACCTTTGTCATGAAATGTCTCTTACGGAAATTTCATTAGGATCCCGTTCTTGTCCCTTTGCCAATTTTATTGACAAAAAAGGGGAGAATTAATATGTAGTTCACATTGCAAATACATATGGTTTTCGGATCATTATGTAAGGGGGAGTGGTTTCCATGTGAGATGGAGTATTGACTAAGGGGGAGTGAAGTATCACCATAGTATTGTTGTTGAAGTTGTGATGCAATTGGACTTTGACACTGTGTAATAATACTATGCCACATATATCAATGATTAAGAACCGATGCTTTTCTCATTGTTATAGCTACGGATTTTCAACAACGATAATGCTAAACTTACAACCTTTGGGATCATTGGACTACTTGGAAGTGACGAAGATTTCGAGTATTGTTGAAGATTAGACATGTGGAATAGGAGCTATAAAGTTTATTTATATATTTTTTGTATTCCATATGTAATAATAGTTTTTCCACTAAAATTGACAAAGGGGGAGATTGTTAGAGCATTGCTCGGTCGAACTCGCATGCATTGCTATCTCAAGCATGTTTGTCAATATTAGTGATCAAACCTATAAAGTTTTGATTTCTAGTCTACTATAGCTAAGGTCTCGGATTAGGATATAAAGTGTTGTTGAGCTCAAGAAATCTATGGCAATCATCATACAAGACGAAGGACTACTCAAGGAACTAGTGGATCTTCATCGACTAAAAGGTATGTGGAGACTTGAACTTATCTATCACTCAAAAGTCTATCTACTCTATCTCATATCTTGAGACAAAAGTCGTATTAATATATAGACTAAGAATATACACATGTGACATTTAGTACTGAGTATATATCGCTTATCTATTTCTCGAAATATGTGTTGGTAAAGCTTTCGCTTTAGCCAAGTTCATCTTTGCCTAGTGACGAAAGTCATGTTTTGTTTCAATTACTTTGGAAATTTCTCTGACGAAAACTAGTTTGTGAATAACAACTATATGACGTCCTCTGAGAATGTTTCAATGGTTGGAATGAGAGTTTAGACAATATAACCACTGGGGATATAAACATTGTTGTGGTAACACATATATGTATAAGTTCTTAGCACTTGAACCGAAGTTTGCGAACAATGTTGATCAAGTGAAAACCGGAACTTGAGCAGTCAACCCAGTCCGCAAACTCAGTCCGCGAACGTGCGTAGTTCTCGAACCCGAGAATTTCTGCTGGAGTTGTAGCTCGGTTTCAGTTCGCGAACTAACAGAAGTTCTCGAACCCGAGAATTTCTGCTGGAGTTTGTGAACTCCAACCGGTTAACTTGAGTCTGCGAACTTGAGTGGTTATGTCTAAAAACGGTGTTCATGAACTTATCTTAATTATCTAAGGAATGCTATTGCAAACCGTGGCTTTCTAGTTCATGAATCAATTCGAGTGAATCACATCATTTTTGCTTCAATTATGTCTTGTGTAGTACATAATATCTCATAGCAATTGAACAACTCTCTAACTAGTTCATTTGAGTTATTTGGACTATTTATGGTGAAGAAGAATATGGTTGATATGAAAGTTTTCATTTAGCTAACCATTTGGTTGATTAATATTGAACCAACTATTGTACACGTTTGGGTACGGTTACACAAACCCAAAAATATCAAGTACATGTGTGTATGGCAAGCTAAGTTTTCGATCTAACGGTTGAGAGATATTAGTTTGTATCTAATCAGGTTTTCATCTTACAGTGAATATTAAATGCTTTGTTATTAAGCTAACATTGATTGCAAACCCTGATTTGAAACAATATATAAGGGAGAACTCTAGCAACTAGGAAACCTAATCCCCACAGATTCTGTGTGATACTAGTTTGCTAAGCTAGAGTCGATTCTCCTTTAACCTTTGGTTTTCTTCTTCTAAAACCAGGTTAACGACTTAAAGACTCCATTGGGATTGTGAAGCCAGACCGATACTACTTTTCTCGTAGTTGTGTAATCTAATCATGCTATTTCTATCGTTCATGTATAATTATAATAATTGGCTTGAGATTTCTATCTCCGATAGGCAAGATATAAAAGTAATCACAAACATCTTCGTCTCATCGTTTATGATTCCACAATATCTTTTTTCGCTGCGTCGATTAAGACTATTGTGAGGTGATTGATAAAACTGAGATGTTCTTCGGGAATATAAGTATGGTTTTATTGATTGGTTCCTGTTCACCTTGATTTATCAAAATACGGAACAAAACTCGTAGGTTTATTCGTGGGAGACAGATTTATCTATCTTGTAGACTTTTCTGTGTGAGACAGATTTGTTTGCTAAATTCTTCGACTTTGGGTCGTAGCAACTCTTGGTTGTGGGTGAGATCAGCTAAGGGAATCAAGTGCGTAGTATCCTGCTGGGATCAGAGGTGTAGGAGCATAATTGTACCTTGAATCAGTGTGAGATTGATTAGGGTTTAACTACAGTCCATACCGAAGTTAATTTGGAGTAGGCTAGTATCTGTAGCGGCTTAATACAATGTATGTTTAATCTGGACTAGGCGGTTTCCTCGTTAACAAAATTCTGTTATCTGTGTTATTTCTTTTTCGCATTATATTTTTATATAATTGAAATAACACAGGTTGTGCATTGTTCAATCAATTAGAATATCCGACCTTATTGGTTGTTGATTTAAATTGATTGACACTTGGATATTTGTCTTTGGTACTATCCAAGTTATCTCTCTTTGATTATAACTCGCGAATCATATTTGCTTGAGTAAATCAAATCGAGAGATTGTGATAATAACTCCTTGAGTATTTTTCTATTGATTGAGTCTAGTTGATTCTCTAGAAAACAACTTGGAGTTGTCCATACAGATTGCTAATCGAAATATTGGGTGAGGTTGTAAGACCCCGCCTTTTCAGGTACAAATCGTGCAGTTTGGGCATTGGGCCAGAAGTTGCCACGCGTTTGGTGGCAAACTTGTACGGCTGAGATCTGCATCTCAGGAGGCAGGGTACCCGTTGATTGTCGCAACCCATCATTTTCCAGCCAGCGGCATGGTCGGCATGGTCGTGTAAGTTTTAGGCGTGGCCAAAATTAGGGTTTGGTACAAACCGTGCAATTTTGGCATTGGTCCAGAAATTACCACGCATTTGGTGGCAAACTTGTACGGCTGAGATCTGCATCTCAGGAGGAAGGGTAGTCGTCGATTGTCGCAACCCTTCGTTTGGAAGCCAGCGACATGAAGGCAGGGCCGTCATGGCTTTGGCTATATTTTAGGCGCGACCAAATTAGGGTTTTGGCATAGTTTAGGCGCGGCCAAAGGAGATGTGGCTGGCATGCCATTGGCACGGTGGTGCGGCTGGCATGGCATGCCTTGGCGTAGAGGTGTGGATGGCATGGTATGCCATTGGCACGGAGGTGCAGTTGGCATGGTATGCATTCCTTGGCGCGGAGGCGTGGCTGGCATGGTGCTGCGACTGGCATGGTCGGCATGCCTTGGCACGAAGGCGTGGCTGGCATGGTGGTGCGGCTAGCATGCCTTGGTACGAAGGCGTGGCTGGCATGGTATGCCATTGGCACGGTAGTGGGGATGACATGGTTGGCATGCCTTGGATCGGAGGTGTAGTTGGCATGGTTGGCATGCCTTGGCGTGAAGGTGTGGCTGGCATGGTAGTGTGGGAATTAGTGGTATGTCGAAACCCTAATTAGCATACACAGCATGCATAGCTGGCGTGCTCGGCTAGCATGCGGGTTTGGCATGTGTGAAGATGATGTCAGTCAATACTGGGGGTTATGCCGTGGAACATGACATATATAAAAAAAGGTACCCTGGTAAATTTCTCATAGACGTATTGAAGGGCTCAATAAATGCGCTAGTGGGGATATTATTACTCAAGTTCCGTTTCTCTTCAGAGTGACGTCACTGTTTGACTAAGGTATTACGATTTTAACCCTAAGCTATAAACCACCATCTATATTAAGTCCCCTGCTTAGCTCGGAACAGGGGCATTGTTGCGAGGTAAGCATAAGATGGTGACGGACAAAGATAAAATCTAAACGGAAAGCCATATAAAGATGGTCAGGAAAATCCGACTAACCTTTTTCGGGAGATAAAGAGAATCCACGACTCTTGCGTTGGCAACTTTTCTGCAAATTTGTTTCGTGGTGCTGATAGCTAGGTCGCGGAGCGGTAGAGGTGGTTGCTAGCTTGGCTTGGCAAGCCGTTAGAATGGTGCGGCTTGAAACGGAGCCGCTAGCGTTAGTCGGCTTGGAATGGGAGCCGCAGGTATTGTGCGGCTTGTAATGGAGCTGTTAGCAGTGGATCATCTTGGTATGGGCTCTTGCTTGGTGTGGGCGTTGGCTTGGCATGGCATTGGTTTGGTGTGGCACGGATTATCGGCTTTGCATGGCGCGGACTGTCGGTGTTATGAAATGCCTATTAGCATATCTTGGTTTCCTCCTTCCATGCGTGGCTCAGATAGGGAATCCTTTCCTCATTCAAACTCCAAAGTGTCACACCCTTGTGTTTCTTTTGTTCAACTTTCATTAGGGTTTTGACGAGAGTCTTCGTTTGAGGCCGAGTTTTCAACCGTTATGTAGTCCCATCTTGTCTGCTCGGACTCCGTTTATCTTTCTTCCTTTAGGGTTTCCGCGGTATTTATGTTGGTGAAGCTGCATCGTCTTTCCCGTTTCAAGACAAAGGTTTCCTCTTATTGAGTCCATATTTCTTTATCATGTCAATCAAAAGTGTATCATCCTCGAGCCAACTAGATTCTCCAGTCAAGCATGTGAGGCCTGACTCTAGCAACATTTCCCCTACCCAGATCATCCGAGTCAGGAAGATTATACCGGTATGCTTCCATTGATCAATAGATGTTTTATTGTTTGCTGACGAGTGACAAAAGATTTTCTTCTGTGCAGAGATATCCTGTTGGAGCATGCGTAACTGTCGTCGAAGAGGATGACTTGGTTGCCCCCTTTCCTTCGAGTCCGATCCTGCCAACCGCTGCAGATCTGGAAAACGCCGATTTGGGCATTTCTTGTCATGAGTATCCCAATACAGGTTTGTTGTTCGGAATTCGCATGAAGTGTTTATCTTCTAACTACCAGAACGTTGGTGGGTTTCTGGTGTGGAAGGAATTCGTGACTCTTTACACGAAGATATGGAAGAGATACGGCCACATCGCTACCAGGAGTGTGGTGCAACATTGCTCGTCTGCCTTGGTTTCCACAGTGAATTTTCTCTTGCCTATGGTCACTGAAATGGAAAGTAAATCCATCTATGATGTCTTGGAATCAACTATTCAAAAGTGGGAGAACATGGTGTCTACCTGTGAATCTCTGAAGTTCAACGTGAGTTGGTTGCGACATCGTCTTGACATTGTGAAGGTCGACAGAGCCGGTATTCTTGCTGATGTCATCCCTGCTGCAAAGGATATTTTTGAAAGAGGAGAATTCTCTGGCCATGGAGTCACAGAAGGTGGAAGAGTCAATCCAGAACTTGAAGAACATGACTGAAAGGTATCAAAACCGGTTGAAGATAATGTTTTCGAGGAACTACAATCTGTTGGATGGCTTTTCTGAGTTATGTAGTTGCTAGATGTTTGGTTTCTTTCTGGATCTCGAACGTGTATATTTTTTTTTATTTTTTTTATCAATTTTTTGAAAAATAAGAGAATTTTATTGATTTGCTCCAATTAATCAAAAGAAAAGAAACTTGATAACTGATATGTGAACGGAAGAGGGAAGATGCCTGGCTAGCCGTGCTATGATATGGCGAGGTGTAAGGCGATGGTCAGACGTAATATTCCTTGAGCCACTTTCCGTTGATGACCGCTTCCAGTTTTCCTCCGTCTTCTCTAATGACCTTGTAGTACCCATTTTTGTATGCTTTCGTGACTATATAAGGTCTTTCCCATTTTGGGGAGAATTTTGGTGCGGACGCGTCTTGCTGGATGTGTTTGGCAGTCTTCAGTACCAAATATCCTACTTGAAAAACATGAGTCTTCACGGCTTTGTTATACGCTTTGAAAACTCTATTTTTATACGCTTGCGCGTGTTCTTTCGCCCTGGATCTCCTTGAATCAACAGTGTCCAACTCTGCTACCCTGGCACTCAATGCTTCAGCTTTATTCCATCGAATTCTGCTTGCTTCAGTAATCCTAGCGGATGGGATTTTAACTTCTGCTGGGAGGACAGCGTCCGCGCCGTAGACGAGGAAGTAGGAAGAGGCTCTAGTGGAACTTCTTGGTGATATCCGATACGCCCAAAGTGCGATTAGCAATTGTTCGTGCTATGCCCGTGGATTATCGTGCACTGACCGACTGAGGATTCAGATCAAAGTTTTGTTAGTGCTTTCAGCCTGTCCGTTTCCTTGGGGATAGTACATGGTGGAGAAAACCTGCTTAACTCTATATTCTTCAAGTAATTCCCGTACTTTCTTGTTGGCGAAAGGAGTGTCATTGTCGGTGATGATGTGTTTAGGCACGCCAAATCGGAAGATGATGTACTCCTTAATGAACGCCGTGATGGTGGATTCAGTAGTTCCTCGTAAAGGTATGGCTTCGACCCACTTGGTGAAATACTCGGTCGTCGTTATTATATAATCGTGTTTTTTTGAAGACGGCGGGTTGATCTTTCCAATGATGTCGAGTCCCCAGCTATAAAAGAGCCACGGACTGCTTATTGAGTGCAGAGGAGTCGACGGTACATGGATAAGGTTTCTGTGGATTTGATATTTTTGGCATTTCTGAACAAAAACAGTTGCATCAACCTCCATGGTTGGACATTAGTATTTCTCATGTATCTGCAGAAATAATTTTCGTTTCCTTTGGTGTTCGCCTTCGTGCATTTCCTTCAGCATGATCGGTATTTCTGCCTCATTCAAATACCATATCAAACTTCCTACAAAGCTTTTACGATATAAGATTTCTTCATGGAATATGAATCTTTTTGACCTTTGTTTTGTCTTGGCTACGTCCTTCATGTTGGTGAGGAGTACGATGTCGCGAAGGTAACTGATGTATGGCCCCTGCCAGTCCCCGGCATGGCCAACATTGAAGACTTCCAATTGATGCGGCGACGCTTGAAATTGGAACATGTTCCTTGAAGTAACCGAGATTGAGCCTCCATTTTTGGCCAGTAGTATACAAGGTGTTGGAAACGGCGATAGGGTGTTACCACTAGTGTTAGCCCACAAATTTCACCATGGATGCGGTTGAGTTGTTGTAGTGCCTCTTCCTCTTCGAGGTATATTGACAAGGAACCTTCTGGGTTCCGATGTTATAGAACTCCTCGAAGCATGAAGAAATTTTGTAAAGTTTTGAGACTGACCCTCCCCTGGGAAAGCGAGCTATTAAGCTCTTGGATAATTGGTATTCTCCAGTCGCCGGCCTCGTCCTCTTCGGGTTGTTAAAGCCATGTTGAAGACATGGTTCATCTCTTCACCGTCAGGGTTTCCTCAAAACCTTCGAATTACAGTTTTGATTCTAGTGTGGCGAGGCAATCAACATGTGTGTTGCCGCTGCAGCCAACGTGCGTTATGGTCGTGTCGGCGAAGTAATTTAGTAGCTTTTGTGCCTCGGCTCTATACAGGGCCAATGTTACTTCCTTCAATGCGTATACTCCATTCACCTAGTTGATGAGTAATTTAGAATCACCTCTTATTTCTAGACACGTGGCTCCAGCTTGTTTAGATAATGACAGTCCGATGAGAAAGGCTTCATATTCTGCTGAATTATTGGTACAAGGGAAGTCTAACTTGAAGGAGTGCGAGAAAACTTCACCGGTCGGGGATACTAGAACTACACCTGCTCATCCGGTTTTGTTATTAGGGGTGGCGGAGCCATCGAAAAATAGTAGCCACGTTTCTTATTTAATGAAAGAGATTTCCGGAATATCTCCAGGGAGGTCCTCATGTAGTGTTGTGATATTCTCTCCCGGGAACGCTTCTAGCAAATCCGCAACTGCTTGCCCTTTGATAGATCTCGGGGAAGCGCATGTTATGTCAAATTCTGACATTTGGATGAGCCATTTGGCTGGCCTTCCTATCAGGGCCGGTTTTGAGATGAGGAATTTCACAGGATCAGACTTAGATATCAGCACCACTTTGCTGGAAAGCAGGTAATGTATGAATTTCTGGATGGAGTGAATCAGGGCCAAGCATGCCTTTTTTGCTTTGGAATATCTGAGTTCGGCGTATCTTAAAGTTCGACTGAAGTAGTATATGGGATGTTCAATTCCTTCGTCATCTTCTTGGGCGATGAGAGCTCCGATGGTAGTGTCACTAAAATCAGTGTAGATGCACAACGGTCTTCCTTGTATGGGAGACTTTATGATGGCTAAGAAAGACAATATTTGTTGAATCTTTCGAAACGCCTCCTGCTGTAGCATGGTCCAGATAAAGATCGTTATTTTCTTTAGCAAGGGGGTAAATGAAGCAGTAAGTTGAGCCAGTCCCGGTATAAAGCGGTGAATGTAGTTTATTTTACCCATAAAACTCTAGAGTTTTTTCACAGTTCGCGGTGGTGGCATTGTGTGGATGGCTTGGGTTTTGACCGGGTCAACTTTAATTCCCTCGGCGGTTACCTGGAAACCTAGGAACTTGCCCGAAGAGACACCAAAAGCGTACTTCAATGGATTCATCTTCAGTTTGTACCTGCGACACCTATCAAACACCTGCCGTAGAATCTCTGTATGGGCCACCCGAGTTTTCGATTTAAACACTATGTCATCTACATAATCTTAAACTTGCTTGTGCATCATGTCTTGAAAAATGGTAGTCATAGCGCGTTGGTAGGTGGCACCAGCATTTTTCAGACCGAAGGGCATCACAGTATAGTAAAAGTTTCCGAGAGGAGTTCGAAAAGCCATCTTACTTGCGTCGTGTTCGTACATATTTATTTGATTGTAGCCGATGTACCCGTCCATGAAAGAAAAAATACCGTTTCCACTAGTGGCATCTACAAGCATGTCAATGTTAGGAAGTGGAAAATTATCTTTAGGGAAACATTTGTTCAGATCCCTAAAATCGACACAGCACCTGATTTGGCCGTTCTTCTTTTTTACCGGAACTATGTTGGCCAACCAAGTAGGATGGTGAATGGGTTTGATGAAACCAGCACCCAGTATCTTTTGAATCTCCATCTTGATCTATTCTTCCACATCCTGTCTGAACTATCTCGGGGTTTGTTTGACCGGTTTGGATCCGGGTATTATATGTATATGGTGAGTGACCAGATTCTCGTCCAAGCCAGGCATTTCCTCGTATGTCCTCGCGAATATGTCTTGATACTCTTTGAGAAGGCCTACCAGCTTTGTGCGTTCGTCGGCGCACACAGTCGAGTTGATTGAGATGGGTCGCGGAGATTCCTTGCTCCCGATGTTGACAACTTCAAGTTCATTCGTGGTAGAGTTGGTCCCATTATGTAGCTACCGTGGTACATCCGGCACTTTCTCTTGTAGCTGGTTGTTGTGATTGCATTCTACTGGGCGGAGAGGCTGGGTGGTAGTCTCCCCTGTTAATTGCTAACAACGTGACTGATATATGGTTTTCCCTTTTTTTATCATGACTCGTGATAAAAGCCCGCTCTCGTTTGGTATGGGAGCGAGCTAAACTTTGGTTTAACATGGGGAGACTAGTGTGCTTCCCTTTTGAAGAGATGACGTGAGACCGGGTTTATCCATGAAATCACGCGAGCCTATCTTTTTCTTCAATTGACGCCCACTTTGGTAGTGGAGTGTGGTGAGTCTTGCCTGTCAGGACCCGCGAACTCTTTCTTTGTTCAAACATCTCCATGCCATAGATCGGCGCATAGGGGGATAGTGACGCGGAGATGCGGATGACTTCTCCGTTTAGCATGGTTTTCAGGCACTGGTGGTACGTCAAAGGAAAGATTCTATTGTCGTGGATCCACGGCCTACCCAGTATCATATGGTAATCTGGCTCTTTCTCAATTACCTTAAACTTTACCTTTGACTGGATTGGTCTTACTGACAAATTCAGGTTAACGTATCCATACGTGCTGGTTTAGTAGCCTTCGAAATTTGTCATCGTTGTACATTGTCGCACGACTTCTCTTGGCCGTACCTTGTCTGTTATGAGCGTTCTGAGAGTAATTACATTAGAGGACGCTCATGTGTCGATAAGGGCCCTTTTAAACTCCACATCCTTGATACGAGCTGTGACGTGTAAGGCTCGATTATGTCCTTCTTCTGCCATCATGTCGTCGTCGATGAATGTGACAATGTTGATGGACATCTCCGGTATTTTTGAAGTTTACAGGCGTGAAGGAACCAGAGATGCATTTAATGCTATTTGATTGATGGCGGTAAACGTCTCCATTCTTGATCTTTTGAAAGGTGTATGAGTTCACATAAATTTTTGACCAGTGAGGCCGCCTCCTGGCCTACTGGTTTTTGGTTGGTGGTGAAGCTGTTGACCTGGGAGTGATCATCCGAGACGTCAGTCCCCAGTACCGGAGCTTCCGTGGTATATGAGTCATTCAACTCCGATGTTAAGCTGATAAGGAAGTTAAGTATGTTGTTAATCGCCTCCTTCATCAGATCCATGTTCCTGGTGTGGATCCCATGGACCCGTGCTAAATTGGCCAGCCTTGGAACTTCTCCTTCGGTTGTGTTGCTAGCCGTCGCGTTGGGAGAGGAAATATTTCCATTCTTATGAACGGGATTTTGGGCCACAGATTCAGCCCTAAAATCAACCATCTTTCAGAGTTGGAGTCGAAAGGTGAAATTCAGAAATCGATATTGTAACCGAGAGATTAATCTCCCACTGTGGTCGCCAATTATTTGAGGGTGAAAACAGTTTCTGCTGATTTTGGTAATTTTGGGTATGTGGGTGAGAAACGAGTCTAAACCCTATATAATGTACTACAAGGGAGTACTTTGATTTGAGAGATCAATCTGTACAAATCCGGCCTAAAGCAAGAAATGTCTGTTCCATACTTGCTTCGGTCACAAAGTGAAGGAGAAGGGTTGGTCTTAGGAAGGGAAGCGAAGAGAGTGTTGAGACCAGAATAGTTGATTCCGGAAGAGTAGTTGTTTGATGACTCTTATCAGAAAGTGAAACTCTAGCAGATTGGAAAGCTAACAAGTGATTTCTGAGTGTTGTATGCTCCTGACCAAAAACTTGTTTTTTGGTGGAAATAGGTGAGACCTATTTATACAAGTCGTAACAAAACGTACCATGGTCTCATAAAAGTGGAAACGGTTTGAGTAATGGAGGAGAATGGTAACGGGTAATACCTGGAATTGATGTTTCCATAATGAAGGATATGTTTCACCATTATTTCTTGCCATTACTAACCGCCTCACTTTTATGAAACTTTCTTATAACGGGGCATATTACACGCCGCACGCTGTAAACCGCCAGACCAATACCCTGATGAGCATCCCCCAGTTTGTGACATGATTTGATGTCTCGAGTGTTTTTGTGTAGCATGTTTCTATTGTTTGGAAAGTTAAGCTTGGGAGGCTTGCCGTCTCGGTGGTAACCTTCGATGGTCGAGATCTTGCATCTTGAGAGGAAAGGTAACCGTTGATTATTGCGACCCTCCGTTTGGCAGCCAGTGGCATGAAGACATAGCCGTCATGGCCTTGGCATGCTTTTAGGTGTGTCCAAGTTAGGATTTTGGCATAGTTAGGCGCGACCAAAATTAAGGTTTTGTACAAACCGTTCAGTTTTGGCATTGGGCCAGAAGTTGTCACGCGTTTGGTGGCGAACTTGTACGGATGCATCTCAGGAGGAAGGGTAGTCGTTGATTGGTGCAACCCTTATTTTGGGAGCCAGCGGCATGGAGGAAGGGTCGTCATGCTCGTGCAAGTTTTAGGCGTGGCCAGAATTAGGGTTTGGTACAAACCGTACAGTTTTGGCATTTGGCCAGAAGTTGCCACGCATTTGGTGAAAAACTTGTACGGCTGAGATCTGCATCTCAGGAGGAAGGGTAGCCGTCGATTGTCGCAACCCTTCGTTTGGCATCCAGCGGCATGGGGGCAGGGCCGACATGGCTTTGGCAATGTTTTAGGCACGGCCAAAATTAGGGTTTGGTACAGACCATGCAGTTTGGGAATTGGGCCAGAATTTTCCACGCGTTTGGTGGCAAACTTGTACGGCTGAGATCTGCATCTTAGGAGGAAGGGTAGCCGTCGATTGTCGCAACCCTTAGTTTGGCAGCTAGCGACATGGTCGGCATGCTCGTGCAAGTTTTAGGCGTGGGCAAAATTAGGGTTCGGTACAAACAGCGCATTTTTGGCATTGGGCCAGAAGTTGCCACGCGTTTGGTGGAAAACTTGTACTGCTGAGATCTGCAACTCATGAGGAAGGGTAGTCGTCGATTGTTGCAACCCTTCGTTTGGCAGACAGCGTCATGAAGGCAGGGCCGACATGGCTTTGGCAATGTTTTAGGCGCGGCCAAATTAGGGTTTTGGCTTAGTTTAGGCGCGGCCAAAGGAGATGTGGCTGGCATGTCATGCTATTGGCATGGTGGTGCGGCTGGCATGACATTCCTTGGCATGGAGGTGTGGCTGGAATGGTATGTCATTGGCACGGTGGTACGGCTGATATGGTTGGCATGCCTTGGCGCGGAGTCGTGGCTGGCACGGTATGCCATTGGCACGATATGCCATTGGAACGATGGTGCGGATGGCATGGTTGGCATGCCTTGGCGCGGAAGCGTGGCTGGCATGGTATGCCATTGGCACGGTGGTGCGGCTGGCATGTCAAAACCCTAATTAGCATACACGTCATGCATAGCTGGCGTCATGCGTGTTTGGCATGTGCGAAGATGGTGTCGGTCAATACTGGGGGTTCTGCCGTGGAACATGACACATATAAAAAAAATCCACCCTGGTAAATTTCTCACAGACGTATTGATGGGCTCAATAAATGCGCTAGTGGGGATATTATTACTCAAGTTCCGTTTCTCTTCAGAGTGAAGTCACTGTTTGACTAAGGTTTTATGATTTTAACCCTAAGCTAAAAGCCACCATCAATAGCAGTGAATGAATACTCTCACCTGCTCGTAAAAAGATAACAGAGAAGAGCTTCTTTCCAAAATTCTCCTTGTACAACAGTTCCTCTTCTCATGACCGCATGATTCAATAGTAATAATGGGTCCCATGTTATTTGTCAAATCATGTGCTAACGGAAATTTAACACTGCTCAGTAATTAATTTTTATTTAAATATTAACAACCAGTTAGGTCAAAAGGTTGACTTAACAGTTAATGACGAGTCAAGTTACCATCTCTTTGTATTTGAAATGTTGGGGGTACCAAACTAAGGTGTTGGCTATTTCCGGGTACCAACCTTTAAATGGCCCTAAAAACTATATTTAAAAAAGCATAATATGGTATGTTGATTCTCAAGTTGTCAGAATTAGAGATTTGGAAACTAATTTCAAGCCTGAGAATCAGAGGATTTCTACAGTTGTGGTTTTGAAATATTTTTAGATCTTACTACTGAATGTTGGACATATGAAATCATTATCTGGATAATATGCTAGTGTCCTTGTAGAATTGATTTTGTTGAATCAATTCAAAAGAAGATTTGGGGCGGAATCTGAAAAAAGTGGTTTTCATCAAAAAGTAGAAGTTCTCAAGGAACTAAAAATTTGCAATCATTGCAAGATAGTTGTCCATCTTGTTGTTGAATGTAGATCACTAAGGAAATTTATTTATCTTTTTGAAGAAGCAATATCTAAATACAAGAGTTCTAGGAAGAGAAATAAAAGTAAAATAAAGAAGTGCATACTCCTCATGTTGTTGAAGATAAAGATGGATACTCATGTTACAATGAGAGTTTTTCCATTACAATTAATGAGATGGGAAACCCTTCAGTTGGATCATAAATAACTAATTAAATGACCGACTAAATCATTAACAACTCTAAATATAACATCTCGGCCTGGATTCGATTATATTATTGATAAATATTTGGTAATTCAAATAATATTATTAATGATTTTCAGGTTGTGGGTGCTTATTTGAAGGGTCGCAATCATATTCTTTCCTTATCAATTTGATACTCTTAATGAAATTGAAGAAACTAGTGATTTCTTTAGTTTAGAAAATGGGGAACTGAAAGAGGTTAGTATTTCTAACTTGATCAATTTAGCTTCAGTTCATAAATCTTCTATTATTTGATGAATAATAATTGTAGTACAACTAGTACGTCTGACAATATTGGTTAACTAAATAAGAGTGTGGTTAGTAGAAAACAACCTCCTGCAAAGATTGCCAAACCAATTTCATTATCTGCTAAAAAAAAGATAGTAAATAAATGTTGAAAACTAATAGTGAGGGGAGTTTTTCTACTCTTCATTCACATCATTTTAAATGAAAATTATCTACTAGAATGTCATAGGCCTGAAAAGAAGTAAGGCTAGAGACAATTTAAGATCTTTAGTTAACACTAACAATCCCACTTTAATGTGGAAGGTTGAACCGAAAATTAGTTTCAATAAGACCAGGGGAATTAAATTTCCTAGTACGCACCACAACATAATTCATAGTTCTTGTGAGGATAAGAAAAGTAATATTTGGTTATCTTGGAACTTTAGAATTAATAATAACGATGTATCACAATGGAGGCTGGTGGTCAGTTGATTAATGAAGTTCATGATGATTTTTATACTTTCAATAGATATAGTAACAAATTTGTGATATTAGTAATTTTAACAAGACATGTGCTATTCCAGGAGATTTCAATGTTGTTATTTCTATAAAGGGAAAAAAGAAGAGGGTAGGAATCCTCTGAGCATTGCTCTGAGAGATTTTAATGAATGCATTGACTAATGTGGATCAATTCAGTTACTAAAATTTGCTTGGAATTTCCTTAATTTAATAAGCAATGTGGTAAGAAGATAATTATTTGTAGTCTTGATAGAGTTTTGTTTAATCTGAAATGGATGAAGAAATATGGAGGTTGGGATTACCAATAGGATCTAGTGGGATTGCATATCATAGACTATTGATTTGATCTGGCAGTATCATCCCTAAAGCAAATAATATTCCCTTTAAATTTCATAAAATATTGTTGTCATATTTCAGAACGAAAAGATTACAGGTAATCCCATTTTCATTTTTCATGAATAAACATAATAGATTAAAGTAAAGTTTGAAGAAGTGGAATTGGGAGGTGTTTGTGGATGTTAGTGTGAAATTGAAAGAAGTTGAAGCTAAAGTTCTTGAGATTAATGCCATCTTTGATGTTGATCACCATGACATAAATCTTCTTAATAATGTTGTTACTTCAAGAGGTCAATATGATTTGGATACTTTGAATTATAGTACTATATTGAGTCAAAATGCTAGAGTAAATTGGATTAAAGATTCTGATAATAATACTTATTTTTTTCATACTTCTATCAAGATGAGCAAGCTATCAATGCAATTATAGAACTTGAAAAAGTTTATGACTCTATTATAACTGATCAACATGATATTGCCATTATATTATATTTGATTATTTTACTTATAAATTTGAGTATCGACATGTGGTTTCTCTGATTATATTCTTGATGTTGTGCTACAAGTTATTACAGACGTTGATAATGTTATGTTGGAATCCTTACCAATTGATGATGATATTAAAGCTCCAATTTTTGATTTAAATCTTAATGGTGCACCCTGATGGTTTTTCCGATGCTTTATATAGAGCTACATGGAACATTATAAGTCCACTTTTGTTTGCAGCTATCAAGTACCGTTGGGAATTCATACCTAATGGCCTTAATACAAATTTTCTGATTTTGCTTCCTAAACAAGAGGTGCTAAAAAGGCAATTCAGTTCACACATATAGATCTTCGTAACTTTTGTTTTAAAATCATAACAAAGATTATGACCATAATATTAGGTAGTTTTATGCACAAGATTGTTTCTACTCAATAATATACCTTCATTAAAAGAATATATATCCATGAACAAATTCTTCTTGCTTCTGAATTAGTGAATGAAATGATTATTGGATTATATGTAGAAATAGGCCTGGTCTGAACCCACACTTTCATTCCTAGGCCACTTTTTTTATTTCTTGCTAGACTAGGCTAGTTAAACGGTTTCCATCCAATTTAACCATTTCGGTCAATTTATCGCGTTGACTTGTCAATATCTCGCAAAAATATCAAATGAGGAGATATCACAGATGTGGTAAGATTACCAAAATATCCTTCACACGTATGTCAGTCGTCACATGTGATAAGATGTCCACCTGCCTCGATAGGATCTCCATGTGTTGCTATCTGAGAGCCCGATCTAATTATCACGATATCTCGAGGATTAATCAACGACCATGATAGTTCTTCATTCTGTAGCCTTTACAATGGTATATTGGTATCTTCTTTGATTATATGTTTCCGTTTCCTATTTTGTTGTTCTTTAAAGTCACCAACTAGACAAAGACACAGAGAGGGAGCTGATGATTATAAATTCACTAATTGACTTGGGGCTTTTGTTCACTGATCAAAAGGAAAACTTGGGTTTGAATTTGATTTTAATTTGTTTAATGTGCAATGTAAATTTTAGAAATTCTAAACTGTGGTTTATGTTGTATTCAGTTAGGGTATACTTTAATTTACTCTTAATGAGCACCCTTTAATCTTATTTGTTTCAATTGATTGGTTTGTCAAGCAATTTTTAATCTAATTGTTCAGTTGATTGTTTGGCCAACCAGCCTTGTAAAATCATATGATAAAGTCTTAGTTGCCTGATGCTTCATGTTACTTGTGCCAAAATGATTTTTTTTAGAGAATGGTGATTCGATTGGAGTGTTTTACAGTATTCTGAATGAATTAGAAATGGTAGGTTGCTATCTAATTTGAATTCGCAGGGAATTGGAAGGCTTGAAGGTGTTTCCTTGGCAGAAAAAACACCATCATACTATGCACAACAACTGTTTGACAAAAATCACGAACCACGTGTCGTCTTGTGGCAGTCAGCCACGTCCATTATCTTTGCCGCTACACTATCCATGGGTTCTATAGTTATTTTGGGAGGCTTGACAAATATTTAAGAGGTTAAGAACAACTCGGATAGGTCGATTTTGGTTGGATTTCGCTGATTATGGATCAGTTCAGTACAAGGAACATCTGTATGGGATAGCGGCGTTGGTTGTGCTAAAAATTGAGGTGGTAGTGACGGTTAACATTAAGAGTTGGTACCTCTTGTTGGGGCTTGTGAAGGCTAGTTGTTGTGGGTAATATAAGGTGACGGCTGCACAAACTTTCCTGCGAACATTTGCTTGATTGAATGAGAACATGAGGGGAGGTAATGGTCCTGTTATGATTCATACCTACTACTTAATAATGGAGTGGGTGTAAGAGACTGCTGAAGGAGATGTTCACAGTTTGCTGTGGGAGATTACCAAGTAAAAGTGGACCGAGGGCTAGATGGACTATTTTTAGCAGTTGTTGCTATAGATGTATGAGCTGTTGATGGTGTGAAGGAACTGGTGGAGGAGCAGTGATGATTGTCAGTGGGACTATCTCTTTCTCACTGAACTGGATTGAGCCGAAGAATATGGAGTTGTGGTTGGCCGAGTGAAGCTAAGTTTTTGCTGAACATGGAGCTAAAAGAGAATTTTAATTCTCTTTGCATACAAGAGTATTGTGTTTACAATAGTCCGGCTACTCGGTGGAAGAAAAGGTGATTGTACGTGTGAGGTAGTAATGCTACCATGTGCATGCATGGGTAAGGAAAGAGGTTTCCATTGAAACGAGCAAGGAAACATCAGGCTCTTGGTCACTGGTTCGTAAGTAGCGACTAGATGGGGTTATCGGTGCCATTGAATCTGTCGCCATCGACCAAGCTTATCACTGCCAGCCAAAATGGTCCGGAGCTATGGAAACATGGCAGAAATGGATAGATTTGGTATCGGGTATTGGAGCTTGATGCTATGGATGGATCGAACTAGAAAACTAACATGGACTGGTGGAGTATTTCGAGCCTTGATGTCATTGTATAGAGCTCGAGAACGGATCTTGGCAGAGATGGACATGGAGTTGACTTGATCGAAAATAAAAGATGTGTTGTTGTTAGGTGCTAATGAGTTAAGACAAGAATGAGAGAACGTGCCAGCGATAGAACGATATGGAAGTGTTGCTCGAATTTGAGAAGTTAGCAGGATGAACGAAGGATGACAGAAAGATGATGGACGTGGTTCCGTAAAACAGTGACTCTAGGACGAGATAGAGTTGACGCTGGACAAGAAATAGAGTTGTAGAGACCAAGTATTCTGTGGATGGAATAAAATGATGGATAGCGCAACTCGAGAAGATAAGGAACGTACATGGGTTGGAAATGAGCATGGAGTTGCTGTGGGTGGTTTTTGCCGGTGAATGCAGATGATGATTTGGTTGGGTCGAAATAACCGATTCAAAGGACTGTCTTGTCATTTTAAGTGCACCTAACGGTGCTAACTTTCCATCCATCACTTTTGGTCAAAACTTTCCTAGTCTAGCAATAAATAAAAAAAGTGGCCTAGATTTGAAAAGCACCAAAAAAACAGGCCTATTTCTGTAAAAAGCCCATGATTATTAAAAGTATAAGATATAATGTGAGCCTTGAAATGAACATTTCACAAGCCTATGACACTCTTAGTTGGCATTATCTTATTGAAGTTCTAAGAAGATTTGGGTTTTCTAGTTAAACTATGTAAGTGGTTAATAGTTTTGCTCGACACTTCTAGATTCTCTGTTATGGTGAATGGAGGGTTATGGGGTATTTTGGAGTTGGCAGAGGGTTCAATCAAGGTGATCCTTTATATCTCCTTTTCCTGAAAAATATATTTTTGTTATGCTTATGCCATGAAAAATCAGACTTGCTTATCTATGGTCTTGTTATCTGAAAAAGAAACTTGTAGTTTGGATGACCAAAATTCTACCCA
This sequence comes from Papaver bracteatum, assembly GCA_023529315.1. Taxonomy (NCBI): domain Eukaryota; kingdom Viridiplantae; phylum Streptophyta; class Magnoliopsida; order Ranunculales; family Papaveraceae; genus Papaver; species Papaver bracteatum. The sequence goes on along the minus strand of JAJJWX010002382.1, from coordinate 889,676 downwards.
TTCAAGCTAGAAAAACTCTTATTAGTTTTCTTCTTAGTAGCATTCCATTTATAATATGTTTATATATAAATGGGCTAAGAAGATAATTTTGTTGTTATAAAGTCAGACTTGCTTATATATGGTCTTTTTATCTGAAAAAAGAAACTTGTAGTTTGGATGAGCAAAATTCTACCCATTCAAGCTAGAATAACTCTTATTAGTTTTCTTCTTAGTAGCATTCCATTTATAATATGTATAAATGGGCTAAGAAGATAATTTTATGAGTATAAGAGGATAATTAGAAATTTTCTTTGGTCAGGAATTGCAAATGATAAGAATTTAGTCACCATTATTTATGGAAAAATTTGTGTACCAAGAGAAGAACATGGTTTGGGCATAGGAACTGGAGGATACCAAAAGGCTCTTTTTATGAAGTTTCTCTGGAAAGTTCAATCCTCTACTGCTGAATATGCTCAATTTTTTCTGGCAGAATACAAAGACAATAAGGATTTTATATTATAGGCAATATTGTGTTTGTCCTGGTATCAAATGGGAAATTCAAAATTTTGATGAGAATATTAGATAGTTGGTAGGTAATGGTAAAAATATTTAAGTCTGGAATGATAGCTGGATTTTGTATGTTGCTATTTGCAAGATATTTCACTCAAATGAATATCTTGAACAATACAAGGATATGATGGCCAATCAATTGATTAACAATAATAAATGGGTAATACTTGAAGAGTTTCTGTTGAAGATTTTCCAAGTATTCATGCTTGTACTGACCAAAGAGCTTGGGGTGGTAATCATAATGGTTTCTTTGCAATGTCTAATGCAATAAAGTCAGAACCCATCTGCCTAAAATAGTTTGGTATAAAAAAAAATGGAATTATTGTCTACATCCTTCCACTTCTAGCAATGTGTGGAAAATCTTAAGAGGTGCATCTTTCACTGATGAGAATTTGAAAAATAGCAGTTTTAATATGGTTTCAAGATCTTACATTTGCCACAAGGAGCAAGATACAATGAACCATTTGTTATGCCATTGAGTCATATCAAATCCCGATCATCCTCGTATATTCGTGACATTCTCTGGAGATGGCTTGAAGGTAATTTTTTCCTTTCTATGCCTTTCTTCTTTAATTCTCTCCTATCCCTCAGTAAATCCAACAGTCCTATCACTAAAGGAAGTATGGTTTGTTGCACTAAAGGAAGTATGGTTTGTTGTTGCTTGTAATCTCATGGTTGAGATTTGGTTTTTGGGAAATAAAGTAGTTTTTGAAGGTTTGGTTCCTAACAGTGAGAAACTAAAGTACAAAATCATTCATATTACTCAAGAATATGGAATCATAATAAAAGGTAAAATGTGGGGAAATAGTTATGGAACCAAGACTTTTTTTTTTTTTTTTGTTGAGAATCGGTATAGGAAAATCAAATATGTCAAAGTCATTAAAGCTTAGTTGCGACAACCAAATGATGAGACTACTGTTGTATTCTTTGATGAAGCATCCAAAGGTAATATGGATCTTGCAGGCTATGATTTTGTTGTTTGTAATCATATTGGTGAATCTATATTTGCAAAATCTGGGGGTATGGACGTGTCTACCAACTACATGGCGAAGATTTTGTCTATTATTAAAGCTCTGGAAGGGGCAACTGATGAGAACCTATTAAGGATCATTATTCAGTCTGGTTCCAAAGCTATCACTACAGCTTTTATGCATCACAAACTTCCTTTGATTTTCTGGAATAAATGGGCTAGTATCAGAACCAAGCTTGCTCCATTCATTTCAAATATGTGTTTCATAGAGTGAATTCTTTGCAGATTTTTTCTCTTAGAAAGGAGTTCATCTACAAAGAAATCAAAAGTTGATGTTCTACCGTGGGCCAGTTGATTCAATTAGAATTGAATTTCCTGATTGTACTTACATTCTTGTGCTTTTAGATTTGGTAGTTTTTCTTCTTGTTGTGTTTTGAAGAGGCTTATGTATCTTAATTTTTTTAGACTTGAGCTCATTTTTGTTTATATTGCCAGTAGGTTTTCTATAATCACCAGGCTTTGTTTGTAACTTTCTGTCATTAATAAAACTTTTCTAAAAGGAAAAAAACAAATTCTATCATAAAAAGTGATTTTTTAAAAATGAGACATTAATACTATGGTTCACATTGCATTGGGTATAGTTTAAAAATATAATATAGTAGTATAGTTTCGAGCTAAATCTCACATTTTCGGGTTTACTATGCATTATATGTATATAATAGAAGTACAAGAGCGTGATTAGGATTTTAAGTGTGTGGTTAATCAAGGTAGTCAATCAAGTCTAGAAGTGGGGTTAAAAATTTAAGTGGGTAATTAATCAAATTTTTTTTTTCTTTCAAATTTGGTTAAATTTTTTTATAGCTACAAAAATAATAGTTCTGAAATGGTTTTCCGAAGCAATTATAAATGTTTGTAAAAGTGTTCTGAGCAAGTGTAAAGATTAGATATTGGTTCGATTTCTAAGTGTAGAGAAATCAAACAAGATGTTCCCTTGTTTTATCCATAAAATTTCTAACAAGTTTTATGCTATCATACTCAAAAAGCACGATGGTGAGATAATTTAAATGGCGACCTAATTTGGGATAGCTTGAGGTTTATTTATTTTATTTTCTAAGAGCAACTGCAGTGTTGCGATCGAAACCAAAGACTAAAGAGAAAAAAAAAAGACCAAATTTTGGGTTTAGTAGGTGTTGTAACGCTACGGTGGGAGGAGTAAATTTGGTGGGGCGCAACTTAAAGTTACACCTGAATTGCGCCCCATTAATTTTTTATTTTTTTTTGGGCGTAAGTTTGAGTTACGCCCCAATCAGGTGTAACTCTTATTTGCGCCCCACTTTTTTTTTTTTTTTTTTGTCTTTTATCGTCAGACGCACTTATAAATTACGCCTGTTCGGGCGTAACTTTAAATTACGCCCGACTAAAACTAAACTAAAGACTATATTTGGTATGGTTTTTGGTTTTAGTCTGGTATTTGATCTTTACTCCCTCTCCACTGCATCTGCTATTTGATCTTTACTATGGTATTTGGTCTCCCACTACGGATGCTCTAAGACATTTATTATTCTTTGCAGCTCACTAGAATAAAAAATCTTTTACCACCGGTTAAATTCCATCCATCACATTGCAAAATCTTTATACAAAAATGTGAACAATACACTTCGAGCTAAATGACAAGTTAAAATCACTAATCTGTAATAATTAGATTATTATTATTATCTGTGAATATGAGTACTAATGTTTTTTTTTTTTGACACGATCAGCAGGGATTAAAGGGCCCCCAATCCAACAAGAAAAAAGAAAAGGAAAAGAAAAACAGGACAAGCCCAAAGGGCTAACAACTAAAGTCTATAATAAACCTTTTGACAGCTATCCTCAAAAATAATAGCAGCAAATTCTTCCCCTAAACTCTGCCAATCTAGAAGCACAAAAGTAGAAGGAGGATAAATGCCTGCCAACCAGTCAGCTGCGCGATTCGTCTCACGATAAATTTTATCAAAATTTATCCACTCGAATTGTTTCCTCAGTCTAACAATCTGTCTCCAAATATACTGCACATTCCAAGGAGGAGCAGAGTCTTTGCTATTTAAAAACATTACTGCAGTCAGAGAATCCATACCAAAGTGGACTCTTTTAAAACCCTTGAGGATAGCCGCCTTCATACCCACCAGAACGCCTTGAATCTCATGATCAAGAACAGAAACTGCAATAGCAGAACCTGCAACAGCACAAAGACAATCTCCAGGATTGTTTCTGATAATAGCACCATAACCACCAAAACCATCACCCAAAGAGCCATCAGTATTAATCATGACAGTATCCCCTTCAGGTCTTAACCAAGTACATCTTAATTCAATTTTGAGTTGAAAAGAACAAGAGATATTCCATAGAGTAAAAAAATAGCGATTCTGAGGATTATCTTCAATTTTAATGTTATGAGCAGCTAATTTCAGTTTCACAGCTTGAGTGATCAACCAACTCACCTGATCAGCAGAATTGTGTTGTTGTCTAAACACTCTGGCATTTCTTTCTCTCCAAATATGATAGACATAACTATTGAAAGTTAATTTCCTGATAGAAGTAATGACAGATTTAGCCACAAAAGTAGTAGCACACCAGTTGATCTCTTCATTCCATTTAGCCCTTTGACCAGTTACATAACCCAACTTAATTAATAAGCCTTGCCAGATCTGAGAAGAATAAGGGAAATGTAGAAACAAATGATTCTCATCTTCTATACTGTGGTCACACAAAACACAATTGGGAGAAACCTCCATACCCCATTTAATAAGCATATCTTTAGTCTTCATTCTATGATTGAGAGCCACCCAAGTAATAAAAGAGTGTTTAGGAATATGCATTGTAAACCACGCCAAACCATTCCAGTCAGGGTAAACTTGAGGACTTCTGAGAGCTTTATAAGTATACTTAACAGTAAACTCACCTGAGGAGCTAGGCATCCATATGACTTTATCTTGAACACTAGAATCAACACAAACTGAGCTAATCTGAGAAATGATGTCAGCTGTGAATAAGTCATTAGTATGAGGTAATTTCCAAGCATCATTTTCAATATATTCAGAGACACTACAGCCCCTACCAAGAAACACAGTATTTATGATGTCACTAGGAATCCATTCCACCAATCTTCCATTTGGATGCCAATTTCCAGATAAAAAAGAAGTATCAATGCCATTACCAATATTTATCTTTAAGAATTTTGCAACTTCTTCCCTCTAATCAAGGATATTTCTCCAACTCCAAGAAGCATCTTGGGGACAATTCATAGTCCAAAAACATTTGTCTTTTATTAGATTAGCTTTCACCCTTCAGTCCAAAGAGAATGTTTGTCAGAAACTAAATCCCAAATATGTCTCATGCTAGCAGCAATATTATTAGTGTGTAAATCTCTAATAGCTAAACCCCCTTCTTTAAAAGGCAGACAGACTTGAGACCAACCAATAGGACAATTTGTTTTCTTCTCCAAATCAGCACCACCCCACAGAAATTTGTTAAGAATATAATTCAGACATTTGATAACTTTCTTGGGCAAGATGAAACAAGAAATCCAGTAAAAAATCACATCATTCAGCACACTCTTAATGAGAAGTAATCTACCTCCATAAGTTAAGGATTTTGCCTTCCAAGATTTAACTCGATTAGTAACCTTATCAATTAGAGGGATATAGTCTTAAAAGGAAAGTCTAGTTGATAGTAAAGGAAAGCCTAGATATTTCACAGGGAGATCACCAGAAATGCAGTCCAAACAAGATATAATATTCTGCAGGTTTATCATATTTACTGAGGAATGAAAAAGCGCAGTTTTTTCTTGACTCACCTCCAGGCCAGTACAAGTACTAAACTTCTTGATAGCAGTATGCAAAGCTGAGGCAGATCTCAAATCCCCTTTGAAGAATACTAGCACATCGTCTACGAAACATAAATGAGTAATAATGGGAGATGGACATCTAGGGTGAAGACCAAGCTCACCAGAGTTCACTTGTTGATTAAGACAGACACTCAAGAATTCCATAACCATGACAAATAAATAGGGAGATAACGGACATCCTTGGCGAAGACCACGCCTAGCCCCAAAATAACCATAAGGAGAACCATTTATCATAATTGAATATCTTGCCGAAGAGATGCAACTAAAAATCCATTGAATGAATAAAGGGGGAAAACCAAATTTTTCAAGAGAAATAATGATGGATCTCCAACTAACAGTATCATATGCCTTCTTTAAGTCAATTTTCAAAGCACATTTAGGTTCTCCATTAGGACGATGATAGTTCCTTAAAAGTTCATGAGCCAACAAAACATTATCTTGAATAGACCTCCCAGAGATGAAAGCCGATTGGTTCATATTAATCAAATTTCCAAGCACATGCTTCATTCTTAAAGAAATTATCTTAGTCAGACATTTATACATGACATTACAACAGGCAATGGGCCTAAAATCCAGAATAGAATTAGGATTATCTTTTATAGCAACAAGGGTAATGAAGGTGCTATTTACCTCTTTAAGAATCTTAGCACTCTTGAAGAAATTCTGAACTGCAGCAGTAAAATCATCTCCCACAATACTCCAACAAAACTTAAAAAACCAGCTAGAGAAACCATCCGGACTGGGACTTTTACTAGATCCAATAGAAGATAAGGCCACCACAACTTCATCTCTAGTAATAGGCTTGACAAGATTATTGCAATCCCCCTCCTTAAGAATATGGTCAAACTGAATATCTTTGAAGGTATCAAAATCATCAATAAAAGGACTATGAGCATCATCAAATAAAGAAGTATAATAATTTATGCATTCAGAAACAATATCAGCATCCTCTTGTAATAAAACATTATCTCTAGACAACAAAGTAAGGATGTTGTTTCTAGAGTACCTCTCTTTTAAAGAATTGTGGAAAAAAAATTAGTATTTGAATCCCCTAAATCCATCCACTTAACTCTAAACTTTTGCTTAGCTATAGATTCTTCATATCTTGAAATTTTAGCAAAATTATGAATAGATACCTTCTCTTTAACAGCAGACTCAGTACATAGAGGGTGAGTTTGAATATGCTTTTGAATCTCTTTCAAATCAGTCCTAGCAACCTCAACTTGATCAGAAACATTCTTAAATCTTTCTTTCTTCCACTGAATGATAGCATTTTTGGCTCTCTTAACTTTGGTAACAAAAATAAACATAGGGTTACCTCTCACAGGAGCAGACCAAGCATTTCTCACTAGATCCAGAAAATCATTTTCCTCTGTCATAAAATTATAGAACTTAAAGGGAGGAGGACCATGATGTCTGTTCTCAAATATAGAAACAACAATCGGAGAATGATCAGAAATACCAGCTTCTAAAAAAACATCCTTGGAATCAGGGAAATTATTAATCCATTCCATGTTAACTAAACCCCTATCTAACTTAGATAAAATTCTATTGTCATCTGTGTGACCATTTGTCCAGGTATAAAGAGAACCAGAAAAAGGAAGATCAAAAATATGACTTTCTTGAGTACAATTCCAGAAATCAATATAATTCTGAGGAGATAAATTACCACCCAACTTTTCATGAGGAAAAAGTATAGAATTAAAATCACCAACAACTAATAAAGGAGAAGAAGAAGAAACAGTGTAACCTTTAATGTCAGCCCACAACTGTTCCCTAATTCTTGCATCATTACTTGCATAAAAAAAACAAACCATAAACTTCAGACTCCTGCTAGTAGTAACTTCCACCAAGATTAATGGATCAGAAGTTTGAGTAACCCGAATCTGCACCTCCAAAGGATTCCAACCAATCCATATTCTACCAGCTTCATTATAATTGTAATTATCCACAAAAACCCAATCAGGTCTAATAAAACTTCTTATTCTGTCTTTATTAAGTCTCTGGACATGAGTCTCTAAAATACCTACAATAGATATATTATTATTCCTAATAAAATTCCTAACTTCTACTTGTTTAAGAGGATCATTCAATCCTCTTATATTCCAACAACCAAGATTAAACTTCATTATCAACTAGAGGTTTAGACTTTCTACCTCTAAATCTAATCCCCTTTGATGAATACTTTTAACACTTTTTGAAACTTGATACTTCTTGGATAATTGAGATTTAGAAAAATTACCTCCAATAACTGAAAAAGAACCATACTCCTTCACTAGATTAGGGTCGATATTTTCAGCTGCCTTAATATTCACACTAAATTCCCCCGTATTCTTACTGACTTCTTCAATAGCAGTAGTAACTTCCATTAAAACCTCAAAAGCATTTTTAGTTTGTATACCAGAAGGAACTTCAACAGAATTATCAGCAGTAATAGAATCCTTAGAACCAGAATTTATAGGAGTTACCAAATTATCAAATAATCTTTTCCTAGAATCCTGTGGTAGATCACTCACAGTTGAAGGAATAACATCCACCATGGTCTGTTCACCATCATCAGTAGATTGATCCTCAATGATGTCCTCAACTAAACCTTCCACCAAAGGGGTCTCTTTAGGATCCACATTGGAATTCTTCTTAGTAGTTTTAATAACCCATTCAGTTCTCTGAGTCTTACCTGCACCTTGGGATTTATGTGGCTGTTGTTCACTCAGCAGAGTTTTAGGACAGTGAGCCTCATTGTGTCCAAATTTTTTACAGCCATCACACTTTGGTGGCTTCCAAGGGCATTCCACCTGAACATTAAAAGCTACTTTTCCATCTATAACCACAGGGATTTCAGATGGGAAATCACAAGAAGTATCTATCTCCACACACTCTAGCAAAGTTCATCCTTGATCTCTCATAAGTCTTCTTATCCAACATCAAAGGAGTACCTAAAAAACTGGCAATAATGCCTATACCTTTCAGATTCCACATAAACATAGGGATTTTCATTAAATTGAACCAAATAGGAACTGTTTTCAAATCCTCCACCACTTGCTCCACTAGAGGAGACCAAGGTCTAATCAGAAATAATCTAACCAATAATGACCTCTTTCCAAAACAACTTGTCTATCATCATCATTATTGAATTCAAACACAAAAGTTGCATCACTATGAAGAGTCATATGGACATGGCCCTTTAATTTCCATATACGCATAAGAGAATTCTTCACAAAATAAAAGGTAATCGACGACCCACAAAGGAACCAACAACAAGATTTCCAAATTGCTTGATATTATCTTCAAAATCAGAAAGAGAAACAACAGTTGCCTTCTTACCATTAAAGAGCGGAGGAGCTCTATAGCCTAATTCCTCCGGCTTCAAATACGAGTACTAATGTTGATTAGTTTTACGGTTAATTCTGGTATTCCCTCGCCTAGAAAGACGAAAAGAGCATAATTTGTCTTTTCCTGCTTTACCCCTCGAAAAAAGAGGAGATGCTGTGCTGATTCAGTGATGCAGCTTTTGTTAGTTTGTGCTCGTGCTGCCGTGCAGTAGAAAGTAAAGGTCAAATATGGTAATAAAAACATAGACCAAAGGGTATATAATAGTTACTCCTATTGTAGCATCAAAACGAGGATGCGCGTAATGAAGAGAAAAGGAAAAAAAGAGAGCAGAAAAAGATCAGGGTGCTCAGCACCAAAGACGCAGGCCTTATGTGTTATATCATTCAATCTCTCTCTTATGGTACAGTGAGAAAGAGAGAACAGAGATTCTGTAGAGAGAAAAGGGTGGGGGGTTTATCAATTATCATTGAGGAGGTTTTGCTTTAGGTTATTAGACGAATGAGAAAGAGTGTTAAACAGAAAAAGACTAATGTGTGTAATGGTCGTCTGATATTTGCAGCCAAAGATGAGGGGGGCCAAACATTGACAACACTCCGATTCTACTATCTGTATCATCAACTTCTCTCTTTATATTTTGTTGGTTAATGGATGCAGCAGTCTGTCTCTCTCTATATGACATTTTCTCAAACAGTTCTCAGTCAGTAATAATACTGACATGAAATTTAACTGAAAGGAACAGTCTTATTAGTATTTCTCTACCTCTCTTTTATCTTTATATATATACAGGAGGAGACATTCATTGAAGGCTAATTAAGGTCGTGGATAATGGGTTCTCTGATATTTATTGATGGCCTACAATTTGAAAAGAAAAGAAGAAAAAAGGATTGAAAGAAAGAAAATAAAGAAAAAGGAAGGAAAAAAAAAAAAGGAAGAAAAGCAAAGACATGGTGTGGGTTCTGTACTGTGTCTTCAGTTTGTCCCCCCACAAACCCATGACCCAATTCTTTCTTTCTCTCTCTCGCTCAACCATGTATGTATATGTGGAATTTTAATAAGAGAGAGTGTTTACTTACTGTCCACAACCCACCATCAACATTGGCTTTTTGCCTTTTGTTTTGTGTGTTTTTCTTTCTCATTGTAATTGTCTATGTCTGCTACTACTGCTCCCTCCTCTGCTCACTACTGCAAATGGGGGAGTGGAATCATACTTTGAGTTTCTTGTTATTATTTGATCTTCTTCCTATTCCATCATTTTTTTGTTTCTCTCATCTTTCTTTCTTGTACTCTTATTTTACTTTTTTCATGTTTATCAATTTTGTTTTTTGTCAAGCTTTAGTTAGTGGTAATAGCTTTGTCGCTCTAAAAAAGTATGAATTTCTTGCTACTTTTTGATTTTCCGTCCAGTTTTCTTGTGTTTTAGCTCTTTGGGCTCTCTGGAATTCACTGTTTATTTTGTTTTGCTTCTAATACCTATCTCTCTATATATAATTCCCTTTTTTTGGGGGGTGGGAAGAATACTGGGAATTCATGGAATTTGATCTCAACCATGATATGAATATGAAGGAGGGGGATAACATTGTTAGTTTTCATGGAGATTATGATAAAGATGGTGTTGCTGGTGGTGGGGGGTGCTCTTTGTCTTCATCGTCTTCATGTTGTTCTTCTAATTCAGCGTCTTCTACAATCTATTTGGAATTGTGGCATGCTTGTGCTGGCCCTCTCACTTCCTTACCCAAGAAAGGTAGTGTCGTTGTCTACTTCCCACAAGGTCACTTGGAGCAGGCCAATTCCTCTTCATCTATTCAATGCTCGGGGAATCCAAGCTTTGGCCTCCAACCTCAGATCTTCTGCAGAGTTGTTAACGTGCAATTACTTGTATGTCGTAACTTTCTATCTATAAAAATTTTGTTGGTTTCATGTTGGTGTGTCACTCTCTCATCTTATTTGCTTGTTTCACTTTTCCTATGTGTATGGAGTTAGGCCAACAAGGAGAATGATGAGGTCTACACACAGTTGACCCTGTTCCCTCAACCAGAGGTATATATATGTTATTCAAATTTCTCAAGAGTTGCTTTTGTACTTAATCTTATTGGTGCTATGGAGTGATAGCAGTAATGTCAAGAAACTAAGAAAGCCTACTGATTAATAATTCTGTCTTTATTGTATTGGAACATCGCGGCACATTAGCTAGTTTTACTCAGTTTTGAAGCATAATGTATCTATATATATTTCGTGTAGTCGGGGGATACAAATTTTGGGGGGAAAGGACATGAAGAGGAAGTGGGACTGGAGGAAGAAGGGGTTGGAGATTTACCGTCGAAATCGACTCCTCACATGTTCTGCAAAACCTTAACAGCTTCAGACACTAGTACCCATGGTGGTTTTTCTGTGCCTCGAAGAGCCGCAGAAGACTGTTTTCCGCCTTTAGTAAGAATTCCATTTGTGTTTCATTTCTCCTCTATCATAACTGATTTGTTAAAATTTGTTTTCAATTTTGTTGGAGCTTGATGGTACTTTGTGCTGCAGGATTACAAACAGCAAAGGCCCTCTCAGGAGCTTGTGGCCACAGATTTGCACGGTGTGCAATGGAGGTTTCGGCATATTTACAGAGGTGAGTTTTGATAAATATTAGTACAGCACATTCTGAGGTTTCGGCAATTTAAAGTGAATTTCACACAATTAGAAAGTGGATTTTCAGGTCAGCCACGTCGTCATCTACTTACTACTGGCTGGAGTATTTTTGTAAGCCAAAAGAATCTTGTCTCGGGAGATGCAGTTCTATTTCTGAGGTATAAATGGATAATTGAAATCTATGCTCACCTATTTCAAATTTTGTGCGAAACCTGATGTGAGATGTTGTGGATTTGTAGAGGAGAAAACGGAGAACTGAGGTTGGGAATTAGACGAGCTGGTCGACCTAGAAACAGTATTCCTAATTCAATTCTTGGAGACCAGATTACGAATCTCAATGTTCTTTCTCCAGTGGCTAATGCAGTATCCACCAGGAGCATGTTTCATGTTTTTCACAGCCCCAGGTATATTTATATAGTTTTATACTGTATCATCTGACTGGTTCAAGCAAAGCATGAAATACGCACACACTCCCTTACATACATATACTAATATGAGTGGGACTCATGTGAGTATGGATGAGTGACATTTAACTCTTCTTATTACATTTGCTCATGTTGCTATGTTAACAACCTTAGGTTTTCTAACACGTAGAACAACATTTTTTATTTTTTCCGCATGGTAGATAGAGAGATTGATACTACATCTGGGATTATGCCATATTCACTTGTTCAGACATGTTTTATACAGGGCTAATCCGGCAGAATTTGTCATACCATACAAAAAGTATTTAAAAAGTATCAATCATCCTTCAGCTGTTGGGATGAGATTCAAGATGAGATTTGAGATGGAGGATACAGCAGAGAGGAGGTACGATAAACTTTCTTCCACCTTTTTGATCTTTTTCTTAATCGAAAACCACTGTTCAAGAAGCGAGTGATGTTTTGCAGGTGCAGTGGTTTAGTGACTGGAGTTAGTGATTTGGATCCCTATAGATGGCGCGATTCGAAATGGAGATGCTTAAAGGTACATCCCTTGCAAATTTGTGCTCAATTCTGGATTTTCAGGTCAAAATGATCATATGTAACATTTATTTTTTCTTGGAATCACTTCAGCGAGACCAATTACTTTGACTCGTCGATTCAACTTGTACAGCTATATTGATAGTTTCATTCTATTAGTATCTAGTCATTGTATACTTGACAGCAGTTCCTGTGCATGATTAATAACACTGATTTGTTGTCTTTAAAATTCTTTGTTTGAGCAATATCGGATATAGCTGGTTTTCCGCGAAATCTATTTCAGAATCTGACAACAAATCCGGTGTGTTATATTTGCCAGTAGAATTCTGTTTTGACGAGGATTCTGTTTTAATGAAAATTGAAATTGATGCCTGTGTCAGTTAACATGCCTGTACAGACCAACTTATATGATGCAAGGTGGTATTCATACATGACCCAATTTTGTAGATGATCAGCATTTCATTACTTGTTATCCTCTAAAAAAGGTAAGAACTTGTGCAGAAATCATTGTTTGCTTCTAATGTCAACATATTTTGACGGCCAACAGGTCATGTGGGATGATGATCTTGTGGGCAATCATTTTGACCGAATTTCTCCATGGGAGATTGAACCCACCTCGTCTGCTCCAGTGCTGAGCATCCCGTCTGCTCCGAGGCTGAAGAAACTGCGGACATTGGAGTCAACATCGCCTGACCACCCTGTCTCAGGTATCTTGCTGTTAAATTTGGCGAAGCTAATTTACCGATATTGTACTCTCAGTTTTGGCTTATTTCCTGTAGGGCCAGGAGGTGTTGAGTTCTTGGGTTTCAATGAGTCTGGGAGATCCTCTAAGGTCTTGCAAGGTCAAGAAAATTTAGGTCTTAGGTCACCTTTCTATGTTGGTGACGGTAAAAACCAAGTAGTGGACTTCGCTATGCCCAACTCTACTAACAGAAGCCTCGCATCAACTGGGTTTCAAGAGATTGGCGATCGTTTCCGCGCGCAACCGAGTACTTTCACAGGCTTTTCGGGATCATCAAGATTCCAGGTCTTGCAAGGTCAAGAAATTTTCCCTTCCCTTTCTGTTCATGGAAGAACTGATTTCAACCAAATTGGTTCTGACAAGAGCAATCCACATTCTATAATGTTCAACTCTTACCAGAGACCATACCCAAATTTCTATCCTTTAGCTTCTACGGATGTTAGAGCAATGCTCATGCCGTACACAGATAAATTCAAAGAAAATCCTGATTTTATGACAAATTCTCAGAGAGAGCCTATGCAATCCAACTTGTCTTCCACTCAGCGAAGTTTCTCGGGTTTCTCTGCTATGACTGGGGATGAAATCTGCAATTCAAGTAACCCAAATCTTGTGAAAGAACAGAGGCCATTAAACAGTGTATCTCCTCCACCTGTTACAGAGACAAATCTAGGAAGTCATAGTGACGAACTTCAAGATGGGACTAAAGTTTGTAAACTCTTTGGGTTCTCACTGACAGGCGAAGTTCCAACCTCAAACTCGTCAAATTCTAGCAAGAGGAGTTGTACAAAGGTAAGCTGAATCAGATGCAACTCTGGTATTAACTGTCTATGCTTAATTCATTCTTTGTCTTGCTGATTGTAAATAAGCCTGAGTGAAGGTTCACAAACAAGGCAACCTGGTGGGAAGAGCTGTTGATCTCTCAAGATTGGATAGCTACACGGACCTGCTAAGTGAACTAGAAAAGTTATTTAACATGGAAGGCCTTCTAAGTAATCCCGAGAAAGGATGGCAAATTGTATATACAGATAGCGAGAATGATATGATGGTTGTTGGGGATGATCCTTGGCAGTAAGCTTTCAAATCCTCTAAATGACTTTAAGTTTATGACCTCATTAATCATTATGATCAGTTTTAAATTCTCAATTTCTCTTTTATCATTTTTCAAATTGGGTGCTGTCCAGTGAGTTCTGTAGCATCGTGTCCAAGATTCATATCTATACACAGGAGGAAGTAGAAAAGATGACAATCGGAATGATTAGTGATGACACTCAAAGTTGCTTAGAAGAGGCACCTCCAGCAGTTATGGATGTTTCTTAGTCTTCTTCAGTGGGCCAGCTAGATTCTTCGCCAACAGTAACTACGAATTGATGTTTGTAAACGAGTTTTATAACAAGTTGAAAGTTTGCCAATTCTTGGGGTAGGTATATCGTGCTTTACAATTTTACTTTGTCGAAGCAGCACCTATCATTGTTTACTTAAGGTAAACAATTCAACTATTGATATCATGTTTAAGTTGGGTTGTTTAATGTATCAACCATCATATTGTTACTCGTATTTGTTTCAAAAATAAATAATCCGTATATTATACATGGATGACTATGGGGTGGGAATCATTTTGATTCCTGGCGGAGCATTTGGGCAATTTCCCACAATGGGAATTCTTACGACGTACAGATTTGTGCTTTCCGATGGAGGGCGTTTGCACATTCTATCTGTTATGTAAAAAACTTTAGATGTACAACAGTTTAGAGTTTAAATTCTGCATCACGGCTTAGAACTAGGTACCTGTTGGGGTGTATAGGATCTAGACTCTACATTAAGGTATTTAACTTGGTTCTTGAGGCAATATGAATAGTTTTTTCAAATACGACTAGATCTTGGATACTGATTTTTGAGATCGTCCAAGTATTCTGCTTAACAATTAGGTTCAGGAACCTTATGTCTATATACATACTGATTGAGTTGAGGTTGAGATATTAACTCTATATACATATTGTCAAGGGTCATTAATTTGGTCCGCTTGCAATTGTATTAAGTTGTGTCTATACAGGTTGCCGAACGAAAAAGTTGGGTATATTTGGTATCAGATTAGGCAAACACTGTTGACTTAATAAGTCTGTGTTTGAAACGAAAAAGTTGGGTGTATTTGGACAAGAGTGCAATCTCAATTCTCAATCAACGTATCTCCAGCTTTCGATAGCATAAATTAGTTATGGTGGAATATTGCTATGCGTTCCTTCTTACAAGCTCGTGACTTTCAAACACGGGTTCTTGTTGTAAGTGGATATAATGCTCCACTAGTTGGAGAAGGAGTTGTTGTTGTTCCAAAAGGCCTAGAAACATATGACGACGAAGAAATCAAAGCTTCTAAATGCAACTCTGATGGATTAAATGACATTATTCACGCCATAAACCAAGATCTTCAACATCATGTGTCTAAGTGCACTAGATCAAAAGATGCTTGGGATATCTTAGAAACCGTAATTGAAGGGAAGGAAGCCAGTCTTCAAAACTTAACTTCTGATTGAGAAAACCTTCGTATGTCTGATGAAGATTCGTTCGAAGAATTTAACCACAAATCATCTGAAATTGTGAACACTTGTTATTCACTAGGAAAGACTATTCCTGAACGGGATATTGTGATGAAAAATCTGAGATCTTTAACAGCTCGATACGAGTCTAAGAAACATCCATAATGAAAGGAAACGATCTTAATATACTTTCCAGAAGCACTCTTGCTGGAAATTTAAAGATCTTTGATTCTGAACAGAAAAGACGAGTTAACAATCACAGTACAAGCACTTTTGCTCACTGTTGATAAAGACTCTGTTCTATGTCTTGAACAACTTGTCGAAGAAGATGAGAGTATCTTAAACTCTACTCTCTTACAGTTTGCTCAACAGATCGCGAAAAAAGAAGATCTTGTCATAACTCTTCTCATGCAAGATGTTTTACTAACTATAATGTTCAAAACATCAATGACACCACTCACTGTGTTAAGTGTTTTATGTATGTCCTAACAAGGAGTACTGTGAGAAAGCCAAAGTCTTTATGGACACCCTAGACTATTATCCAGATGTTGACCTATCTCTTAAGGGTGAGATTCGTACTTGTACTGTTAATGATCATGTTTATAATCTCAATAGTTCTTATTGTTTCACACAAAGTAATTCTTTTCCTCCAGAAAAAAAAATCAGTCTCTTAACTGAAAAAATTCATTTGTTAAAGACAAATCGCCAACTGAAAATGAGCTTATGTTTTAAAAAATTGATAATATGAAATATGAGATTGAACAAATGAGAAGGAACAAATAAGAATTAATAAACTTATTCATGATCTTATTGTTCATAAAAAAAGGGAAGAATCGACCTAGGTCAAGAAATTCTAACAAGATTTTTTTTTACTCGTCAATAAAATTCAATAAAAAAAGCAAAGAACTGTACAAGGACTTAGGCCATATTTTAACAACTAGCCGCAATGGCCATCTAAAAGCCTAGCCTATTTGAATCGAAAATAAATTTTGCCAGGCCATTCCACAGACGGAATAAAACCTGGCCTACCTTTGTAAAACTCATAAATATCCCCAGCCAACAAACATGCTTGCTTGGCCAAGGTGTCTGCTGAAAAATTAGCTTCTATGTAGCTATGAACATAGCGAATATTGCTATGATAAACCTTCGCTAACTTTCACTTCTGAACAAGTTGCCAAAGCAGCTCACCACTTTGAAAAGCTTGAATACAACTCATTGAGTCAGATTGGACGCAAATGTTCCAAACATTCCAATTCTTGTCTAGCATCAAATCGTAAATAATAGCACGCACTTCCGCATAATAAATAGTTTGCCAACCAAGACCAACACAAAGAGAACCAAGTATTATTGCAGTGGCATCACGAAAAATTACACCAGCACCAGCCTGGCTTGGGTTTCCAAGAGACGCACCATCACAGAAAATCATAATTTCACCTTGATTAGGAGGGGACAAACTAATCTCAATATGCGTGGAATTCTTGCTCGATCTATGCTGCACCTTGAAATAATTTAAAATGCGCAAATCCTCCATATTGTTAAACATACGGCTCTTCATTCGAATAGAGTTCACAGATTACCTGATAAACCCTGCCTTTGAAACCAATCCAATTGACCGCAACACCATCGAAAAAAGCTTTATTGCGCAGCTTCCATAACTCTATTACAATTGCGATATTAGCTACTAGCCACAAGTCTTTTATCATCCTACTACACCCTTTTGCATCCTTATAAGAGGCTACAAAATATTCACTCGGCTGTAAGTTTTCCAGCAGCCCATGCCTAAATTCGCTTGGCAATTATGCAATGCCAAGTAATATGGCTGATAGACTCGCTACTCTTCTTGCAGAAATTACACATAGTAGGCATGCTCCTTCCAGTCTTCTTAATCACATTATCCTCAGTTGCACAACATTCCTTACTCCAAATTTTCGAATATTGCACCCCCAAAGTATGATGCATAACTGATCTAGAAAAAAGAACAACACTCGGATTCACATCATAAGACGTCCTAATAGTAGCCTTTGCAGACTTAACTGAAAATACTCCCTTGCTATCCAAATCCAAAATTTTATAATCTTCACCACCAACGATGAGAGGTAAATTTTCAGCATCAATATTGCACTGAATCATCAAATTATGCGATCTTGGTGGAATTACCCAAGCACCATCGACAATGAGACCACTAACCTTGGACTTAATATCATTTGGGCCCACAGAAGTAATCTTAAGCCTTTTTGGGATTGAAAAATCACCACACCAATTGTCGAAAAATAAGGAAGTATTCACGCCATCACCAATAATAGAGCGTGTATGCCTTTGAACAAAATTATAAATCCACCTAATTCCAGGGAAAACGGTGGATCCCAATTTATAATCGATCAAATTACCATTGATTTTGAAGTACTTGGCCTTGAAAAATCTAGCCCAAATCTTGTCAGGGTCATGGATAGTAACCCACAACTTCATAAGCATGGCCTTATTCACCACTGCCAATCTTTTAATTCCTAGGCCACCTTCGCGGCTTGGGAAACACAAGCTATCATAAAGCATCGTAAAGTATTTACGTTTTTCAGCATCACCAGACCAAAGAAAATTTCGAATGGCCCTTTCAACTTGCTCAATAATCGTCCTTGGCCACTTGTACACAACCATAGAGTGAATAACATAACTAGATATAACTGACCGAATCAACACATATCTAGCCTGAAAAGATAAAAGCTTACCTTTCCAGCCGGCTAGTTTATCCATAATATTCTCAACCACATTCCTAACATGTATGTAGCGCACAATACCAGGCTACAATTGTATTCCCAAATATTTATCTGGAAACAAAGCCCCGAGAGCAAGTGCCACCTCCATAATAAAATTTGTTTTTATTACGATTAACATATTGGCCAGAAGCCCGTTGATAAATACCAAACATATCCATCAGATTATGTAGACTATGCCAATTTCCTTTGCAAAAAATAAGAATGTCATCCGCAAAGATAATATGTGTAGGAGCCACACCCTTTTTTCTGACCATAGCATGCAAACTCTTCCTTGCAAAATATTTAGAGAGATTACGACTTAAAATATTTTCATTAAGCAAAAAAATCAAAGGTGAAAGAGGATCACCTTGCCACAAACCTCTAGATATACTAAAGAAACCTCCAAGGCTGCCATTAATCAAAATAGAAATCCGAGCAGAATGAAGAATACTAAGTATCCAAGAGCACCAATTTTCAGAAAATCCATATTGATGAAAAACCTCATCTACAAAATCCCAACTAACTGTATCAAATCTTGAGCAATATACAATTTAAATCCAACATTCCCATGCTTCCTTGTTGCGGACAACTCAATGATTAGTTCAGATGCCAAAGCAATATTTTCATGAATATTTTTCCTTTCATAAATGCGACTTGTTCTTCTGAAATCAATTTATTCAGCACCGTACCAAGTATAGTAGCCAAAATCTTCGTGATAATCTTGAAGAAAACATTACTCAAGCCAATAGGCCTATAATCCTTAATTGCATCAGATGTATTATTTTTAGGAATGCGCACAATAAAACTGGAATTAATGCCATTAGGAATTTTCCTTATCGCCCAATAGTTTGTAATGGCATTAAATAAATCTCCAGAAATAATACTCCAGCACTGTCTGTAAAAGATACCTGAGAAACCATCCGGACCAGGTGCAGAATCAGCTACCAAATAAAAAACAACGTCTTTAATCTCCTGCAAAGATAGCATGGTATCCATAAAAACACTCTCGGAAGCTGAGATACTTTCATGATCAATTTCAAACAACTTCGGATGAATATGAGTGTCTCCACCTGAAAAAGCGGGGGTCTAACAACCTCACCCAATATTTCCATTAGAAATCTATATGGACAACTCCGAGTTACTTTCTAGAGAATCAACTACACTCAATCAATAGAAAATATCTCAAGGATTTATTATATCAATCTCTCGATTTTATTTATACTCAAGCAAATAGAATCTGTGAGTCTTTATCAAAGAGAGATAACTTGGATGGTACAAAAGACCAATATCCAAGTGTCAATCAATTTAAATCAACAACCAAGAAGGTCGGATATTCTAATTGATTGAACAACGCACAACCTGTATTATTTCAATTATATAACAAAATATAACGCGGAAAATAAATAACACAGACACCAGAATTTTGTTAACGAGGAAACCGCAAATGCAAAAAAACCTTGGGACCTAGTCCAGATTAAATATACACTATATTAAGCCGTTACAGACACTAGCCTACTCCAAGCTAACTTCAGTCTGGACTGTAGTTGAACCCCAATCAATCTCACACTGATCCAAGGTACAGTTATGCTTCTACGCATCTGATCCCAGGAGGATACTATGTACTTGATTCCCTTATCTGATCTCACCCACAACCAAGAGTTTCTACGACCCAAAGTCGAAGACTTTAACAAACAAATCTGTATCACACAGAAAAGTCTATAAGGATAGATAAATTCGTCTCCCACGAATAAACCTATGAGTTTTGTTTTGTCTTTTGATAAATCAAGGTGAACAGGAAACAATTGATAAAACTAGACTTATATTCCCAGAGAACATCTTAGCTTTATCAATCACCTCACAATAAACTTAATCGACGCATCGAAGAAGATTATTGAGGAATCACAAATGATGAGACGAAGTTTTTGTGACTACTTTTATATCTTGCCTATCAGAGATAGAAATCTCAAGCTAATTATTACAATTGTACTCGTACGATAAAAACAGCAAGATCATATCACACAACTACAAGAAAAGTAGTATCGGTCAGGCTTCACCATCCCAATGAAGTCTTTAAGTCGTTAACCTGGTTTTAGAAGAAGAAAACCAAAGGTTAAAGGACAAATGACTCTAGCTTAGCAAACAAGTATCACACAGAATGTGTGGGGATTAGGTTTCCCAGTTGCTAGAGTTCTCCCTTATATAGTCTTCAAATCAGGGTTTGCAATCAATGTTAGCTTAGTAACAAAGCATTCAAAATTCACCGTTAGATGAAAACATGATTAGATTCAAGCTAATATTTATCAACCGTTAGATCGAAACCATAGATTGTTACACACATATGAAATGCACGTTTGTAGGCTTGTGAAAACCGTACCCAAACTTGTACATTAGTTGGTTCAACACTAGTTAACCAAATGGTTAGCCATATGATAACTTTCATATCAACTGTAGTTGCAGAATAACCTACAACTACACCCTCAATAGAATTAGTAAAAACTCAAGAAGTTCTTGATGATAAATAACAATTTTCTTATTAATGTTCTCAAATGATCACAAAGAAATCTCTAAATGGAATTAGAATAGTTACAACTTTCTCTATTCTCTTTCCTAAAATATTTTCTAACACTCACCAAAAGAACCTCTCGAATTTTACATTTGAACTCCTATTTATAGTAAAATTTGTACAGCTGTTCATGAGTTACGAAGTATCGCAACTTATACTCGCAAAATTATTTCATCCTCGCAAAGCTTCATACTTCTCCACGCTTCTTCTATCATCGTAACATTTTATAACTCTTTTCTCCCGATACTCGTGAACTATTATCTTGCGATATTCAGTACCTACATCTTTCCCCTTCTCATGTCAATTCTACGAAGAAGAAATGATCGTGAGAACATAACCGTTACTTAGTCTTTTAAAATTTTGACACGTCTTTTGTAACCGTTCTTTTTTTTTTTAGTTATTCCCTTATATAACTCCTTTATATTCTCTTCATTTTCTTCTTCTTATTTCCGCAATTCTACCTTCTACTCATACTCTCTATCACTATTTTCTCTGCAATTTATTCTTCTACTGTATCTTCATGAGTTCTCCAAGGTAATTTCCCTCTATCTCTGCGTATTTCATTTGTTCTCCTCTTTAATTTCTATATAATTTGTTATCTGATTTTGATTTATTTCAGCAAAATGACTTCTCATATGAAATCTCAATTAAAGAATCCAAGCCTTAATCCACGAAGAAGAAAATCTGAGAATCAAAAGGTAGTTAAAATACTCTGTCTTCTTTCCTGAACAATATATTGTTGCCTCAGTTTTTAATCTACATTTTGATTCGCAGGTTGACTAAAAACCAAATCCAAGCAAGAGATCTCGAATAACTAAACCCACACCATTAATTCCGATTGATGATTTTCTTCCTGAAGTTGATAAGGAATCTTCTTCACATACTCCTGCCTCTACTCCATTACCTGCTTTTCAATCTCCTATCAATGTCAATTTATCAACACTTCTGAAAGACCAACCCTCTCAAAATATTTCTTCAACTTTTTCTTTTGAAAAACAACCCTCGCAAAATATTTCTTCAACTTCTTCTTTAGAAAAACCTGTCTTGTCCCCAAATCCTTTGAGTGCTATTTCTCCAGACAATTTGCAGCTTGCTATTATTCCTTCAAATTCTTCTCCTCTTCCTCAAGAAATTCGAGATGGAATTTATTCAACTTTCCTAATGTTATCTGAGGTTTTGACCAATACTGCGAAATCTACTAATGTTCGTTCGCAATATGAATTTTGCGAAGTTCTGAATAATTTCGTCAATCCAGATATTTCTTCTTCACGTCAATCCTTGGAAAAAGAAATTGAATCACTTCGCCATTCTTTGAAAGCTTCTCAAGCAGAATACGAGGATCTTCGTAAAGAAAATCATCATCTTCAGAATAATTCTCTGGACTGCGCGATTCTTCGCAAAAGAAATGATGAACTGAAAGGTATAATTACTATCTTCATATTTTCTCTTTTTTTTTTTTTTTTTATATTCTTCATATGCTTGAAACATCCATTAAAACCCATTCCCCTTTATAGAATCCGTCCAGAAATGTAGAAGATTGGTACTTCACCATGAATCAGATGCAACAGAATATCGAACCAAGCATGAAAGCCTCTCAAAGCAATTTTCCCATTTATATAATCTTTACTCGTGTGCTCTTGACAACTATGATGCTCTTTTTCAAGAGAATACTCAATTAATATATGATCGAAATTTTTTGAATGATGACATATCTCAACTTTTTTCTTCCTTAACCAAAGCTAATTTGAGAATAGAAACCTTATTAGAAGAGAACAAAACCTTATCAGAAGAGAAATGTTCTTTTTTGAATACAATGGTTGTTTCTTCGCAAGAATTAAAGACTCTTCAGAATAAATGTTGCGATCAAGAAAATCTTCTTTCTTTGTTGAAAGGTGAACTTGAGGAATTAAAGAAGTCTTCAGATGCTGAAAGAAAATCTTTTGTTGTTGAGAAAAATTCCCTTATTAATAAGAATATAGTCTTGTGTGCTAAGAAGAATCAACTTGAAGAAGATTACTCGTCATTAAAAAGTACTAATGCCAAACTTGCGAAGGATAAAAACTTTCTCCTATATAAAGATCAAAAGCTTCAATCTCGACTTAAAGGATTAGTTGGTGATGGTTTTGATAATGCGATGAATCAGATGAAGAACTGTTGTCTATCTTTAACTCAATCTCTTACTTCGCAAAGAGAAGGTAGTCATTAAAATTTGACTGCCTCTAATATATCTTTAAATTTCGTTATACTCGTAATTTTTATTCTTTGAACTTTGTTTTATTTGCAGAATCTGAGAACCACCTTCGTAATGCAAAAGCTGGATTAGAAGCCTCCTGTTATGAGCTTCGTAAGAAGAATGCTTTGCTTTCTACTCGCTTGATCAATTCTCGTGATCGTGCTACTCGGAGATTCAATTATCTTGCTTATTCCAAGGATATCGAAGATACCAATCATCAAAAGGCTATACTTCGTGAAAGTCATCTGAAAGCTCAAGTATTTGCGAATAAAATTCTCTTATCAAGAGGCTTGCCTCCTGTAAAGATTACTCCTCTAAAGATATCTGACGATGAAGTTACTCGTGAGCCTGATAGTGATTTCGATTATGAGAGTGATGATGAAGATCTTGATGATGAGAAAGAATCTATTCCTCAAGGAGATGTCCCTGCTGCATATTCTTCCAAGGATGATATCTCGCAAAAGTCGAAGGTGCTAATGACCCCTCTGATCTTAAAAATCCAGCACAGAGTGTTGATGAAGCATGATAATATTCCTTGTTCAATTTATCATTGGCTCTCCTTTCTTTCTTTCTTCTGAATTCCTTCCCTTAATTACCGTTGGTTTCCTTTTTTGCGAACAATTCTATTTTTTGAGAAGTACATTTGATGTTTTACGAAGATGATCTATCCTTTCTTTTTGATATTTTGCGAAGATAATTTAACCTTTCTTTGACTAAATTTGCCCCATTTGATCATGTGAAGAGAAATAATATATAACTCACAGATAAAGCTTAGTATATCCTTTTCCCCCTATTATTTCTCTTTAAATGATTAAACATTGTTTGAAGTATTAAAATATCTGCCTCAGTTTATCTTACGAAGTTTCAATCTTTGTAGAAGTATTAGAAGTACCAAATCCATCAAATGAAGAGATATAAGAAGTATTAGAAGTATTCGATCTACCAAATGAATTATTAGAAATACACAATCCCTTTTTCGTATTAGAAGTACTCGATCCACCAAATGAAGAGATATAAAAAGTATTAGAAGTATTCAATTCATCAAATGAAGAAATATAAGAAGTATTCGATCTTTGAATGATTATGTAACATATGACGAAGTATAATGATTATTTAACTTTCACCAAATGAAATATCCATTAAAGAAGTATAATAAATATGAGATATTCTTAAAGAATTATAAGAAGTATTCAATCTTTTTGTGAAATATTCAATATATGGAGAAGTATAAGAAGTATGTAATTCTCGTAAACTTTTACGAATATGAACTTATTTGTATTTGATTGCTATCAAAATCGCATCTTTTGTTAAGTCTTCATTAAAATTCTTCAATGATGTTGTCCTTTTTTAATAGGATTTCTCGTAAAATTCTTCAATGATATTGCCAGAGCTATCTTCTCTTCAAAATATCTTGATGTATATTCTTGTAAAATTTCTTCAATGATATTGACAAAGTTGTCTTCTTTTCAGATCTTCATAATGTATATTCTTGTATAATTTCTTCAGTGATATTGATGCAATAAATTTCATTAATTTCTGTGGTCTTATCATGCCTTCCTAAGTAAAGGTCTTATTTTGCCACCTCTTTTGTATTAATTATTTGCGATAATATGACAAGTCTGAACATTCTTGCGAACATACAACCTCGTGACATTATCGTCTTGCGATGAAATCGCAGGACGTTCTTACACTTTCATGCAAAAACCCATTGATCTCATCTTAACTTCTTTGTATAGTATTTTAGCCTCTTCAGGAATTGTTGCGACAATATGACAGGCCTAAATATTCTTGCGAACATAAAGCCCCATGACATTGCCGTCTTGCGATGAAATCGCAGGACGTCTCTACACTTTCATGTAGCGACCCATTGATCTCATCTTAACTTTATTATGTTCTGCGAGTTCTTTATTCTTTCTTCCCCCTTTTTTTTTTTTTTTTTTTGGAAGGCTCGCAGAACTTCATTTGTCGCACAAATATGACAAGCCTTTATGTTTTCACAAACAAGAAGCCTCGTGACATTTGCGTCTTATAGCACTTATCAGCTCCCTAATGGAGGGTGCTGCCCTTTATCTTCCCCCTGATTGCCCCTTCAAGGAAGCGTACATCGACCATACAAGGTTAGCTCTTCCCATCCTTGTTCGCCAACAACCAGCTTTTGATCGCAACCTCTTATCCTTTTTGCATATAGGGCTTATAGTTACGAGGTTGCACCCTATGGGGTATCTTTGGGCCAAGTGCATCATTTGCCAAGACTTGTCAAAAATGGAAGATGTGGTTCAACCTCACCCGGCACTCTTGACTCAACCGTGTACCTTGGCGCCTTGATCGTTTTCTGCACTTCTTGGGAAAGACAGTATGCCTTAGTCGCCCAGCCTAAATCTTCTTACACCGCATTTTATATTGCGTAATGTCGTTAGATTAGGTGAGAATCCAAGGTGTCTAACCCGGATAGGTACCCCATTATTGGGTTGTACCCCAAAATTTTTACCATGTACTAAGGGCCCTTGGTGGTGTTCCGGTTACCCTTATCCACGTTATAGGTACCCCCTTAAATGACGTACTTTAGGACTTTGCCTCTTACGAATTATAGCTTCGCGAACTAGGGTGTACGCCACAAAGGTTTGCATGTATAAAATTTTCTGCGGCTCTCTTTCTTTTTTGGAGGCTGATCACAGATTGCGGTCTTTTATTCGCTAATTAATGAAATTTTAGTCGGAATATAAATTTTGAAAATTCGTAACTTTTTCCAATTTCCTGCGAGCAAACAATATTCGTAAAAAATTTCATGAGTTTTATGGGTAATACCTTTTCAAATATAGTCTGTTCCAAGGTCTACCGAGCCTCAAACCCATGTCTCTCCCTTATGGATCCATCAACCGATAAGCTCCGCTTCCTACAACTTCTTTAATAACATACGGTCCATCCCATTTTGGTGCTAATTTACCTCCATTTTCTTTTTGATATCGAGGTGTTTCTCGCATGACCAAATCACCTGGTTTATATTCACGTTCAATGACTCTCTTGTTGTATTCTCGAGCTAATCGCTCTTGATAAATCCTCATATGGTGCAACACCTTTTCTCTTTTTTCTTCCAAATCATCCAATTCTCGTAATATTACTCCCGCACTTAAATTTCTTTCCCAAGCTTCTTTCTTTGTTGTTGGAATTACAACCTCTGTGGGTAATACTGCTTCTACTCCATATGTTAGACAATAAGGAGACATTCCAGTTGCTTCTCTTCTAGTTGTATTGTATGCCCAGACTGCGCTAGGTACTTGCTCGCACCACCCTTTGAGATGTCCTTCTAATTTCTTTTTGATTGTATCTGCGATTGTTTTATTTGTTGCTTCAACTTGTCCATTAGATTGTGGATATAACGGGGTTGACTTCCCACATTTTATTCTAAAAGCACTGAGTAACATTTCTATATTCTGCCCCTCAAATTGTTTTCCATTATCAGATACTAGTTGTCTTTGGAACCCCGTGCACCGCAAAATGAGGTTCTCAAATATAAACGTAAAAACATCTTTATCACGAATATCTTGTCTTCGCTTTTACTTCATGAGCTTAAGTGAAATAATCTGTTGCAACTATCAAGTATCGCCTTTGTCCAGATCCAGGTATAAATGGTCCAACAATATCCAACCCCCATTTACCAAAAGGCCAGCAGCTTGTTGAAGAAGTTAATGTAGCCCCTGGTGCATGAATTATTTTACCATGTCGTTGGCATTCCTTGCATCTTCGTACGAACAATTTTGCGTCTGTATGCATATAAGGCCAGTAATATCCTTGTATCTTTGCTCTATATGCTAGAGATCTTCCCCCACTATGATTGCCAGCTTCTCCTCCATGTAACATCTTCAATATCTTTTATCCTTCTTCACGAGTTAAGCACTTGAGAGGTGGTCCACTAAAAGATTTTCTGTATAAGATTCCTTCTCGCAACTCATAGTTTGTTGCACGACTCTTTAATTTATGTGCTTCTAGTCTGTTCTTGGATGTTTCTCCTGTTGCGAGGTATTCATGAATTTCTTTTCTCCAATCTGCGATGTTGTTTGATAACTCTCTTTCTACTTCCATCGCAACAGCTTCTTCAATTTCTTTTTCTTTGTCCACTGATGGGTTTTGAATTGTTTGTATTTGTATATTTCTTGTATTTGGATTTGTCATCATGCTTGGAATAAATGCAAAAGCATCTGCGAGACGGTTATATTTTCTTGATATATGTCTCCATTTTAATTTTGGTATCTTCGCAGATAATTCCTCAACGAGTTTCATGTATTTCTTCAAAGAAGATTCATTTGTGGTATATTCCCCTTTAATTTGACAAATCACTAATTGTGAATCACTTGTTATCCTTATAATTTCAAGCTTCTTTTCTATTGCGATCTTTAATGCATGCACTACAGCTTCGTACTCTGTTTCGTTGTTCGTGGATGCAAATTCCAGTCTGAATGAGAATCTTGTTCTATCTCCTTCTGGTGAAATCAACACGACTCCAATTCCATTTCCCTCATTATTGGATGATCCATCCACCAATTTCCCATCTATCGTGCTCTGTTAACAAGTCTTTTGGATTTCCAAATTCTTCTTCCACATCCATCATTTCCTCTACCGCTTCATCTTCTTCCAAAGGAAATTCTGCCAAAAATCTGCGACAACTTGTGATTTTTGCGATGATAACACTTCGTATTTTATCTTGTAATGGTTTACTTGTGCATTCCACCTTTCTATTCTTCCTGACCTTTTTGTGTTCTTCATGACTGATTCAATTGGGACTTTGGTTACCACTTTTATTACATGTGCTTGAAAGTATATTCGCAACTTGAATGATGCATAAACCAAGGCTAAGATTAACTTCTCCATTTTAGAATAGTTCTTTTCTGCTGCATTAAAGGTTTTACTAATGTAGTAAATGGGCCTTTCTACTCCTGCGTCTGCTCGTAACAGAATTGCACTTAGAGCATATGGAGTTGTTGCGAGGTATACCAATAATTCTTCATTTTTCTCTAGTTTCTGCAGTATAGATGTATTTGCGAGGTATTCTTTGATTCCTTGAAAAGCTTTTTCACATTCATCAGTCCATCTGAATTTTGCTCCCTTCTTAAGTATGTTGAAAAAATGCTTACACTTATCTGATATTCGTGAAATAAATCTCCCAAGTGAAGCCAAGAGTCCATTTAGTTTTTGTACTTCTTTTACTGTTGCAGGTGTTGGCATGTCACGAACTGCTTGGACCTTTTCTGGATCAACTTGTATTCCCTCCTTCGATACTATGTATCCCAAGAACTTTCCAGATGAAACCCCAATTATACATTTCTCAGGGTTTAATTTGATGTTGAACTTTCTCATTTGCTCAAATATTTCCTTCAAATCTTGTACATGGTCTTTAGCTTCCTTGCTTTTTATCAACATATCATCTACATATACCTCCAAAGTTTTATGTATCCACTTCGCGAACACTTTTTCAACCATACGTTGATATGTAGCACCCGCATTCCGCAAACCAAATGGCATCTTCACATAACAATACAAACCCCTTGGAGCAAAAAAGGCAGTATGTTCTTGATCTTCTTCTGCGAGTGATATTTGATTATACCCTTTATATCCATCAAGTGAAGTGACTCTATCATGACCTGCAGCTGATTCCACCATTTGTGGTATATCTGGTAATGGAAAACTATCTTTGGGACATGCCTTATTTAGATCAGTGAAATCTATGCAAATTCTTATTCCTTTATTATTTTTCGGAACAATGACCATATTCGCAATCCATTCTGGATATTTTGCTTCCCTTATGATCCCTGCATCCAACATCTTTTGTAATTCTTCTTCTTTCTGTACATGATAATTTTGTGATATCTTCCTTATTCTTTGTTTGAATGGTCTTATATTTTTATCTATATTCAATCTATGACATGCCACTGATGGATCAATTCCTGGTATCTCATCTACACTTCCTGCGAAGATATCTTTATATTCTCGCAAAAGATCAGTAGTCCTTTTTTCTTCTTCTTCATCTATCTTAGTTCCAATTCGTAAGAATAAAGGCTCCTCTTTACTTCCAATATTTATTTCTTTAGTTGGTTCAGCTACAACATAGCTTGGATTTTGCTCCCCTATAGGTGTTGGGTCTTTAATTATTTTTGCTGGTTCCCCTTCTTTTTCTGGAATTTCATTTGGTATACCTCTCCCTTCCTTTGATCTTATTGTATACACTCGGAATTCTTCTTCTTTTCTTGTTTCCTTCGCAAGTTTCCTACGAAGTTGTTTCTTTCTTGCTCTTCCTCCGCATTGTGTTACTTCAATTTGATAACAAAATTTTGCACTATCAAGATCTCCTTTTATTTCTTGAATTCCATTTGGTGTAGGAAATTTGATTTTTTGATGTAATGTTGAAGCAACAGCTTTAATCGCATGAATCCACGGCCTTCCTATCAGCATGTTATATGGAGATTCCATATCTATCACACACAAGACTACATGTGTTTCGATTTCTCCTAGTAATACTCGCAGCACGATTTCTCCTTTAGATTTTGTTGTAGATTTCCCTAATCCATGAATAAGACATTTTGAATTTATGATTTCTTCATCTCTAATTCCCATCCCCTTAAGTGCATGATAGAATATAATATTAACAGAACTCCCTGTATCAACCAAAATTCGGTTTAATTTCCATTTTTATTCAGCTTTCTTATCTTCTAGCTTGATTGGCAATGTGATCACCAATGGTGAAGTGTGGTTCAAGTCTTCATTTGGAATTTCTGCTACTGAATATGTGATTTTCTGCTTTTCCCATTCTTCTAAAGTTGTCATCTTTTCTTCCTCCATGATTTTTCTTCCTCTACAATCTCGCTTGTATATTTTTCCCTTCATATTACTATGAAATTCATCAATCATTGTCTCTGTGATCATATTACATTCTTCTTTTTTGCCATCTCCATCTACTGACTTCATTTGATCTTCAAATTTTCCACAATTCCCTCAAATTTAGGCTACCACAATTCTCAAGTTCCCTGTTTCTAGCGCCAATTATGTAGTTGCAGAATAACCTACAACTACACCCTCAATAGAATTAGTAAAAACTCAAGAAGTTCTTGATGATGAATAACAATTTTCTTATTAATGTTCTCAAATGATCACAAAGAAATCTCTAAATGGAATTAGAATAGTTACAACTTTCTCTATTCTCTTTCCTAAAATATTTTCTAACACTCACCAAAAGAACCTCTCGAATTTTACATTTGAACTCCTATTTATAGTAAAATTTGTACAGCTGTTCATGAGTTACGAAGTATCGCAACTTATACTTGCAAAATTATTTCATCCTCGCAAAGCTTCATACTTCTCCACGCTTCTTCTATCATCGTAACATTTTATAACTCTTTTCTCCCGATACTCGTGAACTATTATCTTGCGATATTCAGTACCTACATCAACCATATTCTTCTTCACCATAACTAGTCCAAATGACTCAAATGAACTAGTTAAGAGTTGTTCAATTGCTTAGATCTTTATGTACTACATAAGACACAATTGAAGCAAAAACGATGTGATTCACTCGAATCGATTCATGAACTATAAAGCCACGGTTTGCAATACCATTCCTTAGTTTATTAAGATAAGTTCACAAACATCGTTTTTAGACATAACCTACTCAAGTTCGCGGACTTAAGTTCCCGGACTAGGTTCGCGGACTTAAGTTCCCGGATGGAGTTCAAAAACTCCAGCAGAAATTCTCGGTCGAGAACTTCCTCTAGTTCGCCGACTGAAGCTCACGCACTACACCGGTTTCACTTGATCAACAAAGTTCGCAAACTTTGGTTCAAGCAATAAGGATTTATACATATATGTGTTACCATAACAATGCTTATATCCTCCAATGGTTATAGTGTCTAAACTCTCATTTCAATCATTGAAACATTCTCAGAGGGCGTTATATAGTTGTTATTCACAAACTATTTTTCGTCAGAGCAATTTCCAAAATGATTGAAACATAACATGACTTTCGTCACTAGGTAAAGATGAACTTGGATAAAGCGAAAGCTCTACCAATACAAATTTCGAGAAATAGATAAGCAAGATATACTCAGCTCGAAATGTCATATGTATATAATCATAGTCTATATAGTAATACGACTTTTGTCTCAAGATAGGAGATATAGTAGATAGACTTTTGAGTGATAGATAAGTTCAAGCCTCCACATACCTTTTAGTCGATGAAGATCTACTGGTTCCTTGAGTAGTCCTTCGTCTTGTATGATGATCTCCATGGAGTTCTTGAGCTCAACTACACTTTTTATCTTAGTCCGAGACCTTAGCTATAATATACTAGAAATCAAAACTTTATAGTTTTGATCACTAACATTGACAAACATGTTTGAGATAGAAACGCATGCGAGTTTGACCGAGCAGTGCTCTAAAAGTCTCCCCCTTTGTCAATTTTAGTGGCAAAACTATTAATACATATGGAATGCAAGAAATATATAAATAAACTTTGTAGTTCCTATTCCACATGCCTAATCTTCAACAATACTCGAAATCTTCGTCACTTCCAAGTAGTCCAATGATCCCAAAGGTTGTAAGTTTAGCATCATCGTTGTTGAAAATCCTTAGCTATAACAATCATAAAAGCATTGGTTCTCAATCATTGTTATACAGTGTCATAGTATTATTACACAGCATCAAAGTCCAATTGCGTCACAACTTCAACAACAATACTATGGTGATACTTCACTCCCCCTTAGTCAATACTCCATCTCACATGGAAACCAATCCCCCTTACATAATGATCTGAAAACCATATGTATTTGTAGTATGAACTACAATTAATTCTCCCCCTTTTTTTCAATAAAATTGGCAAAGGTACAAGAACGGGATCCTAATGAAATTTCCTTAAGAGACATTTCATGACCAAAGGTAAATTTTCTATCATCTTTTTTAGATGCAATCATAAAACCAAGGCTAAATGCATTCATCAAGGAGTTTATAAAGATACAAGATAACCCCTAAAAATTCCACAGCCGCACTCCCCCGCAAAGATTTGGAAATTAAGTGCAAGTTCAAAGGAACTCTCCCCATAAGATGTCATTCCCAAGGGAATAACAAAAGCGACCTTATTTTCAAGAGAAATGAATAATTTCTACACACTAAAACAACATCTAGATGAAATAACTAAAAGCAAGTCGTAAGCTGACTGGAGTTCTAACTCAATTGCCCAAAAGATCGAGATAAGAACAGGGGCAAGAGTTATGGAAATAGTTAATGAACCGAAACAACACCAATAGACTGCCTTAAGTGCTGAAAAGTGGCAGTGTCTAAAGGTTTGGTGAGGATGTCAGCCAACTATTGTTCGGAAGGCACAAATTCCATATTTATGATACCATTCTCATAAAGATCTCGAATAAAATCGTACCTTATGTCAATGTGCTTTGTTCTTGAGTGCTCAACATGATTCTCAGTGATTCGAATCGCACTGGAGTTATCACAAAAGATATTCATTATTACAGTATCAACTCCATAGTCAGCCAACATTGTTTCATCCATAAGAGTTATGTACAACATGACCCAGCAGAAATATACCCTGCTTCACATGTAGTCAGGGATTGTGAATTCTGTTTCTTACTGTGCCAAGCAACAAGATTCAGTCCTACATAGTAGAAACCCCCTGATGTACTTTTTCTGTCTTCTACACACCCTGCCCAATCAACATCAGAATAAGCGGAAAGGTCAGTATTAGTATCAAAGGTGTAGGATAGACCATACCCGACAGTGTGATTGACATAACGTATGATCCGTTTTGCAGCTGCAAGATGAGATTCCTTTGGATCATAATGAAATCTAGCACAACAACCAACACTAAAATAAATATCAGGTTTAGTAGATATTAGATATAAAAGGCTTCCAATAATAGATCGATACAATTTTTGATCTACTTTTACTCCTTTCTCATCTCTATGTAGTTTACCAGTAGTAGGCATAGGTGTCAATTTTGGAGAGGACTTATCCAAGCCGAATCTTGTCACAAGATCCCTTGCATACTTTTCTTGGGATAAGTAAATTCCATCCTTATGTTGTTGAATTTGCAATCCTAGAAAGAATTTCAATTCACCAAAATTATTCATTTCAAATTCTTGAGCAAGTGAAATTTGAAAATCCTTTGCTAGCTTTTCAGAAGTTGATCCATCGATGATGTCATCTACATAGACTTGAGCAATGACAACATTTTTTCCACTCCATTTGGTAAACAAGGTCTTATCAGCTCCACCTCTTGAGAAACCTTTTCTAATAAGGGAAGTGGTAAGTTTTTCAAACCAGGCTCTAGGTGCTTGTTATAATCCATATAGAGCCTTTTTGAGTTTTAGAACGTGATCTGGAAAATCATGGTTTTCAAACCCTTTTGGTTGAGCAACATAAACTTCTTCCTTTAAAATCATGTTCAGAAACGCAGATTTTACATCCATCTGAAAAAGTTTAACTTTGAGGAAACAAGCATGAGCTAATAAGAGTCTAATGGACTCAAGGAGTGCAAAGGTTTCATCAAAATCATACCTTCAATTTGTGAGTATCCTTGAGCGACAAGTCTGGCTTTATTTCTAATAATCGTGCCAAATTCATTAGACTTGTTCTTAAATATCCATTCGGTACCAACAATATTAACATTTGAGGGACAAGGTACGAGTTCCCATACATCTTGTCTTTGAAATTGATTTAACTCTTCATGCATAGCATCAACCCAAGCGGAATCACTAAGAGATTCATCAATATTTCTTGGTTCTACAAGAGAAAGATAACAACCAAAATTACAAATATTTTGAAGTTGTCCTCTTGTTCTAGCAGTAGAATATCTTCCTCCAATAATACTGTTTGGATCATGATTTCTTTGAACCCAGAGGTGTCATGGAGGGGGAACACATTCGGGTTCATTAGGGGTGGCTTGATCAGTGCTCTTCTCCTCGTCACTAGAAATATCAGGATCAATAACTGTTGGAATAACTTCAACAGATTCAGGTATTTCTTTGACTTTCTCAATTGTCTCTGTTGGAGGCAACTCATCAGGAGAATTATCATGATGAAAATCACTAATATCATCAATAATAACATTAACAGATTCCATCATGACCTGGGTTCGGAGATTAAATACTCGAATCCCACGACTGTCAGAAGCATAGCCAAAAAAGATACCTTTATCACTTTTGGTATCAAACTTCCCTCTTTGCTCTTGATCTTTTAGTATGTAGCACTTACTTCCAACTGGGAATTATATAAATACCCCTTGTTTTGATGGGCTTAAAAAATACCCTTATCATATAATAAAAATACCCCTCTCTATCTATAACTCCAATCCGGTCTAGTAGTATTTTTTCTTCTTACCATATTTACCCTCCTACACAATAAATTAAATCGATCTTTCATTATTTTCTTTCGAGATCGCAATTATCTATTTCTGTCTATCTCAAACGACAGCCACCACCGCCACCTCCACCACCTCCTTTACCACCACCACCCCTCTTTTCTCTGTCGTCTTAGCTACCACCTCTGCCATCATCTTCAGTTAGAACACGTTGGTAGTAACCTAATTTCATTTAAGAAAAAGAGTTTCCGGCGGAATAATAGAGATGAATAACTGAGATCGAGATAAAATCCTTATCATCAGCAGCTCATCATTAAGATTCAGGTGAGATCTCATATGGATTCGATTTCCGATAAATATTTTTTTTTAGATTCCAATCTACAAATTTTGGTCTAAATTAATAAAATCAAGCTTAGTATATTTCAAATTATATAAAGATTGTTGGACTTTTTTTCGTAAAGTGCAGTTGCATGTGTTACAGGTACTAATAATGTTAATAAGTGAAGTAGATTTGGAGTCAGATGCGCTGTTGATGGTGCAATTAGCATTGTTGGCGACAAAATTGGAGGTGATGCTGGTGGAAGTGGAAGATTACGTTTGGATAATGAGATGCTTCTGTGTTGGTGATGGAAATGGTGGACTTGGTAGTGATGGAGAGGTGGTGGCGGTGGAATCAAATATTTGATACGGTAGATGTAAAATATTAATCAATTTATTTGTTGTAATTCTCAGATTGGGTACCGTGAATATTAATTTGATCTTTTCATAATTGAATCTTAGTGGTACCAAATTTCTGTTTAATTTCTTGTATGTATCTACTGTTGAATTGAAGGCACTAGTACTAATATTAGCTTGATTAATCAATTTTGATGGCTTATCTCAGATAGGGAAACAAATATTGAGCTTGATGGAGGAATACAAAGGTAAGAATTTTTAACAAGCAGGATGCACCATTGGAACAGAGCCCATTTGAGGTGTTTCTTCACTTTTTTGCCAGTTAATTGAGCCATACAGACACCCCAGTCATTTGGCAACAAGGAGCAGAAATTTAATATTCATGAGGACATTGTACAGTCTAGTACCGAGAAGCATACCAGTCGCAGTGCATATGAGGATATGGAGAATAATATGTTGATGGTAAGTCATCTCTTCGCCGATATTAATCTAGATACAA
The DNA here is from genome assembly GCA_023529315.1 of Papaver bracteatum. Classification (NCBI taxonomy): domain Eukaryota; kingdom Viridiplantae; phylum Streptophyta; class Magnoliopsida; order Ranunculales; family Papaveraceae; genus Papaver; species Papaver bracteatum. The sequence continues at coordinate 853,999 of JAJJWX010002382.1, read as the reverse complement.
TACTATACTGCCACGACTTCTGAATTCTTAATCAATCTTTGTGTATATGCTGAAGTCACTATGACAATTCATGTCTAATTGTTGATGATTTTAGAGATGGAGACAATTATAATCTCATTTGCTGGCAGACTGGTGCTCAAATTTTATACTTCAAGCATGCGAGGACTAAAGTTTAGTTTAATAGAACAATTCGTCTTGTATTGAAGGAAGATGACATCGTTGGTATTTTAGAGAGTGAGGATGTCAAGATCTTAAACCCATGAAAGATCTTCTTTTAATTAAGGTATGTTTCCACCCTAGTTGGGTAGATTTTTATCAATTTAGAGGATCCTAGATGATAATAACAAGTTTCCTGGGATTTTAATAAATTGGAGAAAGAATTATACTAGCTTTTTACAATGAAGGGTAAGATCTAGTATACAGGTTATACTTGAGGAGATAAAGTCACACCCCCTCAGTATTGCCTGAAATGTTTATGCATTTTAATTGGTGAAGAAAATGTTAGGGAATGTAAATGTTGACGGTGGTGAATTTTAGATTCGTTGAGTTTTAGGTTCAACTGATTGGTGCTTGACTAATTGCGCAACCTGGTTTGAAAGCTTGTATTAGTGATCTTAGTTTACCAAGGTTTGTATATTTTCCAAGCACAATTACTTTTTTTTTAAGGCAGTACTTGTGTTGGTTCTAATGTTCCACAGTTTAGGGAATCAACATCAAATATTTGTGTATCAACAATAGAAATTGACCTTAGTTTAGAGAGTCAACAACCAACGTTTGTGTATCAACAATAGAAAAATGGAATCAACAACCAATATTTGTGTATCAACAATAGAAATTGATCTTAGTGTAAGGAGTCAACAACCAATGTTTGTGTATCAACAATGGAAAAATGGAATCAACAACCAATATTTGTGTATCAACAATAGAAAAATGGAATCAACAACCAAATATTTGTGTATCAACAATAGAAATATATCTTAGTGTAAGGAATCAACAACAAATATTTGTGTATCAACAATAGAAAAATGGAATCAACAACCAAATATTTGTGTATCAACAATAGAAATAGATCTTAAAGTAAGGAATCAACAATAAATATTTGTGTATCAACAATAGAAATTGATTTTAGTGTAAGGAGTCAACAACCAATGTTTGTGTATCAACAATGGAAAAATGGAATCAACAACCAATATTTGTGTATCAACAATGGAAATTGATCTTAGTGTAAGGAGTCAACAACAAATATTTCTGTATCAACAATAGAAATTGACCTTAGTTTAGGAGTCAACAACCAATGTTTGTGTGTATCAACAATGGAAAAATGGAATCAACAACAAATATTTGAGTATCAACAATAGAAATTGACCTTAGTTTTAGGGATCAACAACCAATGTTTGTGTATCAACAACCAATGTTTGTGTATCAACAACCAAATTTGACAAATATTTTTGAACTTTTGATTTTTTGGATCAACTTCAGTTGTTGACACCTAATATTAACGGCGGCGGCGGCGGCAACAACAGTGGTGGTGGCGGAGCGCTGGCGGCAGAGGAGTGGTGGCGGCGACAGAGTGGTGGGGGAGTGGTGGCGGCGGAGTGGTGGTGGAAGAGTGGTGGTGGCAGAGCGGTGGTGGTGTCGGTGGCGGAGTGGTGGCGGCAGCGGTGGTGCTGTTGGTGGATGTAAAATAATAATATAATTATTTTTTTTAATGGATAAGATTTTTAAATGGAAAATAATATTGTAAGTGAGGGTATTAAGGTAATCTGTTTTTTAAGGTATAAGGTATTTAAATGATAGGGGTATTTGTATTGTTGTATAAGGGTATATTTATTGGTTGTCAAAACTAGGGGTATTTAATAAATATACCCTACTTCCAAACACTCTAAGATAGTGCAAGTTGGGTTTTCTACCATACCATAACTCATATGGAGTGTTAAGAGTTTTAGTTCGTAAGTAAACACGGTTGATCAAATAACATGATGTAAAAACAGCTTCTCCCCAAAATCTTAAAGGTAGATTTTTGTTATAGAGCATTACCATGGCCATCTCTTGAATATTCCTATTTTTTCTTTCGGCAACTCCATTAGCTTGAGGAGTAATAGGTGGAGAATATTATTGAGTAATCCCCGGTTCATCACAAAATTCAAACACTTTGGTATCCTTGAATTTTTCTCCATGGTCGCTCCTAATTTTCTTTAGTTTATGACCTTGTTTGTTCTGGATTCTACTTACAATAATCTTGAATTCTCCAAGGGTTTCATTCTTATGTGATAGAAATGCAACCCAAGTGAATCTGGTGTAATCATCTACCATAACCAAGGCATACTTCTTACCAGCAACAGTGGTTATTGAATTGGTCCGAAGAGATCCATATGAATTAAATCAAGTGTAGCTTTGGTGAGAATATCTCGAGATGATTTATGGTAAACTTTCGTTTGTTTACCCTTTTGACAGGCACCACATACACCTTCAATCTTTGCATTGATTTTTGGAACACCTCTAACATGTTCTTTGTTAATGATCTTAGTTAGAAGGAAATAATTGATGTGACCAAAACGTTCATGCCAAAGATGTGTAGATTCCACCTTAGTCAAATTGCAACAATTGCTAAACTGAGTATCGAGAAGATAACAGTTGCTTTTACCACAAGTTCCTTGGAAAATTACTTTCCCAGTTTTGTCTAGAATGTCACATCCATTTGCATTGAAGACAACTCGATGGCCTTTGTCACATATTTGAATAATCGAAAGAAGATTTGCAGTCATACCTTTTACGTAGACTACATCATGTATTTCAGGAATTCCAGGTAATTTGATCGTTCCCTTCTTACTTATATGGCAACATCTTCCGACTCTGAATGTTACTGGTCCTCCTTCATAGTTATCTGTGGAAACAAACCAAGTAAGATCACCTATCATATGTATGCTACATCCACTATCAAGGAACCATTGTAAGGGTGACGTTGATTTTAAAGCAAAAGCTCTCATACTATTAGTATTATTATGTTTGGAATTTTCTAATAGTTCTGTATGTCCTTTTAGAGACGTAAGAAGTTGTTTAGTTTTCTTATAAAGATCACTTGAAACTTTTAAACTCTTTTGAAAAGATACACACTTATGTTGACAGTGATTAGAGGAATCACAGAACAAACATGGGCCATCACTTTTACTCATCGTAGAACAGTTCTGAGTCATATCAGTTTTCACAAACTTTAAACGTTGTTTATCATCTGATATGTGACGGTTCCTTAGAGGGGAACTACCATGGTTACTCATATCCATCAAGGGACTTGAGTTGGGTTTCAAATATTTTAGGACTGCAATCTCTGCAGCAAGATCAGAATTGATCCGGATTTGTTCCTCCAACCTTTTCTGAAGAATAACTAGATTATCAGAACTTATTCTACGATTGGTTTTTAATCCTGGTGAAGCGTTATAAGAGACTATATTGTCCATAGACTTAGATCGCTACAAACACAGACTTGTGAGGTCTTTAACATGTTTGCCTTCTCTGATACCAATTGAAAAAGCGGGGGTCTAACAACACCACATAATATTTCGATTAGCAATCTGTATGGACAACTCCGAGTTGTTTTCTAGAGAATCAACTAGACATTTAGACTCAATCAATAGAAATACTCAAGGAGTTATTATCTCAATCTCTTGATTTGATTTACTCAAGAAAATATGATTCGCGAGTCTAATCAAAGAGAGATAACTTGGATGGTACCAAAGTCCAATATCCAAGTGTCAATCAATTTAAATCAACAACCAAAATGGTCGGATATTCTAATTAATTGAATTCAATTATATAAAAATATAATACGGAAAAGAAATAACACATACACCAGAATTTTGTTAACGAGGAAACCGCAAATGCATAAAAACTTCGGGACCCAGTCCAGATTAAACATACACTATATTAAGCCGCTACAGACACTAGCCTACTCTAAATTAACTTCGGTCTGGCCTGTAGTTGAACCCCAATCAATCTCTGATCCCAGCATGATACTGTGCACTTGATTCCCTTAGCTGATCTCACCCACAACCAAGAGTTGCTATGACCCAAAGTCGAAGACTTTAATAAACAAATCTGTTTCACACAGAAAAGTCTACAGGTAATAGATAAATTCGTCTCCCACGAATAAACCTACAAGTTTTGTTCCGTCTTTTGATAAATCAAGGTGAACAGGAACCAATCGATAAAACCAGACTTATATTCCCGAAGAACATCTCAGTTTCATCAATCACCTCACAATAAACTTAATCGACGCAGCGAAAATGATTATTGAGGAATCCCAAACAATAAGATGAAGATGTTTGTGAATACTTTTATCTTTCCTATCGGAGATAGAAATCTCAAGCCAATTATTACAATTGTACTCGTACGATAGAAACAACAAGATCAGATCACAAAACTACAAGAAAAGTAGTATCGGTCTGGCTTCACAATCCCAATGAAGTCTTTAAGTCATTAACCTGGTTTTTGAAGAAGAAAACCAAAGGTTAAAGGAGAATCGACTCTAGCTTTAGCAAACTAGTATCACACAGAATGTGTGGGGATTAGGTTTCCCAGTTTCTAGAGTTCTCCCTTATATAGTCTTTCAAATCAGGGTTTGCAATCAATGTTATCTTACTAACAAAGCATTCAATATTCACCGTTAGATGAAAACCTGATTAGATACAAGTTAATATCTCTCAACCGTTAGATCGAACACTTAGTTTTCCATACACACATGTACTTGACGTTTTGAGTTTGTGTAACTGTACCCAAACGTGTATAATGGTTGGTTCAATAATAGTCAACCAAATGGTTAGCCAAATGATAACTTTCATATCAACCATATTCTTCTTCACCATAACTAGTCCAAATGAACTAATTAGAGAGTTGTTCGATTGCTATGAGATCTTATGTACTACACAAGACACAATTGAATCAAAAACGATGTGATTCACTCGAATCATTTCATGAACTATAAAGCCACAGTTTGCAAAAGTATTCCTTAGTAATTTAAGATAAGTTCACGAACAATGTTTTCAGACATAACCTCTTGAGTTCGCGGACTTAAGCTAACCGGTTGAAGTTAATAAACTCGAGCAGAATTTCTCGGGTCGAGAACTTCTGTCAGTTCGCAGACTGCATCTGAGCTTCAATTTCAGCAGATATTCTCGGGTTCGAGAAGTTACGCCAGTTCGCGGACTGAGTTGGTTGCTCACGTTCCGGTTCCACTTGATCAAAAAATTTCGCAAACTTCGGTTCAAGTGCTAAGGACTTATACATATATGTGTTACCACAACAATGTTTATATCCCACAATGGTTATATAGTCTAAACTCTCATTTCAATCATTGAACCATTCTCAGAGGGCGTATATAGTTGTTATTCACAAACTATTTTTTGTCAGAGAGATTTACAAAGTGATTGAAACATAACATGACTTTCGTCACTAGTCAAAGATGAACTTGGCTAAAGCGAAAGCTTTACCAACACCCATTTCGAGAAATAATAAGCAGCATATACTCAGCTCGAAATGTTACATGTGCATATTCTTAGTCTATATAGTAAAATGACTTTTGTCTCAATATATGAGATAGAGTAGATATACTTTTGAGTGATAGATAAGTTCAAGTCTCCACATACCTTTTAGTTGATGAAGATCCTCTGGTTCCTTGAGTAGTCCTTTGTCTTGTATGATGATCTCCATGGAGTTCTTGAGCTCAGCTACACTTTTTATCCTAGTCTGAGACCTTAGCTATAGTAGACTAAAAATCCAGAATTTATAGTTTTGATCACTAAGATTGACAAACATGCTTGAGATAGCAACGCATGCGAGTTTAACCGAGCATTGCTCTGACACTTAGGGGGAGTGAAGTATCACCATAGTATTTTTGTTGAAGTTATGATGCAATTGGACTTTGACGCTGTGTAATAATACTATGACACTGTATAATAATGATTGAGAACCGATGCTTTTCTCATTGTTATAGTTACGGATTTTCAACAACGATGATGCTAAACTTACAACCTTTGGGATAATTGGACTACTTGGAAGTGACGAAGATTTCGAGTATTGTTGAAGATTAGACATGTGGAATAGGAGCTACAAAGTTTATTTATATATTTTTTGTATTCCATATGTATGAATAGTTTTGCCACTAAAATTGACAAAGGGGATATTGTTAGAGCATTGCTCCGCGAACTCACATGCGTTGCTATCTCAAGCACGTTTGTCAATGTTAGTGATCAAAACTATAAAGTCCTGATTTCTAGTCTACTATAGATAAGGTCTCGGACTAGGATAGAAAGTGTAGTTGAGCTCAAGAACTCCATGGCAATCATCATACAAGACGAAGGACTACTCAAGGAACCAATGGATTTTCATCGACTAAAAGGTATGTGGAGACTTGAACTTATCTATCACTCGAAAGTATATCTACTCTATCTCCTATCTTGAGACAAACATCGTAATACTATATTGTAGGACCAGAATATCGCTACGACGTTATTCCTGCGATATTAACGACGTTTCTGCGAGCGTCACTATCAATACTTTAACAACGTTTCACGAGCGTCACAGAATATCCAAAAGAAGCTGACGATGGAAGGAATAAAAGAAGAATATGTTGGTCCTGCGATGATCATTATACTTGCGATAGAGAACATTGTAGAGATCACGATGAGATCGCAGAATAGATCCGAGATAAGAGGAAAACTTAGCTGTCACCCATTATGTAAATCCCTATATAAAGGGCACGATAGATCCAGAAAATGATGATGTGTTTTTGAGAGTTGAAAGAGTCTTGAGGAGAGACAAACTTCAAGAGAATAATTGTAATCTTGATTTCTTCCAATTCTGTAAACATTTCTGAGATTTGAATAATAATGTGTCGTTTAATCTTTAAAGTTTAGTCAAATTCCAACAAATTTATATAGAATCTTAACAAGGGTGTAGTGTGGGAATTCCTGCAACTACATTTTGGCGCTAGAAACAGGGATTGAACCTGTGACCTTGTGGTCAAAATTCCCCAATAAGAAATGTTATGAAATTGATATGAAGTCTTGCGAAGAAAGAGCTGAGAAGAATAGCAGTTGGAAGTACAAAATCAAACAACAACAGAGGTGTGAAATATTAATGATTGATACAATAGAACGAAAAGAGGATGTGAAAGCTGATGGCGAGCGTCTCGCAGAAAAAGAAACAACAGTAAAACGTAGCAGAAAAGCAGAAAATAGTAAGTAGAGAGGTAAAATGATAAACTTTAGAGAATTCTATGAATGATTTGTTTGAAGAATATATAATTGGACAGAATTTTCTGCTTGAAAGAATCGTAATACAATCAAAAAAGGAAGATAAGGAAAGATCAATGGGTCAATACATGCAAATGTAAAGACATCCTGCGATTTTGTCGTAGAAAGAAATATCGTGGCAAAATAAGACCTTTAATTAGGAAGGCGTAATAAGACCACAAGATTACCTGCGATAATACTCGCAGATGTTATAAGAATTGCGATTTCATGCAGTTATTGCTGACGATAGGATCGCCAATATTAAGGCATATTTTATTTACCACTAATATCTAATTAATTTTTTATATTACAGATGAATAATAGAGGCAAGTATGGGAATGCATGAGAATGATGAAATTATTATTCATCTATCATATAAAAATTGCATAGATAAATGCACGCAGATAATTAAAGAATAATAATTATATTGATTGATTGACTCGTAGAAACAGAACTGTTTTCTAATTCGTACAGGTAGAAGCAAAAGAAATTCACAAAATTGGAGAAACTCATAGCAATGTTACAGAAAGAAGAAAATAAATATACAAGAAAGACAAAGGGAAAAAGCAGAACTAGCTAGATTCATCGCCATCCTCTTTATCAGACTTCTCTTCATCGCCAGATTTCTCCCTTTCATCATTATCTTCATTCTTATCAGAGTCTTCTCCTCCACCAGATTTTTCTCCTTCGTCATTATCGCTATCATTTTCATCCTCGTCAGAATCCTCAACTTCACTATCAGAGATGTTAAAATTTGGGATTACTGCGGGAATTTCCTTTGCAAGGTCAGGATATATGGAAGGAGAAATTCCATGATCATTGCAGACCAACTTAACAGAATCATTACGAACAACAATGAGAGATCTATTGAAATTCGCGGTAGTAATGTCAAATTGCTCCTTCAATCGTGAATATTTTTTATTGCGAGCAGCAAGGGTATTTTCAAGTTCCCAAATTCTTTCAAGATATATTTTTTCAGCTCCTGCGAGAATATATGACAACAAGTAAGAAATTTTGTAAAAAATATTAACAGAAAGTTAGCGAGAATAAGAACAGCAAACAACCTTCTCTTTCAGAAATCATATCTCTAATTAAGGCCGCTTGTTCAACTTGAAGGCTAACATTTACACCTAAGTCATTCCTGGCGTTGTCAAGAACCTTCGAAGCCCAATCAAACTCGTCATCGCTATTAATGAGGATACGAGATCGAACTTGAGTCTCCCTCGCAAGAAGATCTTCATTCTCGCGTATAAGTTTATCTCTGTCCATTTGAATGTCAAGGAGAGTTTTATGAAAGTCTTCTAGGGTCTTGGATCCCTTTTTAATGGCAAGATATTTCTCGTCAATAAGATCGCTATTCTTTTGTCTTAATATATGTATTTCTTTCTTTGAATCAAGATAAAATCGCCTATATTTGTCAGTCAAACCTAAATTGAATATGTGTTCAATTTCTAAGAGATCAAATTTGGATCTAAGTTCATCTATGGAAAGGGATTTAATCTTATCATCTGAGAAATTACTTAAGGAATTATTAAGACAGGCAAGAAGAGTATGATCATCTATAGGTTCAGGGAAAGTTTGAAAGAGTATAGCCTCGTCAGTAAGACCATAAATATCTGCAAGTTAAAAGTGGTCGCTTGAATAAGCTGCGATAGAATAAAAAGAATTAAAAAAGAAAGGAAATTAGTCATACCATATAATTGTTGGTTAGCTTTATCAAGATCATAGATCTTTTGCTTATCAACCGAAGCTTCAGTCTCCAGCTGTTTATTCTTCTTGCGAAGCTCAATAACTTCAGATTCTAATCTTTGTTTATCCTGGCGAAGTTTAGCAGCTTTTTCTTCAGAGCTGGCACATCTTTTATCTAAATCATAAGTAACAGCAAAACAAGCTCTTCCAACCTGCGAAAGAAGAATATAAATTGAGATCTAGCGATGAAGAAAATATATAAACAAACTGAAGAAATGAAAACTTACCAAAGCACCAAGAGAATTCAAGAGACTGGGAGTTAGCGATCTTGAGATTCCTTGGAGAGAATCATTATCCACCAGAATAGGGGCATCGCAAACTTTAGCGAGAGCTTGGGATGTTTGATCAATAATTTCATCATCGTCATTAGAAGTCATGCTATGGGAAATATCGCTAAAAATTCTAGACAAATGAGTCATTGAAGAATCAGAAGAAGAAGAATTTTTTATTGAGGGAAAACCGCTAACATTAAAACCCTCGTCATTATTATCTTTATCAAGATCAACACTTGAATTTTCTGGAATTGGTTGAGGAGTTGAAGAAGAAGAAGGTTGAGTTTTCCTTTTCTTTGATAGAGGATCACTAGATTCTTCATTGCGAGGGGCAGAAGGCTTTCCCCTAGGAGGAGCAGTAGATTTCTCCTTTGAAGATTTCTCAGATTTCTTCTCTTTTAAAGGTTTCTCCTTGGTTTTTTCGGGTATTAATGGTTCTAACTCTTCGATTACCTACGAGCACAGATGAAGATAAGAAATAGGGGAAACAATATATTATTAAAATTTATGAATAGATATTTCTTACTTCATCCGTGAAAGATTTCAAAGCCAAGAAAGTGCTGGGTTTCCTAAGAGCTTGATAGCTGAGTTTCATTCTATCAATCTGAGAAAAAATAAAAATAGTTAGCAAGAATATAAAGAAGACAGTAAATGATAATAATATAAAAAGTTGAGAGAATATACTTCTTTATATCTCTCAGGCCAATTAAAGACCCGAGGTTGATATCATGCAAGACTCGCGGGAAGTTCGCGAGAACCAGAAATATAAGGACTCTCGAGACACAACGGAAAGATAAACCACTTATCATCGCTAGAATGGCAAGGGCCATGGTTAGTCTTCGTGTGAAAATCAATATCTAGCATGAGAGCATCATCGACAGTGAGTTTCTTCAGGCGAACACCCCAGCAAGTACTATCCCTCTTCATAGGGAGTATCTTGTAATTTCTGAAAAAGTTTTCTACAGTGTAATCTGCAGAGTTAATTGGAATATGTTTGTAAAGAGGATTTTGAGCATATTTAGAATATCGCGATCCTTTATCAGCACCACGAGAAGCATATTCAAGTAGCAACCTAATGCAATCTCCACCTAGTTGGTATATTGCTCGCGAGAACCTCTCGTCAGATATTATTTGATAAAATAATGGAAGTTCTGGGTCATAAAGAGGAAGGGGAAGACCAGCTTCAAGTTTTCCTAGCGATACTATGATTTTTTCGCGAGAACATTGATCATCAGTAAATAATTTAAGAGAAAGTTTGGATCTAGAATCTTGATCTGGAATTAAAGACAAGTTAAAACCTTTGATTTTGGGTTTCTTGCGCATCTCATTAAAGGCTTTCAAGTTTTTGGTACCAGCTGCAACCATTTTTGAAGTATGGGAATGGAAAGGTTGAAAAGAAGAAAGAAATCACAGCAGCGCAATTCGCGGAAGAACAGTAAAGTTTGCAGAGAGGATATAGGGAGAAAGAAGAAGAAAGTAAAAGAGAAAAAGGAAAGGAATGATAAGAGTATTTATAGAGGAAGAAGTTTATCGAAGAAGATGAAGGCAATTAATGCAAAGAAGAAACGTGGGTGGTCAGATCGCAGCGGTTAGAGGAGACGTGTCAAAAGTTTATTGGAAGAAAGAATTCGTGAAAACAATTGGCGAAGGACATAGAAACGTGTCAGAATAGAGAAGCCTGAAAAGATGATTAGTTATGGAATTTAAAGTTCTCATGATCTACTCTTCTTCGCAGAAAAGACATGAGAAGAGGCAAGATGTAGGACCAGAATATCGCTACGACGTTATTCCTGCGATATTAACGACGTTTCTGCGAGCGTCACTGTCAATACTTTAATAACGTTTCACGAGCGTCACAGAATATCCAAAAGAAGCTGACGATAGAATGAATAAAAGAAGAATATGTTGGTCCTGCGATGATCATTATACTTGCGATAGAGAACATTGTAGAGATCACGATGAGATCGCAGAATAGATCCGAGATAAAAGGAAAACTTAGCTGTCACCCATTATGTAAATCCCTATATAAAGGGCACGATAGATCCATAAAATGATGATGTGTTTTTGAGAGTTGAAAGAGTCTTGAGGAGAGAGAAACTTCAAGAGAATAATTGTAATCTTGATTTCTTCCAATTCTGTAAACATTTCTGAGATTTGAATAATAATGTGTCGTTTAATCTTTAAAGTTTAGTCAAATTCCAACAGATTTCTATAGAATCTTAACAAGGGTGTAGTGTGGGAATTCTTGCAACTACATATATAGACTAAGAATATACACATGTGATATTTCGAGCCGGGTATATCTCGTTTATCTATTTCTCGAAATATGTGTAGATAAAGCTTTCGCTTTAGCCAAGTTCATCTTTTCCTAGTGACGAAAGTCATGTTATGTTTTAATCACTTTGGAAATTGCTCTGACGAAAACTAGTTTGTGAATAACAACTATATGACGTCCTCTGAGAATGTTTCAATGGTTGAAATGAGAGTTTAGATAATATAACTACTGGGGGATATAAACATTATTGTGGTAACACATATATGTATAAGTCCTTAGCACTTGAACCGAAGTTTGCGAACTTTCTTGATCAAGTGAAAACCGGAACTTGAGCAGTCTACCCAGTCCGCAAACTCAGTCCGCGAACGTGCGTAGTTCTCGAACCCGAGAATTTATGCTGGAGTTGTAGCTCGGTTTCAGTCCGCGAACTGACAGAAGTTCTCGAACCCGAGAATTTTTGCTGGAGTTTGTGAACTCCAACCGGTTAACTTGAGTCCGCGAACTTAAGTGGATATGTCTAAAAACGATGTTCGTGAACTTATCTAAATTATCTAAGGAATGCTATTGGAAACCGTGGCTTTATAGTTCATGAATTGATTCGAGTGAATCACATCGTTTTTGCTTCAATTGTGTCTTGTGTAGTACATAAGATCTCATAGCAATTGAACAACTCTCTAACTAGTTCATTTGAGTCATTTGGACTAGTTATGGTGAAGAAGAATATGGTTGATATGAAAGTTTTCATTTGGCTAACCATTTGGTTGACTAATATTGAACCAACTATATTGTACACGTTTGTGTACGGTTACACAAACGCGAAATCGTCAAGTACATGTGTTCATGGCAAGCTAAGTTTTCGATCTAACGGTTGAGAGATAATAGCTTGTATCTAATCAGGTTTTCATCTAACGGTGAATATTGAATGCTTTGTTACTAAGCTAACATTGATTGCAAACCCTGATTTGAAAGACTATATAAGGGAGAACTTTAGCAACTGGGAAACCTATTTTGTGTGATACTAGTTTGCTAAGCTAGAGTCGATTCTCCTTTAACCTGTGGTTTTATTCTTCTAAAACCAGGTTAACGACTAAAAGACTTCATTGGGATTGTGAACCCATATCGATACTACTTTTCTTGTAGTTGTATGATCTGATCTTGCTGTTTCAATCGTATGAGTTCAATTGTAATAATTGGCTTAAGATTTTTATCCCCGATAGGCAAGATATAAAAGTAATCACAAACATCTTCGTCTCATAGTTTGTGATTCCATAATATCTTTTTTCGTTGCGTCGATTAAGATTATTGTGAGGTGATTGATAAAACTGAGCTGTTCTTTGGGAATATAAGTCTGGTTTTATTGATTGGTTCCTGTTCACCTTGATTTATCAAAAGACGGAACAAAACTCATAGGTTTATTCGTGGGAGACGGATTTATCTATCTTGTAGACTTTTCTGTGTAAGACAGATTTGTTTGCTAAAGTTTTCGACTTTGGGTCGTAGCAACTCTTGGTTGTGGGTGAGATCATCTAAGGGAATAAAGTGCACAGTATCCTGCTGGGATCAGAGGCATATGAGCATAACCGTACCTTGGATCAGTGTGAGATTGATTGGGGTTCAACTACAGGCCAGACCGAAATTAATTTGGAGTAGGCTAGTGTCTGTAGCGGCTTAATATAGTGTATGTTTAATCTGGAATGGGTCTCGAAGTTTTTATGCATTTGCGGTTTCCTCGTTAATAAAATTCTGGTGTCTGTGTTATTTCTTTTCCGTATTATATTTTTATATAATTGAAATAATACAGATTGTGCGTTGTTCTATTAATTAGAATATCCGACCTTATTGGTTGTTGATTTAAATTGATTGACACTTTGATATTGGTATTTGGTATCATCCAAGTTATCTCTCTTTGATTATAACTCGTGAATCATATTTGCTTGAGTAAATCAAATTGAGAGATTGAGATAATAACTCCTTTAGTATTTTCTATTGATTCAGTCTAGTTGATTCTCTAGAAAACAACTCGGAGTTGTCCATACAGATTGCTAATCAAAATATTGTGAGGTTGTTAGACCCCCGCTTTTTCAATAACCTACTCAAGTTCGCGGAATGGTTTTGTGGAATTAAGTTCCCGGATGGAGTTCACAAACTCCAGCAGAAATTCTCGGGCGAGAACTTCCGCCAGTTCGCGGACTGAAGCTCACACAGTACACCGGTTTCACTTGATCAACAAAGTTCGCAAATTTTGGTTCAAGCAATAAGGACTTATACATATATGTATTACCACAACAATGCTTATATTCTCCAATGGTTATATTATCTAAACTCTCATTTCAATCATTGAAACATTCTCAGAGGTCGTTATATAGTTCTTATTCACAAACTATTTTTCGTCAGAGCGGTTTCCAAAATGACTAAAACATAACATGATTGTTAAGTGCATATTTTGCATATATTTAGTGTCGAATCCATTCTAGTATTTGCTATATTTTCTTGCGAATTATTATATATTACTCTTGTTTTTCTCTATTTGTGTTTTATTATGTGAATCATCCAAAAGAAGTAAATTTGCACTTAATTATGCAATAAAAGAAGTTAGATAAAAGTGGAGAAAGGCCAAAGACCAAGTGGAACTCGTTCGAACTTAGGAGTGCATGCTATCATCTCGAAGAGGACGAAAATACGAAGCCAACGGCGAAAGAATGGAGTCGTTCCGACGTCGTATGGAGATTTTATGGGCATTTGAAGCAAGCAAAGTTGCGAAATTGTTTACGCACATAATTTATAAGGGGCATTCAATCTGTTAAGGGGTACTTTGTTTCAAGGGAACTGCTAAAGGCAGTCACGTCATTTACTGGGGGGGAACTGGAATTCAAATAGTGTTAAAGGCACCATCCGTCTTATTAAGGGCACCTTCTTCTTCTTCCCTAACTCAACAGAAGTGACGGAGGTTTGGTTTCCGGGAATTATTGTTGCTGACGATAGAGGTTGGATATTAACAGGGAATGGTGATGTTGGAGTTGATCAGAGTTAATGGAGATGGACGAAGCAGAGTTTATGGTATGTGGATTAACGAGATGTGGTTATTGGTTTTTTTTTTTACTGGAAAGGGCAATATATTGAAAAAGAACAGTAGCACCAATAAGAAAATGGCGCACTGTCAAAATGACAAAAATACAAAGCTCAATTTTAGTAGAGATAGAGTTACAGAGGGCCAAGCACCCCTTCCCAATTATTTAGGACTTGACTTATAGAAATATCTTCAAAGGTATCAAGCTTGATTGACCAGTTGTAGATAAGAATTTTGACATTGTCAAGTATCTCATCCAACATCTTGTATTTTCCATTGAAGTGTCTGTTATTTCTCTCCGTCCATACCTCCCACCAAATTGCGAACGGAATTAAGTCCCAAATTTTAGTTCTTCTACACGGATTCTTTTCTCTCTTCCTGTTCCACTCCCAAAGAGTTTTCCTGACTGACTGTTGGGAGACCCATTGAAGATTATACCCTTTCAAGAAGTAAATCCATACCTTCCTTGTAGTCTGGCAATGAAGGAAAATGTGATTGTTGGACTCAACATCATTTTTACAAAGCAGACATCCATTTACCACCACCCTGCCCTTTAGCTTGTCACAAGTTGGTGCTGCCTCATAACACAAACACCACACAAAAAAGATTACTTTTTGTGGTATTTTTGGATTCCACAAGCTTTTATGAGGGAAAGAAATCAGGCCATCATCTTCTAATGCCTTGTAACAGCCTGCAACAGAAAAAGAATTGCCAAATTGCCATAGTCTTTGATCATCTCCAGCATCCGGGTTAATTGCTGGTAAAAGAGGAATAAGCTGAGAGACCTCCTATACCTCCTCCTCTTTTAAATTCCTGCAAAAATTCAAGTCCCAACCCTCATTTGAACACAGATCTTTAATCGTAGCATCTTTCGATCTACTGATTTTGTACAAAGCAGGGAACAGATCCTTCATAGAATGACCAGTCACCTATTTGTCTTTCCAGAACACACATTTGTTTCCACTATTAACCTGGATTTTAGAACATGTTTCCAGCTGCTCTCTGCTTTTTAAGATCCCTATCCAAAGACTCTTCCCTACTGGTTTCCTTGTAAGATTTGGATAGAAGGAATTTGCATTGCCACCAAATTTCTGGTGAACCATCTTCCTCCATAGCGCATTATCCTCTACACCGTATCTCCATATCCACTTGGCGTGCAAAGCTTTATTCATTAGTCTTAGCTTCTTTATGCCCACACCTCCACCCTCCTTTGTCAGAGTGACATTCAACCAACCTACCCAGCTTTTCTTTGGTTTTGAATTGGACGATCCCCACAAGAAATGTCTCATAATCTTCTCCATCTTTTTTTCTACTGAAACTGGTAATTGAAAGAGGGATAGGTAATAGACAGGCAAGCTTGATAAAACACTTTGAATGAGCATCAACCTACCCCCTTTGGATAGGTACTTTCTTTTCCAAGAGTTTAGCTTCTTCTGGAATCTTTGCAGAATCACTTCCTAGACACCAACAGCCTTTGATTTACTCCCTAAAGGGATGCCCAAATAGTTCATTGGTAAAGAGGCCAGCTGACATCCCAGCACAGCAGCACACTCTGTTGCAGAAGTAGCCTCACCCACCGGCACAATTGCAGTTTTACTGTAGCTAACTTTCAGACCTGAAATAAGCTTAAAAGCAAGTAAGATGTTTTTTAAATGCACAATCTGATCCACCTTATCATCTAAGAAGACTATTAAATCATCTGCGAATTGCAAATGATGTATTTCTTCAGCATTAGCCACCGGCCTGAAGCCATGGATTAGATTAAGTGAAGCAGCCCTTTTTATGAGAATAGAAAGAATTTCAACCACAATAATAAACAGAAAGGGAAATAATGGATCTCCATGTTTAATTCCCTTGCTACTTCTGAATAGAGATGAAGCCCCTCCATTAATACACATTTCAAATCTTGTTTCCGAGACACTCCATTTAATCCAGTTTCTCCATATCATCCCAAACCCAAATATTGACAGAGTATAGTCCAAACAGTTCCAACTAATACTATCAAAAGCCTTATGGAGATCAACCTTTACCAGCAAACCAGGGTTTTTATCCATTTCCCTTGAATCAATCAGCTCCGAAGCAATGAGAATTCCATCTGTTATTTGTCTGCTGTCTACAAATGCTCCTTGTGACTCTGATATAATAGTTGGCATTACAACTTTCAACCTATTCGCAAGTAACTTTGTTATGATTTTGTAAACCCCCCCTATTAGACTTATAGGTCTGAAATTATCCATAGTCACAACTCCTTCACATTTGGGAATCAAAATAATGTTTGTGCAATTCAGCCTCCAGTCCATAGTTCCACTGATTTGAAACTCCTTTACCGCCGCCATAAGGTCCAAATTGATAATATTCCAAGCCGCCTTATAGAAATCCATAGTGTATCCATCAGGACCCGGGGACTTGTTCGATCCAAAACCCCATATTATCTTCTTTACTTCCTCCATTTCAAAGGGCTTCTCTAACATAATGGCATGCTGAACAGAAATATTTGGAACTTGTAACCCTTCAAAATTTGGCCTGTTTGAAGTTTCTTCCCTGAAAAAGTTCTTGTAGTAGTTTTTAGCTTCTTCACTTATCTTTTCTTTATCGTGCGCCATCTCCCCTTCAATGATCAACGAGGTAATTGAGTTTACTCTCTGATTAAACGATGCATTCTTATGAAAATACTGCGAATTCCTCTCCCCATCAGCTAGCCACTTCCCTTTAGATCTTGCAAACCATTTCCTTGCTAAGTTAAGGGAAGTTCTTTTATGATTGACTTTAGCAACTTCTCTCTCAATGAAGTCTTCCTGAGTCAAACCATTAATCTCTTCTAGGCTGTCTAAAACATCAATTTTAATCTCCAAACTGTCCACTTCTTTTTGCAGAGAACCAAAAACCTCCCTTCCCCACTTTTTAATGAAAAACTTTAGGCCTTGTAATTTTTTTGCCAAAACATAACTAGGTCTTCCATAGAAAGTGATGTTAGCCCACCAAGTTTCCAATTGTTTCAGGAAATCAGGATGTGAAAGGTAATAATTCTCAAATCTAAAAGGAGGTTTAGACTGATTACCTGCATTACAATCAAGAAGGATTGGCGTATGGTCTGATATCGGCCTCCTTAATCTGTACTGAAGTAATGAGATACATCTTTACTCCCAGTCAGAAGTGAACACAAATATATCCAGCCTACTGAGAATTGGTGGATTTTGGGAGTTTGTCCAAGTAAAAGCCCCTCCCAACATAGAAATATCCATCAAATTTTTCCGATTGATGAATTTCCTAAAGTTTTTTCTATTTGTGACACATCCACCCGCTTTATTTCTTTCAGACTAATAAAGAATAGCATTCCAGTCCCCCCTAAACACCAAGGCTCATGTAAAATCGTTCTTATGTCAGACAATTCTTGCCAAAATTGCTCATAATCAGAAGGAGCTGATGACCCATACACAGCCGTAAACAACCACTTGAAATTATCCGAAGTGTTTATGAAATTCACAGTGATAGTGAAATCTCCCACTAGTTCTTCCTCTTTGGTCACAATTGCCGGGTTCCACATTATAAGAATGCCACCAGATCTACCCTCAGAGGGAAGATACACATACTCACAACTATTTTTCACCCATAAAATCCTTACTAATGAATCATTAATCAATTCTTTCTTTGTTTCCTGAATGGTAACAATTGAGGGGTTATTTCTACTTATTGCATTCCTAATTGCAGTAATTTTTACATCATCCCCTAAACCATTAATATTCCAAGATAGGATTTTATGGTCCATTTAAATCCATGGCGTCCCCAGCAATCGATTTTGAACTATCAGGAGAAGAAGAACAAATTACCTCAGCAGGATAGTCTGTCCCCTTGCTATTTGGACTTAAGGCTCCTCTTTGTTCTTCCAGAGACCAATCTTAATCCAATGAATCCACATCTAGCTTGTCCATCCCATCATGATAATTCTTAATTTTCTTGTTCTCTAATTCAGACATCTTATGTCTAATCAACATGTTTTTACACAGGAGCCTTGAAGAGGAATCATCACAGTGTATACCCATACATTTGTTGAAGGAAAAATAAAAATCCACCATCCTGTTAATGTCCTGCTCTTATGTTATCAGAGGTTCAGGAATCAATGCGATTGCTTCTATCGAATTATCCGTTTGATTTTTTGTAATAGATAGAGATTGTTTTTGATCCCATGGACCGTAACCTAGATTTTTATTCAACGGAATAGAAGCCTCACTTTGAAACCCAAAAGATTTCGTTAATGACATACCCAACGACCCAGATACTGATCGTTGTTTGGTAGATTTGGTAAACACTGTCGAATCTAAATCCGCATCCGACAAGTTACCACAACCCTCTCCTATCAGAATTACCCCGTTCGCATAGGTATCCAACACTGTAGCAGATCGATCATGGGCAGGAGCTAAGCCAAAATCCTTATTACTATTAGGATTCCACTGCCCCATCTGGCCCATATACTCATCTAACTGCGCCCTGTTGGTTGGGTCATGAGCAGGAGCTAAGCCGAAGCCCGAGTTTGTAATGTTACTCACTGGGATCCACCGCCCCACCTGGCCCATATTTTGACCCAAATCCGAAGCCCGCTTGCCATATTCTCCTTCTCGGCTAGATTGAGTTGCCGATTTAAATGCTGAGTTCGAGTTGAAAAGCGGATTTTCCACCCAAAAAGAGTTTCCGCCCTTCCCATTTCGATTCTTAACTTTTGAATTTGATGAATCAAAGTTGTTATTTGACTTACACCATGTTTGTTTACTCCTGACTCATCTGAGTCGTCTAGATCTGAGTCATCTGGATCTGAGTGATATCACCTGACTCATCTGGATCTGACTCGATATGTTTGTTTTGAGTCAGATCTGACTCATCTGACTCAAAATTATGTGAGTCAGTGGCTTGGTTCCATGAGTCAGGGGTATTTTGTTACCTGAATCAAATGAATCCGAGTCAGGGGTTACGTCTGAGTCAGGGGTCGAGTTAGATCTGACTCAAAATGAAAAACAAACGGTCTGACTGCTGACTCGGCCCGAGTCAGGGGTTGACTCAGATTCAGATGCCGAGTCAGCTGCAAACAAACAAGGTGTTAGTCATGGCACCCTGTAAAGGTACCGACAGATTCAAAGTTGTTGGGACATGAGAATCATTCTGCCCACCCATGTCTACCGAGTTGGAATGATCATCGACATTACCAATAATGACCGAACGCAGTCTCTTTTTGACCTGAATAGGAGCATCATCTTGAAAACCCCGAGCAGCACGGTCATGATGATCTTGATTAAGCTCTGATGAGGAAGTAATCTTTGATTTAAAATCATTTAACTATTCAATTGACAGCCAGATGTTGTTAAAGCAGGTTGTTGCCGGAACTTTGGATAGCTCACATGTTACTTCTATTTTACAACAGTTCATCTTTGAAAACTTGATGGAACTGTCATCAATTGATTTAAGTGTGCCCCATTGAGCACAAATTTTCTTCAGGGATTCCCAGTTCCAGAATGAGAAAGGAAGACCACGAATACCAAACCACTGAGATAAATTATTTGGATCCCCGATGATTAAATTATCCGAATCTTCCCATCGTTTAATTACTATTTTTGATTTTCCCAGAGAGATAGAAATCGGAGAAACTAGATTACTGTAAATATCCTCTGATTTAGGATTGAAGAACGCCTTTCTTCCATTCATTGGTCGTAATGATAGTTTCCCTTTCCAATTGAAATACTTGTTGATAGCTCGCGCAATACTCGTCCATCCATTATGAAAATTTAATACCACACAGACTAAACCCCCAGATAATTGGTTTTGATTGATTGGCGCCTCAATCGGCAATATAGGAAAGTGTGTGTCTTCTAATCTGATACTGTTTTGTTTCGGAGGCTCTGGAATCAAGAAGCTACAAAATATTTTCCAGATCTCACCACTTTCACCACTTGGAATGCATACACTAGTGGAAAATGGGGTTTTTATTACCCACATCTATGACCCTCATTGACCGTAATTTGACCGTTGACCGGTCAAAACCGTAGTTGATAAAACAAAAACACGGAAAAATTATTATTCGGTTAAAAACCGTAACAAAATATTTACTACCCATTCTGCTACGGACAGGTGTAGTAATTTATATACTTAAGATTTTTCCCTTATATATTACGATGAGATATTCCCTTTGTTATTATCGATCCCATCTTCTTTCCTCTCATGAGCTCTCTGGATAAGAAGCGCCCTACGCAGAAAACCATTTTTCCCAGTCAACAACTAAAAACGAGACCAAATCTATTATCTCTTTCATTGATTTTCTCAGTTTCTCTACAAGATACTACAAATCTAGGGTTAATTTGATTATTCTCCCAAAACACTTTACAATTAATGGTTGGGTTGAATCTGGAAAAATTTCTTCTTCACCAAAAACTTCTTTTTCATGTTGATAATCTTACTGGTGTTACAGAGGTATCTAGATCTGTAACTTTCGGAATGAGAAAAAGGTATAAGAACTTTGTATTTTTAATCTACACTGTTTGTAATGGTTCGATTTGTTTCAATTTTTTGGGGATTTTTCATGAAAATGAAATCCTAGGTTTTATGATTTGGATTTTTTGTAACAGACGTTTGATTTGTTGTGTTGATTTAGTATTTGGGTGATAGAGTAACATGTTTAATTTTACTATTTTTTTCAATTGATGTTAAAATGATTTCCGATTTGGGTATTTTGATATAGAAGTATGTAATTGGATTTCTCTCTATTCGTATGAAATTGTTTTTTTTTTTTTTATAAATTGATCGAACAGGCTTCTAGTGAAACTTTTCTTGCTCAGATCTTCATATAACATAGTTTCATCCAGGGGCGGATGTATGCACAGGTAAACAAATTTTTTTTTGAAGGTAGTAAACGATGGCTTATTTTCGGCAAACCCAGCTACACATAGTACCAAGCCAAGGTAACAGCAGTGGGAGTTGCAGTACTTGAGAAATTCGATATCTTTCCTCAAAGCAACTGGTTTTGGATTGGATCAGCAGCACTCTTGGGTTTCGCCATTATTTTAAATTGTCTTTTCACCATTGCACTTACATACCTAAACCGTAATTAAAATTCTAAACTCACTTTTCTTTAGATGGATAGCTTATGTAGTAAGCAGTAACTAAGAACTGCGTACAGACTTCGCTTCTTACTATTTGTTTTCGTATTATAACAGCTATTGGAAGACCCCAAGCGATTATACCAGGAGAAAGGGCGCATGTGGTGGAAGTTGGCATGCATAAAACTAGTCCAAGTAAGAAATAGCAATGTCCTACGACGTAATCTCGTTTATAACTACAATGTTGGGACAACTAAAAGGCTTTAAACATGAACCAAATTTGCTATCTTACAGGAGTAGCGGAAATGGTAACATTACGAAGTAAAAGGAATGCAAGTAGAAATGTCACTCTTTCAGCTCTTGAGGAAACGAACACGATTACTAGCAAGAGAGGAATGGTTCTTCCATTTGTGCCACTTTCATTGTCTTTTGACAATATAAATTACTACGTTGATATGCCTGCGGTAATGTTTTTTTACTACACTGCTAAATCTTTTTCTATTTCTCGAATAATTGGTTCAATCTTTGTAATTCTCATTGTATTGAACTAAACAGGAACTTAAGGCAAAAGAGGAGATGGAAAATAGACTTCAATTACTAAGGGAAGTAACTGGAGCTTTATTAGGTGATTGAGGGAAGTTGATGAGATAAATTTTCCTGGGGTTCCTGATAATGCCCTAGTTAATATTAGGTGATTTAGAAATCTGTAAATACTTGATTCTGGAGCCACATAGGCCATGTACACTTTGCTCCAGAACCATTTAAATTGTTGTTGGAGCCAGCCTAGACCAGGGGGCAACTGTCCTGCAATGACCTATGGTGGCTCCAGAATCCTTTTAATTGTTGTTGGTATTGGTGTGGTACCCATATGGGCTGGCGGAGCCAACCGAAGCCATGGGGGCAATTGGGTTCTGTCTCCAATAGCCTTTTCTTTTTGTTGTTTGCGTCGGTGGCTGATTTTGGTAGTGGTGGCAAAGCCTGCATAAGCCAGTGGTAGAGGTCAGTACCCCTATTGTCGTGGTGGGTTTTGACTTACTGCTCCTTTCATTCTTATTGTTTTTGGTGTTGATGCCTGTATCTGACTACTTGAAGTACACATTCTTATTTATTTATTGCTATTGTTTGATATGGAATTTTTTGGTATTCATGAAGTTAATGCTGGTGTTGTGGCACTGAAGTGGAAGCAATGAAATACTAAAGAACTAAATGAACTAAAAAATACTTCTTCCATGACTTCACCTTCTTTTGTGGCTTTGTGCTACTCCTTTATAATCATTTGAGCTTGTCAAGCAAGTGATATCAATGGTATAAATTGTTTGCAAATTCCGAAACTGTAGGATACAGGATTTATCTGGTTGGAGCCTGTGTGAGGGATTTCATTTTGAAGCAAATTCCAAAGGATTTTGATGTTATAACTTTGGTTGAGCTTAAAGTCTTATACAGGTAGCTTACAGTTTCATGTTTATTATCTTGTGTTGGTTCAAACACTCAGCTACGGAACTACAATAGTTGGGTTGACTATGTTAAACTTCTATTGTGTCTGTAGGTAGTGAATTCATTTTCATGCTGTCAAAGCTGGACGAGGGTTATGAAGTTGTCTCTGACTGATGAATTGAGTTATGAATTGTACAATGAATGCTGATTTTTAAATAAATGGTCAATTGAAATTATTAATCCAGGTTTCATTTCATTGTAATTTGAGCTCCATTTTAGTCTTAGTCAGATTTATTTCAGCTCACTCAGATTCAGTGCAGGCATATATTCAGCCAATTCTGAATCTATTTTTTTAATATTAAAATCCAAATCTATTACGGTTTCAATTGGTAGTAATCTCTTTACTGCTAAAGTCCGTAATATAATATACTTATTATATTACCCCACTGCTGGGTCATATCATTATAACACGCTTTATCAGTGACCCTTTATGTTACTGTTAAAATAGGTCATTTAATGCTAATCTATTACCTGTCCCGACAGTCACAGAACTTTTAATTTCCACTAGTGATATAAAACGAGGATTTGAAGATCTTGAGACTTCTGTTTCTGATATCTTAATAAAAACCCCATTTATATTTGACAAAATCTCAATAAGAATTACCGCCTGATTGAATCTTCTCGACCATTTAACGATGGAATTTGTCTGACCCACCGCAGCCGCAAGCACAATAGAAGAAACCCAAGCAACTGAGACTGCCGGAAAAACGACCCAATTAATCGCTCCTCTAAATCTCTAAGATTTTTAAATCTCCCTGTTTTTCATTCCCACTCCATGTGAAGTCGAAAGATTTTGAGTTTAGAAATAGTGTTAATGGTTTATTGAAAGGGAGAACCATGATTTTGAAAGATCTTGCTGATGATCTGTACTTCAGGACGAGATACAGACCCTGATGATGGATGGTTGAATGAAAATCATGGTCAAACACCGTCGGCCAAGGTCAAGGAGAGAGGTACGCTCCATTTCTCGAATTCTTTTTTTTTTCAAGATAAACGACCAACGATATGAGATGTGGTTATTTGGTGATCATTGGCAGTGGAGATGTAGTTGATATTGGTAGTGAGAATAGAGCTCGACAGTTCAGGGAAGGAGGTGAACTTGATGGAGCTAGCTTAAACTGTTGTCTCGTAATGAAGGCAGTGGTAACGATTGCTGGTGAAGAGGTATTGTTCATGGCTGATGATGTTTCGAGCTAGGCAGAGCTCAATGGATGGAGAGGTTCGAGATGGTGACTGTTGGAAAATTCAGATGGAACTGTTGATATGGATGCTGCTGGTGATGCTCGATATAGTGTGGAAGTTTCCAGTGAATGGTGTTGTTCGAGTTTATCAGGAATACGAGAATAATGGAACTGGCAAGATAAAGAAGTGAGGCAGTGATGCTGACGAGAAGCTGTTATAATGGTGGCTGTTGAAGGAAACTAAGTGATACTCGAGTTTGGAAGCTGAGAAGATAACTCAAGAGGGAGAAGTCAGTTGAAGCTCGAAGTGGGAGATGAATGGGACCCGAATAACTAAATCTTGGCTTTGTTGTTACAGTTGGGGTCGACGGAAAAGATGAAAATATATTGCTGCTGTTGGCAGTGATGGAGAAGACAGCTGGTAGGTGTTTAGCTAGAAAATAGTAAATACTCGGGGAAGTTTATGGCTAGAAGTCTTAGCCGTGATTTCATCAGTAAGAAACGAAAAACTTACAGGAGAACTTACGTACCGGAAGCCCATCCGTAGAATGAAAAGAAGAAAAAAATACCAAAACATCCAGGAGACTATACGGATGGGATATCCCATCCGTAATTGAAATAAGAAAATAGGCTGTCAGTTTTGGAAAACTGACAAGCCAAATGGAAGTTGAAGTTTGATAATGTGCTGGGCTTCACTATTCATGACCGAGCCCATGAATCTGTTGGACGTGGGTTTGGTTAGTTTACACGAATTTGGCTAGGTTTTGGTGGAATTTCGGCTAGTTTTGGCAACCATTCGACACGAGATTTGAGCACGGGCACAACTACAATTGAGACACCTATATAAGAGAACTTCTAATATTTTTGGAATCAATCTTTTAATCTTTAATCAAGTTTTGGAGAGACGAACACAAGGGAGAAAAGCTAGGGTTTTGGAGCATTCTTCATCACCGTAACTATTTCTTTACCATTTTATCATATGAAACTCATGGGTTTTGTTAATCCCATGAGTAGCTAAACTTCTTAGTGATTGGGGATGAATTTTAAGTTCTAGACAATGATTTGAGTTATTATATAAATCTATTTTGAAGTTCTTCACATGATTATTGATTGTTTTTACTAATTAGAATTTTTATGATTAATTGATAGATTGTTTAGGTGGCC
Organism: Papaver bracteatum; assembly: GCA_023529315.1. Lineage (NCBI taxonomy): Eukaryota > Viridiplantae > Streptophyta > Magnoliopsida > Ranunculales > Papaveraceae > Papaver > Papaver bracteatum. The sequence continues at coordinate 828,432 of JAJJWX010002382.1, read as the reverse complement.
AACTGAACTAATTTGTTGATTCAATCAAATGCTAGTATTGAGTTAGGAGATAAGTAATAGTCGAATAATTCATACAAAAGTAGAGAACACAAGACCTTGCAGGGGGATTATGTGTTGCGATTGTGTGTATAAACAACACTAAAAAGTGGACCCTGAGCTAAGAGTCTAACTACTAGGATCAATCTATAATTCACAAAAGATAAAGCATTCGGAGAAATTACACCATGAGTGAGCTACTACTAGGTGGTTTAGACGAATATTATCTGGTATTGGAGAGCTTCCGTACTCAGTGATATAAGGAATTTAAGGGATAGCACTGAGCTAGCTGTTATTCCACGGTTGGTAATAATTTGTGATTAATTGTATTAATGGATGGTTATAATAACTTTATGACGGTTTAGTAACGAAGAAGGATTCCATGATCATATTTCTCTCCATTGCTTGCAACTTAATTATTCTTAATTGCTTTGATTTTATTTTGAATCTAAAAACAAAAATCCCCCATTGTGACACTTTTGACAACTAAATCTCCCTGCTCTTCGTGGGAACGATCCTTACTTCCATTATATTACCAGTTTGTTGTGTGGAAATAAGTAATTTAATTTGAGTGCACCTACGACACGCATCAATGATTTTCGTCACTAGGTAAAGATGAATTTGGCTAAAGCGAAAACTTTACCAACATACATTTCGAGAAATAGATAAGCAAGATATACTCAGCTCGAAATATCATATGTGTATAATCTTAGTCTATATAGTAATACGACTTTTGTCTCAAGATGGGAGATAGAGTAGATATACTTTTGAGTGATATATATGTTCAAGTCTCCACATACCTTTTAGTCGATGAAGATCCACTGGTTCCTTGAGTAGTCCTTCTTCTTGTATGATGATCGCCATGGAGTTCTTGAGCTCAACTATACTTTCTAACCTAGTCCGAGACCTTAACTATAGTAGACTAGAAATCAAGACTTTATAGTTTTGATCACTAACATTTAAAAACATGCTTGAGATAGAAACGCATGCGAGTTCGACCGAGAAGTGTTCTAACACCACCATTAAACTTGTCTTTATAATAATTGACAATATAATCAGTTATGCCATCCTACAAAAACAAAGTAGAGTTAGTGGAAATCTTAAGTTCAGAAATTGCATTCTGTCTCCCTCTCATTCGAATGCTATTGTGAAAAAAACCAAGTGTTTTGATCACCATCCTCCAACTAGGTAACTCTCGATTTCATCTTAAGCATAACTGCTAAATCAGTGCGTACATCATCAACAAACCTTTTAGCATCCATAACCTTAGCAAACTGAAACTCATCATCCGGGCCATAATCAAGAAGATCATTTTCCGTTTCAAGTTTTAGGTCGGCCTGTTTCAACCGAAATTGCACATCACTATAAAATTTTCTACTCCATAACATCAAAGCCTCCTTCAACCTCCTAAGCTTTCTAGCAAAAATAAAAGGTGGAGCGCCATCTAACCTAAAATCCAGTTATCCTCAACCAATTTCATAAAACTTGGATGAGAAAGCCACATCTTCTGTATTCGAAAAGGAGCTCTAGCAGGCCGTGGGTCTTCAAATGTATAACCAAAAAGAGGGGAATGATCTGAAGCAATCCGTGGCAACTCCTTGCACCTCCAATTCACATAGTTATAAATCCAAGCATCATTCACAATAGATCTATCATGCTTAGAAACAATTCTAGATTTTCCACTCTGAAAATTAGACCAAGTATATTTTTTACCAATATCATCAGCCTCAAAGAGTCCATTATCAGAAATCCAACTTCTAAATGCATTCATATAAACGCTCAAAGGAACCATACCACCCTTATTTTCATCTAAACACAAAATACAGTTAAAATCACCAAGCACCAACCAAGGATTATATATAAACCCATCCTTAACTACTGCCACAGTAATTTCCTTGTAACTGGATTAAAAGAAGCATGGACAGCCGTAATATAATCACCAGAATCTAAAGAAATATCCTGACCGGAGCAAGATAAAATACCTGGTCGAGCTAAAGAATTCTTCCACAAGACCCATATAATACCTTTTCACCACCATCCTCATTAGTAATAACATCTTCACTAAAATCATCCAACTTCAGATTCCTAACAAAACGTTTATTGCAAAAAAACCTTAGGTTCTGCAATACAAATAATGTCAGGTTTGTGCAAATGATAAAGCTCTTTCAACTTGGCCTTTGCACCATCCTTATCCATGCCTTTAGCATTCCAATAAAATTCATGCATTAATTAACCTTGTCTCTATAAGGGCTTGCCGAACCCTATCGTGTCCTACTTCTTCCTCTTCTTTCCACCTGCCCAGTACCCTTCGTAGGTTTAGTAGTATTGGGATTCTTCTTCTTAGGAACCGTTACTTTTGGCTTTGAGGCGCCATCCTTCCTAGACAGTTCATCTAACTTCTTATTTTCATCATGTTATTTCCTTTCCAGATCTTCTTGATCCTTAGCAGCACTCCAATCCATTTTTTTAGCTTCATCCTCAACTGAACTAGTATTTAGATTTATTGATTGCATAATATTTGGTGTATTTTCAGCAAAACCCACCTCCTCATCATCCTCAATCTCCTTGGTACCGGTTTCAAACCTATGGGATGTTGCATGTCATCCAAAGTTTTGGCCAGAGTAGTTATTCTTGATGTTATATTTGGAGAACTAAAACCATCCTCTCCAGTAGGGTCCAAAATATAATTTGTTGGTGGTGAACCCATGGCTATGTTTTCAATAAGATTTCCAGTTGATGTAGCTTGAACTGAAGGCATCTCAAGTTATTTATTCTTCTCCATTGCCAATCTCCTAAAATTTTCTAACTTTGACTTTACGGAATCTTGATCGATTTTAGCCATATCAGCAGATTTATCTAATTCCCTGTCTTTCCTTTTTAATTATTCATACTCCTTAAAAGCATACATCTCGTCATTCTCCATGGAAGTTTCATTGGCATCATATTGAGCATTGCTACCCAACCAGCTGTTACACCGTTATTGCGCGGACTTGGACTTATCTATGATGCACCATCATTCCGCAAATTCTGTACCGGGTCTTCTACACCATCATTGCACACAACGTTCAGTGAGGATGTTGCATCATTATTGCGCAGTTTTGGTGGATCACCATTATTGCGCAAAATTGGAGTTTCAGTTTCACTTGCAACAACGCTACTAGCATGGCTGGGAATGTAAGTGTGTACGCCAGAAAACGTTGTATTCTTCTGTGTAACTAGAGGTGGATTTTTTTCTGGTTATTCCACAGGCTTCTCCGGTTGGTTTTTCGGTGGATCTTTAGTTTTGGGAACTTTAGTTTTACGCCAGTAATTATTAAGTTCATGCATCTCAGCTTGAAACTCTTGCAAGATCTTAGGGTCCGCCTCAATATCAGCTTTCTTTTTTAAATCGTTGTACTTCATAGTTCTACAATCGGTTTTTTCATGCCCAATAGATTTGCAATAATCACAAAAGCTTGGTTAATTTAAGATCTCATAGTCTTTGATAAAAACCTTCAGAGTTTTCTTTTCCATCAATAATAATATTTCCCAAAGGCTTTAAGAAATCAATATCAATTAGGACAGCTACAAAATAAATATATTCATGTCGTAACATCTTGGGATCAACCGCAACAGGCTCGCTGAGACCCCTAGCCATCCTAAATAACATTTCTTCATCCTAAAATCCCCATGGAAGATAGAGAATCTTATCCAAACAGCCGCTCTTGTAACTTTCTCAGATTCAAGATCAAACATAGGTGTCCATGGTTATACCTTCAACTGTCGGTGCTTTGCTTTCCACGGAGATTCATAGATTGCACGCTTTCTATCATCTTCGTTAGATAACTTGATAACAAAATATCCTTTAATCTATGGAATAAAAAGAACCTCTCCTGTGAGCTTCCATTGATTCAATTAATCCCTCTTAGCATCTGAAAAAGTTATAATTTTAAAATCTAAACGACCAACCACGCTATACTTCCAAACCTCTTTGATCCTAGCATGTGTTTCTTTCGGTATTGTAATAACAATATCACCTATTGAAGTACGAACAAGTGGGTGCGAGACAAAGTATCAACATTAATTTTAGACATAACATGAGTACGCCTCTTTAATATAAACGTATAAGAACGCCCTCCTTCCTTATCTTGATCACCGACGCCAATACCATCTTCAATAGGTTTCCTGTTTTCGGTCTGTAAACTTGCCGTGATTTGGATTTTGACCGTGAACGATTCCTAAAGTTAGGATTTTCCACACGAACACGATCAGGTTGTGATTGATCCCTAATAGCTAGTGGTTTTTGCTGATTCAGCGTTATGATTAATGTTGAACCAAAAAGAAAAACGAACGTGAAACAAAGAAAAAGTTTTGGAGAAAAAAACAAAGCTCTTCCCCTTGAAACCCTATTGCTTTTACTAGCCAATAAACATATGGGTATCTCCTCTGAGCACATTTACTGGCCAAATTCCTTCATGCAAGGATTTGAAACCCTTGTCTCAGTGCTGCTTTTGTAAGGAATGGGATCATTCGGATGATAAATGTGCTCTTAAAGTTGGATTTCATATGAGTCTTTGTTCATAGACTTCAAAATCCTGGAAAAGGAAGAAAGCTCAGAAATTGAGAGAGACATCCTTGTCAAAGGAATTAGACTCAATCATTCTTGAACTTTAAATTTCTATCAAATGCTTAAGGAACAGACTACGAAATAAGATAGTCTCAAAATCTTCAAGTATGTCTCATCTTACTAGTTCTTTTGATATTAAGAAGAAGTGTCAAGATTCTGATGATAATTTCTCAAAGGATCTTACCTATAAAAATACCCCAAATTTGTTTATTGGGAGGAATTACTCATCTCATTGATCTGTTGGTTTGTTCTCATCAGTCCCTTGTGTGAGAACTTTAACCTATAGAGGGTTAGATTGTCAAAAGAACTCTGTAATTTCCTTTTTGTGTAAGGGTGTGCTCAAATGTTTAAGAGTTTCTCTAAAAAGTTGAGCCTTGCTCCTGGATAGGTTTTCTAACATTTTATGTTATTAATTCTTCAATAAAAGGTCTTTTGCAGATTCAAAATACAATATTCCTGTCATTTTAAATTGTTGGTTAGGGCAAGGTCGATAAGGATTTAAGGAGTGTTTTATATATGTTAAAAAATCATAGTTCCATAACTTGTATGTTGAGAAATTCGTGAACTCTTGAAGGTATATAAATAGAGAAGGTCCTTTGACTCCTTTCTCATTCCTTCATAGAATTTTTGACATAAATCTTCAAATGTGTCTTCTTCGTCTAGTTTAACCTCTAACAAAGAAGAAGATGATTGGAATGTTCTGTTTCCATCTAAGAGAGTTCGCTTCGAATTTGCTGACAATGATTCTTTACAGGATAAATGTGCATGTACGTATAAGTATGATTTGTCAAGTTATCAACTTAATGAGTTTACGCTTAAGATGAACGTGATGCTTAGCAAATTTCAAGCTTTGCATTCATCCTCCAAACGAATTGAAGAAAAGATTAAAAATATTTTATATAGACCCTTTAATATATAGAACATGAACCTGAACTAAAAAGGACAGGGTACCCAAATATACCTCAAGCTAAAACTTTTCTTACCTATAAGTCCTTTCTCCGAAAGTGATTGTCTCTGGACTGAGTCGAGACAATACAACTAATCGGTTCACACTTCGTGTGATCGTCTATGGATACGAGATGGAGAAAATACAACAATGAAGTATGTTACTTGATAAAAAGGTTCGGACTTAACCAAACACAATAGGATTCAATTATCAAGTAAATAGGAATTAAAGTTTGTGTGATTTACTTTAATTATAATAAAACAATTATAAAGTAAATGACACATCAAGATTTTGTTAACGAGGAAACCGTAAATGCAGAAAAACCCCGGGACCTTGTCCAGAATTGAATATTCTCAGGATTAATACGCTACACAAAATTATACCTAACTTCGTATAGTTGATACCAAGCAACTAAACCTATAGTTCACCTAGTTCCATCTGTATTCCCACGCCTCCAACTTATAAATAAGTCACGTACTTGGAACAATTCCTTTGTTTCGTATTCTAAGCAGTAAAGAAACAATAAATCTATTTGATATCAACTCTATTCAACCAAGTGATATGAGTCGGACAAACTCTCTACCGTTTATCTTAACATAAACTCCTTCGTCAGGTCCTTAGATCTATCTTATGTTCAGTTATCGAAGTAATCGTTTAAGATTAAACCAACAACACTCTTAATCCAAAGAATTGTGTTGATTCCGATCTACTCAATTAATCAATCCAATCTACCACAAGGATAAACCGATTATTAATTGGATCCTCTTTTACCGAAACAAGTATTGTGCACACCAAAGATTATAGACCCAAGTCAGATCTTCAATATCTTCTTTGTCTTCAAATCTTCTTAAATCTTCAATAAAAACCTGCACACAATCACTTGAATCTCTTATGATCAATCATGCACAGAACGAAGTCTGTTAACAATGGATTATCACAAGATCGCATTTAGAACTAACAACAGTCTAAAGATCCCTGTCGAAAATCTGAACTGGCTTGAGTGAATCTTATATCAGAAGGGAAGATTCTCAAGCATAAACAAACTAGGTGCAATCAAATTTCAACCACCGTTAGTCAATCAAATCAGTCGAAAACAAAAGATAACCCGTAATTATCTAGTTTCCCACCAACGGTACACGCTAGAGCTTCTCAATCCCAAATAAGACTTTAAACTGAGCGGCCGTAAGAGATTTCACCTAATTAGGTTATTCTCCTCTCCGAATAGGCGGCTACACCAGTAACAACAACAAAAGAGGAAGTTTGTTGTTACGAAGGATTAGTTTGCTAGAAAGGAAAACTTCAAGTATTTATAGACAAGGAAGTTTGGACACCAAGGAATTTCCAAAACCGAAAATATTTTCAAGATATTTATAAAAGCAAAAATTTGGTTTTCATAATTCCTGGAAATGCTCTGTCCAAAAATAATGATCGAAATCTCTCGGAAAATCTAATTAGTAAATGCACATTACTAATTCTTATATTTCCCTACAAAATAAAGTTAATTATCTTAATTAAAAGATTCTTAACTTACTTATGTTTCGATCCTGGGATTCTCTTCCCTTAGCTATTAAGGAATAACTTTGAACAATTAAAGAAATAAACATTCACAACATGTGTTTAAAGTATGTCGACATCCTTACTTTGTAAGTTCTCTTTCACACTTACAACCTTGAAACCGATTTGTCACACTTCCAAACAAGTTTATAATTGGTTCATGTGACTTTCAAGAACTATGTGATTCATCAAACAAACATTCAATCACAATCATGGGTTTAACGGTTCTACCAAAACAAGTTTCGGTTCTACCTCCATGTGAGTATCGTGCATAGTCACACTAGTTTTCCAAAATTCGGTTGACTAGGTACTAGGATCGGTTTCCCACATATATATGGTATCTAACTTATATGTGTTGCACATGTCCATAGGATCGGTTCCTCTTTGCCTAAAAACGTGTTGCACATGTTCATAGGATCGGTTCCTCTTTCTTCTATAAACCTTGCTGCACCTCATACAAGGATCGGTTCCCATTTGTGGTGTACCTCTTACTAGGATCTGTTCCCCTTTCCCATTATTGGTCAGACATAAAATCACAAACCCGATCATACCATCTCAGGTAATTACTTAAGATCGGTTTCACTAATAAAAGTCATACCAATACATAAGTCAGGACTTTGTGAATAGTTTTACCAAAAACACAAACAAGTTGTGAACGGTTATACTCAATCACACATATTGGTTGTTCATAATATATGCAATGAATAACAAAACCAATAACACCTGGCAATTTCCTTTTCGGTTCACAAACAAGTTTATGAACTTACTTCCTTAGAACACATGTAAAACATTGTTCCCTAGGATGAAATCCTCACCTCATACCATACATAATCACAATAGCATTCAAAGATTATGACGATGTCTTATTTACAAAGTTTAATGGTTAATCAATAAACCTTGTATTATATTCCTTATTACTATGTCTATCTAGAGTTCAAATATGCTTCACAGTTTTGTTTTCAATATGCACGACTTGAAAGATACGTTAGGGAATGAAACAGTTCAAGTCAAATATCACTAACCTTAATGTCTCATATCCTAATACTTTCAAGCCAACCTATACGAAGTTGACTCTAGTACATAATCAAGCGACTCTTAACATGAGTTTTGATTCACTAAAATATGACAACCAAACTTGACATACCAACGCTTGGTGGGTTCAACCGAGCCATGCTCTAACAATCTCCCCCTTTGTCAATTTTAGTGACAAAACTCTTACATCATATGGATAAACAAATTACAAGAATTCATTACACATACGCTTGATTCCCGATTCAACAGCACAATAAACTGCTTATATTCAATTCTTGAAAATGCCATTGTTGTCATTATAACAAAGATAATACTCCCCCTAAGGAAGATAGGTAGATATTCAATCCGCACGTCTTTGTTATACCAATATATATGACATTTTACTCCCCCTTAGTCTGTGATTTCACTCTTTTGTTTAGATAAAACGTTTAAGCACCATTGTTCTTTTCCTTAGCGATACAAATCAATATAAAATCAATACCAGTATCACTTGTTTAATCCATATATTTCTCCCCATTTTTGTCATAAAAATGACAAAGAAATAAAAAAAATATAGGACAACACGAAAAGAATCTTATAAATCTCAAAAGACTTGCAACCTGTAGAGTTAGGCACGAGGGTTCCACACATCATGTTCTGATAACCAATATCAAAACCGAAACTACAAGTAGTTTTATTTTGATATGTTACCAAGGAAACAATTGTCCGAAATAATTTTTCCAATTTAGTTTAGAAAAGCAAAAATCAACTAAGCACCTTAGTCCCTTTGCTAAACGACTGTTCAAAAACAACAACTTAATTCAATAAGACCAAAATAAAGATAACTCTATTTTTCTCATCATGTTCTAATTATACATAAACTTAGACCTTTTAATTTTAAACAAGACAAGTACTAGGTTAGTTAGCTAGCATTTCTTGTTAAGGCATTCTATTAGACTTGAATAACCGAAACCTCACTTTGATAAGTCTATCTAAGATTAGAATTAACTTAGTTTCTCTTATCCGGAATCGAATTGGACTAAACAACTCATCCCGTAACCTTTTATTTCGTTAAGCCATAAATAATTCATACAAACCAGCATAAATAAACTTTCATAATTATTCATTTCAACCGGAAGCAATTGAAACAACATAAACATTAAAAGCACTGCAATTGCACCGAAGTTTTGTAAGCCTAAGTGTTTTAAGGGTTTTTAAGAGTTTTCAAGTCTTTTTAGGGAGCATTCAAAGATGATTTTAAATATTGTAGGGAATTTGTTAGTATCATTCTTTAACGAATCCTATAGATGGTAGATCATAGTGGGGGATATAATTAAATTAAAGCATTTCAGAGCTTTTTAGAGGTTTTCAGAGCTTTATAGAGTTTTCCAGAGCTCTTTAGATAGTTTATGGCTTTATAGAGTTTTCAAGGCTTTTTAGGAAATATTCAAAGATGATCTTCACTATTGTAGGGAATTTGTTTGTGTCATTCTTTAATGAATCCTCTAGCTGGTAGATCCCAGTGCTACGAGATATAATTAAATTGAAGCATTTCAGAACTTTTTCGAGGTTTTCAAAGATTTTTAGAGTTTTTCATAGCTCTATTGATTTTTTAGAGCTCTTTAGATAGTTTAGGGCTTTATAGAGTTTTCAGGGTTTTTAAGAGTTTTCAAAGATTTTTAGGAAACATTCAAAGATGATTTTCACTATTGATTTTTCAGTGTTCTTTAGATAGTTTAGGGCTTTATAGTGTTTTCAGGGTTTTTAAGAGTTTTCAAGTCTTTTAAGGAAACATTCAAAGATGATTTTACTTCAAGGGAGTACTTTAGATTCGAGAGATAAATCTGTACAAATCTGGCCTAAACCAAGAAATGGCCGTTCCAGACTTGCTTCGGTCACAAAGTGAAGGAGAAGGGTTGGTTTTGGGGAGGGAAGCGAAGAAAGTGTTGAGACCAGAATAGTTGATTCTGAAAGGGTAGTTATTTTATGACTTGTATCAGAAAGTTAAGTAACAGATGGAAAGCTAGCAATTGCTTACTGAGTGTTGTATGCTCCTGACTTGAACTTCTTGTTCGATGGAAATAGGTAAGACCTATTTATACAAGTCGAAGTGAAACGTACTCTAATCTCATTAAGAAATGGAAAACGGGTAAGTAAATAGGAGGAGGTAGTAACCGGTAATGCATGGAATTGATGTTCCATAAAAGAAAGCGTTTCACCATTATTCCCTGTGTTTACTAACCGCTTCATCCTTATGACACTCTCTTATAACTGGCGTAGTGTACGCCGCACACTGTAAACCGCCAAACCAATACCCAATGAGCATCCCCCAGTTTGTGACATGTGTTGATGTCTGGAATGTTTTTGTGGAAAACATGTAGCACATTTGTTGTTGTCTGTCAAGTTGATCTTGGGATATTTGCATGGTAACCTTCGACGGTCGAGATTTTGCATCCTAAGAGGAAAGATAGCCGTTGATTATTGTAACCCTCCGCTTGATGGAAGCATGATCAGCATGTCTTTAATATGGCCTAGTTTAGGCGCGGCCAAAAGTTAGGGTTTTGGATTTGTTTAGGTGCGACCAAACTAGAGTCAAAGGTTACCATGTGTTAGCTGGTAACCTTGGACGGCTAAGATCTGCATCTTAGACAGAAGGGTGGCCGTTGATCGTTGTAATCCTTCGTTTGGTAGCCAACGGCATAAAAGCATGGCCGACATGAATTTTAACGTGGAGTGGAGCCACTGGCAGTGTGAGGCTTGGAAGGGAAGCGCTTGCGGATTTGTCTAAATTAGGGTTTAGTATGCTGAAACCCTAATTAGCGCCCTTTACTAGAATCGATGTAGAATTTTCACACAGACTCGGATTTTGATGGTCCGCCACTATATTTTGTACGGAAAAGAATTTCCTATCTCCTAAAGAGGGAATATTTATGTTTTGAGCTCGTTCGGGAGATAAAAACAGCCCGAAAGTAAAACTCAGGAAGAATTCAAGAGGGACAGTGGCATGTTTGGTGCGTTTTTTGGGAAGCTAGCGTGTTTTGAGAAGCTAGCATGTTTTAGGAAGCTAGAAGGTTTTGGGAAGCTAGCGTGTTTTGGTCCAAAGGTTACCATGCGTTGTTTGGAAACCTTGGACGTCTAGGATTTGCACCTAGGATAGAAGGGTGGACGTTGATCGTCGTACGCATTCGTTTTGGTAGCCGTATAGAGAAGGCCATCACGGTATGGAGCGGCAAGGTGGTTGGCATGCCATTGGCACATGTGGCATGTCATGCCTTGGCGCGGTTTGGCATGGCCAAAACTAGGGTTTTGGCATTGGGCCAAAGGTTATCATGCGTTGGTTGGTGACCTTGGACGGCTAAGAGTTGTATCTTAGATGGAAGGGTGGCCGTTAATTGTTGCCGACATTTGTTTTGGTAGCCGCATGAGGAAGGCCAACACGGTATGGCGCGACAAGGTGGCTGGCACGACATTCCATTGGCACATGTGGCATGGTCGGCATGTCTTGGCGCGGTTTAGGCGTGTCCAAAATTAGGGTTTTGGAATTGGGCCAAAGGTTACCATGCATCGGTTGGTGACCTTGGACGACTAAGATTTGCATCTTAGATGGAAGGATGGCCGTTGATTGTTGCAGGCATTTGTGTTTGGTAGCCGCATGGGGAGGCCAACACGGTATGGCGTGGATAGGTGGCTGGCATGACATGCCATTGGAACATGTGGGGCCAAGGGTTTGGTATGGACAGTTTGGCATGGTGGGGCCAAGGAAAGGTGAGGTTGGCTTGGCTAGCATGATTGGCGTTCCTTGGCGCGGTAGGTGTGGCTGGCATGGTTTGTAATTGGCACATTGGTGCGGCTAGCATGGTTGGCATGCCTTGGCGTGGTAGATGTGGCTGGCATGGTTTGCCATTGGCACAGTGGTGCGGCTAGCATGGTTGGCATTCCTTGGCACGGTAGATGTGGTTGTCATGGTTTTCCATTGGCACAGTGGTGCGGCTAGCATGGTTGGCATGCCTTGTCGCGGTAGATGTGGATGGCATGGTTTTCCATTGGCACAGTGGTACGGCTAGCATAGTTGGCATGCCTTGGCGCGGTAGATGTGCCTGGCATGGTTTGCCATTGGCATAGTGGTGCGGCTATCATGGTTGGCATTCCTTGGCGCGGTAGATGTGCCTGGCATGGTTTTCCATTGGAACGGTGGTGCGGCTGGCATGGTTGGCATGCGTTGGCGCGGTGATGTGGCTGTCATGGTTTTCCATTGGCACGATGGTGCGGCTGGCATGGTTGGCATGCCTGGGCGTGGAGACATGGCTAGCATGGTGGTGTGGCTGGCATGGTTGGCATGCCTTGGCGCGGAGACGTGGTTGGCATGGTTTTCCATTGGTATGGTTGTTCGGCTGGCATGGTTGGCATGCCTTGGCACGGAGGTGTGGCTGGCATGGACATCATTTCTGCAGCTTCAACTTCATCTAAAACACTGCATTGTAATCTCAGTATAAAGCACAACCCAGATTATTATCTCCTGAAGCTACAACTCCACATTCTTCCAGTTATAACTCCATTTCAGCCTCAGCTTCACAAGCAACAACACCTGCAACAACTTGACCCTGGCATGCAATAAACAACACCACGCCATTCCATTCCTTCAGTTCGCAGTCATGCAAAACTCAATTCATCTCAGCTGCTCTTCTTCATTGAAACCACCACTTCAATAACCTCCATCTGAGACTCTAGTTCAGTTAATAACAGCTTCACCTGCTACTCCATCAGATTAATCAACACCAATTCCAACTCTTAGCTGCAGAACAGTCCCAGTTCACCTGCAACATCTCCACTTCTCCCTTATTGCAGCTCCACAAGACAATACATTCCAATGCAAAAATATTCATGTATACTAAAAACAATATCTTACTGCTTCAATTCCACTGGCCATCATATTACAGCCACACACTCACCATTACAACAGCTGCAACCATTCAAACATCACCTCAAGCCAACAAACCAACACCATCTGAAGCAATTTTTCGCCTCTCCTTCAAAATCAAGCCATTAACAGACTGCAGTTAATCCCTGTAATCTAACTTCAATTCAGTGGCTCTACCATTCTGCAACTGCAACTCCAACTTCTGCACAGACCACCAATAGCAAACAGCATCATCCATTTCTTCCGTGATTTTCTTGAACACCATCTACTGCCATCACCAACATATGTTCAACTCAAACCCATATTCTTGAAACCGACAGCAACTCAATCAACCCATTACAAATTCATGCTCGAATTTCTTTCACAGATCCACCAGAGCCTTTCTCGTTTCTGAATTCAAACACCAAATATCTCTTCTTCCCTAACATGTAAATCAAGGACACAAAGACCCACTGAGCAAAATCTTCATTTTTTGCATCAACATCAGATTCCATACGAACCCTAGCTGAGCTTCTCCATCATCTGCAACAGAGACCACCACCACAAACATATGTGATAAAGCCACATCAAACCTAAAACATCAAAACCATCGATCTGCTCAAAACCCAGTTCATAAAGCTTCGATTCACTCTTGATTTCTTCTTCAAATCTCTACATGAGCAACAAAAACCAAGCCCTAACTTCAAAATCCTTGAATTCTTTTGATTCAAACCGAACTCCATTTCATTCTCGAGTTTATCCAGCAACTGATATGTTGCTCCTGTTAAACTCAGATCATCAACAGCGCCTCCATCTTCTACTCTCTCGATTTCTCTCAATCTCTGATATTTTTTTACTTTCAGACACACAGCCAACACAGCCGCACAAAACATGATTGAGAAGATATTTTCTATCAATTTTAGATGTAGGAAAGGAAATTGATATAGACACCCCACTGACTTGAATAAGGGATGCCCAGATCTCATTTAACCTGTCAGTTTTGCCAAACCAACAGCCTATTCACTTTCTTGTTACGCAAATTCTTGCTCCAAATATCGCCTGTGAATTCCCTCTTTGTCTTTTCCGCTCCAAATGATTGATTTCATCTTCTTTTGCTCAAATGACTTTATTGCACCTAGTGAACTCAAAAGGCAACCTAAGATACATAATTTATAAGAAAACTCGTAAAGAAAGCATAAATACTAGATATAAAATTAGGTGTTTTACAACACCTATAAAATTCGCCCACACTTAGACTTTGCTAGTCCTCGAGCAAATGAAACAAAACTTATTCTAAAGGATACATACAACTCCCGTGAGCATTTACTAGAGAAATACCCATAAAACCTACATTTCCAACTTACTAGTTCTCCGAAATGATAGTATCCAACGCGCTAAGGAGACATAGAGATTTTGCACACTAGTCATAAGAAGTTAGACACATATATGAACACAATCTCATCCTTAAAAGTTGAGATACAAATAACCATCCCTTATCGAAAGAAATTCGGGTTCGGAGTGATCAAAAGTCTTCACTCTGCCTCACAAGAAAGGATTTTATGAAATTGCTCTCAATAATAAACAGCTCTTTATGGGTCACACATGTGTCCAGGTAGGAATGAAGAGAGAATCCTGTGACACGTTGAATAGTAGGAAGGCAAAAACCCTCCGAATTGTTTTGAAAACCCACATCTTTTATTCATTTTGGAAAACTTTTTTTTTTCTGACGATCTCTAAGAAAGGAAATCAATCACTCAACAAAGGTGGGAATATGCTTACTTACCTCGTTATCCGTTCAGTGTGCAGTTAGCACCACTCTCACAGCATCCATAGAAACATCTTCGGTCTTCAATCCTTGTCTCCGGTCTTCAACTCTTGATGATGAAATCTTGAACTTCGTAGAATCTTGACAATGTAACTCTTTCCTCTAATTCTTGTTGCTTGAAACTTCATTATGAATATTCCTTCTTTCCATTGGCTTTATTAAAAGAATACAAAACTAAATATGAACCAAACAAACCAAAATATGATGCAATGATTTTTTTATTTTATTTTTTTTTAATATGGGAACTAGTACAATGATAACTATGTCCCAATTTTTTTTTTTTTTTTTTTGTGACAAGAGAATATACAAATACAAATACAAATAAAAATAAAGTTAAAATTAAAAATAAAGTTAAAAAATAAAAAGTACAAAGGCCATGGTGTAAGTACTTTATCACTTGATTCTTCACAACTTGTATGTCTTGATATCATAAACTTCTTGAATTCTAATCTTGATAATTTTCTCTCTTGTACATAAGTCTTCAACTTGTAAAAATTCTGCTCCTTGTCTTGTTGCTTTACTTGAATCTGAAATTTGCTTATTTCTGTATCGTTGCTTGTAAACCTTGAACGTCTTCAACTTTCCTTCGAATTTGTGATGCTCCTCTTGTTGATGATGATGGTGTTTCTATGGACCTGTTGGTGTAGAGAGAGATAAAGTGGATGGTGCTAACTGCGAACAAGATTACAAGTGGTATGTAAGTTATCAATTCGATGTCACCATCATGATTGATAAAATAGCACTCAAGAGATCAAAATAATGCTTCTATTGGTGGGAGGTTGGGTAGTTCACCATTCTACCCGGAATTAACGTACGGTGACACACATTCTAAAAGCACAAATTTAGACAGGTACAAAAAAATGAAACATCGACAATTTGAACTCTGACAGTTACACAGTGTCAAAAGGTCACAGTATTTCAATAAATGGTCTGACAGTTATGGTCTCTGGACCGAACTACGCGCAGTCTGAATTTTTCTGACGAAAAGTTATTCATCATAATTCTCTTCTAAGATAGATTATGGACTCAATGAAATTAAACATGGGGATGAAAATATGATATGAAAACAATAAAAATAAAAAAAATAAAAGGATTTAAGATACAAAACCTATGGGTTACCTCTCATTTAGCGCTTGGTTTAAAGTCGTCAGCCCGACTCTCTTGTTATCGGCCATACACCAACAATCTGAAAATCTGGTAGTCCTCCCAGAAAATAATCTGCAATTCTAATAACAGCTTCATGAAAACATTAGCACAAGATATAAATATTGAAGCTATCAATTTATTGAAGTTTCCTCCACACTTAGTCCTTTCTACACTCGAAAGTGGATATAGAACATAAAATTCGGGAACTTCAAAAGGTTCCTCGGCTTGGTGAACCTGCACAATTCTAGAATCAAACACATCAAGTGGTGGATACTTAGAAGCAAAATAATTCGTTAAAACTTTAGAAGAACATAACTCCAATCCTAAGTGAGGTATTTTCCTAAAAGTCAGGTTAAAAACTCTTTGGGGAACTACTTCAATTGGATGGAAAGGAACAATAGATGTTAAATTATGCAAAGGATTAGACGAACCTTGTTTCGGATCCTCATTATTCTTAAAGAATTGCAATGAATTATTTACCTCGTTTGTATCGTGGTCCTCTATCAAACTATTTAGCCATTCTACGTCAGTTTGTGCTTCAATCAAAATCTTAGCATCAATATAATCATTGGCAAGTTCAATTGGGTCTTCCACAACTTCAACCAATTTGGTTTCATTCTCAATCTCTATTTCTTCTACAATTTCATCATTGGAATCAGAATCATCTCCTAGGAAGTCTAGTTCATTGGTGCACATCTTAAAATCATTGTTTGAGTATGTTACACCATTTATAACAACGGTTATGTCATATCCATTCTCCTCCTTTTGAATAGGCGAGTGATCGTTATAATGATCTGGAGTTGGAATAACTTTACCATTATTGCATGAACTTTCTAAAAGTTTCTCATCTTCATCAGAATCTTCGTCAACCTCATAATCATCATTATCCCAACGATACTGGAATTCCATTTTTATGGCCCTTTTAATTTCTTGAAGAGTCTCCTCTGATGCTCCATCTTATTCCAGTTGATTGTATCTCTTATAGAGTATTCTGATGTTTACACGTTTTCTATCACTACTCACAATAGAATACCTAGACCGCAACTCTTCCCTTTGAATGGGTGAAATATGAGCAATATGAGCGGGTTTGGTTACACTATCATAAGTTTTGAGTTCAAAACTCTTTGTCATCTGCACATTCCTAGAAAACAATGGATCAAAAACATAACTATCCTTCCATCCTTGTAATTGTTCACTTACATGCCCGTCATAAGGTTGTTGACATGTATGAGAATATCCATAAGGTTCCGTGGGATATAGATCATAGCCAAAAGATTGGTTTTGATTATACCCATAGGATGGTTGGTAGTTGTTATAAGAATGAGATTGAAATCCATATTGATTACCACTGTCATATATCTGATCTTGTGCTTCGTACAGGTTATTTCCGTAAGGAAACATGACGACTCACAAGAAATAGAAAATCAAAATCAAAAACAAGCTAAACAAATAACAAATCAATTAGCAGCCGCTCCCCGGCAATGACGCCAAAATTTGATGCGTGTCGTAACCACAACAAATTAATCAAGATATTTTCCACTAATTAACTGGTAATATAATGGAAGTCAAGTTCGTTCCCACGAAGAGCAGTGTAATTGATATGTTATTTAGTTCAGCGAAATAATAAAAGAAAAGGGGGTTTGTTGAATAATTAAAATAATAATAAACAATAAGATGAAAAGATGATTAGGAGTCATTCGCCGTTACCAAACGTTGACTTGCATAGTATACTCGTTTACCTTTCGTAAGAATCATATATCACCAGTCGTACAATAGCAGCTAGCTCAGTGTTATTCCCCAAAACTCCTCTTTCCACGGATACGGAAGCTCTCCAATATCAGATTCTATTCAACCGAACCACCAAGTAGTAGCTCACTCAAGGTGTAATCCAACTGAATGCTTTAGGCTTTGTGAATTAGGTTGATCCCAGTAGTACTCTTAGCTCAAGGTTCACTTGCTGATGTTGTCTTCACTCGCAATTGCTCCACATAATCCATCTGTAAGGTCTCGCGATTTCTACTTATATAGAGAGTTGTTTGACTATTACACTTATCTCCCAACTTCTACTAGCATTAGAATGATCAAAAGATTAATCCAATTGTACACTTGAATAATTTAGAAACCAATCATAAACCCTAAATATAGAAAAGACAATCGATAATATGATAAAAACTTCGAATAAACTTGCATAATAAATAAGCTTCACGCCCGGAACTTTGAATTCATCATAATCAATAAAAGTTTAGCCTCTCATGATTTACACCGTTTCCCGGCTTCCCCCTAAAAGGGGAAACCCTAAAATATAAATGAAGAACAAAAGTGTTATGAGAGGTGTAGAGATATGATATGTCTAATTAGGTTAAGAAGTGTTTCTTTTATACTCTCCAAGTTGTAGCAGTGCCCATGCTCGATTCCGTGCAAAGTAGTTACCAAAGCTCGTCAGAATTCCCAAACATAACTCACGGCCAAGGTTGGTCACGTGAGAAATTAGGTCAAATGGGCTCATGCAGGTAACATGCCCGGCCCAAATGTCTAGTTTTTAATTATAATTGGCCTGTCAGTTATTCTTCTTCTTTTTGTCACGGCCGGGAATTTCTACCCGTAAGTTCTCCTGGAACTATTACTCGTTTACTCTCTAAGTTTACGGCTGGAACTTTCTAGCCGATAACTTCTCCTGAATTCTTCTCTAAGTTTCTCGGTTAACTCCCTAACTTGACCACCTCCATGTTATTACTCGAGTGCATTTTCTCTTCTGAGTCTCGGGAAAACTAAGTTTCCTTTTCACAACACCATCAAATATCAAAGTCTCTTCATCACGTACTCCCTGTTTTGCATCCCTGACTCTGTTCACTCGAGCAGAACCATTGCCATGTTCTTCCCTGTCACTCACCAATCTCAACTGACCCACCATTCTCGTATCTCGATCACAGACTCCACCTTTTCACCGATAATGGCTATCACCATCATTCTCAGTTTTCTGTTTAACAATGGCAGCAAGCCAACACTCTCCCTGTCACGATTCTTCTCACCTCAATGATCCATCTCGAGTCAAACTTTGCTCAAGTTTAAAACTCTTTCAAGCACTATCTCCATCATTAGTTGAGCTCTCGCAACCATACCTTGGTAATGGCAACAGCATCTCAGTCCCCTTTTCAAACTCCGCCGTTGTATCATCATAACCGATAACAACTGAACTGTTACCTCCGTCTTTTCTCACGACTCTGACCTTCTCCAACTTATTTTCTACTGCCAACCTAACTGCAGCTCCGAACCCATTGTTTCCGGCACTCACTGCATTTCCCGTCACCAATCAGCCATCTTCACCGTTACTGGAAAGAACCACCAACTCGATAAACATATACATCCCTGCCAACTCATCAACAACAGCAATGACGTGAACGACATCAGCCAGCATTTTCTCGATCAACAACTTCCATGCGTACCAAAGCCATTAACAACCATTGTCGTCGTCCATATTCCTTCTCGATCCCATCATCGTCAACTGCCATGCCCCATGATCAACAACAGTGAGACAACAGCTCCCTTGTTTATCGTACTCGCTCAATTCTAACAGCAAGATGGCTCAACCTCACGAGAACTCGAGCTCAACTCTGTCTTCTACAGTTTCACTTTCCATTGTTTGTATCTTCCTTCATCTACTGCCGATCGATAATTACAGCAGCTCAATACTCATCCATTCCCTCGAGACCATCTAGACCATATTACTCGAGATTTTACATCACCACAGACCTCATGCCAACAGCACAAATGCTCTCTCTCCCTCTCCTTCTCGGACTCTCCATTAGAAATCACCACAGCACACTCCCTGTTAAACTCGAGTTTTCCATTTGATTACTGTCGAGCTCCATTATCACTTAGCAGCAACCATTCATCTTCAGCTGCACACTGCCAAAGCTCCGTCTCCATTAGAATTAATCGCTGGCAGCAACAACACCGTACGTAACCAGCTCATCCATCCCTGTTGTAATCGTAAATAAAGGTGATGATGATGACAGCCCATAACAAAATAAGGAGGTGTCTTTATAACTCCAACGTGGATGCCTTTTCTTTTAGGACGCCCCCAAGTAATCCCAAAATCTGCCTCTAGCACTTCTCGTTTAACTGTCAGTCCCGGACAGCCGGCAAGCTTAACTTCTCGTTTCCCTCATTACTTCTTCGTACTATGTCGGAATGACTCTATTCTTTCGCCATTATCTTCGTATTTCCGTCCTCTTTGAGTTGATATCAAGGACTCCTAGATATGAACGAGCTCCACTTGGTCTTTGGCCTTTCTCCACTTGCGGCTAACTTCTTTTATTGCACTAATAAGTGCAAATTCACTTCTTTTGGATGATTCACCTCGTAAAACATAAATAAAACAAAACAAAACAAAAGTAATATACAATAATTCACAAGAAAATATAGCAAATACTAGTATGGATTCGACACTAAACATATGCAAAATATGCACTTAAGAATGGCCTAAAACTATGCCATGAGTTACCATAAAATGGCACTTCTCCCAATTCAGCACAAGGTTTGTTTAAACACATCGTTCAAGGATTAATGACAAATTGTTCAAGCAAAGGTCAAATGAATCACCAAAGACACTAAAGTCATCCATAAACACTTCAATGATGTTTTCAACATATTCTGAGAAGATACTTACCATACACCTTTTGAAAGGTAGATGGAGCATTGCACAAGCCAAAAGGCATCCTTCTATAAGCAAAACTACCGAAAGGGAAAGTGAAAGCGGTTTTCTCTTGATCCTCCGGTGCTATCACAATATGATTGTAACCTGAATAACCATCAAGAAAACAATAATACGAATGTCCAGCTAAACGTTCAAGCATTTGATCAATAAAGGGTAAAGGAAAGTGATCCTTCCCAGTAGTGGCATTCAACTTTCTATAATCAATACAAACCCTCCAACCGGTTTGCACACGAGTTGGGACAAGTTCGTTCTTAACATTCTCTGCCACTATTACACCTGATTTCTTTGGTACAACTTGTACCGGGATCACCCACTTGCTATCAGATATGGGGTAGATAACACCCACTTCCAAAAGCTTGAGTATCTCCTTTTTCACAACTTCCATCATGGTAGGGTTCAAACAACATTGCGCTTCCCTTGTAGGCTTTGCATCATCCTCCAAACGGATCTTGTGCATACAAACGGCAGGGCTTATACCCTTGATATCAGCAATTGTCCATCCTATGGCCGTCTTGTACTTCCTTAGCACCCTTAGAAGTTTTTTCTCTTGTAATTCACTAAGCTCATTAGAAACAATCACAAGTAACTCTTCATTGTCACCCAAGTACAAGTACTTTAGGTGATCGGGAAGAGGTTTCAATTCTAACTTTGGAGATTTAACAATAGAAGGTACAAGATTTTCATCACTGCATGGTAAAGAAATAAAAGAGATATTATGAGTTTCCGGACATCCTTGTAGTGAGTTAAGATCACCAAGGGCTTCCTTGACTTAATTACCACACTCTACACCGTTATCCAAGGATGTAGTTAAAACGGTTTCCAAAGCATCATCATTATTCAATTCAAACATTTGTTGTGCCAAAGTATCCATAACATCAACGGAGAAACAAGAGTGGACATCACTAAGATATCTCATCGTATCGAAAATGTTGAAATGTATTATTTCTCCATCAAACTCCATAGTCAACGTTCCATTGTCCACATCAATAATAGTTTTAGCCGTTTTCATGAAGGGACGCCCAAGTAGCAATGGAAGAGATGAGTCCGGTGAACCTTCATCCATCTCTAACACACAAAAGTCAGCTGGAAATACAAGTTGATTAACCTGCACAAGAACATCCTCAAAAATACCCATTGGGTAGACATTAGAACGATCGGCTAATTGCAACATAATTCCAGCTTTTTTAAGAGGACCAAGATCAAGTGAGTTATACATAGATGCGTGCATAACATTAACGGATGCACCTAAATCCAACATTGCTTTGTTAAAAGTAGTGTTACCAATTGTGACGGGAATGTCAAAGCTACCAGGATCCTTGTATTTTAGTGGGAGTTTGTTTTGTAAGATTGCCGAAGCATTCTCCCCCACACTTAGCACTTCATTTTCTTTGAGCCTTTGCTTATTGGTACACAAGTCCTCCAACACCTTTGCATGCTTTGTAACTTGCTTGATAGCATCAATGAGTGGTATGTTCACATGAATCTTCTTAAGAATTTCTAAAATATCCTTTTCAAGTTCCGCCTTCTTGGAATTTGCAAATCTGCGAGGAAAAGGTAAAGGAGGAACATAAGTAGAAACCAGAGTTTTAGAGTTAGCAATAGGTACCTCAGAAGTTTGGGGAGAATCATCATTCTTCTCCTCCAAAACAGGTTCCTTTGGTGTTTCTACCTTTCCCGAATCAGCAACTTCGGGTTGCAAAAGTTGTGTATCTCAACATAATAGCATTGACACCCTCTTTTGGGTTAATGGTTTGAGAAGGGAGTTTCCCACTATTTTGTGCCTTTAATTTGTTGATATCAATCTCCATGGAGCCCACTTGAGTCTGCAACTCCTTGATAGCACTCTTAGTTTCTTGTTGACTTTATTTGAACATGGCAGAAATTCCTTGCATCATTGTTTGAAGCTTTGCATCGATATAGGAACCTTGATTTTGCACCGATTGTTGTGGTTACTGAAATTATTGTTGTTGCGGCTGGAATTGTTGTTGTGGTGGTTGAAACCCACTCAGACGGTTGAAAGTAGGTTGTTGAACCGCACCTTGCTTGTTGGCATAGCTGAAATTTGGATGATCTCTCCATCCCGGATTGTAGATGTTGGAGTAAGGATCATACCGTCTTTGTTGATTTGGAAAAACCGCACTAGCTTGCTCCAACTCTTCACCATATGAAGGTAATATAACCGCAGCCATCTTTTGCATCATTTTCTCCATATTATCCATCATTTGATCACGATGTGATGATGATGAATCACTAACTTCATGCACTCGCCTAACACTCAAAAGCAATATATCAACAAGCTGAAGGGAGAGAACAACAAAACTCTAATGCAGGAGACAAGATGATGGCATACTGTCATGGAATGAAAGGGAAAACAACACTCACTTTTGAAGAAGAATCAGGCAATAAAAATTATCAGTTTGAAGCCTACAAAATTGGTGGTACATCAGCAAGGAAATCCAGACTAGCTACCACAACAAAAGATGAAGAAAAGCAGAACACATCCAAAGAAAACCAAAATGGGAGGGGGAGAAAGAAGATTACTAGGAGGAAAAAGAGATCCAATGTGAAGTTAGGCACTAGAATGCTCAAACCAACTATGAGAAGGCACTGATGAAAGTTATGTTACACTTAATAGCAAAAAGACAAAAGAAACAGAGTGTAAAGATTCAGAAGCTGGATTTTGAGCTAAGTCCAAATATCAAACTCCCACACCAACTTTACAGCAAAAAGATAAATGGAACTGAAAATGAACACAACAAGGAAGGCACACCCAAAACAAACGAAAGTGTAATACCTGACCACAAAAGAAATACCCATCAACCTGAAATTGCTGCATTCAACCTGCAGAGTAACTCACCAACCACCACAATCCCATCTTCCCTTCCAAAACCATTCACAATAATTTCATCTCAAGACTCTGCAACACACTCTCAAGTGAATCTTTTTGTCCCTGTACCAACTGATAGAAACTTGAAGTCAAACATTGAAATATCTCAACTGAGTATCCTCAAGAAATGCAACAATGCCAAAGATGAAAAATGGGTGGGAACTGTGCAACTCAGCACACCACATAGTGCTGCTAGCTTAACCAAAAATGGGCTAAATTTGGAAGAGAACCAAGTAATACTACACCTAAATTTACAATCTTATATCTCAAATACTCTTACTACTGCAGTTTCAATAAATTAGGTTTTTTTTTAAATTAAACTGTAAAATCATGTCTCTCAACATTCTTGCTTGGAACTGCCAATGGCTTAATAGAAACACAATGTTACATCTACAAAATCTAATCAAAAGCTAGAACCCAGATATCATATTTTTACAGGAAACAAAACATCCATCAAAATACATCAAACCATTAATCAACAAACTCAATTACCTGGATATGATTGTTGTTGAACCAACAAGAGTGATAGGTACTGCAGGGGGGGTTAGTCTTAGCGCGGTCCTCCAAGATTTTGATGCAATTGATCAACAGTTTTGAAAACCAAATCGATCTAGTTGTAACTGATAAATCTAGGAATTTTGAGTGGTTAATGCCAGCGGTCTATGGTTGTCCATATAAAATTAAGAAACAGCTCAGTTGGACCTATTTTAAGAATCTAGCAGCAACGGTAGAACTTCCATGGATGTTCATAGGCGATCTGAATTTTGTGCTAACGGAGTCTGAGGAGAAGGGAGGAAAAAAGAAAAGTTCTGAGGAACTTCGATTTTTCACTCAGCTAATAGATGAGGCAGTGCTTATGGACATAGGATTTGTTGGGTATGCATAGACTTGGTCCAATAAGAGAGAAAGACAAAATTTTATGGAGGCCAGACTCGATCGTGTTCTCTCAAACCCTGAATGGTTTGATTTATTCCCACGTGCGATGGTATATCATCTTCCACCAGTAGGGTCCGACCATAGTCCTATACTCTTAAGAACCTCGCCATGTTGGATTGATGGAGCAAAACCTTTCAAGTTTTTCGGGATCTAGTAGGACTAGAAAAGTACCTACAATATTAATGCAAGTGCACAGTGTCGACAAGCAACACAGGGCAAGCACATGTCGAACCCACAGAGACTTGGAGGGTGTAATGTTGAAGCTATGTTTTTACTGATTTCGAACAAAGAGTAACAAAATGATTTTGGTTTTGTGTCGATACGACAAAGAAGTTGATAGTAACAAAGAAAGTAAAGAAAGATGCAAAGCAAGTAAATAGAACAAATGATGAGAAGAGTACTAGGGCCTTTGAGTCCACTACTAACTTACACAAGTTATCATTCAATGACACTATCCTTGTCCTTATAACTGATTACAAAATGGATGTCAATCCTCTGTGTATCTAAGGTTACTTTGATATGAGTGATTCAATCACAACTAAAGCATTTCTCCTAAGCATTAACTGTCTTCTAAGGGCACAACTAATCAAAAGATAAATGTATAAGGTTAAGCATGAGTTGCATTTCACAATACATCATTATTCTAACTAAAATGGATGCATGACATACATTGTGAAAGGAAAGTGCTGAGCACTAAGATTGAATTTCATTATGCAAATTTAAGCACAACAGGTATATTGACAATGATATGAATAACAAGTAGCAAATTAAAGTTTCATCTAAACCCTAGCAAACGTAATTAGAAAATGATGAACACAATAAACTACTATAGCTTGGTGCACCAGCTAATCCGGGCATCCGTTTTATATCACAAGCTCCTTCCTATTTTATACACAATTCTCTTCAATTCGGAAATTAAATGCAAACCCACTCACCATAACTACCTGAATTCCTTGTCCCCTCTGTTGTTTCTTCTCTGCAACTCCACTAATTCGATGTTGATGAAAATCCTAACTTTATATATCTCAAACCTAGCTTCTACGGTTATTGTTTGAGGAGAAGAAGCTATGATGGAGATAGATAGAAGCTAGGAGGCGGAGAAGGTGGTCGTGAAGGTGACAGATAGGTTGGTCGGATATGGGGGAGATGTTTTCTTTGCAAAAATGGTCGGGGAGAAGAAGTTGTAGAATAAAAACGTTTCATCTGTTGTTTTGCAGGAGAGGAAGAAGGGAAACCGTGCAGGGGTGTGTTTTGCTTGTAGTTCGATTTGGGGAAGAGAAGCAGGAGCTAAGGTGTTAGGAGGGCGCATCAATTGTTGATGCATCGATTGAAGAAGTCGTTGGATGAAGCTGTTTGATCCACTCTAACGGCTCGGGATGGAGGCGGGTTTGGATTCGGGTCTTGGATAGCTTAAGCCCATATATTTGCAAACAGGTTGCAACTAATGCGAAAGCGGGTTGCAACTTCTCTTCCATAGTCGCTAGTCTCCAATTTTCTGTTCTTTTGGTTTCTCAAATTATCCAAGCTTTATTTAGTACCTAAAAACACAAAATTAATTAGTACAAATATTTATTCTTGAAAACAGAGAAAATATAGAATTTGGGATAATATATGATTTTAAAGCGCAAAAGATGGGTTAAATGCCAATAAAAAGGTGTAGAAATATGCACTATTTGGCACTCATCAAATACCCCCAAACCTGAATTTTACTTGTCCTCAAGTGAAACATAAATTAAGAAATCCTAACTATACCACTGTCGCTGGTCTCTCGAATGCATTTAGTGTATGCACTAAGCCTTTAAACCCCTAGGTGTCCCTAATGGACAAGTTGTAGTCTCGTGAGGGCCTACCAGAGATGTACCCACAAAACCTTCTCCAACTTCAGAGCGTAAAAGAGTCTTAAGCATCCAAGGAGCAATGAGGACATAGAGTTTCTGCATGCTAGTAACACGAAGTTAGAACTACCAAAGAACGCATTCTCATCCTTAAGAGTTGAGCGAGAAATAACCATACCATATGAAAGATTTCGGGTTTGAGAGTAATCACAAGCCTCGACTTCTGCCTCACAAATAGGGTTTTATGATAATTGTACTCAAAAAGATCGATTTTTTAGTCTCTGATGTGTGCAGACAGGAATAAAGAGAGAAATCCTGCACACGTTGAATGGTGGGAAGGAAAACCTTCCGAAGTAATTTCTGGAGACTCCACAGAATTGTGGACAAAAAGATTCTTTTTCTGACGATCTCTAAGAAAGGAAATCAATCATTAGCAATGATGGGAGTACTCACTTACCTTCACATTTGATCGACAATCAACACCACTCTCACAACATCCATAGACATGTCTTCAATATTCGGTCTTCGGTTATTGATGATGAACTTCTGAATTTCGTAAAAACTTGACAATTTGTAACTTTTCTCTTCAATTTCCTTGTTGCTTGGAATTTTCTTCTTGAATTATTCTTCTTTACCATGGTGTTATTTAAACAAAACTAAGAAAATAAACTACAATTTTTTTTATTTTTTTTATTTTTTTTAATGAATAAAAGATGAAATGAAAATAACAATGAAACTACTAACTCCATGGATGAAGGACTTTATCACTCAATTTTCCACAACTTGTATTGTCTTGATCTCATAAACTTCACTAATTCTCATCTTATTTCCTTTTCTTTGCTCTTGTAAAATAAGTCTTCACTAGTGTATATAATTTAGATTTTTGTACTGTATCTTCACTTGAATAAGACTTTTTCTTTTCCTTGAATTGTTCCATGTAAACTTTGGACTATTTCAACTTTTCTTCAAATATTCTGACGTTGCTCTGCTCGTTGATGATGATGTGTTTCTATGGATCTGTTAATATTGTTGAGAGAGAGAGAGTGGTGCTAACTACAAATCAAACTACAAGAAGGATTTTTCATCTTTAGACGTCATCCTTGTGATTGACAAAATTAGCACTCAAGAGATCAAAAATAGCGATGAAGGTGGTGCGAACTTGGGTAGCTCACCATTCCTACCCGGAATTTACGTACGTTGACACACACTCTAAAAGGACTTTTTAGATAGTCAAAAAAATGAAGGTTGGTGCCTCGCTTGATGTAAAAATGGGTAGTCTCCACTAAGGGTGATCACAACTCTACTACCAAATATTTTTGCAGCACCTAATTCGCCCTCCGGTATGGTTAAATCCAATTTTAACGCTCTAACAACTAAGAAACCCGATTGTGTTCTCTAATACTTTCAAGTTCAGTTATTTCGATCAGACTCTCTATGTAAACATAGCTAGAAGCATGCTAGTGACTTTAAGATCTCAAAAAGTTAGAGGTTTTATGTACATATTTACAAAGAGTTTTGAATTTTTTTGATTTTTTATTCAAACTAAAAACTCTATATGCAAAACACACCCCCAAACCCAAATCTAACATTGGCCTCAATGTTTCAACAGATGATAAGAATTTAAACAACCACATACCATGAGAACTATGTTGAGTAAAGATTACCGGTATGCCGACGAAAGCAAGATTAGAGCTTCATTAGTCAAGGCTAGAATCTAACATTCTCAGCTGAGATCATATTAGATTATCACAATATGTACAAAAGAAGACTCAACCGATTCAAGATAGAAAATATAACATTACCTACTAGGAGAATTCACCATACATTAAAAATCTAAAGAGTTGAGGATCAACCCAAAAGACGGAGTGCAGAAACATCAACAACCTTACACATATATAACATGAGAATGCAAGTAAGACTGCATATGTGAATGAGTTACCCCCAAACCAAAACTTGTCAACAAATGTGTCTTTGAGCACAAAATCTTGCAATTTTAGAGGTACATCATGCACAAGGTCTAGATCAAATTGGACTTTGTTAGGGACGGGAAGAAAAACATCAATGCATTCCAACTGTGGCTCTTCAAGGGTATTATATTTAGCAAAAAAGTAGTCCAAAAGGACTTGAGAAGCACACATCTCCAAGCCTAGGTTAGGAATTCTCAAAGAAGTTGGTTTCAAAATCTTGTTACAAACCAAATCTAGGATGGGTGCAAGGCCATCAGACTGTGACCTGGGCAGGGAGCTAGATACGTCTAAGTTACATTCATTTTTAAGTTCAAAAGTGTCACTTCACATCCTAGTATCTTCCCAGTCGGAAACAAGTAACGAAGCATCATGCTCAAAGTCAGTGAACAAATTCACAAGTAACGAAACATTATGTTGTGACCTAAGCAGGGAATTAGACATATCGAAATTATTTTCATGCATGGAATTATTGATGTCTATAGAAAATTCATCCTTCCCTAAGTCACAAACAAGTTGTGCAGCATGCTCACTTTCAATGAACAATTGTTCAAACCCCAATTCAAAATCAGCATCACATGTATTTATAGATTGAACATTAGAAAAAGCATCATTCATAAGGGTCGCAGCAGAGAAAACTAATATCTTTGAACCCGAAGGTTTGATCACAGAATTTTCAGAATAAGCATGCTCTTCCAACATATCATCATCATTATCATAGCAAGAATGCAATTCCCTATTCAAAATCATAGTGTCCCTAGTCCGCTCATTTACCTCTAGATTAGGTTCATTTTCAACATTAGTAGCCTGACTAGGAACATAAACACTATTTTCAAAATTTACTTCATTAGGGCTGACAAACATTTCATTTTGAAATTTCCCCCTTCCTTCATTTTGTAGATGAATCAGATTCATCCTTAAGATCATATTAAGTTGTTCAATGGAAGGGGAGTCTTCAACAGTTAGTATTCTCATTTCACATGGATATTCAATACATGGTTGTGCATGAGGTTCATTATCGAATGGAAATTCAGATGTGTTGCTATATGGATGATCAGGCAATGCTTTCAATTCAAATCTGGCATTATTTTCTTCAATGAGTTTAATATTTTCCATCACAGATTGCATACAAAAGTTCATTGGAGTACAAAATTGTTCAACCTCCCCTGGCGGTTGATGATACATGTGCGAATAATAACTAGGGTATGTATATTCAAGCTCAGGACCCTGAGAAGGTTCATAATATTCCCTAAAGTTATTAAAACCATGGTTTATGGGATTCTCATAATATGAAGCATGCTCGTAGGAAAGTTCTCTAAGTGATTTGTTCAATGATTTCTCATCCACAACAGCTGACCAAAATCCTGACATAACTTTTTTTTTAATGAAATGAATCTATATTCGAAATGCTACAAAATAAAATAAAATCCTAAACAGAATGATGCATATAAGAACGTATATTAGCTACTAAACACAACGGTACAATTATTACTAGCAAAGAAAAACGACAAAAACTAATTTTTTTTACAATGTTGCTGCTGTAACAATGGCTGAGAGCTATGATGTCTATCGATCCTGAACTGGGGTTCTATTGGACTATGGAAGAAAAAAAATGGTCAACTAACGAGAGGCCAACTCGTATTTGTTAACAAGGTATATAACACATTTGTTAAATCCAATATCCAATCATTCATGCTAAACAATTACAAAACAGTCTTAAACGTCATGTTGTTGTTGTTCTTAGAAAACTTACCTCCGGTGCGCATCCGGGAAAAGGTTGAATATTTCTATTTTCTTTGAAGCGTCTATAGTAGTTTCCTTGTATCGGGAAAAGGTTGAATATTTCTATTTTCTTTGAAGCGTCTATAGTAGTTTCCTTGTATCTGCGGTACAGTACTGCAGCAGACACAACAATAGTTGGCTTCTCTTCCTTTGCCGCAACTTGTGAGCACCTCCAGCAATAGGATAAAATAGGCACCACAATCCTGCCTTCCTTTTCTTTGGTCTGTGCAAAAGCTTGCAAAGTACCTGTTAAGCTGGACAAAGTGATCAGCACTTGACAAATGTATAAAGCAAAAAGTGCAGAAACTAAAACTAATATATTACAAGTTGCTTATGAAAAAAAAACTATAATGATATTTTGTGACCAACAGCTACGTTACTAACATAAGTACTATTAGTGAAAAAAAAATGACCAGATGCAAACCTATGCCGCTAGTGAGGTGAAAATGAAATGAAAAATGACAGTAACTTTAAGCCAAAATTATGATGGACTAAATCTAAATCTATGCGACACTAAAAACAAAACAAGTAAAGAACTAAATTTATTAACATGGAATACTATGTTACAGAATAGAGATGGTTTCCTCGAACTAAACTAGTACCAGCACTATGAGGCTACGCCTTAATGACTATGCAACCTATACTAGACTATGCACTACAACTAATTAACCTACATTCTATAAGAGACCTTGCACTACGACTAAAATACAACAAGAAGCTAAATATATTAACTAACAAAGGAATGCGAAGAGAAACGTAACACTAACCAAAACTCTAGAAACAATATGAAAATATGCAGCAACAACAAAAATGATCTATGCTAAAATGTACAGGGATGAAAATATTCCATAACTTGACTCTATGAAACAAGACAAAGGCAACTAAATCAATATAAACAGGCTACACAGCAAAATTTCTAACTGCAATGCAAAGTACAAAAGCTACAGTATAAACAAAATCAAAAACTACAGGATAAAGAAAATTAAATCTAAACACAAGCTAGGAATCTAATTTGCTAATGACAAATACAGCCATACAAAAGTTCAGAAATACCAAGAGAACATATACAATTCCTACCTAATCAGAAAACAGATACTATGTACCCAAAATGGGAAGTGGGAATGTACCCAAAAATGTTGATGTGAGGCAATGAGTACAATGCACCTACTACTACCAACGGAAAATGAACTATTATACTACAGAAAACGGATAGCTTATGGTACAAAAATGAAATACTAACAACAGTATGTGAATCTAGATATTTAATTATCAAAGAGGCCTATATTAACAATGAACTACCACCAACTATTACTAGTGCTAAGCTACAGACAAACTATAAGAGGTAAAGGGGACTAATAAGACACTTTGTACAGACAAATGAAACGACTCAAAGCTATCTATAGATTGTACTAGACTAACATTAAGTTAAGAAAATAGTGGAACTAAACAATAAAGATATTAATAATATAAGCTATGAATTACAACTACTAGGACTGAGGTGAACACGGACACAAAACTAAACAAGACAGAAGGGAAAATCTTAGGACCTACTGACAAATATACCATGGACAATGAAAAGAAGATCAATAACTACACTCAGATATATACAACAAACATGAAAATTTAAGTAACATTGAATGCAAAATTCTATGAGCTGACCTCACCTAAGACACAAAGATGCACCTAAAAATTAAAACAACACTACCAACAGAGACAAAAGTGGGATACTACAGACCACGGAAACAGAAGAAAAATTAGTACCCACTAGTCCCAATGACAACTACTGACTATAAGCTACCAAACTGAAACCAACTATAGAATATGCAAATGCAATTTTCTTTTGTACAATTATAATTACAAATTTAAATATTCCTAACTATGAATAAGTGAAACACTATACTACAATGACGATTTTATGACTTAGGAAAAGATTGAGAAATCACTACCAGCTACTTTTTATAAGAAAACAAAGACTCTGTACATTTCCTAATTACAACTAGTAAAAACAGAACCTAAAAATCGAACTACACCGTCTGCCAAGTCCCTGGCAATGGCGCCAAAAACTTGGTAGGACTAGAAAGATACCTACAATATTATTGCAAGTGCACAGTGTCGACAAGCAACACAGGGAAAGTACAGGTCGAACCCACAGAGACTTGGAGGGTGTAATGTTGAAGCTATGTTTTTACTGATTTCGAACAAAGAGTAACAAAATGATTTTGGTTATGTGTCGATACGACAAAGAAGTTGATAGTAACAAAGATAGTCAAGCAAGATGCAAAGCAATTAAATAGAACAAATGATGAGAAGAGTACTAGGGCCTTTGAGTCCACTACTAAATTACACAAGTTATCATTCAATGACACTATCCTTGTACTTATAACTGATCACAAAATGGATGTCAATCCTCTGTGTATCTAAGGTTACTTTGATATGAGTGATTCAATCACAACTAAAGCATTTCTCCTAAGCATTATCTGTCTTCTAAGGGCACATCTAATCAAAAGATAAATGTTTAAGGTTAAGCATGAGTTGCAGTTCACAACACAGGATTATTCTAACTATAATGGATGCATGACATACATTGTGAAAGTAAAGTGTTGAGCACTAAGATTGAATTTCATTATGCAAATTTAAGCACAACAGGGATATTGCCAATGATATGAATAACAAGTAGCAAATTAAAGTTTCATCTAAGCCCTAGCAAACGTAATTAGAACATGATGAACACAATAAACTACTACAGCTTGGTGCACCGGCTAATCCGGGCATCCGTTTTACATCACAAGCTCCTTCCTATTTTATACACAATTCTCTTCAATTCGGAAATTAAATGCAAACCCACTCACCATAACTGCCTGAATTCCTTGTCCCCTCTATTGTTTCTTCTCCGCAACTCCATTAATTCGATGTTGATGAAAATCCTAACTCTATCTATCTCAAACCTAGCTTCTAGGGTTATTGTTTGAGGAGAAGAAGCTATAATGGAGATAGATAGAAGCTAGGAGGCGGATAAGGTGGATGTGAAGGTGACAGATAGGTTGGTCGAAGATGGGGGAGATGTTTTCTCTGCAAAAATGGTCGGGGAGAAGAAGTTGCAGAAGAAAAATGTTTTTTCTGTTGTTTTATAGGAGAGGAAGAAGGGTAAACCGTGCAGGGGTGTGTTTGGCTTGCAGTTCGATTTGGGGAAGAGAAGTAGGATCTAAGGTGTTAGGCGGGCGTAGCAATTGTTGATGCATAGATTGAAGAAGTCGTTCGATGAATCTGTTTGATCCAATCTAACGGCTCGGGATGGGGGCGGGTTTGGATTCGGGTCTTGGATAGCTTAAGCCCATGTATTTGCAAACATGTTGCAACTGATGCGCAAACGGGTTGCAATTTCTCTTCCATAGTCGTTAGTCTCCAATTTTCTGCTCTTTTGGCTCCTCAATTCATCCAAGCTTTATTTAGTACCTAAAAACACAAAATTAATTAGTTCAAATATTTATTCTTGAAAACAGAGAAAATACAAAATTTGGGATAATATATAATTTTAAAGCGCAAAAGATGGGTTAAATGCCAATAAAAAGGTGTAGAAATATGCACTATTTGGCACTCATCAGGATCTACCTTCAAGACCCTTCGTGTTTTTAGGTTATCGAAGAAGCTTGGGCTTTAGTAACATATGGCTCTCAGGCCTACAAATTTGTAGCTAAACTAAAGAATGTTAAAAAATTAATCAAAATTTGGAATAGAGAGTACTTTGGAAACATACAACATAATATCAAAAATATAAATAAGACTCTTGAACATGCTAAAAACATTCTCAAACTTCCACAAAATAGTCCTAGGTTACCTTGATTCAGGAAGATCTGGAAAAAAATGGTACAATTTTGAAGAGGCATTTTGGAAGAACAGATAATAGTCTAAAATTAGGAGACAAAAATACAGGCTTTTTTCACTCGCCGGCTAAATATAGAGCTAAGAAACTAAGGATAGAAGTCATCAAAAAAGAAACCGGATAATGGTGTCATGATAGAGGAGATATAGAGTCTACTTTTTATACCCATTTTAAGAATATAGCCTCAACCACACACCCAATTATTCAAGATCAAATTCTAAACCTAATCCCTGCTAGCATCACTGCCGCCGACAATGTCAAACTCCTAAGTCCTCCTTCTGAACTAGAAATCAAATTAGTAGTCTTTGATATGCACCCGGATAAATCTCATGGACCATATGGTTTCCCAGCTGGTTTCTACCAAAAGAACTGGTATCTCATTGAAGAGGATGTTACAAAGTTAGTCCACCAATTCTTTTATTCCAAAAATCTTCTAAAAGAGATAAATGCAACCTTCATTACTCTCATACCCAAAAAAGAAGCGTCGGAGAGTCCGGTGGACTTCCGACCAATTTCTTTGTGTAATACTATCTACAAAATTATATCTAAGATTATTGCAAATAGAATAAAGCCTTTCCTTTATAAGTTCATCTCTCCTTATCAATTTGCTTTTGTCCCTGGCAGGCAAATCACGGATAATATTGTAATTGCACATGAAGTAATACACACAATGAGAACAAAAAAACCAAAAATGGGTACATGGGATTAAAAATAGATATGTCAAAGGCTTTTGACAGGCTCGAGTGGAATTTCCTAGAACGTGTGCTAGCTAAATTAGGATTTTGTACGGAATGGATTGGATTAATCATGCAATGCATAGGCACCACCAAAAGTGCGGTCCTCATAAACGGCTTACCAACTAGTTTTTTCAAACCTTCTCGTGGAATCCGCCAAGGAGACCCGCTTTCACCATACCTCTTCATAATCTGCATCGAGAGCTTATCAAGGGTTCTCATTGAAGCTGAAAATAAAAAAAATGATAAGAGGGGTAAACTTCTCAAAAAATTCTATCACCATCTCTCATCTTCTTTTTTCCGACGACTGTCTAATTTTCACGAGATCTAGCAAAAAGGAAGCCAAAGACTTTTGAAAATTCTTGAAATATTTAGCACTGGCTCTGGCCAGCTGATAAACTATGAAAAATCGGGAATATTCATTAGTAAAACTGTGACTAATAGAAAGGTGAGAGAAATAATTGATATACTCAAAGTGGGTAGAATAAAAATAGAGGATAAGTATCTAGGGGTACCCCTATTTACACATAGATCCAGAGTTCAATGTTTTGCACCTCTAGCTGAAAAACACAGAAATAGGCTAGCCAGTTGGTCTGGAAAACTTCTCTCGGGTGCTGGAAAAGGAGTTATGATTAAACATGTTCCAGACTCGCTAGCAACGTACCAAATGACATGTTTCATTATACCAAAAACTATTTCAAAAAAGATGGATAGACGAAATAGGGCTTATTGGTGGGGTCACACAAGAGAAGATAGAAAGGGGTCTATGCCTTAAAAAATGGGTTAATTTAAGTTTAAAAAAATGGGTTAAAACCCAATAAGGGAAGTGTTGTTGGGAATGTGGGAAATTCTACTATCCCTATGCAGCTAACTAAAGAGGAGCATGAAGTTTTTTGTACAATATCAAAATTTGATACTCAACAAATGTTTTTGAAAGATTCATCTTTCCGAAAGGAGTTTCTCAAGGAATTTCAAGATCAATAAAAAAGAATAGAGACTCCAAAGAAGAAAATTAATAACAAGGGAGGGGGTGGTGACACTTGATTTTTCTTTGTTTTCTGGTGTTCTATTTATTGAGTCTCCTAAGCTATTTTAGCTTTTGGAGAAGTTATTTTTTTCTTTTAGTTTACAAGTTTTTGGGGTTTCGAACCTCTTTTCTTGTTAACTATTCTTGTAACTTTTGATATCTATTAATACATTTTTGAGTTATCAAAAAAAAAAAGGGGTTACTTTCTGCATCCCTAAAGAAGAAGGGGGGCTAGGTTTCAAAATTTTCGAATACTTTAATAAAGCTTTGATCACTAAAACGGTATGGCATATGCTACAACACCCAGATCATCTCTAGGCCAAAGTAATGGAAGAAAAGTACTTTAAAGGCATATCACCTCTGAGTATTGAGAAAATGAAATCAAACTCCTCCTGGCTCTGGAAGGGATTCAGGTTAGGTTTAGATATAGTGAAACAAAAGGGTCTCTGGAAAATAGGCAAGGGAGACACAATCCTACTTTGAAAACACAAGTGGTTTCCAACGGATACTCCATAATTGCTGACAAAGGAGCAAACCGCTCCTAAAGTCTCCAATACTCTTAAACTGGTTAGTGAGGTTTTTGAAAAAACAACTAGGAAATGGAATATGAACTACCTAAACCAAATCTTCCATCCACAGGCAGTGGATAACATACAATCTGTCGATCTAGAAGTAACATGAACTAAACAAGATAGACTCATCTGTCCATATACTAAATTTGGTGAGGTCACAGTTAAGTCTGTTTACCACCATCTCATTCATGAAGCACAAGGAGTCGACGCAAAAACAACCTCAAACCCAATATGGACAAAACTCTGGAAATTGGAAGTCATGCCCAGAATTCAAGTGTTCATATGAAGATGTTACACTGACATACTACCGGTAATGACAAAACTGCACACTAGAATGCCAAACCTGCCTACTCTATGTGGTCTCTCTGGCATGGAAGACGAAACTGTCTCCCATCTTCTTCTATACTACTCTTATATCAGAGCTATTAGGTTCGGGTTAGGATGTAGAGGGCCATGTACACCTGATATAACTATCCCTGAATGGATAAACAATTGGTTTGATGCAATTGGAGAAACAAAGAGTGAAAGTGTTAACAAACGGAGGACATAAGCAAAAATTTGTTGGTATATATGGAAACATGGGTGTGATAGGAGTCTCAAGGCAGTGCAGGTCAAACCTGAAACAACAATCTACCAG
Organism: Papaver bracteatum; assembly: GCA_023529315.1. Lineage (NCBI taxonomy): Eukaryota > Viridiplantae > Streptophyta > Magnoliopsida > Ranunculales > Papaveraceae > Papaver > Papaver bracteatum. The sequence continues at coordinate 791,440 of JAJJWX010002382.1, read as the reverse complement.
ATCAAATACCATCTAAATCAAGCTTACCTAATCGCCTCACAAGTCATACTTAACAGAAACCCAACACAAAGCCCGTTACAAACGATGCAAATTCTAAAAAGACAACCACTAAGACTACTATCGTGCACTGCTACTATAATTCTCAGCAACATTACTCTCTTGTTATCATACTACTTGCATATGAAGGACTACACATTGCAGACACCAAAATATTCACATGCCGAGTAGATTCGCAGAAGGAAGGAGTAACACTGGGGGTATTAGCAAGCATGAAATGGGTGTGCCACAGGAAGGATAGGACTTGCATCATCCAGTTTGGAAACAAAAATCTTCTACAACAACTGAAGAAGAAATGGGCTAATCATCAATTGAGCTGCAACAACAACTTTTTTTTTGTAACTAAGTCCAATGGTTTATTTCAGCAAAAAAACTTAGACAAAAGAAAGCAAAGCACATAAGAGAATTAGAACCCTAAAAGCACATAGCTAATTATATATCAAAAAAAAAAAAAAAAAAACTAAAAGCCTAATTTTCTTCAATTCTTGAATCCTCATTGATTTCCCGCATACATGCCTCTCTAAAAACGTCATTTTCTATGAAATCTTTCCTGAATTTCTCATCATCAACAAGATTAAGTGCCTCCACCTCTTCTTTTGTAAATTTTTTACCACTAGCACTAACATAAGTTGGAGTGATAGGATTCTTTTGTGGAGTTTTCATTCTCTCTAATTGATCTTGAACTTCCTTGAAATACTACTTTTTGTACTCTGGATCTCTAATGAAATTTAGCCGAACCTCATCATTCTTGATGTTTCCTAAAGCTTCAAGCTCTTCCTTGTTGATTAAATTTTCAGTCCTTTGTTACCTTATAGTTTACAATCTATCAAGAAAAGTTGTCTTCACATTCTCCACTGACTTCGGATCGGTATCTCTAACTGAAGCCATATTCTTCTTCTTTTTTCCATCATAAACTGTACCCCACTCTTTGGAATTTTTAACTTCAGCTGCCATAGTTTCTACATCCAAATCAGTATCTTCCTCATCTATACTTTTAGTAACACTTTGAAATTCTTCCATAACATCTTTAAAATCCAAACCTGAATTTACTGATTCAAAAGTATTTGCGCTAACTATTTCAGAAGAGTTTTCCAAAAGATCACACAAAGGCGTTAGAGATTTACCTTTATTTTTCCCTTTAACTTGCGTCCAACCATCAGTTGTATCACATGCAGCCACTAAAACCTGTTTGGAACCAAACATTCCTCCCAATGAATTGGATTTATCAAGTGATACGTTAGTAGGAATAGGCTTGGACACAGAACTAGAGTTTTTGATGCTCACAGACCCTTCCAAATCAGAGTTATTCTGGTACCGTATTTGGTTTCCAAGTTTTGTACAGACTCTACAACATTACCTTTACCAGGAATGGTGGAGTTTCCGGACTGAGCTTGATCTGCTTGGTCTACATGAACAAAATTCTTACGTACAATTGGATCTTTTTTGGCTGCAATAGCATTTTTACATCCAATCAATTTGAGCTAAGTTTCCCTATATTCAATAAAAGAACTATTAAGATCTTCCTCCAACTGTTTATCATCAGCAAACTCTTGATCAATAACCACGTTATCATTACCATTATTCACCTTATTTCATTGAACATTGTCAACTGCAGAATTTATAGCACCTTTACCAATAGAAATTTCACTCCTAACTTCAGTAAATTGTTTACCCTTCTCTTGATTTGAAGAAACCCCAACCCCAAAATAGATAACACCAGCTAATGTATCACTCTTGTTAACGTTAACCACATGATTTTCATAGAAACAACAACGTCAGAATTATGTTTTTTAACTTGCCACTATTTTTTGGTTTTTGGATTGTTAACTGCAGTATCACTCAAAACCCGTTTCCCATCCATAACCGAACTCCCTAAAATATTATGAGCTACCATGCAGTTCTCAAATTTATGCCCCATAAATTTACAATTAGAACAAAACTTAACATTCTCAATATCTTGAACCTCCACATATTGCCAGAACTCCTTACCATTAGCTTTAAGATATATTCTCTTAGGAATTTCTTTAGCAAAATCAATGTCAATTAGAACAGCAGCATAGTTACCAACGTCATGATCCAAAGATTTTTGATAAATAGTAATTGGCCTGCCAAGGAATTTTGCAATGGATAACAGAATTCTCTTCATTCATAATTCAATGTATCAGCCAGGGAAGCTTACCCAAACAGCAACACGAGAAGTATTTTGCCTCTCCGGATCAAAATTGGGGTAAAAATTATAAACCCTAAGTTGTTGATTATGCATTACCCACGTATCACCATGCCAAACCCTTTCCTTGTCTTCAGCTAAAGTTTTAAATTAATGATGAAAAAACCCTTTGTCATTGGTACCAACTTACACCTTCTATCACCAAGTTTCCATTGTTCTTCCAAAACTTTCTGAACTTCATTAATTTTTAGCCCTTTGTAATTTAATCTCCCAATAATACTGAATTGAAACATATTACACCCCTCTTGTGTGAGATCAAGAGGTAATTTTAGTTCCGGTTCATCACAAAACATAGTTGAATCAGGAAGAAAAGTGAGATCCAAATCTGTTAACACATAGGGTTTTTTACCCATAACCAAATCAACAAAAGTTACCGTTTTTTTCCCATCCTAAATCACCAAAAGATGATCAAGGATGAAGGAAATAGCTTGAAAAAAGTTGAAAACCCTAAAAGAAAAAATCTCCTTTGGAGAGAAAAAATCGCATGAGAGTTCTCCTTGCTTACAACAACTTGATTGATGAATATGTAGATTATATTTCATATTTTCGTACTTTTGAATGTATTTCCCTAAGGAAGGTTTGGTTGCCAAAACTGCATGATATAGCCTCAAACTTCTCGAACTATGAGTTTAGAGAGCTATTTCATGACACTAATGCTTTTGTAAAACACAATGCTCAACAGGCTTCATTCCTGATTGACTAATTTGCTTAATGTAATTGCTTTCCAAAAAAAAAAAAAAAAAACTAGCGAGCGAGCGAGCATACGTTCCTAAAAAATATTCATGTGAAAACTCATCTTCTGAAAATAAAATTTTGATTTTCATGAAAGTTCATAAACAAAATTTTATCACTGGACGCAGGTCTATTTCAAAATATCTTGGGATTATTGTTTATTACTTTAACTACGAACGAATGTAAGTTTCCTAAAGGTGTTTGTGTAAAAATTCATGTTTTGAAAGTAAAATTTTGATTTTTATCAAACCTCATAAACAAATTTTATCTACTGCAACTAAATCATGTCTATTCAAGGATTCATGTATGTCTTTCATATTAGGGATTATTGCTTGTTTCTTAAACTAACGAACGAACGGGCGTATGTTATCTAAAAAGAATTTTCATGAAACCTACATCTTCATGCATACATGTGAAATTTTGTTTTCAACAACTCATGAAAATCTCACCAACTAACATCAAACTAACAAAAAAAAAGTCTGACTTACCTGGTCGGCGTCGGCCCGAATTTAGCCGGGCGGTGATCGGCGATGGTCGGTGGCGACTGAAGTCAGTCGAAATTTTTTCTTCTCCTGCTGCTACTCTCATGAAGATGGATAGGTGCTCGGTCAATCACTAAATTTTTTTTTTTTAGGGTTCTTCCCTTTTATATTAATTTTATTTCCAAAACCTAATAAAACATGGGTTTCCTTTTTTGGGCTCGGGCCCATAAATCCTAAACTGACCAAAAATGAGCCTCCAGGCGTACAAATCAGCAGTGCCTCATCTCTCCGTGCTCACGGGATGACAATCTATCATACTATCAGGGTCTTTATCTGTGCATTTGCTCGTACATGACAACATTGGAGCAAATCGAGGATTCTGAGAATACATTTGTACGACTGGGTTCAACCACTGGTCTCGTCGACTAAAAATCACCATATAATGATTACTGCGGAACATGATTGTCCCTCACTAAGCAGTGGACTTAATTTTGATGGTGGATTTTTAACAAAGGATAAAACTGTAAAATAATGATACTGCATGTTTCTGATGCGACTTTGGGATGTGACGATTCATATTTTACGAAGCCATGATGAATATATTTCCTGAAAGGCCTCCACTAGCTAAGCATTCGGTGCCACGCATTTCATCATGACCTCTATGTAGAATAACATAACTGGGCAGTCCTCCTACATAATTGTTTGTTGAGAGGGCTTAACGCCTTCAAGACGTCGGTGATACTCGTTGTTCCCAGACTACATGAGAGAGACCCCCCTCTACATAGAAGAACGATTAGGCGGTTTTCTGTAAGATTGAGAGCAATAACGCCTTCAGGACGTCGGTGATACTCGTTGTTCCCAGACTACATGAGAGAGACCCCCCTCTACATAGAAGAACGATTAGGCGGTTTTCCGTAAGATTGAGAGCAATAACGCCTTCAGGACGTCGGTGACACTCACTGTTCCCTGACTATGTAGAGAGACCGTGTATAGATCTAGGCATTCTCCATAAGATTGAGAGCACTAACGCCTTCAGGATATCAACCATCTCCTGACTATGAACCTTTCGAAATGGGTATGACGCTTTAACTGGATAATATCCCTTCTGCAATAAATTAATTCTATCGTGACATTCACCACTGAATTCCTAGAAGATAATCTATTTTATCTAATTACTCCGATTTCATGATCGAATCCACAGCTGGTCTCATGGAATGGTAATAGATAATCTCATTACTCCGATTTCATGATCTAATCAATGGCTGATCTCATGGAATGGTAATAACTACTTTCATAACTCCGATTTCCTGATCGAATCCACGTCTGATCTCATGGAATGGTAATAATTAATTACTCTGATTCTATGGTTGAATCCACGATCCCATGGAATGGTAATGCTCATTTATTATTCTGAATCCATGGTCGAATTCACGGCTAATCCTTTGGATTGATAATAAATAACTACTTACTTTTATTACTCTGTTTCATGAATCATTCTCCATTTAATTTCATAAATATGTAATAAATACTCAACAATCGGGACTACTACTGAGTAAGCCCCATAAAATGGTGCAAGTGTACTCAATAATGATGCACGAATGAGCATCTAAATGCAAGAACGAGCATTCAAAATATGGACAAACGAGGAATCCAATACAGGACAGAAGAGAAAAAATAATAATATTAAAATAATAAAGAGGCGCTCATGGACCGGTCCCACCGGCCGGCCGGCCATGCCCTAGTCGTGGCCGGTCCCATGACTCTATCATTGTTTTTCCTTATTTTATTATTTTCATGAACTCATGAAAACTCCTTCATTCTAGCAACTTTCTTTGTTTGAGCAAAACTCACGGTTTTTCCCTATGTTCACGGATTCGTGAGAAATAATAACATAAAATATGGAAAGGTGTTGTGGGACCGAGTAACCTAGCCGGCCGACCATTCCCTAGCCGTGGCCGGTCCCACACCTTACAATCCCTTGTCTTTCACAATTATTATTTCCCTCATCTCATGGAAATTTCATAGTTTCAACAAAACTCCTTGGTTTCATGGAATTTCCTCCGTATCATGAAAAATAACATAAAATTAGGGAAAGTGTCACGGGACTGGGCTCCTAGTAGCCCGGTCATGCCTTAGCCGTGTCCGGTCCCACACTTTCCAAAACCTAGTTTTATTATTATTATTTCCACATCTCATAAAACTCCTCCGTTTGAGAAAAAAATCATGGTTTCTTCATATTTTCTCAAATATTGCTCAAACCATGAAAAAGACCAAAAAGTCAACATGGTCACATGACTGACTAGGCTAATCACGCCAAATATTAAAATATAATTATTTTAATATTTCCCAAATTTTGATCAAACGAGCAAAGTTCTACTTTCTCATTCGAGCAAAATCAAGAATTTCAATCAAAGATCGAACTCTTCTGGAAATTCAAAATATTGCTCGAACGCACATCAGAAAATACCAAAACTCTTAGGACTGAGACACGGATATTATGGTGACACGGGCATGCTTCCTTGACCGACCAAGGCCGGCCCTAAGGATTACACTAATTCGGTCACACACATATTCACAATTTTGACCTAATTTGCTCAATTGCTCATATTGGGTCCAAACTCTTTCCAACCAACTTGGAATTTACTCAATCGATCATCATCTGGTCCCACACTCCCAAGGGCCGGTTTCATGCCTTCTTGGATGGTCCCTCACTTCTCCATAAAGGTTTTATTACCTAATGCTCAATCGAGCACTATTTTAATAAATGATGAAACCAGCATTTAATCATCATTCTTTCACTAACTGTCCAACTCGAAACCATGGTGCACACTCACTCGAGCACTTGGACATCACATAGTCATCCATCATCCCATGTGGTCGGTCCCTCTCTCACTCATGAGCTATTTTCAGCAATTGATCAACAATCGGTCAAAAAATTAGGGTTTCGAACAAACGCTTCACGAAATCATCATTCTGAACAAGTTCAAACACTAATAAATTTATGTTGATCTAGAAATCAACGTTTAGATTAATTATACAATATTTGGTAATCTTCCAATATTTTAATTAATATTTTATTGGGTCACGTCACCAATAAATAATTCGTCAAATTGAGCAATACTTGCTCAGTTGCTCGAATATCGATCCAGCAATCAATATTCAGTAATTTGTCGAATTGAGCTACTTTCTCAAACACTCTAATCCAACTATTAATATTCAGTAACTCGCCCAACTGGGCAACTCGAATATTAACCATAACTCAATATTTAACAACTCCTCGAATTTACAACATTTGCTCAGACGAGCAATATTAACATTCATGAATCATTGAGCATTAGTCGATCATGCTCGATTCAACAAACCCCAGACACATTGTCTAATCAGTCAACAACTGACTCCACGATTGTTGACACCCCATTTCCGCACCTTCCATAAAAAATATCATTCTTATACTTCGAAGCCGGATACAAGAGAAATTTCTTTGTGGAGCCATTAAGGATTTTCATATCCTTTAAATCAAGCCCATAAGTTCAACCAATCAAGCCCACAAGCTCTCAAGCCCACAAGCTCTACCAATCAAGCCCATAAGTTCAACCAATCAAGCAATCAAGCCCACAAGCTCTCAAGCCCAATCAAGATCAACCAATCAAGCCCACAAGCTCTAAGCCAAAGATCAAGCCCACAAGCTCTACCAATCAAGCCCATAAGCTCAACCAATCAAGCCCACAAGCTCTTAATCCCACAAGCTCTACCAATCAAGCCCACAAGCTCAGCTCCTACCCATTTCATTATCCTTCCAAACCTGGGAATTCTCGCTATCATGATAGAGAGGAAGAAAATACGAATCCAATGGCGAAAGAATGGAATCATTCTGAGTTTGTATGAAGAAGTTATGAGCAAAACAAAATCTCATAAGACTAAAAGTCAAAGCAGTCAAGTTCCAGGGAAATACTAAAGGCACCCGATTTTTTACTAAGGGAACCTCTCTTTCTTCCTCATGAAGAACATGAAGAACAGTAACAGTACTTTTGAATAGTAACAGTATCGTGAATAGTACCAGTGGACCCACATGTCATAATCAGATTTTTAATTGTTGCATACAATTGAAAAGCAGTGAAGGAAAATGAAGAAGAAGAAAAAGAAGGAAGAAAAGGACGAAGGCGGATGCATGCGAAGGAAAAAAGGACGATTTACAGCCTTTATTTTCAACAAAGCAGCCCGAAATTGGCGGAGAGTTGAAGATTTTTTCCCTATAAATAGAGATCGAATTTCTCATTCAAAAACAACGAAAAACACTCCAGAGACTTCATTTTAGACTGGAAAACACTTCAAGCAGAGACTCAATAATAATTTCTCGCATTCAAACACTTTCTCCTTTATTTTTCCTTCGCTTAGTAATCAAATCAAGTATTGTCTTTAAGTTTTTAAAGGATTAGCATTAAATTGCTGGTACTTTAATTATTTTCTGCATACTTGACAAAAGCAAGAAATCGTTATTAGAATATTTTCAAGTTTTCTTACATCATATTTCAAGTTAATTGTCTTTAAGTTCTTAAAAGATTAGCATTAAATTGCTGGTACTTTAATTACTTTCTGCATACTTGACGAAAGCAACAAATCATCCTAAGAATCCTTCAAGTTTCAATATCATAGTTCAGGTATATTAATTTCCTATCTCTTCGGTAATTATGTAGTCATACGGGAACGGAATGGTTTTCCATTTCGTAGTAACACCGCAGCTACTCTTTACATTACATAAAAATAATTATGCTTTATTATTAATTTTCCAAGTGGGATAAGTCAAAGTGTGGGTTTAAAGCGGAATTCCCTCCCACATTAGACCCATAATAAATATGTTTATTATATTTATATATATATAAAATAATAAAGTTTGCATTAATTCTATATTCTAAATAATTGATGCATGAAAATCTCTTCTCAATTTCTAATAAATTTCGGTATTAAAATCCTGCACATAAGCATTGATAAAAGTAAATTACTTTTCCCCTTTAATCATGAAGTAGAGGCCAATCTTACGATTGGGCGGCCGATGGGTGCCTAACACCTTCCCATCCCGTACTAGAATCTCCTTACCCAGACTCTCTGATATAGCGACCATAAATATGCAAGTCATGACTAGGTTTTGTTTTCCTCAAAAGAATTCAAACTAGTTAAAAGGGTCCTGACTCCCTTTAGTCAGGTGGCGACTTCAAAACATCTCTTTCTTCTTTGCAGAGTTGTCCCTCTTACTAATGAACTAGTAAGAAATTATCTCTGCCAAACCCATGTGTACATTAAACATCCACGAACGGATGATAACATGGACCTCGCCCCATAACAATTATGGACAAAGGAAATAGACCGGCACCTCGACCCGTGCATAGGAGACCCCCGATTTCTACAACGATTCATGAGACATCAATCACATCACAAATGGGGGGATATCACTTAGGGTTTTGGTATGGCGGCCTACGACACGTGTGTTCATCCACAACGAGAAATGTGCATAAGTCATGAAAACGGTTGAAGGAGTTATAAATGTAGTGGATGCACGATCAGTCAAGTCTTCACACGACACGGAACTGACTTTATCACGATCTATCACTTTCCCACTCTTTCACTCAAGAAACCGTCACACTTATAGGGATCAATGTGTTCATTACTCTGACAATATAAATAAGTCCTCGAATCCATGATTGAGACAACAGAACAGAAGAGAACAACGAAAAAACACACAGAAAATACATGAGATAATGAACAGACAATCCATCGTCTAACCAAGAATAATCGTGTGAGCAACACTCTCTCAATCATACGAACTTATTTACACATTTGCAAAAACCTTCAACACATCAATAATCCTTGATCATCATTGATCCCATACAATTATCATCTTCCCTCCTACAGATCAACCCATCTCCCTCTTTATGACCGAATTGACTTTGGAACAACCATTGATTTTGTTTAGGCCGGAGTCCTACAGATTGATCTTTTGAATCTAAGCACTCCCTTTGCAGTGCATCTGTGTGAGGTTGAGAAGTTTACCCGGTTGAGGAGTCTTTTCACTTTCCTAAAAAACCAGCGAACCGTTTTCCCCATCTACAACGCTGTAAATTGCCAGACTAATACCCCAGTGAGCATCCCCCAGTTTGAGACATGTTTGATGTCTCGAGTAAATGGGTCAAGTCGTGAGACTCGCCGCTAAAATAAGCACATAACGCCTTTAAGTCAAATAATAAAATTATTTGTGAAACCTGATATTTGTAAAACGTTGCTTATAATCGATGTTTATAAAGCATTGCTTTTAAACAAGCAACTAAAAATAACTGATGTGCAGGAATTTTAGAGCTCATCCAAATTAGTCGCGAGTTGAATGTCTTAAAAGGAGCGTGACCACCCTCTTTCAGGGAGTTGGTAGGAGCTACGCCCGCATCCCAGGGAATGGCCAATCAGTCCCTATAGGAGAGTGGCGACTGGTAGCCATTCTAAAATCCTATTGGTCGATCTAGGTTGGATCTGGACCGCTTAAATCGGCTATCCAAGTCGAGTGGCTGAGACGACTTGCGGAAGTTAATGACTGCTGTCGAATCATACAAGTAGCGTGAATGACCACCTTTGAGTGATCGTTTGGGGATCCTATGTACGAGTCATGACTTGGCTGATCGTTCCCAGTGGAGAAGGGGTGGCCGGTGATCACGGCGTCACCCTGTTGTCCATCTAGAATCCGATCTAAACCTTCTGACCAAGCTAGCAAAGTTGGACGACCTAGATGATTTGCGGCAGTTGTATGCTGCTTTTTGTTTGTTAAGTCCAAAAAATATATTGATGAATAAAAAATATGTACAAAGAGTTTACAAGAAAAGAGGTCAAAAGACCCCAAAAACTTACAAACTACTTAAATCAGAAATAGGAAACATATGAATATTCTAAAGAGTGAAGAAAATAAGGTCTCTCATCATAGTTCAACCCTTCCCCATTCCTAAGAAGACATCCTCTTTTTGCCATAGAATCAGATGCAAAATTTTCTTCACGGTAGGTATGTACGAAACGAATTGAATCATAACTCTCTTGAATCTTTTTTCCATCTTTGTCTAGCAAACCAGGGAATATTTGAAGTCGTAAAAGCTATAGCCGCGCCAACAGAATTAGTACGGACCAAAAATCTTCGTACATTCCACTTCAAAGCCCATTCTAAACCAACAATTATGCCATAAAGCTCCGCCAAGTAATTATTTGTCCTTCCCAGACCTATAATCATTGCCCCAATAAAATTACAAGCATGATCTCGCACTACAACACCTGCACCCGCAACTCCAAGATTCCCATTTGCAGCCCCGTCACAACACAAAATAATTTCATTCCTGTCTAGAGGCGACCAAAAACATTCAATAGGCTGAACCTGCTTCACCTGCCTGTGCCTAACTCGAAAAAAAATTAAGCACTTCCAAATCTGCTGTAGAATTATGCATACATCTCTTCAAGCGAACAGAGTAGTCATGGACCAAGTGAAAAACACGCTCTTTGAAAAAATGGAGGCTAAGTGAAATGTTTTGAAAATATGCAGCATTCCTAGACTGCCAAAGCTCAGAATGTATTACTAAATTTGCTAACAGCCACAGTTTTTTGATGATCTTACTTCTGCCTTGTAAGAAGCAACTAAATCAAAATGAGGACGAAGATTAAATATACCTGAAATCCAATTCCAGATACACACCGCAAAATAACAGATCCATAAAATATGCTCCAGAGATTCTTCATCAATTTTGCACATGTAACACCTGTTTGCTAACTCAATTTTACACCTGCTCTTGAGTTTATCTTGAGTTGCACACGCTGCTCTACCAATTTTCCAGTTCTGAGCTGCTAACTTGGGGTGAATAGATATCTTCCACAGAAGCCTGTATACCTATAATGCTGCGTACTTTTTCCTTATGATTTGCTTTGCTGAAGAAACTGAGAAGATACCATCCAGTTCTGGCATCCAAACCCTGCAATCAGCTTCACCTTTTAGAACTGGCAAGTTATGAAGGTCCACTCCAGCCCGAACCAAATTCTGAGCATGAATACCAGTCAGCTGCCAATTGTTATCTACAATAACATCACAAACCATGATAGTGCCGTCAACATTATCTTCACCAAGCATGTCAGTGATGCTTGATAGACGCATTTATGTGTCTAATTTGTGCTCAATATTTCGTATTGTTAGTACTCGTTTTCGTACTTATTATGGTGTTTTATATGTTTGTAGGTATTTTGGGGAAATAAACATTTTTGGAAAATTCGGCTCGAAAAGTTGCTTGGAGCACCCTCGGAGGACATTTGTTATACGGACCCCCACTTTGGATAATGGGCAGCCACAACTATGTGTAGCCCAAATTTTTCCTCAGCGCCCACGGATATATATAGCCCATTTATCCATCACACCCATCTTATTTGTTTGAATTTTGGTTTTGGCGGGAAAATAAGTTATTCACCTTGGCAGGTTAGGGTTGGATTTTTGGTAATGTTTTAGTGAGATTCAATAGCTGTAATTGCGCGGCAATACTTGAATGAGATCAACAGACGTGCTATGGGATTCAAAATCGACTGAATTTGGCTAGGAAATCCGAGAGAAGAAAGCAGGGCAGCACGTCAATGGAAGAAGTGTTTCACGGGATTGTACGTGTTTTTACGTGTGCTGCTCGTGTTTGGACGCTGGAGAAGCATGGAGGAGTTAAACTTGGATAGTATGCACGTAATTAATTGATGCAGATACGTACATGAAACAAAAAGGAAAGAAAATATATTTTCTTTACTGCCGGAGTTATGAAGATTATCTGGAGTTATTACGCGTGATTTTTTTGTCCTGTTGAGTATAAAAGGGGAGTAGGGGATGCATACAAGGTTTACAGAGAGATTGGGAGAGTTTCATAGCATCAGAAAGTCGAGATAATCAAGTAGCAGGAAACCACCATTTCTGTTGCTGTGAAGAACACGAAGAACAAAAGACCACCAAAGACAGTTTTTATCAACAGTGATAACGACACATAGGCGAGGGTCGTATAGCTACAGTGAGAGTGACGCTATATTTGTATCGTTCTTTGTAACAGCTCGGTTTGTAACAAATATAACTGTTACAAACCAGGTTTTCATTATGTTTCTCCCATTTTCATCTTTGTAAACACCCTTTGAGCAATAATAATGAATTTTGAGCGTGTTTCCAACATGATGATGAGCTAATTCTCCCACAACCAAGGCAATGAGGAAACTATTTACGCATGAATAATTGGTTATTCTTTATTTTCTCTAATTTATAATTTATAATTCACTCAATCACTGATTTTGCAGAGTTTTTAATCGTTTGCAAAATTTTCTTCATTAGTTGTGATTCAATTAGATAGGTTATGCTTTGTTTAGATAATTTATGCTTAGGGAATACGATAAATTTTTGAGAATTTGCCTGATTATTTGTGAGTTAAGAAAATAAGGGACTTAAAGATAATTAGAGTTTTGGGTTATTTGCCATCATTCATTTATGTGTAATAGTGGAATCAGTGTCTTGGTTATTTTCTCATATCTTGAAATCAATTTTGATCTAAGTTTTCTTTACTTTTAAGTTTTATTAAATCTAAAATCCATTGCTTTCACAAGTCTCAACGAACCTTTTTACTACAACATTATTGAGATCACATTAATTTTTGGCGCCGCTGCCGGGGAGCGGCTGTGTAATATTGTAATTAGTATTTTTGATTTGTAAATAGTTTGGTTTTTATTTTATTTATTTTTATTTTTGTACAGTTTTAGGATTTATTTTTCCTTTTGACTTGTTTCGTATTTTAGAATTTTATTTCAGGTACCCTTTTGAGAACGATGAATGCTTTGTGCGAGACGTCGTCTATGACGCTTGGTGAATACATGTATGGGTCACGGTATAAGGAAGTTCTTGCTTATAATCGTCTCAGGTATGGAACTTGGGATCCACGTAATTTCACTATGGGTGGTTATTCAGATGAGTATCAATCTCAATACCATGAGGGTGAAAATGAACTTGATACTAGAAGTGATGTTAGGAATTGTGATATCGATATAATATCTGAATCTATTGTATCTTACCCAACTCATGATCATTTGACTGATTATATGTCTATTCAAAAGGATGAGAGTTGTGTTAGAGATGCCATTTATTCAGATAATGAAGATTTAGAAGAACATATTTATATAGAAGATACTATTGTTGAGTCTGATGACTTAGAGACAGTAGAAATGCATAATGAGATATTTTCTAATCATTTGAATAGCAAGATTCATATAAGTCACTTAGTTGCAGATAATAATGAGGCGATTATTCATGATATTGTTGTTCCTTTGAGCTCATGTTTTGCTGACCCATCTTGTGATTTCCTGATTGTTGATGTGAATGTGTAGGCGATTGGTACTGATCAGGTAACTACTGATTTTGAACCAATCTCAGTTTGTTTAGATCACTTTGTAGATTCTGATGATCCAATGATTATTGACATTATCAATGCATTGTGCCCTCCAATGGTTAATCAAGGTAACTCACCAACGGAAGTTATTTCCGCGAACTTAGAACCAGACTTAATAGTTACTAATTTTGACAAACTTGAATCACTAGATGCATATTTAAACCATTGTGCCGATGATTTTGTGCCTTTTTATGTTTTCAATGCATTGATTCCTATGATTTCTAGTGAAGATAATGTGTCGACTGAACGTATTTCAGCTGATTTAGAACCTGATTTAGAGTGTGTTTTCGAACTAGGAACTAATATGTTTATTTTCCATGAGAGTGATATGCTTATCTTGACTAAGGATTGCTTTCTATTGAGAATGGATTTACACGTTTGTTTTGAGGTTTATAGTGTTTGCAAGTTCACATTTGCAAAATGACTTCGATTTGTTGGGTTGATCCACAACTTTTCAGACTATATATATATGATTGGCAGCTTACTTTGGTGCACCAGCACCCTGTTTGAGATTCTTTGCTGGCACAAGTAGGGAAACAAATACATTTCGCTTCATGGGAGTCAACCCATCATATTTGTTCCCTTTACTCTATCTTTTATTTTTATTTGTATATTAGATTTCCCACCTTAACTTCTACGTTAGATGACTCAATTACATTGAGGACAATGTAATGTTTAAGTGTGAGGGAGTGGCATTTTGATTATAAAAAAATACATATTATGACCAGCTGTATAGCGGGTCTCTAAAAAAAAAAAAAAAAAAAAAAAAGATGATCAACTGTGTAGCGGGTCTTAAAAAAAAATTATCATTATGATTTTCAGGGTTATGACCAGCTGTTAGCGGGTCTTTTGTAGGGTATTTTCTATGACCAGCTGTGTAGCGGGTCTTGTTTATGGTATTTTTCATGACCAGCTGTGAATTGACCAGCTGTGTAGCGGGTCAATTCTTTGTTTTGCTCGAAGACTAGAAAAATATAAGTATGGGGGTGTTGATAAGCACGTAAGTGCTACATTTCCATATTTATATTAACTAGTACTCGATATTTTGACTAATGACATTATTTTAGTGCTTTTATAGAAAGTACAAAAAAAAAAACTATTCACTCGGAGAATAATTGGCTAAATGGAAGTGCTAAATGACGTTTGGGCAACAAAACTAGTAATGCACTGCCCAAGCACCAAAGGAGGCAGTGGGCTGCCAAGTGCCAACTTCATAACTCATGATGACACACCATCTTGCCTCATCATGGCCAGGGAGATACAAATCTTACTATAATAAAGAAAAGACTCCTTTTTTGGGTGGTTTTGGTGTAATACGGCGGAATATCTAAATTGACCCTCAAATAATCTTACTAATATAAATAATAGATTTAATTGTTTGGTGAAGCCTTTTCACATGACAACAATATTCCTATTAAAGAAGTCTTTAATCAATGTTTGTATATTTACATGAATACCATTGTTTTAAAAATAGATCAAAAAAATTAAAACTTAGATATCTTTAAAAATATATATCGAATTTTTATAAAATTAGTATATTTGGAAATCTCTTTGAATTATCTACATAATGAGTGTAAACAAGAATATTAAATTTTTATTTTAAGAATTTTTTTCTTCATTATTATCAAATTTGGTGTTGTTAAAAGAATCCAATTCAAACATGTGCATCTCACATGAAGTATTACTAGTGTTAAAAAAAGAATTTACTTGCTTTGAACGAGCACGTGAAACTCCTCTAGTGAGTCAACAATAAGAGAGGGACGTGGCAAAGCCTCCATCACTCCTTGTTTGTGTTGTTCACTGAGTTTCAAATTAATGGAGCATAAGAGAGATATTACAGAGATATCGACTATTACAGAGAGTCCTACTACAACCAAGTGACGGAAATCAGTATTAGCAGTGATGTTCAAGCCATTTTCGACTCTCGATTGAATTTGAAGAAGAGCTGGTTCTTTTGGTCGCTGTATATGGATGGTGAGCGACTACTTCATATGAGCAGCTCTCGGTACTCGTGCGTATCCAATGAAAAGTTGCAGTCAGGTCTGGGTTAGTTGATTTGAACAGACATATTGGGGTGGAGAAAGGTTTGTTGTGGTCTGAATATGAAAGGGCAAAAGAGCAGGAACTGGTGTTGGTTGGATCCTCTGTAATGGGTATCGGCTTCAAGGATTATTGATTATGAGCTGCTAAAATCGATGAAGGGATATGAATGGAAAAAAATAAGAAAAGAGCTTAGACGAATGGACAGTGAAGGAAGGTGGTCAGTCTGGCGATGAGAGTACTTGGATTGAGGAGATACTGGTCTATGAAACTGGTCGTGGTCAGTTAGACGTCAGTGAAGAAGAAAGAATGGAGATGGAGAACGATGGTGCTGCTGTTGATGACGGAAGTATCATGAGGCTGTTTCGATGGTGCAATCGATAAGAGTGGACGATGGGTTATTTTCGAGTTGAAGAAAATGGACGTGACTGGGATGTTTTGCATCCACTGCAGCAACAACAACAGTTGAAAGTGGGAGATGATTGAAGTGGTTTGATCACAAAAATGCATGAGAAAATGATAGTCGGGGACAAGGAGTTGATTAGCTGATGGATCTTGGACGAGAATGGAGCTGCTGAAGGTGATGGTTTATCAATGGAACTTAGGGAAGGAGTAAGGTGATGGTTTATCAATGGAACTTAGGGAAGGAGTATCGCAGCTGCCTGAAATAATAATAATGGTTTGTTGGCAGTGGCGATACGGATGATGCGAACACTTAAGGGGCTCAGAGAAATGTTAGAGGAGCTGTGGCCGGAACTGTTCTGGAATATGGTGGTGGACTGGGCCTAGGAATTTTGCTAGGTCTTCGTCAGACTTGTTCACAACAGTATATATATTTTATCTTATCTTATACTATAATAAAGAAAAGAGCCTTTTTTGGTTGTTCACAAAAAAAACAAAATAGTTTGATGTCACCTTGATATTATTAATATGACCTTAAATATTAATCATTACTATACATATATTTAAGGGTAAACATGTATATTAAACCAATGATTATATATTTACATGAATGCCATTGTTTTAAAATTAGATCTAAAATTTTTAAAACTTGATATCTTTCAAAATTCATACCGGATTTTTGCAAAATTAATATATTCGGAAAGCTCTTTGAATTATCTACGTAATAAGTACAAATAAGAATATTAAAAAAAAATTATTAAGAGTTTTTTTCATTACCATCAAATTTGGTATTGTTAAAGCAATCAAAATCAAGCATGTGCATCGCACATGTGGTCTTACTAGTTATAATAAAAAAAAGACCCCTTTTGGTGAAACTTTTTTTTTTGTCACAAAAAAACAAAATAATTTGGTGTCACCCTGATATTACTAATATGACCTTAAATATCAATTATTACTATGCATATATTCAAGGATAAGAATGCATATTAAACTAATGATTATATATTTACATGAATGACATTGTTTTAAAATTAGATCTAAAATTTTTAAAACTTAATATCTTTCAAAATACATACCGGATTTTCCAAAATTAGTATATTCGGAAAGCTCTTTGAATAATCTACGTAATGAGTACAAATAAGAATAATAAAAAAATAATTATTAAGATTTTTTTTCATTACCATCAAATTTGGTGTTGTTAAAGTAATCAAAATCAAGCATGTGCATCGCACATGTGGTCTTACTAGTTATATAAAACGAAAAGAGAAGAAGAAGAAGGGGGAGGCCGGATACGGAGAGGAGTTTTGCGGCTGCAGTGGGGATTAGCTCTGTTAGTGATAGATGGAGCGAAACAGAGTGTTGGCAATTGGAGAGCTGATACAGGGGAGATAAGACGTCGTTGCTTGACATCGGTTTATTCTTTTATTATTTGTTTACTAGCCCTTAACCCGTGCCGTAATGGCACGGGCCATGATGTTGGTTCATTTTTAATATATCGTATAATTTGTGTCCCGAATACTTATCAACTCCTTATGATTTAATATGTGTATGTCGTAAAAATAGTTGGGATTTTCCTCTCTTTTTTTCTTTGTTTTTTCCTTTAATATTTTACCGCCAGAGATTTGTTCAAACGAAGAAATATAATCTTAACTTCCAGACACTTTTTTATTTAGGTTCATTGCTTATAATGAGATGATGCTCTACATGAACATGGAATTTTAAATATTTTTTGGAAATATGTCGTCAGCAGCGCTCATCTCAGTGAAATCAACTAATCAATATCGTCCATAAAAGTCTCCACATGCTCTTATTTCTCTCCAGCTGACTCATCTATCATGGTCATGTTGCCGATCCTCCAAACAGGCAGAGAATAGTTTGTTTTTTTTTGCATTGAACGAATGACACAAACTATCCAATATGACATGATTTTCCTATAATTTTTCAACACCCATTATGTGACAATGTTTAAAATGTGTACCCATTACCTTTTCGAAGGGATTGTATATATGCGAACCTCTGCCATTAAATATTCAACAAAGTATTGTGCCCTGCAATTCGTCTTAACGAAGGCTTTGGTAACTTCAAAAGTCTTGGACATTTTGTCACTTTCGTATGTTCCTACCTTCACTTGGAATACAATCTGGCGACACATTACCTCATAAAGAACCTTGAACACATATTGTACTCCCTGATCTTATTTCAAACTAATAGGTTGTCAATATATCCTTTACCAAAAGTTGACATATTCTACGTTGAATTTTTATAAATTTTTTTTTTACTGCATTGTGGATCGTTGCTTTCTAAGATTGTAGTTTTCAAAATTAACCTCTTCAAGTCCCACGGCTTTCTAAGTTTATGTATCTTGTTTGTTTTTAACATTTTAGTTAGCCATATTATGTTTGTTACTAACTTTAAACTTGATGTCATCTTGTACTGTGAACTTTATGTGATTTCAGAATCGAAATAGTTATACCTCTTTCATTCGTATCAAGTAATCCGTTGTATATCCCAACAATTCTTCTATAATAATTCCTATTTTTTTGCCTTTTCTGGAACATCAGTAGCCATTATTGTCAAACACAATCTGTCTAATTTTTTTTGATGTTATGTATTTGCAAATGTTCATTTTTCTTAAATAAATAGATTGTGGAAAAAATTTAAAATACAAAAAAACATAAGTATTACATCGGGTCTAAGTTACTATATACAAAATACTCCGGACACTGCTTTTGGTGCCTTGTTTCCTCAAATTCCTCATTGCATTCTAGACAGTGCATGCAACACCAATCATTTGCGAAGTGAGCTATTTGCGCAAGTGTGGTAAATTTAAATGTATCCCATGCCTGTAATAATAATAACAACACGTCATTTCTTTTCAAGGCATCTAGTTATAAATGGTATGAATCTAATAGATTTGAATATACCTCAATCTTAGATATCACCTTCTTCTCACATAACATAAAAATTGAGGAAGGACAAATCTTGACTACTCTTTACATAGGCAGAGATAGCCAAACTATGTTTTGCAATTGTCTTATGTGAAAATTATTATTACTCCATATTTTAGTCAGCTCCTATCGAAGCCGATCTAATTAGTCCTATAGAAAGTTAATCTTAAATTTTTGACCTTATCTCTTGACCAAATTATTGAAGTATTCTCAGTCATGTTCTGCTTTATGTGATCTACCCATCTGTGTCTACTCTACCTTCTAACCCAGTGAATGAAACCTATACATATTGATCCGTAATTTGATATTGTTGATTTGTCATCAAGAGGTCACATGATTTTAGAATGTAAAATATAAAAAATATTCTACAAACATCGGAGGCGAAATTTAGATTTATGATTTAGGGTTTTTTATGATGATTTTGATGAACAAACATAATTTTCAAACAAATATTTTAGAATGCAAATACATTTTCCCGGTCTATAAGGTTTTATATCGGGAATTGAGTGAAAGTTATTGTCTTTGTAGGTAGTTGTCGCGAAACAACTCGACATTGATGGTCTTTTAGGAAAAAGAATGTAATAGTACTTGAGAGAGCGATAATGTTCTCTTACGTGGGTACACCAATTGCCTTTATATGATACGGGTGATCGAACAGTCATGATCATATTGTATTATACGTTCCGGTATCATCCTCAAAATATTTGGTTTTTGTCCTTATCAATCGTGCTAAAAACAACCAATTACATCTTTCACAATACAATGTTTCATGTTTTGTGATGATTATTTTTTTACTTGGTCAATAAAACTCACTAAAAAGCAAAAACTATTATTATACACTACTATTACCAACACCCACCGCCATAAAAACCATCCACCGCCACTATTTCTTCCACCAATAGTAATGTTACCGCCTCCACTATTCACAAACACCCGCTACCGCTTATACTCACCATTAAAATTAATATAGTTTTTAGTAAAATTATTTATTAATAAAATTATGTATTTATGTTAGATTATTAAAGGGACATTTATAATAGAAATTTAATTAATCATTATGAACAATCAATGAGACACTAATTAATAAAACGTTTAAAAATGGTTAAGTTGAACAAACCCCAGCGGTAAAGTTGTCTTTGCCAAGGTCAAATCCTGACCACTCTTTACATAAACAAATCGATAATAAATAATTTCATATGTTCTGATCTTGATTCGTGTCGTTCGTTTAGTTACTACATAAAATGGTAATTGATTGCACCAATTTTTTTAAAATGGACATGTGTTTTATCAAGTTTATTTTAACATTAAAATAATCAACCACGTTTTATAATTTATAATATAACGTTACACATTTTGTGGCGTTACGAAAATAGCATAATATGTTTTTTTTCACCAATACCCGCCACCACCATAAAACCATATGAATCCACTTTTTTTATCCACCACCACCTAGTGGCGGAGCCAAGGGTTGACTAACCTGGCTCTAACCCCTTAAATTTTTAATAACTACATATTTTTTTTAGTTTATTTTATAAATAGTATTTTGTCTATATATATTTATGGTTTAGTCCACCAAAGTTTACATGTTTTTTTATTTAAATAGGCCTCCTCAATGTCAGTTTTTGACTCCACCTTTGGCACCATCACTGCCGCCCATCCCATGTAGGTTGTTGGACGCAATTCTAATTTTCAATCACAAATGCCATGTATGAGGTTTAGATTAAACAAAATTTCGCCAATTGATTAGTTTCATTTTTTTTTTCCGTGTATATATTATTTTTTGTATTTCAATCAATTTTATTTTAACATTAAAAAATCATGATTTATACGATATAGTACCAAAGATAACAGGGGAACCATTTGGGTGATCCAACTACGATCATGAAAATATTGTCTTGTATGATATTATCCCTGAAATAAGTGTTAAAAACAACCAACCACATCTTCCACGCTATGATGTTATCGATGTGGTAACGACAGCATAAAATTAATATTGTCCATCACTACACACCAGCATTCACCGTCACTACTTCTTCCACCACAAACCAGGGGCGGAGCCAGGATTTTGAGGAGATAGGGAGAAAAAATTCTTGGCAAGTTGGATACATGTGAAAAATGGACTTTGTATCCCATTTTACGATAAAAGGACAAAAATAAATATAATTGTGTTTGGCTCCTCCGTTAACCACCACTAATCTTTCGGCCTCCACCTCTTCTACTACTCATTGTCGCAGAAAATGTCTATTGATATTATTTATCAAAATTACTTATTAATAAAAATAAATAATATAATTAATTAAGAAAACATTTATAATTAAAAAATGATTAGTCATTTATTATGAGCAATTAGTGAAACACTAATTAATAAACCTGGCGAGATTGGGGTATACCCAGATTAATTGGGGTATACCCAATAAGACAAAATAGTGTCATTTTGAAGTAAATCTAAGCCACCCATTAAATTAGATTTTTCTAAATGGCTAAAATGCCCCCACAATTATTAACTCTAATTTAGCTAAAATTATTAGATTAGTTAAATGAATTAGATTAGTTAGTTTATTTAGTTATATGTTGGGTTTTAGAAATCATTTAGAGAGAGAATTAGTATGAAGTAGTAGATGAGGTTTTTTTTGGGGGGGGGTTAGGGTTTTTGTGAAATTTGTGATATGAGTGAAATGAGTGATTCAAATCCTGATTTTGAAGTGGGGGAGCCTTCTAACTTTCCTCCTACAGATGAGTACTTGTATGATGATCTACCAGACCATGATCGAATGGATTATTTGCATGATCCTCACTTTTATTTTCCTCAAACTCAAGATGGGTATGGAAGTGATGAATGTCTCGAGCCAAACGTAGAGTCCAATGACCAAGAAGAAGATAATGGAGCTGCAAGTAATCAGGTAGACAACCTAAGTAGTGAAGATTGTGATTTTTCCATGCAAATGATCGATTTTTTTTTTCCACTTCAGCTGTTCAGGGTCGGCGTGGTTTTACTTTTCCGAAAATGCCGACTTTTCATGACCAGTACCACGCCAGCAGTGTATAAAATTTTAACCTTGCCGAATTCCATTTTTTTGAAACACAGGAGCCATTACTTAAAAATTCTTACGCCGGAATTTTCAAGTTTGAAGAAAGTGCCGGTTGTTTCTTTGTCGTCATTGTTTATATTCCCTTACGTGCCGGCCTTTTTTTGCCGGCAGTGTTTTATATGTCGATCATGCCGACTGTGGTAATACATATTAACTACACTTTTGGTGTTTTGTAGATTGTGGCATTGGTACCTATGGCGGATCAGCCTCAAGCTCAGAAAATTAGGGGTCCCGATACTTCCGAACATTATGCTAATGATTTGGAATGGAAGGACAAAAAGGACGCGGTAAATTGGATTGTTGAGAAAGCAAAAGAGAAGATGTGCGTTCTAGTAAAAAACACCCAACGAAACTCTACGCGGTTTGAAATGGTATGAGAGTGTTATGGATCGCCGGACGAAAGTCACAAGAGAAAGGGTTATGTGTATGATAAGAAGACGACTAGGGTGTACAAGACGAAGTCTAAGAAGTGTGAATGCCCATTCAAGATTATTTTTGGGAGGAAAGAAAAAATCGATAGCATGTGGAAAATGAGTAGAGTTGATGTTGGTTGGAATAACCATAAAGATCCGCAAAGTCTTATTGGGCACTCAAGTTGCCAAGTTGAAACCGCACGAGTTCGAACAAGTAAGAACAAGTTGGGGAATTAAACCAAGCAAGCTCCTTCGTAGGTTCAAGAGGGACGGCCCGCATAACCTCTCTTCATTGTCTACAATTTATGCAGCCAAGGCAACCATTAAAAGAATTGAATGGGATGGAAGAAAGGTGATGGAAGAATCACAATGGTTGGCACACAAATACAACTACACGGTGAGACACCATGAGTCACTGGATGGGAAGGTGGATCGTATTTTTCTTGCGCACCCCGATATGATTCAATTGGCGCGTTGCTTTTACCAAGTTTTGTTCATGGATTGTACTTATAAGACGAAAAGGTACAACATGCCTTTGTTGAACATTGTAGGACAAACCTCGGATAAGTAATCGTTCACGATGGCATGGTGTTTTATGAATCGGGAGAAGGATGATAGCTATATTTGGGCATTGGAAACTTTGAAGCTTCTCTACCACGAAGACGAAACTCCGGGGGTTGTAGTGACCGACAATGAGAAAGCATTAATGAACGCCGTGAGGATAGTCTTTCCCAATGCACAAAATTTTCTTTGCACTTGGCATATACAATGCAATCTTAGAAAGAATTGTAGAAGTCATATCCAAAAATCGAAATCAAAAAAAGGAACTAAACGTGAAAATGAGGAAGATGAACGTCTTAGCAAACTAACTAAAGAGAAGAAGAAAGAAGACGAAGAATGGAAAGAAGGTGAGATTAAGTTTGGGTTATTCATGAAAGCGTGGGATAAGGTGGTTTGGTCGATGACTGTGGAAAGATATGAGTTAAACTTTAAGGATTTCAAGGATGATTAGGGGACAAATTGCCCCAAAGTAGTGGAATATTGCAAGAAACAATGGTTGAGGCCACACAAAGAAAGGTTTGTGTATGCTTATACTTACGACTATAAACATTTCAAACTTGAATCCACAAGTATGGTAGAGCAAGCTCATGGGAGACTAAAAGGTCTACTTTTCACGATTCAAAATGGGATTGTGACGGTGCAACATGCTATCCATGAGTACACTAATAATGATATCGACAAGATAAAAAAACAATTCCAAGAAAGTAGCTTCCGGAAGTTGAAGGAGTTTAAGGA
Source organism: Papaver bracteatum (assembly GCA_023529315.1). Lineage (NCBI taxonomy): Eukaryota > Viridiplantae > Streptophyta > Magnoliopsida > Ranunculales > Papaveraceae > Papaver > Papaver bracteatum. Next base: position 767,288 of record JAJJWX010002382.1, on the reverse strand, counting down.
GGATGATTGGTTGCTTGTTGGTATAAATAGAAACATCTCGCATTGGGCAATACGTTTCATGATGAAACATCTCACATTGTATAAAAAGTATGATGACCCGACCACTCCTTGTAAGTGTAGGATAGTGAAGGCTATCGGACTTCCATGTCGTCATATGCTTGGTAGGTATAAAACTCCCATTCCTCTTGATGATATTGATCCTTATTGGAAGCAATTATCTTTCAAACCATATCCAAGAGAATATCCCGGTGAAGAGTTTGGCGACATGGAACTTGGGAGAATAATCCTCGACAAGTACCCCAAGTTGAATAGATTGGACAAACAAACTATGAAGAACAAGTTGATGCCGATTGTTTACCCTTTTATGGAAGAACTTGAAGAAACGGAGAAACAAGATCCTAATGGTAGACCAACTACCAAAAAGACGAGGGCAGAAGAAAGAGACAAATCAAAGAGTTTTTGAGTACAAATTGCGATCAAGATCAACCCGAAAGAGAACAAATCAAAGAGTTTTTAAGTAGAAGTAGTGATCAATCCAAAAGGGAAAACATTAAAGAGCATTTGAGTACAAAGTGCGATCCATCCGGACATGTTTATACCGAGGCACAATACAAGGAGGAGCCCGCTAAAAATAAAAGAGGTCGTCCAAGGAAGGATTCAACTACACTAATGGTCTCTAACTTGAATACAAATGGCACTCTACCTCTTGAGAGTCAAGCAAGTGAGGAGCCCGCAAAAAATAAAAGAGGTCGTCCAAGGAAGGATTCAACTATACCAACGGTCTCTAACTTGAATACAAATGACACTCTACCTCTTGAGAGTCAAGCAAGTGTGGAATTTGTTGGATATAAAAGGGGTCGTCCAAGGAAGGATTCAACTACACCAACGGTCTCTAACTTGAATACAAATGGAACTTTACCTCTTGAGAGTCAAGCAAGCCAAGGAAATGTTGCGAAGAAAAAAGGCCGTCCAAATAAGGTAGTACAACCGGTGTTGCAAAAGTATCGCAAGCAACTCCCTCCAAAAGTTGCTTCTTTCTCCTCCATGGAACCTTTCAAGGATCCTTCTCATTGTTATTATCTTCCTCCCCATCACTAGCTTTTTCACCAGCATCAGCTTTTGCTTTTCCTTTCCCCTTCACTGGACCTATGTAGTCACCATCCTCATTGTAATAGGGTTCACTCCCGGAAAAGTCGATGCCCTGAAAAAGTCCTTGGATCAACCTCCTCTTCTTCCTCTTCTGATGATGTGCATTCAACATAGTTGAGGGGATTGCTAGGACTGTTCATAAACCTTAGAAATTCTTCGAGATCTTCTTTACCCATCAAACATAGTTTTCTTACAGGGAAATTCTTTTCAGTTTCATCTTTAGGATCTTCTACATTGGGATAAATTGCGTCAATAAATTGGAATAACTCTTCGGCATTGTTAACAAGGAAAGGTAGATCTTTTTTTTTTCCTCTGGGAACCTAAACAATACACAAATAAGAGATATAAAAACAAACAACACTGTTGAACGCAAATAAGAGGTAAAACTTATTACACATTGAAATTTGGTTCTGGTCATCTATAAGCCGGCAAGGTATAGAATATACACACTTCCGACCAATATCTAGCCGGCATGGTAATAACCATTCACTTAGCCGACCAAAACACAGCCGACATGATTGTATTAAATAATGATGCCGGATATAACTTCAAAAATATCAAGTTTCTGATGCTTACAATCGTCATGGTCCAAGGACAACTCCATGCCGGCGATAAGTTAGCCGGCACGTGTCTGTTAGTATACCCTGCCGGCCTTGGTTATTGTCTAACAACAGCCATGGATGATATGAAAGGTCGGCAGGTTATTCATCCTCATACAATGCCGGTGTTTAGGAAACAACAACCGCCGGCATGTTATGAAACTATCGTCCGTGCCGGCCGAAATGCGGAAAATCTAAATTTTCAGTTTCTAACCTAATCTAACAATAAAAAAACACTAAACAATATTGGGTTGAGTTTAGAAATCAACTTACAGTCTTCTTTTCACCGATGGAGGGTTGTTTTCAACATTCTCAGGGATTGAACTTTCGGGTTTACTAGTTCCATCTTTTCCCTTACCTTTTTTCTCTGATTTGGATGTTTTGATACTTCATGTTGAATCTCTCTTGCTGCTGGATTGTTTAGAATGAACCATTTTTTTGCGAAAATCAAAATTGAAAATTTTGGTTGATTTTGGGTTTTTGGAATGAAAGAGGAGAGGGATTAGAGTAGAAGGATTAGAGAAGATTAATCTGTTTTTATTTTTTAAGTTTAGGGTTTAGTGTTAGGTTAATTAATATAGGGTTTAGTTTTAGGTTAATTATTGTAGGGGTATTAACGTAACTTTACCACATTTTGGCCTCCCCTTAGTAAGGGCACATGTCCATTTAAATTTGGGTATACCCCAATCTCGCCAGGTTAATAAAACACTTTATAATGAATATATATTATTTATTATGTGCAATTAGTGAAACACTAATTAATAAAACAATTATGGTATTTAAGTTGAACAAACCACAACTGTTGATTTATATTTTCTTTCAATTCCAACCAAGGTGGAACACTGGTTAGAGGCCACTCTTATGACACAATAGGTCATGAGTTCGGACCTCCCTGTTATAATTTTTGAATTTCCATATCCTCACTTGAGTATTCATTTTTTATTCATAATATTGGAATTAACGCCACACGTGCGAGATGTAAGGGGTGGTCAGGAGAACCACATCCCTTGATTTATCTTTGTCCAGACAAATCCTAACCACCACTAACAAAGGCAAACTTATCCAAACCTTGTTTTATATTAATGATTATTTTTATTGGTTTTAAGAAACCTTTAATCATGTCTTGCTGAACTTTGTAACTAGGGTTCATGGAGAAAGCTACTTTGAGCATAGAACATAATGAAATAAATTGGAATTAATTTGGTATTTGTCTATAAAAATGAACCTTGAAATCCATAATTATGTTTATTGATTTATTAGAATTTGAGTTGTTGCAAACGGCTTTGTATGATACATTAGCCTAAATTCATAAACTCATATAGTTTGCAATTGTATTTGTTAGTTTCTGATAATTCATGCTTAGGTTAATTCTTTTGATGGGTTATGCTTAGACGAAGCAAATACTAATTGTGAATCTAGAAATTATATTTTCGATAATTCTCTCGTCATTATAATTTGATAGGTCATGCTTATAAATTTGATGGGCTATACTTAGGAGATGCGAGTTTATGATCTGAAATTATATCAATAATAGGTGTTGCAATAGAACAAAGTTTTAAACACATATTTGGAATTAGAGTTCTTTTCAGTGCGTAATTATGTATAGTAGTGGAATCCATAGACTATGGTTACCGACTCCTCATTGCGTTTTATTAATTTTCATTTCTTTTGTTTCGTTCTTTTTAAATCCTTAATTACAAAAATCCAAAAACATCATTGTCGGTATTAGAGATATTGATTATAGTATTTCCACCGCTCCTTGTGGGAACGACCCGTACTTACCTCTGTCTACTAGTTAGACACCGTGCGATTGCGGTTATCATATATAGGCATCTCTGGATCCTATCAATGCTTGTATTACCCAACCATACATCAAAATAGAGTGAAGTAGATCTCCCATCACCAAGTAAAACTTGGTATTTCTGTCCACAACCGTGTACACAAGCCTAACACCAAAAAGGATAGAAGAGTTCACGCCATACTGTTTAATTCTACCCTTATGATTAGTATACTTAGCCCATAAAAAACGAGCCCACTTTTTAGTAAAAGATCGAATATTCCACCAAAATTTCATTAAAATTGCTTTATTTGTAACAACCATTTTAGTAATCCCCAGACCACCTTCCTTCACAGGGAAACAGATTTTGTCGTAGCCCACAAAAAATTTACTTGCAATATCAGCATCTCCGGACCAAAGGAAATTGCGTATAGCCCTTTCCACTTGCTGAATGAATTTCCGCGGCAACTTATAAACAGCCATGTTATGAATGGCATAACTAGAAATCACGGAATTAATAAGAACAACCCGATCTTGAAAAGAGAGCATTTTACCTTTCCAAACAGAGAGTTTCTTTTTAATCTTATCAACTACAATGCTAATATGATGATATTTGACAACACCGGTCAAAATTTGAACTCCCAAATACCTATCCGAGAAGGTAGAAACTTCCATACCAAGCAAATTCGTGATAGTTCTACAGAGACTCAAGGTTCCACCACCGTAATAAACCTTATTCTTTTGACGACAAACAATTTGGCCCGAGGCCGTTTGATATTTACCAAGCAACTCAAGGAGATTATGCAAACTTCACAAATTGCCTTTGCAAAAAATCATCATGTCGTCAGCAAAAAAGAGATAAGTAGGATAAATACCTTTTTTCGAAAGCATTGGAGTCATCTTCTTCTTAAGAAAGAGATTTGTAAGATTTCTACTTAGAACATCTTTGATCAATACAAAAATTATAGGGGACAGAGGATCACCTTGTCTCATACCTCTATTAATTTAAAAAACAAAACCTCCGGACTACCATTAAGAAGAATGGAAATACAAGCCGAGCTAAGCACCGAAAAAATCCAAGAACACCACTGTTGGGAAAAACCATACCTACGAAACACCTCTAAGACAAAATACCAGCTAACAGTGTCAAAAGCTTGAGTAATATCAAGATTTAGACCCACATTGCCATCTTTACGCTTAGTTTTCAGATCATTCACCATCTCCGACGCCACACTGATGTTCTCATGAATATTTCTCCCCTTCATAAAAGTAACTTGCTCTTTTGAAACCAGCTTATCAAGTACACTACCAAGTCTCGTAACAAGAATCTTAGTAAAAAGTTTAAAGAAAAAATTACTAAGACCAATAGGCCGAAAATTACGAAGAGTATTATCACCTCTTACCTTGGCCAATAAAATCAGAAGACTAGAATTAACCCCATTAGGAATCTTTTGATGTTGCCAACAATAAATGATAGCATTAAAAAGGTCTTGTTGTATCACGTCCCAACAATGTCTATAAAAGCAACCGGAAAAACTATCAGGTCCAGGGGCACTATCAGCATCAAGATCATAAACAACGGCCTTTATTTCATCATAAATAGGAATCGCATCCATTCTATGACTTTCTTCCATATAAATAATGTCATGCTCATAATGAAATAATTTTTCATCAATTGGCAGTTCAACCCCATTAAATTTAGATTCAAAATAAGTCACCGTGTAATCTCTAATCTGTTCATACTTAGAGATAACAATCCCATCATCATCTACCAACTCTGAAATAATTTTGCTGCTCCTTCGAGTATGAATATTGACATGAAAAAAAGAGGTATTACTCGCACCCTCCTTAAGCCACTTATTGCGTGATTTTTGCTTCAACATAATGGACTGACGCATACGGATTTCTTGAAGAGTAACCGAAGCCTCCTTAGAAAAATTCGGCTTCGTTATATCCGTCAGATCCTCATTAGAAATACGAAGCGCAACTTCCATAGTTAATTTAGCTTGCTTGAGCCGAGCATTTACATTACCAAAGACTCTAAAATTCCACTCCTTCATGGCTGCCTTTAATCTCTTAAGCTTGTATGGAGAAATATAATCAGGAGAACCTGAAACAGGAGCATTCCAACTCTCCATAACCATACGCATGAAGTCCGGATGAGTGAACCACATTCTTTGCACCCTAAAAGGATCTCTTTTTGGTCTTGAAATCACAAAAGGATAGCCTATAAGAGTAGAATGATCAGAAACTTCACGTGGAAGAGCTTTACACCGCCAATTCTCAAACTTTGTAAGCCAAGCCTCATTAATCACAGCTCGATCTAACTTGCAAAGAATTCTATGAACACCTGATTGACCATTTGCGCAAGTGTATTTTTTTTTTTTTGTTAAGTCCAAGGTTTATTATAACAAAAAACGTAATTACAAGAATTACAAGATGGGAGGCTCAAGGCCTCCCCACCCCCATAAACCAAAGGGGCAGGAAAACTCAAAAATCTCATAAACACAAAACAAATAACATAAAGAGAAAAATAGGAACATAAATATCGTTTGCGCCCCTTGTTTCCAACTCTAAAATTCCTCTTCTTGGAATGAATACCAGCAATTACTTGTGTCAAGTCAAGATATCCATAAGGATCCTTGTATTCCTCTTCATAAAAATCATCATATTCATATGCATCCTCATCTGAAGCATAATTACCACCAGGAATAAGTTTAATAGGAGATTGAGCTTTTTTCTTAGGTGAAATTCTATCAATTTGCTCCTTTTTTACTTGAAAAAGTCTTGTCTAAAAGCCGGATCTCTAATGAAATTAGCACGCACTTCATCAAGCTGAATAGTACTTGCCACCTCTAGTTCCTCCTTATTTAAAATATTATCAAGATCAAAAACATTATCCTCTTTTGAATTAATAGCCATGATCTTGGCAGCTTGCTTGGCTACTTTTATAGCTTGTTTCCTTGCCAAAGTATCTGCATCCACTTCACCCCAATTTTTTGAACCCATACTATTATCTGAGTCAATAGAATCATCGTGTTCCTCTTCCACCAAAGCCTCACTAGAATCATTAGCAAGACCTAACTCAGAATCTAAGGCATCATACTTGTTTTTCACCACTAATTCTATTTGAGAAAGATCATCCACATAAGGAGTTTCAAGATATTTAAATTTAAAAGGTATTCTCTTATTAGAGGAGTTCTTACACTTAACTGTTTTCCAATCCTCTTTAGAAGACCTTGGTTTAGAAATAAACGCAGAAGTATACTCTTGCTGAGCTTCAGAATTAGGCTTGAACTTTGTAGTCAAGCCCTGAGAGTTCACGGCCTGAATAATCTCAGAATTCTTCTTGGTCTCGGACTTAGTAATCAAACCTTGAGAATTCACGGATTTTTTAGTTTGGTTTGACACGGACTTTCTCCCAGTATTACTTTGATTCACGGAAGTTGGTTGAATAACATTATTCTGCACGGACGTTTGCTTGATTTTCTCTGGCGGAACAAGTGCATGATCTGCATGAACATAATTTGTACATGCAGCAAGATCATTTTTTGGCAGCAATTACGTTTTTACATCTTAACAGTTTGAGCTGAGCTTCACGGTATTCCGCAAAAGAATTATTAAGCTCTTACTCCAACTTTTTATCCTCATCTAACTCTTTCTCTTGGTTTGAAGAAACACCCTTTCCCTTATTATCATCTTTCCCGGACTGAACATCATCCTTACTGACGTTAACTGCATGGTCTTCATGGGAAGCAATAACGATATTAGGTTTTTTAACTTGCCACTTTTTTTTTTGTTTTTTGGATTGTTAACTGAAGTATCCTTCAAACCCCACTTACCATCCATAACGGAACTCCCTAATATCTTACGAGCTGCCAGACAGTTCTCAAATTTATGTCCCATAAATTTACAATGAGAACAAAACTTGATATTCTCCATATCTTGAACTTCCATATATTTCCAGAACTCCTTACCATTGGCTTTATGATGTATTCTTTTAGGAATCTCTTTTGCAAAATCAATGTCAATAAGAACAGAAGCATAATTACCGATGTCATGATCCAATGTTTTCTGGTCTATAGCAATTGGTTTACCAAGAATTCTTGTCTTGCAATAAATAAAAGAATTTTTTTGGTCCATAATTCAATATATAAGCCAGGGAAACTCACCCAAACTGTAGCATGAGACGTGTTTTGCTTTTCAAGATCAAAATTAGGGTAAAATTTCATAACCCTAAGAGTTTGATTCTGAACCTTCCATGAATCTCCATGCCATACATGCTCTTTATCTTCCGCAGAAAGTAACTTGATGATGAAAAACCCCTTAGTCATAGGAACAAGCTTGCATCTTTCATCAACAAAACCCCATTGTTCTTCCAAGTTTTTTGGACCTCATTAAGTTTCAAACCTTTAAAGTTCAGTCTTCCAATAAGACTAAACTGGAGAATATCCCTGCCTTCTTTAGTTAGTTCTAAAGATAAAACTAACACTGGTTCTTCAAGGTATGAAGACGCATCTGGAAGGGATAACAAATCAGAATATGTTAATATATAGGTTTTTTTTCCCCTTAACTAACTCAACAAACATATCCTTATGAACCCCATTAGAATTCATGGAAGAAACAGGTCTTTGCCCAAGTGTATTTAGAACCCAAAGATTCAGCTTCAAAAAGGTTGTTGTCATCCAACCAATCACTGAACTCATTAATAGCGGAAGTACGTGTAATTACTTCTTATAATTACGAAGAACACAATTAAAATCTCCCATGACCAACTAGGGAGTATTAATATCAAAAGAAAAAAGTTGTTGCCATAAACTTCTACGAGGAACTTGAAAACAACTAGCATGAACAAAGGATATTAAAACATCCTCATCCTTAATTGTAATAACTTATCTACTGGAATTAACCACCACTGGAGTAGCAATATGCATGAACCATAAAATCCATAAGTTTCATTTAGACCTACCAACTTCATTATGAATAACATCTCTTTTATAGCCATCAACATATAAACCTTGCAAGAAAGAAAGAGTACAACGCACCTTTGGTTCCGCAAGATAAAAAATATCAGGCTTAAACTCTTTAAGTAACTCTTGTAACTTGCATCGTGACTCATTACATAAAAAACTATTTATGTTCCAAAAAAGAACACGCATTATAAACTAATGTTGGAGGAGTTATTAACCAGTTGCGAAGAACCACCAGCATTAAGACTTGGAGAGTTCTCTCTTAAAATACTGTTTGTTAAGTTAGATGTTGCAGTTGCCGAGCTTGGAAAGTTATCTGAAATCGAGTTATGTACACTGTTTCTATTTGTATTAGCATTATTAACCAACTTGTGTAAAGAAAGCATACGAGATCTCTTAAGTTCCTATTCATCTCCAAATTGAGAATCACTGGAACTTTCTGCAACATGAACTGAATTGAGCACATCAAATTTATTAGTCACGACAAGCTCTCCAGCCATTAGCCGATCACATAAAGGAGTCAAAGGTGCAGCAAAAGTACTATCAGGGTTGGGAATCCCAGATTCAACCAATCCTGACTTAGAAACCACAAGCCTAGTTTCACCCACTATGCCACTTTGTTCTAATACCGAACTTGAATCCTGCATATGTTTAGTTCTCGCCAATTCAACAATGGCAGATTCAAAGTCAGCTTTGTACTTATTATAAGTCACTTCCAACTTCTGAGCCTTCACCTGCTGAGTAGTATACCCCACATTATTAGCTTCCACCACCTTAGTAGTCACCACTTCAGGAACCACATGAGCGTACACTAGAGCATGAATACGGTAACTTTGCTTCAGTTTTGGTTGATATAAACTTTGCAGAATCTGCTACGGACTTTATTCATGTTACTGTGGGTGGTTTGGATTTGGGAGCCTGTGGAGATTCAAAAAAAGCCAAAATTTTGTTCGAAATGCAAGATTATTGGACATAATGATCAAGAATGTAAGAAACAAGCAACAGTTCCTCCTGTTCAACAAGTTACTGTGCCTGCACAACAGTCGACTGATGGTAATCAATCTCAAAATTCTGGAGATAGGCGTAACAACAATACCACTCAAGGTAACCTTGGCAATCAGGGTAACAACGGTGGTCAAGTTAACAATCCTGGTGGTAAATGGAAGGTTGCTAGATGTAGGAAGGGTAAGAATGCTCCAAACCATTAAATTAGGTTTAACTTCTGTTGATAAAAAAATAATGCTTCAGTATTCGAAATCTTGTCCTTATCAGTTTGTGATAATAGCTTGATGATAAAAAACCCTTTGTTCATTGGAACAAAGTGAACATGACCCTGACCTAGCTGTCATTGCTTCTTTAGGTTATTTTTCACATCCTGAAAGTTAACCCCCTTTAAATCTGGTCTCCCAATGAGACTAAACTTCCAATAATCACAACCCTCCAAGAAAAAAGATTCGGGTAAAATCACTGATGGTTTCCATTCTTTCACTATTGGTACATGTAATGTACTTAGATCTATAGTAGTAACTGGAAGTTGTTGTTTTCCCTTAAATTGGTCAGCATACGTGAGTGTTCTCAAAAGGATTATTTTGAGAAACATCTCCCATTTTAAATCACCAAAGTGATGGTCCGATCAGAGGCGCGGAAATTCTTTTTGAAAAAAATATTAAACCCTAAAATTGTCAGAGCAGTTGTATGCTGCCGTTGATTGTATTTTAGGGTTTGAAGCCGTGCGGCCACCCTACCATTGGGCCAAACGATTTGTGGCGTTTTCCACTAATTTTGGCAAGTCAATTGAGTATACATAAAGATGGGTTGCCAGCGAGCTTGTCAGCATCTCATTGGCCGCCTGAAATTGGATCTAGGTCGTCCGACTAGGATGGAAAAGATGGGCAGCCATGATCGATTTGCGGTAGTTGTGTAATGCCACTGACTCAATTTAGGGTTTAAAGAGCGCACGATCGCCCTACTTTGGGAAAACAGTTTGACGCGCTCTTGGATTGCTATGTGTAGTTCGATCAACCAGGTATAGAGTTGGGCCGCCGGTGAACGCATCAGCACCTCTTTAATCATTCGAATGAAGATCTAAGACATCCAATTAGGCTAGCTAAGTTGGGGGGTCGTGATGTTTTTGAGACCGTTTTTGCCGGTCTTAGCTCGTTTGAGCTCATTTTTCAACGACGCGATCACCCATGTTCTGGCTAACGTTTGAGGGTGTTTCGGTTGAACTAAATGGATTCCGACCAGCTGGGATATTAGTGGGCCCGTCGGTGGTCATCATGACGATCGCCTAGATCCGCTAGGAGTAGGCTAGGCTTGTTGAATCGCGTGGCCAAATCGTGTGGCGGTGATCGTTTTTTAGGACTGACATGGAGTCAAGATTTTCCTTAGGGAAATTAAGCGCATTGATTGTGCTAACTTCCAATTAAACACGCATTGACACGCCGATCTCTTTATCAGAGAGTGGTGTATCCTACGTGATTATTTTCATGTAGATCTCAATACTGACACTTCGGGAGATTCGTGCTACTCCGCTGTGAGTGAAAACTAATCGTCATGTCATGCCAATATTGAGAGTTCAGCTGGGGAACATAGCAAAGAAAAAATACTAGGCGGGCAATGCATTAGTGAATAATGCTGGTGGAAAATAAAATTCATAGAATATTTGGGATTGTTGTTATGCACCATTCTGAGTGAATTATATATATATATATTGAATTGCTCAATACATCTGTGAGCGAAGAGGTTTATGCACTCATCACTTTCAAATGACTTATGGTCCTTTGCAGGATGATAACGCATTAAAAACAGGGTTTCAAAATTTTGACCCTGAACCGAAAACCACCATCAATAATTGCAATACTTGATTTTATGTTGAATATTTTAGGTGTATTTCATTTGAGTTTATGAGATAAACTATTGTATTTCAGTCTCATATATTGGCTCACTTCCTTATGGTTAATGACTTTTGAGTATAGCCGATCTTTGGATCATATCTTCATGATTGCTATATCAAAATCATAAGAAAGTTGTGATGTTGTATCTCATATACAAGTCACATATACTAATGTTTGTTTATGTTCTATAAACCAAATATTTGGTATACATATGAGAACTCTAAGTTTATGGGATGTCTGATTTTGGTTTTCATAACCTTAATATTCGATCTCATATGATGTGAACCCTTATGGTTAGTGCGAATTTTTGATTTAGCGGGATTAAGTTCTATCCCATGTTGGTAGGCTTTTTCAAAGGATCGTAAGGTGTTCCGATTGAAACTCATATTGAAAAGTCACAATATGTTGAATCAATTTGTGTTTACATGAGTTGTGTTTAGCATAAACATATGTGTTTCAGGTTTATAACTTTTGTTATTGGCACGCATTAGTTAAAAACCGATTCAACCTTACTCTGGTAAAGGTTTCACTTGTTGTTGTTCTTTTTTTCCTGCGAGAGGATGACAATATACTGGGGGAGAGTTCTTATGTTAACTTGCGCTTAATGATATATCTTTCTGGGGAGAAGAGGATGTGGAATATGAGGTAACAAATTTTCTAGTTAATCGTTTTCCTGTTTAAGAAAATCCTGTTTATGTAGCATATATTTTGCTTTCGCTTAAATTTTGGTACAATTGATACATTCCATTATGATGTGTATGGATGAGTGTGTGTGTGTGTGTGATTCAATTATTTCCAGTTAATAAAAACTGTGTCAATTTATTTGGCTTATTGTTTGTATCTTCTTTATTGTTGGGTATCAAGTGTTTTTTCTTAACGAAATTTCGGTGCAATTGCGGTGCTATAATGTCTACGTTTGTTTCAATTGCTTCTGGTTAAGAAAATAATTGTGCAAGTCAATTTATTTTGGTTTGTATGTATTGTTTATGTCTTAACAAAATACGGGATCATTTGTTTAGTCCAATTCGATTCCGGATAAGAGAAACTAAGTTAATTCTGATCTTATTTAGACTTATCAAATTGAAGGATTCGGTTATTCAAGTCTAATCGAATGCCTTGACAAGAAAAACTAGTTAACTAACCTAGTGCTTGTCTTGTCTAAAGAGAAATTTCTAAGTTATTGTATGAATAATTAGAGCCTGGTGAGAGAAATAAAGTTAATTCTGATCTTTATTTTGGTCTTATCGAAATAAGCGATTGTATGTGTACAATCGGTTTAACAAGGGAACTAAGTTTTTTAGTCAATTTGTTAAAATATTAGAAAAATTTCTTAGGGAAATAGTTTTTCTTGATAACATATTAAAACTAAATTACTTGTAGTTTCGATTTTAATGTTGGTTATCTAAAGTGGTATGTGAAATTTTCATGCTTAACTCTTATAGGTTGTTTACAAGTGTTTTGGATTTGTAATATCCTTTCGATTTGACCTGTATTTGCTCGAACCTTTGTCATTTTGTGAAAAAAAGGTGGAGAAATATATGGAGTAAACAAGTGATTTGCAATCACTAAGGAAGGGATAATTGTGCTTAAACGTTATATCTAACGAAAGAGTAAAGCATTGACTAAGGGGGAGAAACATATCATATTGCTGTGTAGTAATTTTGTACTACAAAAGTGGAATAACAAAGATGTTCGGGTTGAATATCTACATATCTTACCTTTAGGGGGAGTATAAGCTTTGTTATTTAGATGTCAACAACGACATTTATTAATTGAATATATGCAGGTTATTGTGATGTTGAAACTTGGAATCAAGCGTATGTATAATGAATTCTCGTAATTTGTTTATCCGTATGTATTATGAGTTTTGTCACTAAAATTGACAAAGGGGGACATTGTTATAACATAGCTCGGTTAAACACACCAAGCGTTGGTATGTCAAGTTTGATTGTTGTCATATTTTAGTGAATCAAAACTCATCCAAGAGTCGCTTGATTATGTACTGGAGACAACTTCGTTTAGGTTAGACTAGAAAGTCTAGGAATGTTGAGTTTTTTTTTTTGTTAAGTCCAAAGTTTATTATAACAAAAAAATATAATTACAAGAATTACAAAATTGGAGCACGAAGCTCCCGACCCCCATAAACCAAAGGGGTTTAGATAACACCTAAAAAAAACGAAATTTCTCTAGGGTTTGGGCCGGCTAGCTCCGGTTTTTTCTCTATCCTCTTTTCTCTTGCGTTCTTAGTTTTTTCTAGGGTTTGGCGTCAATCATGGCGCTAAATCCACCACCACCACCTGATTCAACCGTGAATCAACAACCACAACATCAAGATCGCCAACAATTCAATAGGAACAGGAATAGAAATCGTTCCCGTTCTAGGGTTCGTGCAGTTTTTGTTGAAAAACAAGGAAACCAGGCGGAACAAGGAAACACCAATGGTGTAGGCACTGAAGGAAGATCGTATGTCAATGCGGTTAGGAATAGAAATCATGTGATCTCTAATATTGACGTGGATGCCCTATCTCATCCTCCTAGTCGTGCTACAATGGGGGAGACTATTGTTAAGATCCCAAAAGAAGTTATTTCGAAAGCTAAGGAAGAATGGAAGTATAGTTTGGTTGGTCGTTTTGATTTCAAAACCCTAGGCGTCAGGTTTGAGGACGTGAAAACCAATTTGTGCAATCAATGGAAGCTTACGGATCATGTTTAATTCATCCCGTAGATTAAAGGTTATTTTCTTATCAAATTATTCAATGAAGTAGATAGAAAACGTGTTAGATATGAAGGTCCGTGGAAGATTAAGAATCAAAACTTGAAGGTGATGCCTTGGACACATTTGTTCGATCCAGAATCGGAGAAGATGACTAGGGCAACTATTTGGTTTCGTTTCAATCAGCTCAGTATTGAATATTGGAGTGAAGAAATTCTTTTTAGAATTGCCCGTGGCCTGGGGAAGCCTGTTGCGGTTGATTCAAGAACTTTAAACCGTGAATATGGTTATTTTGCGGCTGTTTTGATTGACATTGATTTTTCTAAGCCTCTTGGCTATGTTTTTATTGATGATGAGGAACAACCGGAGGGTTTCTATCTTGATTATGAGATTATGAACCAACCGGATTTTTGTGATTTTTGCAAAGCTATTGGTCATGGTGAGGAGGATTGTCGTGCTAAAAAATATATTGCCTTGAAAAAGCAATTAAATGGTGAAGCTGATCAAGATAATCGTGCTGCTATTCAAAAGGAATTGAATGAGCTAAGGAACGTTTGGAGTACCAGGAAGTATAACAACAACCCTCCAAAAGACCCTCCTAATGAACCTCCAACCGGTGAATCAAATCAACCTGCTAATGATGATCTTATTGAGAAACCAGTTAAGCCAATTGGTGGTGCTGAATTTACTGGCACACGTACTTTAAGCCCAACTCCTACGAGTAGCATTGATGGTGCTTCTTCGAGTGCTAAGGGTCAATATGGTGAAGCTTCTACCTATGCGGATATGTTAAATAAAGAAGAGATGGAATTATGTGCTCACTATGAAGAACAGAGGAGAGTTGCGGCCAAGAAGGCTAAGGAAGATGATTTGGCTAAGCTTGAACAAGATATTACCTTGAGAAAGATACAAAAGGCGCGAGAAGTTATTATGGCAAGGAACAAATTGGAGGAGGAAAACCGTATGCGCTTGGAAGCAATAGAGGAGGCAGCCACGGTTGTTTCTACTCCTCAAATTGATAGTGACATGGAAGATAATGAAGAGCTTGAGGCGATTAATGAATTGGAAGAATTAAAAAAAAAAGCTACAGATCTTGATAAATCTGCGGAGTTGGCTGCAATTGAGCTTGATGCTAAGCGGGAGAAGGTGAATCATTTGCATGAGTTGGCTTTGGAGAATAGGAAGGCCAAGGTGGCGGAGACCAGCAAGGTTGCTATCAAGCCCAAGGACGCTGAGGTGGAAAAGACTAAGGAATTTGAGACGTTTGAGGTGGCGTTTAATGAAGTGGCTGCTAATATTGAGGCGACTGCTACTTTGGAGGTGACTTCCCATAGTGGGAGAAGCGAGCAAGTGGGTGGAGAACTGCCATTATCTACTCCAATTTCTGAACAGACTATAGGGGATGGTTTTAGTCCGGTGACTAAAACAGCTAGAAGATCTTCTCCAGCTAAGGACACTGTGGATGGGGTTTCCACGTCTAACAGGTTTGTGGATGGGACTGATGAGCTAGAGGATGAAGCTGATGAGGTGTTTTACGAGGCTCCTCTTGAGCAGTCGGTGAGTACCTCAAATCCAGTGGACGATGAAGCAATGGCTTTAGAAATTGATGCAGCAAAAGATCAAGAAGAGCGGGCTAAGAAGGATTTGGCTCAAAAAAAGAAGGTTGAAGCCGCGGCTAAGAAGTTGGCCAAGGATGGTGGAGTAAAGGAGGTTGTGAACAAACCTAAAACAAGGAAAAATGATTCTACTAGAGGAAGAAGTAAGACGCGAAAGGGTTCAGCAAGCCCTAAAAGAGACGGAGTTAATTAATGCGTGTCTTATATTGGAATGCTCAAGGCTTGGCTCAAGATGGTGCAAAGGCCAAGCTAACTGAGTTATATAATTTGCACAATCCTGACATTATCTGTATTGTCGAACCTTTGGTTGTTTGTGATACTCGTTTTGTTAGGAGTTTGAAGTTGTTTGATTTTTCTGAAGATGTGATTACTAATGCTGGCTCTGAGGAGAAAGGTAATATCTGGGTTTTATGGAGGAGTTCTCTAGTGAGGACTTTGGTTTTATCTTCTACTAAACAAGCTATCACTTTGGATTTTGTGGGTGATTTTGTTTCTGCAGTGCATGCCTCTTATTTGCCGGTCACAAGGAGGAGACTTTGGCAGCAATTGGGGTTGGGTTTATATCCAATCCTTGGTTGGTTGTTGGGGATTTTAATTGTGTTCTGCGAATGGATGAGAAGAAGGGTGGTAGGGTGACGAAAGAACTTTTTATTGATGAGTTTCGAACTTGGATTTCTTACAATGGCCTGGTGGAAGCGGATTCTATTGGAAACAAGTATACTTGGTATGATAAGTACCCGAATTGGAGATGCAAAACTTTGCCTAGGATTTGTTCAGATCATTCCCCTCTCTTTGGGTTTGGTTTTGACAATCTAAAGCCAAGAAGAGCTCCTTTTCGGATACAAAAGATGTGGTTTTCCCATCCTTCTTTTTGGAAGTTGGTTGAAGATAGTTGGGGTGAAACTCTTGTGGGAGCGCCACCTTTTGTTTTTATGTCTAAATTAAAAAGGTTGAAGGAGACTTTGAAGGTTTGGAATAGAAACGTTTTTGGTGATGTTCACTTGCGCTTGAAACAAGCTGAGCTTGTGTTGGAAACGGAAACAGATCGGTTGGATTTGGATCATGGGAATGAAGCTCAATTTTTGAAGGTTGCTGACGCTAAGAAGGCTGTTGAGAACGTGAGATCTGAGCTTGCAATCATGCTCAAGATGAAATAGAGAGTTACTTGGTTGGAGGATGGAGATCAAAATACTCGTTTCTTCCACAATATCATTCGTATGAGAAGAACGCAAAACACCATCTCGGAGCTTAAAGTTTCTACTAACTCTACTTTGTTTTTGTAGGATGATATTAACAATTATATTGTTAATTATTACAAAGACAAATTTAATGGGGGCACGGTGAACATTGACTCGAAGCTTTTTGATATTGATCATGAACGTATTTCTGATGAAGAAAAGGCTTTCATGGATGAGGCCCCATCTCTTGAAGAAGTGAAGGAAGCTGTTTTTGATTTGGGGGAGGATTCTGCACCTGGCCCTGATGGCTTCACAGGTTCTTTTTATCGACACTATTGGAACATTATTTCTGGAGATCTTTTTAAGGCCATTACTAATTGTTGGATAATGCGAAAATTCCAAATGGCGTTAATTCTAGTTTTATTGTCCTAATCCCAAAGAACAACAAATCTGATGCTATTAAGGATTATAGGCCAATTGGCCTAAGTAACTTTTTCTTCAAGATCATCACGAAGATTTTGGCAACCAGGTTGGGTACGGTTCTAAACAAGCTAATTTCTGAGGAGCAAGTGGCGTTTATGAAGGGAAGGAATATCCATGAAAATATTGCTCTGGCGTCGGAGATGATAAACGAACTCAGCATTCCTCGGAAGCATGGGAACGTTGGCCTCAAGTTGGACATTGCCCAGGATTTTGACACGGTTAGTTGGGATATTATTGCTGAGGTTTTTCGACAATATGGTTTTTCGGAGATATGGTGCAATTGGATTCTTAATATCTTGGCTTCGGCTAGGATTTCTATCATGATCAATGGAAGCCCTGAAGGTTTCTTTAGCATCTCAAGAGGTTTACATCAAGGTGACCCTCTTTCTCCTTTAATTTTTGTGCTTATTGAAGATGTCTTAAGTCGAAATATTTCAAAATTGTTTGCTATGAAGAATATGCATGCTATGGTTAGCAAAAAGGGAGTCGCTCCTACTCATCTTATCTTTGCGGATGCTATTCTTATTTTCTGTAAGGGTGATTTGGAAAGTTTAGGCAACTTGAAAGACATGCTAGGCATGTACCAGCGTGCTTCTGGCCAGTGTGTTAGCTATGATAAAAGTAAGTTTTACTATGGTGGCGATAGTAATTCTAGGGCGTTGGATATTGCAAAAATTTTGGGCATGGAGCGTGCTTTATTTCCGGACAAATACTTGGGTATCCAGCTGAAGCCGGGTATTGTTCGCCACATCCATGTGCGTCATGTGGTGGAAAAAATTACGGAAAAATTTGCAGGTTGGAAGGGTAAGCTTCTATCTTTTCAAGATAGGCTTGTGTTGATTAAATCTGTGATTTCGAGTTATGTTATTCATTCTATGGTTGTGTACAAGTGGCCTTGTACTATATGATCAAACAAGTTGAAAAGGCCATTCGGAATTTTCTATGGTCTGGAGATGCGGAAAAGCGTAAGTATTTTACAGTTATCTATGCTGACTTGTGTTGTTCAAAGCAAGAAGGTGGCTTGGGTTTGAGGAAATTACTCGATGTTAATAAAGCTATGCTTATGAAGTTGTGGGTTTCGATAAGAGATTCCGACAAGATTTGGGCAAGATTTTTGAGGGCGAATTATTTTAAGTTGAATGGTAACCTAATTGATTACAAGCTTGGTTCCTCGGTTTTTCCAGGGATCAGATTGGTTTACAATTTCGTTCAAAATCACACTCGTTCAATTATTGGTAATGGTGCTAATACTTCCTTATTCTTTGATAATTGGTGTGGTGATTTTTTGATTGCTGGCAGACTTGGGATCTTTTCTAAAGGCCCAAATGATTTCAAGATGAAGGTGAGTGATATTATTGTTGATGGCGCTTGGGTAATTCCGCAGGTTACAAAAGACTTGATGTTGCGTTGCAATATAGATATTGATAACTTTCCTATAATTGCTGGCGGTGAGGATTATAAAATTTGGGACTTGGATAAAAAAGGTGTTTTCTCGGTTAAGTCTGCTAAGGCTGCTCTTAAGTTGCCGGTGGAGGTTGAACCATGGGCTGCTCTTTTTACACGTAATGTGGTTCATCCAACTTTGAGTGTTCAATATTGGAAGATTTGGGCTAATCAATGTTGTGCTACGGACGATAATGTGGTGAAGAAAACGGGCAGGTCCATGCCTTCTATGTGTCGTCTGTGTAGAAAATCCCCTGAGTCTATGGGCCATATTACTTGGCACTGCAGGTTTGCTAAGCGTATTTGGGCTTGGGCGGCTAGGATATTTAACTTGAGGCCTTCTGATGATTTGGTGGTCTCTTACAAGGCTTCTAAGGGGTGTAGCCGGATGATAAAAGATCTGTGGCTTGTTGCTAATCTTGCAATAGCTACAGAACTATGGAAGCATCGAAACAAGGTTTATTTTGAGGATGCTACGGTGCATTGGCTAGGATTTAAAGGAAGAGTTTATCAATTAATTCATGATAACTCTATTCGCATGAAGGGCCATATGTATAATGATGATTTGAGGATTTTGAATTACTTCAAGGTGAAGCATAGGTCGTGCAAGGTGTCTATTCCTTTACAGGTTAGTTGGTCCTCTCCAGACCCAGACGAACTTATGATTTGTTGCGATGGTGCGTCGCTTGGAAACCCGGGCCAAGCTGGCTGTGGTGTTATGGTGTGAAGTCCTAATTCGGAAGTGCTGGGCTTTCTTTGTGTGGGCCTAGGTTGGCAAACTAACTTCTTTGCTGAAGTCTGCGCAGTTATCTATGGTGCAATGTTGTCTAGGCGTTGGAGTATTACAAATTTGTGTGTGCGGTCTGATTCGATGAGTTGTATCCAAGCTTTACAATTGGATCAGCTTCCTTAGCAGCTTAAGCATAAGTGGCGTATGGCGAGACAATTCTACAACAATATCCGTTATATCCATAGCTATAGAGAAGTGAATTTTTCGGCAGATGCTTTGGCCAAACAAGCTTGTTTGTTGGCTGAGGATACTTTTGAGTTTTATGAGAGTAGGCCGGGTTTCATTCAGGCTGTTGAATGGCCTGGCCGTGTCTATTTTCGTTTTAAGTAGGTTTTTTTTTCTTCTAGGATTCTAATGGTAGCCTCGTGGCTTCTCATTAGTAAGTTCTAGCCCCTGTACAGTTTTTTCGTTTTTAATATTATTGACCGAGAAAAAAAAAGTTTAGATAGCAACTAAGAAATAACTAAAAAATAACCTCAAACAAGAAAATTAAAAGAATCTACCTATATCTATAGCCAACGCCTTTCAATTTACTTCTGCTACTACCAACTCTATACGATTTGCTTTTGGAGAAAATTTCAGCCATGATATCCGTATCAAAATCATAATTACCATAGATATCTTCCTCTTCAAACTCATAAAACTCTCCATCTTCATCCTCAGTAGCAAAGTTACAAGGAACAAGCTTAATAGGAGAAAACTTACTAGGGGATTTTTTATTTGGAGACAATCTTTCCATTTGCTCATTTTTTTCATTGAAATATTCTTGTCTAAAAGTTGGACTTCTAATGAACTTAGCACGCACTTCATCAAGATAAATATTACTTGCCACCTCTAATTCTTCCTTAGACAAAATATTATTCATATAAAAAATAGTATCAACCAACCCGGCTTGAATTTCCAAGTTAGTGCCACAGCTTGGAGATTCCTCGTTTGAATTGCTGGGAGAAGATTCCAAACTTGAATCAGATTGCAAAGAACTCTTTGCCATGATTTTAGCGGCCTGTTTGGCAACTTTCCTAGCTTTTTTCCTTGCTAAGATGTCTGCATCAACTTCACCCCAATCTTTAGAGCCCATACTAACATCTGAGTCACTTGATTCCTCTTATTCCTCCTCAAAATCCCCACTAGTATCTTTAGTAAGGCCCAACTCGGAAGATAGAACATCATACTTGTTATTCACCACAACTTCAGTTCTTTCAAACGCATCCACAAAAGGGGTAAAAGAAGTAAAAGTAAAAGGAGTGCCCTTAGTAGGAGAGTTCTTACCCTTCACTGATGTCCATCCATTTTCAGAAGACCCAACAACAATTTCCGGAGTAGAATTGATTGGCTTAGTCATGGCCTGGACACTACCATGCTTGGAAATATTTTTATTCTTAGCTTTTATATTTTGGTTAACCTCATAAGACCCAACAGAAATTTACGTAGTTTTAAAACACTGAGAATTGCTTGGCTTGGTCACGGGATTCACAGTTTTCTTATTTTTCACGGTTTCCTGATTTTTCTTAATCTCAGAATTTTGTTTGTTCACGGAAATTTGCTAAGATTACGAATTCAGCACGGACACGGACTGCTTAGTCTCGGTCTGAATTTGCTTAGAAGATGTCATTTGCGTCACTTTTTCATGGACTGCATGAGTAGAATTTGTGCGTACAGCAAGCGCTTCCTTGGCTGCAATTGCATTTTTACATCTAAGCAATCTAAATTGAGCTTCACGAAATTCAGTTTCAGAGCGATCAAACTCTGCCCTCAACTGTGTATCTTCAACTGAAGCATCAACTGTATTATACTCCATATCATCCAGATTCAAAGACTTCTCCTTTTCCTCATTAGTTGTAGCTAATTTTTCTTGCCAAACCTGGTTTGTATTAGGGAATTAGACTACGTATAATAACGTGTATCTTTTGAACTTAGTAGATTTGATATCGACATAATCTTATGAATGTTGTTATGATTATGTGAATGGGTAAAGGTGGAGATTTCATCCTAGGAAACAACGTTTTACATTTGTTTAAACGAAGTACATTCATGAACTTGTTTTATGAATCGAAGGCTTATTGGTACGGCTATTCATTGCAAATCTTTGGATTACCAATATGTGTAAGATGGTAGAACCGATTGTAACTTTGTTATATATCTTGGTACAACTAATCACAATACGTGACTTATGATTTGGTATGACTAGTTTTGATTAAATTAGTGAAACCTATCCTAAGCAATCACCTGAGATGGTATGATCGATATTTTTAATTGGTGTGACCGATCCTAGTAATTGGTGTGACCGATCACAGAGTTGTGTAATCGATCCTTGAAATTGGTATAACCGGTCCTAGTAATTGGAAAATGTTATTCAATGTAAAAATGCTATTGCAACTCAGGCGGATATAGTTGTACGTAAAAATCAGGAAGACATGGTTGCCCAGAGTGTGTCCAAGAAAAGTCTGTACACAAGCCATCTAACAGACCTGACACTAGTTGGGAAGGAAAATTAATGTCCGATCTTAGCAAGGACTCTACAGATTCTAAAGAAGAATGGACTGAAGTGAAAGGAAATAAATTTCCTAATAAAGGTACTTCTTTCTCTTTTACTCCTTTTGCAGATGATTTTACTCCTTTTGTGGAAGATTTATTGCAAACTGAAGTTGTGGTTAAAAAAAAAAATGACGTCTTATCATCTGAGTTAGGCCTTGATAATGTTCTTATTGAGGAGGAGGAGGTGCGAGTTTTGGAATCTAGTGACTCAGATGTTAGTAGGGCTCTAAAGATTGGGGTGAAGTTGATGCTGGTATTTTGTCAAGGAAAAAATCTTGGAAAGTTGCCAAACAGGCTGCTAAAATCATGGAAAATCGTTCTTTCCAATCTGATTTAAGTTTGGAATCTTCTCCCAGCAAGTCTAATGAGGATTTACCAAACTGTGACTCTAACTTGGAAATTCAATCCGGTTTGGTTGATATTGTTTTTGATATGAATAATATTTTTTCTAAGGAAGAATTAGAAGTGGCAAGCAATATTCAAAATGATGAAGTGCGTGTTAATTTCGTTAGAAGTCCATCTTTTAGACAAGATTACTTCAAAGAAAGAAAAAAAAGGAGCAAATGGAAAGATTGGATCCAAAATAAAAAATCCCCTAGTAAGTTTTCTCCTATTAAGATTGTTCCTGGTAACTTTGATACTGAGGATGAAGATGAAGATATCTATGGTAATTATGCTTTTGATACGGATATCAAGGCTGAAATTTTCTCCAAAAGAAAATTGTATAGAGTTGGTAGCAGCAGAAGTAAATTGAAATGCGTTGGCTATAGATATTGGTAGCTTCTTTTAATATTCTTCTTTGAGGTTATTATTTTAGCTATTTCTTAGTTGTTATCTAAACCCCTTTGGTTTATGGGGGTAGGGAGATTCGTGCTCCAAATTTGTAAATTTTGTAATTACTTTTTTTTGTTATAATAAACTTTGGACTTAACGAAAAAAAGGTCCTAGTAATTGGTGTAACCGATCCTGGTAATTTGTGTAACCGATCCTATTGACTGGTGTGACCGATCACAAGCAATACCATGTGTATATGGTAACCGGTCATGGTAATTGATGTAACCGATATTGGTAACTGATGTAACCAGTCCTGGTAACTTGTATGACCGATCACAAGTGCTTCCATATTAGGGTATAACTGATCCCAGTGATTGGTAGAACCGATTGAACCCATGGATGTGATTTGATATTTGATCAATCACATAGTTGTCTTGGAATATTGATGAACCAATTCTAAAATTATTTGGAAGTGTAGTATAATATATTCCAAGATTGTAAATATGAAACAGGATTTACAAAGAAGAGATGTCAACATTCTTTGAACACATACAATAACTCTTATCTTTTATTGTTCAAAGATATCCCTTAGTACTCAAGGAGATCCTGTTCCGAAATAATTTAAGAATCTTTTAATTAAGGTTATTAGTTTTATATGCTTTAATTACCAGAAATTAAATGCATATCTCTAGAAAAAAAATTAGTGATGTGCATTTACTAATTGGAGATTTTCAATTGAGAGATTTCGGGAAATATTAGACAAAGCATTTGCTGGAATTGTGAAAACCGAATGGGCATTTATTGCATATCTTGATAATACTTTCGATTTTGGAAATTCCTTTGTGTCCAAACATCCTTGGTCTATAAATACCTAAGTTTGCATTTCTAGCAAACCATCCTAAGAGCCAGGAAAACTTCATCTTTTCGTTGTTTCTGGTGGAGCCGTCTAATAGGAGAGGAAAGTACCCTAATTAGGAGAAATATATTAGGACCGCTCGTTTAAAGACTTCTTTGGGATCAAGAAGCTCAACGAGTACCGTTGGTGGGAAACTAGAAAATTGCAGTGTTATTAGTTTTCCATTGATTTGATTGACTAACGGTTGTTGAAACTTTGATTGCACCTAGTTTGTTTATTCTTGAGAATCTTCTCTTCTGATATAAGATTCACTCAAACAAGATCGAAGTATCGATGGGGTCTTTAGAACTGTTTGTAGATCTAAAGACATCTTGTGATAATCCATTGTTAACAGACCCCGTTCTGCATGTGATTGATCACAAGAGATTCAAGTGGGGTTGTGCAGGTTTAATTGAAGATTAAAGAATATTTGAAGACGAAGAAGATTTCTGTAGGTACTGAATATCGCAAGATAATAGTTCACGAGTATCGTAATAAATAAAGGAGAAAAGAGTTATAAAATGATACGATGATAGAAGTAGCGCAGAGAAATATGAAGTTTTGCGAGTATGAGTTGCGATACTTCGCAACTCATATACAGCTGTATTAGTTTTACTATAAATAGGAGTTCAAATGTAAAATTCGGGAGGTTCTTTTAGTGAATGTAAGAAATTATCTTAGGAAAGAGAATAGAAAAAGTTGTAACTATTCTAGTTCCATTTTGATAATTTTATGTAATCAACTAAGAGAATTAATAAGAAAGTTATCATTCATCATCAAGAACTTCTTGAGTTTTTACCAATTCTATTGAGGGTGTAGTTGTAGGTTATTCTGCAACTACATAATTGGCGCTAGAAACAGGGATTTGAAGAATTCCTGTACCAGAAAATGACAGGAAGAAGAAACACATCAGAACCATTAACTGAAGTAAGAAGAAGTGTAAGACTCGCAGGAGGAGAAGCAAATATAACAGGAGAACCTAGTAGGAGAAGGAGTAATCGAAGAAATCAAGCTCAACAAATAATAGATCATGATCGAGCGAGTATACACACTTGGAGAACTGATACACCAGGAGAAGAAGATAGAGAACCACAAATCAGAGAAAATGGGAGGTTGATGGGAGGAACAATTATTGAAAGAGAAAGGGAGATGTTAGAAACATTGAGACAAGGAATCCAAGAAGAACGAATGATCGAAGCTGAAGAACGTGCCAATTTAACAAGACAAAATCAAGAATTGAGGATGGAAAATGAGATGCTACAAAGAAGGAAATCTCAAAGTGTTGTAAGATCAAATGTTAGAACAGAAAGAGAAGGACAAAATTCACCGATAATCAATAATGAAATAATATGCAAGAACAAGCGCAGAATCAAGGTGAAAGAAATCAAGAGAATCGTTTCATTTTAATACCAAACCACGAACAAAACATGGAGAATTTACGAACAAGGCCAAATCCTAGAGAAAACAATCAGAATCGAGAGGAAGAACAACAACTTATGGAAGAAACTGAGAGACAAAAAGCAGTACATCAAAACAATCACGAGAATGGAGTAAGAAGATATGAAGAGGCTCGTAACAAACAAAATGTTGAGTATGAAAGAATTAAGAGAAGAATTGTAAATCAACAAACAGAAGTAGATAGGAATGAACCAAACTCTCGAATCAGAGTACAAACAAATCAAGGAGAAGTAAATCATAGAAGGAGGAGAAATGAAGAAGAAGAAATTCCTGATATTCGCATGAGAAGAATAGAAAGGGAAGAAAAAGAATTCCAAGATACTCTGCGACTGAACAATTATGATAATTTAGAAAGAAGATATTTGCAAAATTATGCAAATGAAAACATTAATGAAGAATATGATAGAATGCGAAGGACCGCAAGGGAGGAAGCGCAAGAACGTAGAAGAAGAGAAGCTGCATTAAAAAGACCAATGGATGAGAATTCTGAGGCAAATGCACGGATCTTTCGAGAATTAGCAGAAATGAGAGGGATGATAAACAATAGAAGAGGAGGAGATAGAAGGCAATTAGATGAAGCAATAGAAGAAGCTGCGAGGACTCCATTTGCTAGAGAAGTACAATTGGGAGGAATTCCACCAAAATGCAATTTTCCCACACTTATTAGTATCTTTGATGGGACTTCATGTGCTATTCAACACATTAAAGCATACATAAGATGCATGTTACAATGGGAGAATCATGATGCTGTGTTATGCAAGTACTTCGCATCGAGTTTAACATGGGAAGCTTTAAAGTGGTTCGAAGGACTCCCTAAGAACACTATTACGTCATTCAGTCATTTGCAAGCAACTTTCCTCGGAGCATATATCACAAATCACTCTTCACGGCTTGGTATTGAAGATGTATTTGGTTTAAAACAAAGAGTGGGTGAAAGTTTGAAGCATTTGATAAGACGATGGAAGACTATGTGCAGTGATATGGCAGGGCACGTGGATGAGATATACTTGATTCTGTCCTTCATAAATGCGATGTTCGCAACTAAACAATTATATGTTCAAATATTCAGAAGAAAGAATTCCATAATGATGACAGAGTTACGAGAATTTCAAGAAGAATACATTACACTAGAGGAAAAGCAAAACAGTATGGAGTCATATCCAGTAGAAAACACTAGCAATCAAGAGGGAGGAGCAAATTTACTTCCCAAAATAATCAATGTAGTAGCAGGTACTTCACAAACATCCTCACAAACTTCTTCGCAAATTTCAGAAGAGAAGAAAATCAATGGTAGCCAGCCAAAAATGGTAGCAATGGGTAGTAGAGATCAAGAAGAGTATGATAGAGAGAGGAATTTCTATAATCGAATAGGAAATAACCAAATTCCAAGATTAGATCAACAACAAGAAAATTATGGGGGACAAAGGCAAAATTATTTTGGACAAGGGAACCAGAGACAAAATTATAACAACGGTCAAGGAGGTCAAAGAATGGTAAGGGAAGAGATAAAGTTGCCACCTTTGAATACAAGTGTAGAAAAGATATGGCAAGCAATTATCCTGGTAGAGCATATACCAACTCCATGGAACATGGGAAAGGAACCACCAATGGGTCCAAGAAGTCATGAATTTTGTTCATATCATCATTTTCATGGACATTCTACAAATAATTGCCATAATATCAAGAGGATAATCTTGCGAATGATTGATCAAGGAAAACTAAATGAATTTTTACTTAAGCAGACACAGTCGCAACAATTACCACAGGCTCCATCCATAACTCGCAGGGAGAACACAACAAAATAAAAGGGAGAAGAAATCCTACATATAGAAGTGGGATCAAAAGCAAGGAATGTTTTCTGTAATTCCATTGTTCATTCTGTAGTTGCGGATTATCTCACAACTACACCCTCATTAGAATCCATTAAAATGATTCCTAAACCTAATTAATTTGATTTGAAACTAAGAATTAAGGTACTAAAATTATAAAGAGACACAAAGATTTTTACGTGGTTCGATCAATGTGATCTACATCCACGGTGCTTCACTAGTGATTGTATGTAATTACATGATTGTACAATTGAGACTCCATTAATGGATATTTGGAGCTCTAGAATTTTGGGGAAGAAGATGATAAAGAAAATACATCTCTCTCTAAAAATTTCTCTCTCCTCCTAAAATTATCCCCTCTCTCAAAATGTGTCTCTCTTTCCTCTCATGCCTAAATGGCTATTTATATGATTTTACAATAGATGACAGTTGTGTTGTCCCGCCATTTCGGATTTGAAGATTATCTTGCGAACCTTCGTGGTTTCCTTTGCTCGCAAAATGTCCTTCTTGCTCGCAAAATATTCTTTGCTCGCAAAATGTATTTTCTCTCCACAATTTCGTAAGTTATTATTTGCTGTGATATTCCGCTCCTACATCTTGCCTCTTTTTCTTGAATATTGCTTGAAGAGCGATCTTTAAGAAAAAATCACTTGTTGTGGTTGTTGGAGTAGTCTTTGATCTTTGTTGATGAAGGAACGAGCTAAAGAATATCAAACTCAAAAAGTATATACTTGCCTCTATTCTTTTGCGAAGTTCTGAAGCTTTAAGAAGTAATTAGAAGTATCATCTTTCGAAATATGAAGTATGCGAAGTATCTTGAAGAAGTATGAAGTATAAGAAATATAAAATATCCTTGAAGAAGTATAGGAAGTACTTAATCCTCGAAATATATAAGAAGTATGAAGTATCCTTAAGAAGTATTTAATCCTCGAATTATATATGAAGTATGAAGTATCCTTAAGAAGTATAAGAAGTATTTAATCCTCGAATTATATAAGAAGTATAAAATATCCTTGATGAGAGTGATAAATATTGCCTCTATTCATGTGAAATTATTATTCCACTTTTGGTGAGGATTCTTGCTGAGAAGATAAAGAATATCAAATATTTTCTTGGGTATCCATAGTTGCCTCTGTTCTTTATCTATGAAGGAAAATCCTTGAGAAAATGTTGAATAATTAAATTGCATCTCTATTGTTATGTTGCCTCTGCCTCAAGTGGTAACCCTGTTATCTTCTGAATATTTCTACGAATCCTTGAGTTTTTCTGCGCATTTCTGAACTTCTGAATAGTGCTGTGAATAGTGCTGCGAACATACTGTTGCGAATGTACTATTGCGAACATACTGTTGCGAATCATACTTTTGCGAATGTACTATTGCGAATATAGTGTTACGAACATAGTGTTGCGAATATAGTGTTACGAACTTTGAATAGTCCTGCGAATTATGAACTTTTCTGCGAAGTTTCGTGGTATTTTCCTGTAAAATTTTGTACAATACTTGTGCGAATATAATATTTATGTAATGAGTATGTTATGAAATGCGTATGCGATTCTTATGCCATGAAATGTTTATGCAATGCATTTATGATGCAAATATGATGCGAGTATGATGCTTGTATGATGCAAATATGATGCTTGTATGATGCAAGTATGATGCTTGTATGATGTGAATACTTATCTATTATAATGCATAGCTAATGTTTGTGTTACTTAGCTCATTTTGCTGCGGTAAAATTGATATATCTTTGAATTGCCTCTATTCATATAATTATATTCGTAAGTTTATTTGTGTATTTTGATGGAATTGTCTTCTTT
The DNA here is from genome assembly GCA_023529315.1 of Papaver bracteatum. NCBI lineage: Eukaryota > Viridiplantae > Streptophyta > Magnoliopsida > Ranunculales > Papaveraceae > Papaver > Papaver bracteatum. The sequence continues at coordinate 738,364 of JAJJWX010002382.1, read as the reverse complement.
GATATATATTGTCTTCAAAATTCTTCAATGATCTTGATGGAATTGTCTTCTTTGATATATATTCTCTTCAAAATTCTTCAATGATCTTGACGAAGTTGTCTTCTCTTCAAAACTTCATGATGTATATTCTTGTATAATTTCTTCAATGATTGTAATGAATTTCATTAATTGATGTGGTCTTATCATGCCTTCCTAAGTAAAGGTCTTATTTTTCCACCTCTTTTGTAGCGACAAAATCGCAGGACGTTCTTACACTTTCATGCAAAAACCCATTGATCTTGCCTTATCTTTTTTGTATAGTATTTTACCCTCTTCAGGAATTGTTGCGACAATATGACAGGTCTAAATATTCTTGCGAACATAAAGTCCCATGACATTGCCGTCTTGCGATGAAATCGCAGGATGTCTCTACACTTTCATGTAGTGACCCATTGATCTCATCTTAACTTCTTTATTATGTTCTGCGAGTTCTTTATTTTTTTTTTTTTTTTTAGAAGGCTCGCAGAACTTCATTTGTTGCACAAATATGACAAGCCTTTATGTTTTCGCAAACAAGAAGCCTCGTGACATTTGCGTCTTATAGCACGTATCAGCTCCCTAAAGGAGGGTGCTGCCCTTTATCTTCCCCCTGGTTGCCCCTTCAAGGAAGCGTACATCGACCATACAAGGTTATCTCTTCCCATCCGGTTCTGCCAACAACCAGCTTTTGATCGCAACCTCTTATCCTTTTTGCCTATAGGGCTTATAGTTACGAGGTTACACCCTATGGGGTATCTTTGGGCCAAGTGCATCATTTTCCAAGACTTGTTAAAAATGGCAGATGTGGTTCAACCTCACCCGGAACTCTTGACTCAACCGTGTACCTCGGCGCCTTGATCGTTTTCTGCACTTCTTGGGAAAGACAGTATGCCTTAGTCGCCCAACCTAAATCTTCTTACACCGCATTTTATATTGCGTAATGTCGTTAGATTAGGTGAGAATCCAAAGTGTCTAACCCGGATAGGTACCCCATTATTGGGTTGTACCCCAAAATTTTTACCATGTACTAAGGGCCCTTGGTGGTGTTCCGGTTACCCTTAGCCACGTTATAGGTACCCCCTTAAATGACGTACTTTAGGACTTTGCCTCTTACGAAATATAGCTTCGCGAACTAGGGTGTACGCCACAAAGGTTTGCCTGTATAAAATTTTCTGCGGCTCTCTTTCTTTTTTGGAGGCTGATCACAGATTGCGGTATTTTATTCGCAAGTTAATCGTAAATGGCGGTATTTTTTCTCCTTTTAAAAATTCATCGTAAAATTTTCATGTATATAAAATGTTGAATGTTTTCATGAAATGTTTAGTATAAGAAGTATGAAAAGTATGAGAAGTATTAATCAAAATTGTTCTATAGAAATATAAGAATTTAATTTTCTCTTTGAAATTTTTTGAGATCTTTAAATTTTTGCGATAAACTCATTTTTGAATCTTGCGATTGTATCACTTTTCACCAATCTTAAAAAAAAATCTTTGAAATGTTTTGAAGTCTTAGAAATTGTAGAAATCTTGCGAATATATCGCTTTTGGGGAATAAAATCAAAAATCTTTTATCTTTTGTAAATAAAGTATTCAAGGAAATGGTACTTACCTTTTTACGGCTTGTTGTTGTCTCTTGCGAAATATGTCTGTGAAATAATCTCTCATTTTCTTCTTGCAAAATATCCAATAATCTTGCGAAGTAAACCTTTGCATGAAGTAAACAATCATCTGCGAAGTGTTGTTGCTGCGAACGTTCGTGAAGTAAACATTTGTGAAGTGCAAAGAGTGGAAGCGTTGGTTCTGCGAATGTTCGCAAGAGTGAAGTAAACATTTTCTTTTTTCTTTGGTTATTCTTGCGAAACTTTCTTCCTTCCTTCTTTATTAACTGATATAGACTTGAAGAATCTTCTTTGCTATATGTTGGTTTTCTTTACTGCAAAACGTATCAAGTCCTGCGAATTGCAGCTATATATTAGTGGCTACTCAATAATAATATTGAAATTTTAGCTTAAGTAAATGAATGTAATAACTAGTTTAATCAATTCCAGTCACGCAAGGAAGCTTGTTCATAATTGATAAATCTAGCCCATTAGTTCCTGTACTTGGGCATGTCAATCTCAAGCCACGGTTTTATATTTCCATTGTAGTGAATAACGGCCGTTCTATCAATTTCCTTCTGTTTTTCTTTGTCTTTGACTTCGTTCATGTATCTGGTATTCTTGGAGGTGCTTTCTTCTTTGTTCTGTTATTCCCTTTAGAAGTGATTTTTATCGCTGTAACAGTATATTTTGTAGACTAAATGAGCAACTTTGGTTGCCCCAACATTAGTGAAGTATTCTAACTTGCGAAGATGATTCATCTTGCGAGCAAGTCTTTTAACTCCCATCAGTATAAACACGTAGGCTTGGATAATATTCACGATTCCTTGCGCCCTCTTTCTTCCCATCGGTGTTATTCGTGAACTTTGTAGGAAGAATTAAGCGCTTTACTTTGGCAGGGTGATCAAGATAAACACGAAATCCTTACTGTCTTCGGAATCAACAAGCTTGTCTAGATTATTTGGCAAAGCATCCCTCTCATCCCCAGAAGCTAAAACCTCCAGGTCTGAAAACTCAAACCAAGGGCAGCAATCGATGATAAATACAACTTCTATCAAATCTTCAGAATTATCCCACGTCTTTGTACAGATAAAAGACTCTTTCCACTCGTAAAATATTTGCGAACATTAATGTTGAAACTCTTCTTACTCGTTCCACACTACTTATTATTTCATGGCTATCCGTTGTACAAGTCTTCTCTTCGTCCCTGCTTCTTCTCTTCGTAGTTTAGTTTAGCTTCGAGTGAACTATTATGTTCGCAACTTCTGATTCTTGCGAACTGATGACCCTTCCTCTTCAAGTAAATTATTTGTAATAGTAAGTTTGGTTTATGGTTCGCTGCTGGAAGGAATGATGTGAAGAGAATTCATGAACAACAAAGTACTTCGAAAAATGGAACTCCCGAACTGGTTGTGGTTCCTCGTAATATCAACTTCGCAGAATTGATGGCCAATCTTGCTGGCATATTTGGTGGTGCTACAGTTCTGAAGTGCCAATTGATCCCAGAAGATTTAGATACTCTAGTTTCAGTTACAAATGATGATGATCTGCGTTATATGTTAGATGAATATGACCGAAACTCCAGAACATTTGTTTGACTCATCTTTTCGTCCCTTGCTTGCTGGAAACTTTTCTCTTTATGAAGTGTACTCAAACCTGCAGCCATTAATTTGTTCGCAGCATCTCTTCTGTTGGTTCTGCAAAGAAAGATCTCCCATGCAAACTTCTCATGCAAACAGTCCCCAGCCGTTCTGCAAATGTAAGCCTTGATGGCTTGCTTATTATCGATTGGTTGGAATTTGTATGCGTGCCTGCTACTCTATTCTATTCTTTACTGTTGACTGAATTTTCTTTATACTAGTGATGATTTTGGAAAATTAAACATTTCTGCGAGGTAAATGAACTTCTGCGAGATATCCATTCTTGTTCTCTTATCTGTACGTTTTCAGTTTTCTTCGCAGAAAATTTTCTTCACTGTCCGCAAAGTACAATTCACTCGCTGATTTTCTGATGAAGGAAACTTATTTTTGTTCTTCAAAGTGTTATTACATTTTACTTTTCTTACTATGTTTAAAGTGGGATGGAAGTTTCTTAATCTTCATCTCCAATGAAATGGTTGATTGACGCGGTAGCTAATGTCATCCACTGTATTCTTTCAAAATGTCTCCAGTTGTGCTTCACTAAAACTTTCTGACGATTTATTTGTTACAGCTATTACATGTACTCTACGTAACTTAAATTATTAGTATTTGGTGGAATTCTTATCTACTGTAGTTTCTGCGAAGTAACGTTGCTGTGAAATACGTTTGATGTGCTGATTTCTAAAATCTTGTTATCCTGTGTGTTGACCTTGCTGCTACTCTTTATTGTTGGTTGGGCTTGGAGGATTGCAAATGTTCGCAATGTAAATTTCTACAATCTGTAGATTGTTCGTAGGTGTGTGTCGCAGAATCAGGGGGGGCTTCTTGGGTTGTAATGATATTTACTTTGCTTGCATTTGTAGAATTTCACTTCCAGTCCTCTTCTTCTTCGCAGATGTAATTATTTCTGTTCGCAAGAATAATCTAATTTACTCATTCGTCCTGTGTTGTCTTCTTCCCTTATATCCACCTGTTTTTGATGGATCTGTGTACCTCCTGCTATTATTTCATTTGCCTGCATAAGATAAGACTCAAATTATCATCTCGTGCTATAGTTAATCTTTGAACTTCACGTAATCTCCCTGATTTTTCCCCTTTGCCTGTGACCAATTCTTTTAATTATTTCTTGATTTTCTTTATGTTCCGGCGAAATTACTTTATTTGTATCCGGATCTTATTCACTGCAAACAGATTTGTCCTCCTGGAGGAGTTGTTGGTGTATCTTTGTAAGGGCTTCATTTTTCTTTACGATTTCTTCACCTTCCTTTTTGTTCTTCATTTTCTTCAACTTTACGTCCTTCTGTTATTGATGATATTTAAATTTTCTGAAACTTCCATTTTCCCCCTTGAAGTTTAGAGATCCAGTGAGATCCAATTCCAACAACAGCCAACTTTCTGTGAATCTTCGTCAATCTAATAAGTAGTCCCTGTTTCTAGCGCCAATTATGTAGTTGCGGATTATCTCACAACTACACCCTCATTAGAATCCATTAAAATGATTCCTAAACCTAATTAATTTGATTTGAAACTAAGAATTAAGGTACTAAAATTATAAAGAGACACAAAGATTTTTACATGGTTCGATCAATGTGATCTACATCCACGGTGCTTCACTAGTGATTATATGTAATTACATGATTGTACAATTGAGACTCCATTAATGGATATTTGGAGCTCTAGAATTTTGGGGAAGAATATGATAAAGAAAATACATCTCTCTCTAAAAATTTCTCTCTCCTCCTAAAATTATCCCCTCTCTCAAAATGTGTTTCTCTTTCCTCTCATGCCTAAATGGCTATTTATATGATTTTACAATAGATGACAGTTGTGTTGTCCCGCCATTTAGGATTTGAAGATTATCTTGCGAACCTTCGTGGTTTCCTTTGCTCGCAAAATGTCCTTTTTGCTCGCAAAATGTATTTTCTCTCCACAATTTCGTAAGTTATTATTTGCTGTGATATTCCGCTCCTACACATTCATATAAAACCATAGAGGATTTTCATGATAATGTGTTAAGCAGGGTATATGCGAGGGATGGTGAAGGAAAGGAAGTATTGAACATCGCAAAAATTTCACGACTTGAAGATTGGCAGAAACGTGAAATTTCTTTTGAAGCCACTGAAATTCCAGAAGGTTGTGAAGCACATGATAATCCATTGGTAGTAAGATTAGCAATCTACATGAATATGGAAGAAAACGAAGATGATATGGAGGAAGAATCAATTGGTCTTAATAGGATTTTGATTGATACGGGAAGTTCTGTCAATATCCTCTTCTATTCTGCTTACAAAACTATGGGTGGAAAAGATGCAGATTTAATACCTTCTACTTACAGAATTTATGGTTTTAATGGAACTGCCAACAAGCCCAAAGGAGAAGTGAGCATGAGAATTCCATTAAGTGGAATGCGAACTGAAATTCTGTTCTGCGTTGTTGATGTCGAATCACCATATAATGCTTTCTTAGGAAGACCATGGCTTCATGGAATTCTAGGCATAGCTTCCACTCTACATCAGTGCATAAAGTTTCCTCATATGAAGGGTATTGGAATTATCAAGGGTGATTGGGCTGAGGGAAAGAAATGTTACGATACAGAAGTAGAAGTTTGCGAAGGAAAAACTACTGAGAAGGAAAATTAGAGAAAAAGAGCAAAGGCTGTGAAAAGAAGTGAAAATTTAATGGCATAAGATTAAGGAAAAAGAGAATAAAATTACGATGATAATCATACAAGAAATTTACGATGATAATAAGGGGTTGTGATTTGCGAAGAAAGAAGAAGGAAAATAATAAAACAAGAAGGTAATCAGTATGTTTGCTCGTGGAAATGAGGTATGTGGCAACACAAAATTTTCTATTTCGTGATAAATTTTACGAATATTGTTTGCTCGCAGGAAATTGGGAAAAGTTACGAATTTCAAAATTTATATTGCGATTAAAATTTCATTAATTTGCGAATAAAAGACCGCAATCTGTGATCATCCTCCAAAAAAGAAAGAGAGCCGCAGAAAATTTTATACAGGCAAACCTTTGTGGCGTACACCCTAGTTCGCGAAGCTATATTTCGTAAGAGGCAAAGGCCTAAAGTACGTCATTTAAGGGGGTACCTATAAACGTGGCTAAGGGTAACCGGAACACCACCAAGGACCCTTAGTACATGGTAAAAATTTAGGGGTACAACCCAATAATGGGGTACCTATCCGGGTTAGACACCTTGGATTCTCACCTAATCTAGCGACATTACGCAATATAAAATGCGGTGTAAGAGGATTTAGGTTGGGCGACTAAGGCATACTGTCTTTCCCAAGAAGTGCAGAAAACGATCAAGGCGCCGAGGTACACGGTTGAGTCAAGAGTGCCGGGTGAGGTTGAACCACATCTGTCATTTTTGACAAGTCTTGGAAAATGATGCACTTGGCCCAAAGATACCCCATAGGGTGCAACCTCGTAACTATAAGCCCTATAGGCAAAAAGGATAAGAGGTTGCGATCAAAAGCTGGTTGTTGGCAGAACCGGATGGGAAGAGCTAACCTTGTATGGTCAATGTACGCTTCCTTGAAGGGGCAACCAGGGGGAAGATAAAGGGCAGCACCCTCCATTAGGTAGCTGATACGTGCTATAAGACGCAAATGTCACGAGGCTTCTTGTTTGCGAAAACATAAAGGCTTGTCATATTTGTGCAACAAATGAAGTTCTGCGAGCATTCTAAAAAAAAAAAAAAAAAAAAAAAAAAAGAGAAGAAGGAAAACATACAAAAAAACTCGCAGAATGAAACAAAGAAGTTAAGATGAGATCAATGGGTTATTACATGAAAGTGTAAAAACGTCCTGCGATTTCATCGCAAGACGATAATGTCACGAGGTTGTATGTTCGCAAGAATGTTCAGGCTTGTCATATTATCGCAAATACAAAAATTTACTACAAAAGAGGTGGCAAAATAAGACCTTTACTTAGGAAGGCATGATAAGACCACAGAAATTAATGAAATTCATCAAAATCATTGAAGAAATTATACAATAATATGCATTATGAAGATCTGAAAAGAAGACAACTTTGTCGATATCATTGAAGAAATTTTACAAGAATATACATCATGAAGTTTTGAAGAGAAGACAACTTCGTCGATATCATTGAAGAATTTTTACAAGAAATCCTATCAAAGAAGATAACATCATTGAAGAATTTTCACGAAGACTTAACAAAAGATACGATTTTGATAGCAATCAAATACAGATAAGTTCATACTCGTAAAATTTTACGAGAATTACATACTTCTTATACTTCTACATATATTAAATATTCCTCCACAAATTCAATACTATTTATACTTCTTCAAGAATATATCATATTTATTATACTTCTTCAACGGATATTTAATTTTGCGAAGGTTAAGTACTTATTATACTTCTTCATACAGTGAGTAATAATTCTTATACTTCTTCATATATTGGGCAATTCTTCATGAATTGAATACTGCTAATACTTTTTCAAAGATATTTTATATTTCTTATACTTCTTAAGGGTATTTCATATTTCGTATACTTCATACTTCCTATACTTCAAGGGGAGATTTATTATTTACTTCGCAACATTCCGCAAAAGGCAAAAGGGCTTATATTTCTTATACTTCGAAGGGAGGATTTTTTATTTATAATCACAATAAGAAGAAACTTCGTAAGATAAATTGAGAAGGATATTCTAATACTTCCAGCGATAGTTGATCATTTGAAGAGCAATAATAAGGGGAAAGGGAGTACTAAGCTAAATCTTTAAGATATATTATTTCTCTCCACATGATCAAGTTATGTGAATAAGGGAAACAATCAATCAAAGAAAGATTAATTCAAATTAAGCTTTGAAAAAGAAATTGTTGGATTGATTAAAAGTGCAATCAAGAAGAAAGTGTTGTATTGAAAAGAAACAGAATAGACATACAAAAAAGAGTGAAGTTATTCTTAAGGCGATCTATTCCCATCAAAATGATCTTCTTCTTCAACTTCACTATCATCTTCAACCTCACTATCAGAGATTTCCAGATATGGAGTATCTTCAGGAATTTCTTCAGAAAGGAGCGTATGGTACTTCTTGAGAGGAATTTCATTATCTTCGCAAATCTTGCGAGTCATCTTAGCTCGAAAACGCTTGACATATAAACTATGGTTATGTTGGGAAATTAGAAGCTGAGATCTCAAATCAGAAATTTTCTTATTACGGTTAGCAAGGGTAGTTTCCAGATCGTTATTCATCTTCGCATAATTTTCTGCAGCAAGGAGAGAAATTAAGGAATTGGTTAGCAATTTACGAAGGAAAAGTAATCAAAATAATTACAATCGCAAAGAATTTACCTTCTAATTGCTTCTTATCATTACGAATAGAAGAATTTTCAAGCTTTAATTGATTATTCTCCTCAAGAAGAGAAGAATTATCAATTGCGATGCTCGCAGATTGTGGATTATCTTCGTGACGGGATGTTAATTCTGAATTATCAATACTTAAATCCTCTACTTTCTGACGGAGATTTGAATTTTCAACCTCTAACTTCTTACAACGATTCAAAGTTTTCTTTTCAGCAATAGAATGACGTCTTTCCCAATCAGAAGCAGCTGCACAACTAACTCTTCCAACCTAAACAAGAAAAAAGGGATTAGAAATCAACAAAATAAGGGAAATAAACAAGGAATAGAGAAGAAACTTACCATGCTAGCTAAAGCATATAATGAAGCAGGAGAGACAAATATTGAAATGCCTTTGAGGGAGTTATTATCAATTACAGTAGGAACTTTACAAGCCTTCGCAATAAGTTTGCGAGCATTCGCTGTAGGAGAATTTCCTAATCCACGAGAAGAATGGAGGAAAGCCTCAGAAATGCTAACCATTGCTGAGGCAAAAGTTTCTGGGATACTGCAATCTTCATTTTTATCTTCATCAACATCATCATCATTATCTCCTTCGTCATAAAGGGTATCGGAATTAGAACTAAAGTCCTTCTCAGGAAACTTATCATCTTCATCACCAAGATCTTCCTCAATATTCTCATTAGAAGAAATTACGTTGGAATGAGACCTGGTTGAGAGTTTCTTCTTTGGACTCCTCTCATAAACAACATCTTGAAGTTTCCTTTTCCCTTTGCGAAGAGCATCATCTTGACTACTAGAAGCTTGGGTAACCTTCGCAGAACGAAAAGTCTGTTGTCTTGCAGTAAACATTTTGGAAGAAGTAGAACTCTTATTTTCACTCGCAGCAATCTCAGGAAGAAGTGGAACCTGCAAATTCAAATAAGGATAAGAAACAGAGCCAACAATATATTGTTTAGAAAAATACAAGAATGTTTCTTACCTTATTTGAAATTAAAGGGTAACAAAAAGATAAGGAGATGGAAGTACATACATTTCTATAAAACCAAGGTTGATAATGGCGGTTACGAAGGTTCGCAGGAAGTTCTACTATCCCAGAAATATAAGAACCCGATAATATTAAAGGGTACTTATACCAATCTTCATCATTAGAACGACGAGGTGTCTTATTATTTCCTGAGGCATAATCAATATCGTGCATGAGAATATCATCAGCTGCGATATTAGATTTACGATGAAGACGAACACCCCAACGATTATTTTCTTTCCTCGCAGGAATTAGTGTGTAATTTTTGAAGAAACCCTCAACTGTATAATTCGCAGCAACAAATTCTATATTTTCAAATCCAGGTTTTCTAAGATCAACTGAATACAATGATTTCCCAAAAGCGGCACGATTTGCGAATTCAACTAAGAGGCAAATACAATCACCAGTCAATTGGTAAATGGCACAAGAAAAATTGGGGTGGGAAATAATTTCATAGAATAGAGGAAAGTTAACATCATAAAAAGGAAGAGGAAGACCTGCGAGGATTTGACCTCGTGAGATTAAAATCTTCTGATCATCCCAAACATAGTTGGTAAAGAGCTTCACACAGAGAGAAGATTTATTATCATAACCTTCAATCTCAGAGAGAATGAGGTCCCTATCAGCAAGTTCCGCATTAATCTGTTCAATAGTTTTCTTCTTTGGTGCCATTGAATATAAGATGGAAAATAGAAAAGAAAAAAGATAAAAGAGATTGCAGAGGCAGAAGTGGTGAAGAAGATGAATAAGATAAGAGAATAAAAAGCAAAAACAAAGGATGATATTTATAGATAGAGAGAGTTTGATGAAGATAGAAATTCATTAATACGAGTAAGCGTGAACGGTTGAAAAGAACGGTTACGAAGAAACGTGTCAAAAAGATAAGGGAAAAGTAAAAAGAAGTGTTGCGAACTTGATGGGTGATAATAACTACACTAAATTTACGAGAATAGGGATTCTCATGACATTTCTTCTTTGTAGAATTGACATGAGAAGAGGCAAGATGTAGGTACTGAATATCGCAAGATAATAGTTCACGAGTATCGTAATAAATAAAGGAGAAAAGAGTTATAAAATGATACGATGATAGAAGTAGCGCAGAGAAATATGAAGTTTTGCGAGGATGGAATAATTTTGCGAGTATGAGTTGCGATACTTCGCAACTCATATACAGCTGTATTAGTTTTACTATAAATAGGAGTTCAAATGTAAAATTCGGGAGGTTCTTTTAGTGAATGTAAGAAATTATCTTAGGAAAGAGAATAGAAAAAGTTGTAACTATTCTAGTTTCATTTTGATAATTTTATGTAATCAACTAAGAGAATTAATAAGAAAGTTATCATTCATCATCAAGAACTTCTTGAGTTTTTACCAATTCTATTGAGGGTGTAGTTGTAGGTTATTCTGCAACTACAATTTCTTATTGGTTTCTCATATCCTGTGTTACATAAACCTTGATCGGTTGAGATCCAACTAGAATCATATTTATTTGATTGATAGTTGCGTGAGATCGGTAACACCTAATAGTTCTATTGAGATCTATTTTAATCGTTACAAATCCTAATCTTATTACTTTAGTGATAGAGATTGGATTGATCTAACCAGGAAAAGGAGTTTATTAGCTTAAACGGAAGAGCCTTTGCATATGACTTGAGATATCTTATCTTAAAGAATCAATAGAGTTGTTACCAAACAGATTTGTTGTTCCTTTACTATTTGGAATACGATCCAAAGGAATTGTTCCAGTGTGTGCACTCATCGAAGTCGGAAGCGCAGGGATACTGAGGAAACTAAGTGAACTAGGGTTAGTATCTTGGTCTCAACTATACGAAGTTGGTTTAGATTTTGTATAATGGCATAATTCTGAGAGTATTCAATTATGGACTAGGTCCCGTGTTTTTTTTTTGCATTTTCGGTTTTCTCGTTAAAAAAATCTTGATATGTCATTTACTTTACCTTTCCGCAATTATAATTGTTGTTATTATAATTTTAAGTAAATTACACAAACGTTAACTCTGTACATACTTGATAGTGATCCTATAGAGTTTGGTTAACTTCGAACCTATTATCAAGTATCATACTTCGTTGTTGTACTGTCTTGATCTTGTATCCATAGTCAATCACACAAGTTATCTTGTTATCGTATTGTCTCGATCTTGTATCCATAGACAATCACACGAAGTGTGAACATATTTGTTGTATTGTCTCGACTCAGTCTATAGACAACCACTTTCGGTAAGAGGACTTACTGGTGAATAATTTAAAGATTGTGTTGTATTCTACTCTGATTTGGTTAGAGTTGTAGATAAGACCGCGTACAAAGTTGATCCAGTCTCCAATTTGATCAAGGTCAATTTGTCTAAGCTGCAAAACACTAATAGAGTAGTGGATGAGCTGTTTATTTGTGCATCTTAAGCAACCCAAGTGTTTTACTCACATGATCTTTCTGAAGTGGGTTGGTGTTTGGTCTTGCACTCGCAGCAAGGATTAACTTCCATAGTAGACAATATTGAATTTCCTACCAGTTATCAGTCAGCTCTTACTGACAATGAGAGTTTAGAAAAGATTATATGTGTTGATTTTGCATTTTAGAATGATGGCTAGTATCATTGTGACGTTTGATGTGTGTCTAATTCTTAAAGGATTTTTATTTTATCACTTGTGCAATTTTAATATGTTCTTTTTGTTCGAGAAGTTTGATTGCTCTGTTTCTTCTATCACTTGCGCAATCTTAATAGGTTTTGTTAAGGACCGATATATGTTTGCTAAACAATATTGTACAGGTTATTATGGCAGCAGTCGAGGTTGATGAAAATGGACTTCCCATTTCTTCTAATGCCGGTCAACTTGGCCACCAAAAGGGGTCCTTGATTCGTACACATATCCATGTCTCCTACAAAAATTGGAAGGAAGTTTCGGACTGATATAAAGATGATGTCTAGAAGGAGCTACAAGTATAAACTAAGCTCAATCTGATTTATATCCCTACTTATAATTTGTTACTCTTTTTCTGAGTTAGTGGATTTGATTAGAAGCTCTGTTTTTCAGATTTCATATCTATTACCTGATACATCTAAGGATGTTCTGATAAGGGGGATGTCTACTATATGGAGAAGATTTAAGTATGAGTTACGCAGAGACTATTATGATCCACATCCTACCTATAAAGACAGTATAACACATGTCCCTTCAACTGTGAAATAATATGACTGGATAAAGTTTTACGAAAATGAGAGATATGCACGCCAACAAAAAAGAAAAATCGATCATAAGAGGAAAATGCAATGATATGATTACAATCATACCTCTGGTCGCGAACCCCACAGTTTGGTGAAAGATGAATTGATATGTATGAAAAGGCGGGGGTCTAACAACACCACCTAATATTTCGATTATCAATCTGTATGGACAACTCCGATTTGTTTTCTAGAGAATGAACTAGACAGTTAGACTCAATCAATAAAAAATACTCAAGGAGTTATTATCTCAATCTATCGATTTGATTTACTCAAGCAAATATGATTCGCGAGTCTAATCAAAGAGAGATAACTTGGATGGTACCAAAGACCAATATACAAGTGTCAATCAATTTAAATCAACAACCAAAATGGTCAGATATTCTATTTGATTGAACAACGCACAACCTAAATTATTTCAATTATATAAAAATATAATGCGGAAAAGAAATAACACAGACACCAGAATTTTGTTAATGAGGAAACCGCAAATGCTGAAAAACCCCGGGACCTAGTCCAGATTAAACATACACTGTATTAAGCTGTTTAAATCAACAACCAAAATGGTCTGATATTATAATTGATTGAACAACGCACAACCTGTATTATTTCAATTATATATAAATATAATGCGGAAAAGAAATAACACAGACACCAGAATTTTGTTAACGAGGAAACCGCAAATGCAGAAAAACCCCGGGACCTAGTCCAGATTAAACATACATTGTATTAAGCCACTACATAAACTAGCCTACTCCAAATTAACTTCGGTCTGGACTGTAGTTGAACCCCAACCAATCTCACACTGATCCAAGATACAGTGATGCTCCTACGCCTCTGATCCCAGCAGGATACTGCGCACTTGATTCCCTTAGTTGATCTCACCCACAACCAAGAGTTTCTACGACCCAAAGTCGAAAACTTTAATAAACAAATCTGTCTCACACATAGAAGTCTACAGGTAATAGATAAATTCGTCTCCCATGAATAAACCTACAAGTTTTGTTCCGTCTTTTGATAAATCAAGGTGAACAAGAACCAATCGATAAAACCAGACTTATATTCCCGAAGAACAGCTCAGTTTCATCAATCACCTCACAATAAACTTAATTGATGCAGCGAAGAATGTTATTGAGGAATCACAAACAATGAGATGAAGATGTTTGTGACTGCTTTTATCTTGCCTATCGGAGATAGAAATCTCAAGCCAATTATTACAATTGTACTCATATGATAGAAAAAACAAGATCATATCACACAACTACAAGAAAAGTAGTATCGTCCTGTCTTCACAATCCCAATGAAGTCTTTAAGTCGCTAACCTGGTTTTAGAAGAAGAAAACCAAAGGTTAAAGGAGAATCGACTCTAGCTTTAGCAAACTATTATCACACAAAATGTATGGGGATTAGGTTTCCCAGTTGCTAGAGTTCTCCCTTATATTGTCTTTCAAATCAGGGTTTGCAATCAATGTTATCTTACTAAAAAAGCATTCAATATTCACTGTTAGATGAAAACTTGATTGTAAAAGCTAATATCTCTCAACCGTTAGATCGGAAACTTAGCTGGCCATACAAACATGTACTTGACGTTTTGGGTTTGTGTAACCGTACCCAAACGTTTACAATGGTTGGTTCAATAATAGTCAACGAAATGGTTAGCCAAATGATAACTTTCATATCAACCATATATTTCTTCACCATAACTAGTCCAAATGAACTAGTTAGATAGTTGTTCAATTGATATGCGATCTCATGTACTACACAAGACACAATTAAATCAAAAACGATGTGATTCACTCGAATCATTTCATGAACTATAAATCCACGGTTTGCGAAAGCATTCCTTAGTAATTTAAGATAAGTTCACGAACAACGTTTTCAGACATAACCTCTTGAGTTCGCGGACTCAAGCTAACCGGTTGAAATTAATAAACTCCAGCAGAATTTCTCGGGTCGAGAACCTCCGCCAGTGCGCGGACTGCACCTGAGCTTCAACTTCAGCATATATTCTCAGGTTCGAGAACTTACGCCAGTCCGCGGACTGGGTTCGCGGACTGAGTTGACTGTTCACGTTCCGGTTCCACTTGATCAACAAAGTTTGCAAACTTCAGTTCAAGTGCTAAGGACTTATACATATATGTGTTGCCACAATAATGTTTATATCCCATAATGGTTATATAGGCTAAACTCTCATTTCAATCATTGAAACATTCTCAGATGGCGTTATATAGTTGTTATTCACAAACTATTTTTCGTCAGAGCGATTTCCAAAGTGATTGAAACATAACATGACTTTCGTCACTAGGCAAAGATGTTCTTGGCTAAAGTGAAAGCTTTACCAACACCCATTTCGAGAAATAAATAAGCAAGATATACTCAGCTCGAAATGTCACATGTGCATATTCGTAGTCTATATAGTAAAACGACTTTTGTCTCAAGATAGAAGATATAGTAGATAGACTTTTGAGTGATAGATAAGTTCAAGTCTCCACATACCTTTTAGTCGATGAAGATCCACTGGTTCCTTGAGTAGTCCTTCGTCTTGTATGATGATCGCCATGGAGTTCTTGAGCTCAACTACATGAAATCAAGACTTTATAGTTTTGATCACTAAGATTGACAAACATGCTTGGGATAGCAACGCATGCGAGTTTGACCGAGCAGTGCTCTAACAATCTCCCCCTTTGTCAATTTCAGTGGCAAAACTATTAATACATATGGAATACAAAAAATATATAAATAAACTTTGTAGCTCCTATTCCACATGCCTAATCTTCAACAATACTCGAAATCTTCGTCACTTCCAAGTAGTCCAATGATCCCAAAGGTTGTATGTTTAGCATCATCGTTGTTGAAAATCCGTAGCATAACAATGAGAAAAGCATCAGTTCTCAATCATTGTTATACAGTGTCATAGTACTATTACACAACGTCAAAGTCCAATTGTATCACAACTTCAACAACAATACTATGGTGATACTTCACTCCCCCTTAGTCAATACTCCATCTCACATGGAAACCACTCCCCCTTATATAATGATCCGAAAACCATATGTATTTGTAGTATGAACTACAATTAATTCTCCCTCTTTTTGTCAATAAAATTAGCAAAGGTACAAGAACGGGATCCTAATGAAATTTCCGTAAGAGACATTTCATGACCAAAGGTAAATGTTCTATCATCTTGTTTAGATGCAATCATAAAGCCGAGGATAAATGCATTCATCAAGGATTTTATAAAGATACAAGATAACCCTTAAAAATTCCACAGCCGCACTCCCCACAAAGATTTGGAAATTAAGCGCAAGTTCAAAAGAACTCTCCCCATAAGATGTCATTCCCAAGGGAACAACAAAAGTGACCTTATTTTCAAGGGAAAACAAGGATTTCTGTAGACTCAACAAATTACATACAAGTATGAATTTGGAATCCAAAATATTCAATCATATTAACCAAAGCGAACCAAGATTAATTTGACTAAATATGCTGAACACAAGTAAACTTATGGAGACTTAATACATTGATTAGATTATTCACAAGAAAACCCATAAATACTCTAACCGGATTGCACAGTTAAACTAACCACAAAGTAATCAATTCAATTGTCCACACTCGACATGAGAAAAATCTATGGAGTGCTAACTAAATAATCACACTAGATGATTGATTTAGTTCATTTGGGCTCAACATAATAGATTATGGAATCCCGACTAAGATTATCATAGAAAATGACAACCTTAACCATCCATGTACTCAACATGAGAGAACTCACGTAATACAAACTAAATAACCACACAAGTTGATTAATTTAGTTCTTAATGCTCAACATATTGCATCTTTATGGAACAACCAATCATGCCAACAAGAAATCGACTTAGTCGTATAGTGCTCAACATAAGATACAAAATGGAACCTTCGTGGTAATACATAATAATATGGAACAATTAAGCTCTAAACCGTGGATTACAAAACAAGGACCTATTCTATTTTTCCATCACAAAGTGACATAATAGACTTTATCCTTGAATCACAAAAGATTTTAACCTATCTTACATCAAAGATTGACAATATAGGCTTAACTTTTGTGTTTTGCCAAAAGTCCATTCTTTCCTTTATCAATATTTGCATACCAATACGTGAACAACTTTATTTTTGACAAAATATGGGACAATCAAGTTCACGGACGTAAACACACATATCCCATCAAAATATTGCAATATATAAAACCATAAAGATTAATACTGCAACCATCATCTTCCAAACAAGTTTAGAATTAAAACCAATAAATCTAAAAACAAGAAGATGAAATCATTGGATATAGCAATGTGTAATCACAATCATGGATATTCCAAAAAACTAGTTATTCTTCTAAATAAAATAGAAAACATAGAAGATTTATTATCAGAAGACTTACTAGTTGTCGAAGATATTTCTCAGAGCATCTACTGAGAATTCTTTCTCACTATTGAAAAACCCCTTGATTATTGGATCGTTCAATTCCTCCAAATCTTCAGAAATATTAGTTAACTTACTGAGTTCTTTTCTCAAATCACGCAGAGCGTTCTTAGATTGAGACAAAAACTGTTCATAGTGAGTTATCTTTTCCAGAGAGAGAATGATTTGAGATTTTAAACCATTTCTATTATTGATAAACTCTTTCACCATGCCTCTAAAATCAAATGACCAAATAGAAAAGAGACAGTTATAGGAAGAAACTTCTCCATTACATGCAGACTTCACTTTCTTCACCTTTGAGAAAGAAATCCCTTTACACAGATACACGTTAGCTGCTTCAACTGCATCCTTGCTTGTGATGCTTCTGGTTACAGGTGACATAATGATTTATCTTTTCAAGGAATAGGAAGTCTACCAAGATTTAAATAGACATATGAACAAGAAACCCTAGAAGAATAAGTCTTCTGTAGATTAATGAACCATTGTCTATATTGTTAAGAGAATATTTTCTTTACAAAAATAGACACAAGACTTGAGTCACACAGAAAAACACACAGAGCCTCACTTTCTCAAGTTAAAGCATAGGATGCGAACGTCCTTGATGTTAGATAGGGACGTTATGAGACAAATGCTCTCCTTGTTTATCACATAATGATTTTTCAAGGTTTTTTGTGTAAGCAAGTTTCCTACCTCTTCTGATTCTGGAAGAATTATTTTTAGGAGGGCTGTGCAGATTATCCAGATTCATCTTTGCATGGTCTTCTGTAGTTTTTCAATTCTTTCAATGTTCCTCTTGAATCTCCAACACATACTTTGAACATTCCTTGTATTTCCACAAAACAAACAACCAAAGGCTTCTCTATTTTGTTAAGGTATCTTCTGCTTAACATGGCTTCCAGTGTTTATTTTTCCCTGATCAATAGAAGCAACTGGATTGTCAACGTCTACACACTTGCTTTTGTATCCTAAAATACTAGTGTTTCCAAAGGACTTCTGGCCAAATAACATTGCTGAAATTTTGTCAGAGCTACCAGACAATCTTTGTAGATCATCCTTAAGAGTATTGATCTCTTTTTTCCTTTAGAACAATGGTTCTGGTGAATGTATCATTAAGACAATCTATCTCAAGATTTTTCACCTGGATTAATGATTCAAGTTTCTTAATAGAAGATTTTAATTGAAGATTTTCTTGAAGGACCTCTTTATTCAAGAAATTGAAAACCTCTGTGTCTGTCTCATATTCTGAATCCGAATTTGATAATGTAGATGTTTCTGCTGTAAAAGCTGAGAGCTCTTCACATCTATTAAATGTATTTAACCTGTTGACACTTAAAGTTTTTTCTTTCATAGAATCATTAGCAGACAGAGGACGCTTATCACGTTTAATGCTTCTCTTTATAAATTCTTTGATCTTTTCTGTAATCAATGGTCTTTTGAACCATACTTCATCCGTACAACATTCATCACCCCATGAAATAGAGTGTTCACTTGTGTCTGACACACCATTGAATGCAACGTTAAGAACGGAATTTTGATCATGAATTATTATCTTTCTGAATAATAAATTTTCAGAAAGAGTATTGAGGTTATTTCCTCCGTCGATGGTACATTTCTTAAAAACATGTTTGTTGGATTCAAAAATAGTTTCTAATATATCCCAAGCATCTTTAGACTTAGTGCAAGAAGACACATTGTGCTGAAGATCTGAGGTAATAACATGTCTAATATTATCTAACAATTTAGAATTTCGCTTTGCAGCAACAGTTTCTTCTGGATCATAACTATCAACATACTTGAGGATAAATACATCGTCTTTTGTATTACCAGGAGGATCATAGCCATTAATAACATGTACCCATATTTGAAAATCACAAGCTTTAAGATACGTGATCATAGAAACTTTCCACCATGGGTAGTTTGAACCATCGAATACTGGTGGTACGTTAGTTGAGATAGCACCTCTGTCCATAGAGGCAGATCGCTAGAAACACATATTTATGAGGTCTTTAACGTGTTATCCTGCTCTGATACCAATTGAAAAATCGGGGGTCTAACAACACCACCCAATATTTCGATTAGCAATCTGTATGGACAACTCCGAGTTGTTTTCTAGAGAATCAACTAGACAGTTAGACTCAATCAATAGAAAATACTCAAGGAGTTATTATCTTAATCTCTCGATTTGATTTACTCAAGAAAATATGATTCACGAGTCTAATCAAAGAGAGATAACTTGGATGGTACCAAACACCAATATCCAAGTGTCAATCAATTTAAATCAACAACCAAAATGGTCGGATATTCTAATTGATTGAACAACGCACAACCTGTATTATTTCAATTATATAAAAATATAATGCGGAAAAGAAATAATACAGACACCAGAATTTTGTTAACGAGGAAACCGCAAATGCAGAAAAACCCCGGGACCTAGTTCAGATTAAACATACATTGTATTAAGCCGCTACAGACACTAGCCTACTCCAAATTAACTTTGATCTGGACTGTAGTTGAACCCCAACCAATCTCACACTGATCCAAGGTAAAGTTATGCTCCTACGCCTCTGATCCCAGCAGGATACTTCGCACTTGATTCCCTTAGCTGATCTCACCCATAACCAAGAGTTGTTACGACCCAAAGTCGAAGACTTTAATAAACAAATCTGTCTCACACATAAAATTCTACAGGTAATAGATAATTTCGTCTCCCACGAATAAACCTACAAATTTTGTTCCATCTTTTATAAATCAAGGTGAACAGGAACCAATCGATAAAACCAGACTTATATTCCCGAAAAATAGTTCAGTTTCATCAATCACCTCACAATAAACTTAATCGACGCAGCGAAGAATATTATTGAGGAATCACAAACAATGAGACGAAGATGTTTGTGACTGCTTTTATCTTGCCTATCGGAGATAGAAATCTCAAGCCAATTATTACAATTGTACTCATATGATAGAAAAAACAAGATCAGATCACATAACTACAAAAAAAAGTAGTATTAGTCTGACTTCACAATCCCAATGAAGTCTTTAAGTCGTTAACCTGGTTTTAGAAGAAGAAAACAAAAGGTTAAAGGAGAATCGACTCTAGCTTTAGCAAACTAGTATCACACATAATGTATGGGGATTAGGTTTCCCAGTTGCTAGAGTTCTCCCTTATATAATCTTTCAAATAAGGGTTTGCAATCAATGTTAGCTTACTAACAAAGCATTAATATTCACCGTTAGATGAAAACGTGATTAAATACAAGCTAATATCTCTCAACCGTTAGATCGAAAACTTAGCTTGCCATACACATATGTACTTGATGTTTTGGGTTTGTGTAACCGTACCTAAACATGTACAATGGTTGGTTCAATAATAGTTAACCAAATGATTAGCCAAATGATAACTTTCATATCAACCATATTCTTCTTCACCATAACTAGTCCAAATGACTCAAATGAACTAGTTAGAGAGTTGTTCAATTTCTATGAGATCTCATGTACTACACAAGACATAATTGAATAAAAAATTATGTGATTCACTCGAATCATTTCATGAACTATCAAGCCACGGTTCGGAAAAGCATTCCTTAGTAATTTAAGATAAGTTCACGAACAACGTTTTCAGACATAACCTCTTGAGTTCGCGGACTCAAGCTAACCGGTTGAAGTTAATAAACTCTAGCAGATATTCTCGGGTTCGAGAACTTCCGTTAGTTCGCGGACTGGGTTCGCGGACTGCACCTGAGCTTCTACTTCAGTAGATATTCTCAGTTTTGAGAACTTACTCCAGTTCACGGACTGGTTCGCGGACTGAGTTGACTGCTCATGTTCCGGTTCCACTTGATCAGTACAGTTCGCAAACTTCGGTTCAAGTGCTAAGGACTTATATATATATATATATGTGTTTCCACAACAATGTTTATATCCTATAACGGTTATATAATCTAAACTCTCATTTCAATTATTGAAACATTCTCAGAGGGTGTTATATAGTTGTTATTCACAAACTATTTTTCGTCAGAGCGATTTCCAAAGTGATTGAACATAACATGACTTTCGTCACTAGGCAAAGATGAACTTGGCTAAAGCTAAAACTTTACCAACACCCATTTCTAGAAATAGATAAGCAAGATATACTCAGCTCGAAATGTTACATGTGCATATTCTTAGTCTAAATAGTGAAATGACTTTTGTCTCAAGATAGGAGATAGAGTAGATAGACTTTTGAGTGACAGATAAGTTCAAGTCTCCACATACCTTTTAGTCGATGAAGATCCACTAGTTCCTTGAGTAGTCCTTCGTCTTGTATGATGATCGCCATGGAGTTCTTGAGCTCAACTACACTTTCTATCCTAGTCCAAGACCTTACAGATAGTAGACTATAAATCAAGACTTTATAGTTTTGATCACTAAGATTGACAAACATGTTGGAGATAGCAATGCATGCGAGTTTGACCGAGCAGTGCTCTAACATTGTATATTTCAACAATGTTATGTCATTTATGAATCTCATAACTTCTGGACAAGAAGGTGTAAATGTATTGATTGATTAATTCTAATTGACTATTCGTATTTTTGGATTTAGGAGAGCCAGAATCTTGGAGTGGAGATCACTACCTCTGATATGTGGATTAAAGCACATACACAAGAGGGTGGTAAAATCCTACCTAGTGAGCAACCACACTATGTGAGTTTGATGATATTTCCTAGATATCATGCCCTCTTGAAATTAATACTAGCTAGCTAGTAAATTTTGTAATTATAGAATGTTATTTTCCTGTTACATTATAACCTTAAGAAGGCACAAGAAGAGATCAAGGAAAAACTAGATGTGGGTGAACCTGTAGACGAAGTGGATTCATTCGCTAAAGCTTTTGGAAAGGATTCTAGGGGATGGGTTTGTGCTGTTGGTCCTATTTCTCGTACGCAATATGATTATTCTGCTCTTGCGCGTGCCAAAGTTGTTGAAGTGGAGTGTAAGGATGAAGAGCTTAAGCATCAGATGTAAGATTTAGGTGGCAAGATATAGGTTGTGCTCACAGGCTTTGGATCCTTATGTCACATTGTGAAGGATATGCAATTTGGACAAGCATCATTTATTTTCTCGAACTCGAACCAAATTGACAGTTCTACTGGTCCTGCGTGTTCACCTGCTCACACTACTTCAGCTGCTCATACTAGTTCACCTGCTCATGCAAATACACCTGATGGCACCATATCACCAGCTCGATCTGCAGTAGGTTCTGATATGCCGCGATGTTCATTGGTGTACTTGAATTCTAAAACTGTTGTTGTTGGTAGAGTTGGTACATGTGCTTTTGGACGTATGTGTCATGGCTCACCTATATCTGATGCTCATGCAAAGGTGTTAGTGGACCAAATTCTCATGCCAGATGAAGCGACCATAAAAGCTAACCACTTCGTGAGGACCTTTAAAGAAGTTGGAAATGGAGGCTACGTGGTTCATCCAAAAATCTGCATCCAACATGATTAGAAGTGCCTATCTATCTTTTTGGAGAGGCCATGAAGTTTTCCATGGATATCTCAGCCATCATCCTTTGTCTTTTATCTTTTTTTGCTAAGGTTCATACTTTTGGATGTATGTTGAACATGATGTGATGTACCCATATGCTTTTCTGCATATGTTAAAATTTTGATGCTATTGTGTTCAAGGCAGACTCTTATGCAAGCTGAAAAAACATTGACTGTTAATGGAATTGTACTAAGTATCGTAATGAAGAAATTTTATTTTGTGTATGTGGTTTTTGTTGGTGTGTATCTTTGCAGTTGTGCAGGTTAATGCAATTAAGGTCTGTTGAAGCAAATGTAGCCACCCGGGGAATGTCAATCCCTGGTAAATATTGAATTTATTTATGCTTGTATTATTGAGTTAAAATTTAGGGATATTAACTTTAAGTTGACACTTTCTTGCGAGGTACTACATGAAATGGCGAGGGTACCCAAATATACCTCGAGCTAAAAAATTTCCACTTATAAGTCCTTTCTCCGAAAGTGATTGTCTATGGACTTAGTCGAGACAATGCAACTAATCGGCTCACACTTCGTGTGATCGTCTATGGATACAAGATCGATAAAATACAACAACGAAGTATGTTTACTTGATAAGAGGTTCGGACTTAAGAAAGCACAATAGGATTGTTATCAAATAAATAGGAATTAACATTTTTGTAACTTACTTTAAATTATAATAACAACAATTATAACTGCAGAAAATAAAAGTAAATGACACAACAAGATTTTTTTAACGGGGAAATCGCAAATGCAGAAAAACCCCGGGACCTTGTCCAGAATTGAATACTCTCAGGATTAAGCCACTATACAAAATCAAACCAACTTCGTATAGTTGAGACCAAGCAACTAAACCTATAGTTCACCTAGTTCCGTCTGTATTCCCACGCATCCAACCTGTAATAAGTCACATACTTGGAACACTTTCTTTGGTTCATATTCCAAACAGTAAAGGAATAACAAATCTATTTGGTATCAACTCTTTTCAACCAAGTGATATGAGTTCGACAAAGGCTCTTCTGTTTATCTCAAATAAACTTCTTCGTCAGGTTCTTAGATCTATCTTATTCACAACTTACCGAAGTAATTGTTAAGATTTTGCAATCAATACTTTTAATCACAAAGAATTATATTGATGACGATCTACACAACTAATTAATCCAATCTACCACAAGGATAAACCGATTATAGTTGGATCCTCTTTTACCGAAATAACTATTGTGCACACCAAAGATTATAAACCCAAATCAGAAATCTTCAAAGTCGTATTTGTCTTCAAATCTTCTTAGATCTTTAATAAACACCTGCGCACAACAACTTGAATCTTCAAATCTTCGAACCCGCCCATCCATATATGGTAGTGTGAAGTAAATAAAATTCACAGATAATTAGTAATGATTACTTAAAGAATTGAACAATTGTTGTACTCCCTAAATCAGGTTCTTAGTTCGAAGAAATAACTTGCTCGGCAGATATTGGTTCAAATTTACTCGTTGAATAGGGGATCAATTGAGCAATAATATCACGACTCGTAGACCCCATATCAAATACAACGGTTTCATTAAGATGAGAAAAATCAGAACTGGATAGGTCTGACAATGGTTTATGGGTCAAGGTCGGAGCTTTCTCGACTAATAAAATTAGTCGAGACTTGGGCAGAACTAGAGGTTCTAGTTTGGGTTTCCATTTAGTAGTGTCTAGCAGTGGTGTGGAGTCTAATAAGGCATTGACTTCACAAATAACACTATCATCATCAAAATCATACCCAAAATGAGCTAAGCAAACCTCTAATGGATCCTCCAAGTCACTCTTGCAAAATCTTTGTGAGTGCATACTTTCTTTTCACCCGCTACTGGTTTCGAATCCAGCACTTCAACCTAAGGTACCTAAAAAAAATAATCAAACTAACTGGGTAAAAGGAACAAAAGAAAATCAAAAACAAAAAACAAAAATAAACAATATACAGAAAATAAAATATGTACAAGAAATAATGATATCAACTAGAGAGTATTTTGCAACCACTCCCCGGCAGCGGCGCCAAAAACTTGGTAGGTCGGGAAACCTACAATAATAATACTACAAGCGCAAAGTCTCTAACTAGTAGACAATGGCAAGTACAGGTCATTCCCGCGAGGAGCGTGAAATACTACACCAACTAATACCAAAAATCAACAAATCAATAAGGTAATGTTTAACGATTTTTCAAGAATTCGAGACAATATGAAATAATAAATAATTCTGCCAATAAACAAGATGGAGAGTGGGTTATTAGGGTTTTCGGTTTCCACCAAATAATTGTAATGACCTTCAAGCTCGTCAACGCTATTAGACTGGTCTAGTATCGATAGATAAATCTTGAAGAGTTACATGGAATAGACTACTCGAACGTGTCATTCGGATATCGGACGAAGAAGATATCATCAGATTTGCTTGAAGGGAAAATAGTCTTTTTATCGTTAGACCGACTGGGGCATCCATTATCCAGCTAAGGGGGTGTTTAGCAAATCCCTTGGTCTTATTGGGACTAAATTGAGAAGATATACTCGAACCTCTTTTCTTCTATTCTTTCTTATTCTTCTTCTTCTTTCTTCTCGTTTGTCTTTCTTCTTCTGCTCTTTCTATTTTATTCTTCTGTTAATGATCGAGAGACAAAACTGAGTCGTGGGTGAGTGAATCAAAGTTACTATTTCTTGTTCTCATTTCTCTTTCTTAAAATATTGTTTGTTAAGTTGGATGTTGCAGTTGCCGAGCTTGGCAAGTTATCTGAAATCGAGTTGTGTACACTGTTTCTATTTGTATTAGCATTATTAACCAACTTGTGTAAATAAAGCATATGAGATCTCTTAAGTTCCTATTCATCTCTAAATTGAGCATCACTGGAACTTTCTGCAACATGAACTGAATTGAGCACATCAAATTTATTAGTCACTACAAGCTCTCCAGCCATTAGCCGATCACATAAAGGAGTCGAAGGTGCAGCAAAAGTACTATCAGGGTTGGGAATCCCAGATCCAACCAAACCTGACTTAGAAACCACAGGCCTAGTTTCACCCACTATGCCACTTTGTTCTAATACCGAACTTGAATCCTGCATATGTTTAGTTCTCGCCAATTCAACAATGGCAGATTCAAAGTCAGCTTTGTACTTATTATAAGCCACCTCCAACTGCTGAGCCTTCGCCTGCTGAGTAGTATACCCCATATTATTAGATTCCACCACCTTAGTAGTCACCACTTCAGGAACCACAGGAATTTTTGGAGTATTCTTACCCTTCCTACATCTAGAAACCTTCCATTTACCACCAGGATTGTTAACTTGACCACCGTTGTTACCCTAATTGCCAAGTTTACCTTGAGTGGTATTGTTGTTATGCCTATCTCCAGAATTTTGAGATTGATTACCATCAGTCGACTGTTGTGCATGCACAATAACTTGTTGAACAGGAGGAACTGTTGCTTGTTTCTTGCATTTTGAACAAAATTTTGGCTTTTTTTGAATGTCCACAGGCTTCCAAAAATCCAAACCACCCACAGTAACATGAATAGAGTCCGTAGCAGATTCTGCAAAGTTTATATCAACCAAAACTGAAGCAAAGTTACTGTATTCATGCTCTAGTGTACGCTTTTCAACCACAATTGGAGTACCTAGCGATTTAACAATGGCCAGTAGAGTTTTCTCAAACCAAAATTATACAGGTAAATCGGGAAACTTACACCACACGGAAGCATGTGAGGTTCGCTGTTTGTCAGGATCAAAACCAGGAAACCATTAAATTAGGTTTAACTTATGTTGATAAAAAAACAACGCTTCAGTATTCGGAATCTTGTCCTTATCAGTTTGCGATAATATCTTGATGATAAAAAAACCCTTTGTTCATTGGAACAAAGTGAACATGACCCTGACCTAGCTGTCATTGCTTCTCTAGGTTATTTTTCACATCCAGAAAGTTAACCCCCTTTAAATCTGGTCTCCCAATGAGACTAAACTTCCAATAATCACAACCCTCCAAGAAAAAAGATTCGCGTAAAATCATTGCTGGTTTCCCTTCTTTCACTATTGGTACAGGTAATGTACTTAGATCTATAGTAGTAACTGGAAGTTGTTGTTTTCCCTTAAATTGGTCAGCATACGTGAGTGTTCTCAAAGGATTATTTTGAGGAACATCTCTCATTTCGAATCACCAAAGTGATGATCCGATCAGAAGCGCGAAATTTTTTTTTGAAAAAAATGTTAAACCCTAAAATTGTCAGAGCAGTTGTATGCTGTCGTTGATTGTATTTTAGGGTTTGAAGCCGTGCGGCCACCCTACCATTGGGCCAAACGATTTTTGGCGTTTTACACTGATTTGGACAAGTCAATTGAGTATACATAAAGATGGGTTTCCAGCGAGCTTGTCAGCATCTCATTGGCCGCCTGAAATTGGATCTAGGTCGTCCGACTAGGATGGCAAAGATGGGCAGCCATGATCGATTTGCGGTAATTGTGTAATGCCACTGACTCAATTTAGAGTTTAAAGAGCGCACGATCGCCCTACTTTGGGAAAACGGTTTGACGCGCTCTTGGATTGCTATGTGTAGTTCGATCAACCAGGTATAGAGTTGGGCCGTCGGTGAATGCATCAGCACCTCTTTAATCATTCGAATGAAGATCTAAGCCATCCAATTAGGCTAGCTAATTTGGGGGGTCGTGATGTTTTTGAGATCGTTTTTGCCGGTCTTAGCTCGTTTGAGCTCATTTTTCAACGACGCGATCACCCATGTCCTAGCTAACGTTTGAGGGTGTTTAGGTTGAACTAAATGGATTCCGACCAGCTGGGATATTTGTGGGCCCGTCGGTGGTCATCATGATGATCGCCTAGCTCCGCTAGGAGTAGGCTAGGCTTGTTGAATCGCGTGGCCAAATCGTGCGGCCGTGATCGTTTTTTAGGACTGGCATGGACAGTCAAGATTTTCCTTAGGGAATTTAAGCGCATTGATTGTTCTAACTTCCAATGAAACGCGCATTGACACGCCGATATCTTTATCAGAGAGTGGTGTAGCCTACATGATTATATTCATGCAGATCTCAATACTGACACTTCGGGAGATTCGTGCTACTCCGATGCGAGTGAACACTAATCGTTGTTGGGGAACATAGCAAAGAAAAAATACTAGGCGGGCAATGCATTAGTGAATAATGCTGGTGGAAAATAAAATTCATAGAATATTTGGGATTGTTATTATGCACCATTCTGAGTGAATTATATATATATATATATATACAAATATATTGAATTGATCAATACATCTGTGAGCGAAGAGGTTTATGCACTCATCACTTTCAAATGACTTCTGGTCCTTTGCAGGATGATAGCGCATTAAAAACAGGGTTTCACAATTTTGACCCTGAACCGAAAACCACCATCAATAATTGCAATACTTGATTTTATGTTGAATATTTTAGGTGTATTTCATTTGAGCTTATGAGATAAACTATTGTGTTTCAGTCTCATATATTGGCTCACTTCCTTATGGTTAATGACTTTTGAGTATAGCCGATATTTGGATCATATCTTCATGATTGCTATATCAAAATCATAAGAAAGTTGTGATGTTGTAGCTCATATACAAGTCACATATACTAGTGTTTGTTTATGTTCTATAAACCAAATATTTGGTATACATATGAGAACTCTAGGTTTATGGGATGTTTGATTTTGGTTTTCATAACCTTAATATTCGATCTCATATGATGTGAACCCATATGGTTTGTGTGAATTTTTGATTTAGCTTGATTAAGTTCTAGCACATGTTGGTAGGCTTTTTCAAAGGATCATAAGGTGTTCCGATTGAAACTCATATTGAAAAGTCACAATATGTTGAATCAATTTGTGTTTACATGAGTTGTGTTTAGCATAAACATATGTTTTTCGGGTTTTCAACTTTTGTTATTGGCACGCATTAGTTAATAACCGATTCAACCTTCCTCTGGTAAAGGTTGCTCTTGTTGTTGTTCTTTTTTTCCTGCGAGAGGATGACAACATACTGGGGGAGAGTTCTTATGTGAACTTGTGCTTAATGATATATCTTTCTGGGGAGAAGAGGATGTGGAATATGAGGTAACGAATTTGTTAGTTAATCGTTTTCCTGTTTAAGAAAAGCCTGTTTATGTTGCATATATTTTGCTTTTGCTTAAATTTCGGTACAATTGATATATTCCATTATGATGTGTATGGATGTGTGTGTGTGTGATTCAATTATTTCCAGTTAAGAAATACTGTGTCAATTTATTTGGCTTATTGTTTGTATCTTCTTTATTGATGGGTATCAAGTGTTTTTTCTTAACGAAATTTCGGTGCAATTGCGGTGCTATAATTTCTACGTTTGTTTCAATTGCTTCTGGTTAAGAAAATAATTGTGCAAGTCAATTTATTTTGGTTTGTATGTATTTTTTATGTCTTAAAAAAATACGGGGATCATTTTTTTAGTCCAATTCGATTCCGGATAAGAGAAACTAAGTTAATTCTGATCTTAGTTAGACTTATCAAATTGAAGGATTCGGTTATTCAAGTCTAATCGAATGCCTTGACAAGAAAAACTAGTTAACTAACCTAGTGCTTGTCTTGTCTAAAGAGAAAGTTCTAAGTTATTGTATGAATAATTAGAGCCTGATGAGAGAAATAAAGTTAATTCTGATCTTTATTTTGGTCTTATCGAAATAAGCGATTGTATGTGTACAATCGGTTTAACAAGGGAACTAAGTTTTTTAGTCAATTTGTTAAACTATTAGAAAAATTTCTTAGGGAAATAGTTTTTCTTGATAACATAATAAAACTAAATTACTTGTAGTTTCGATTTTAATGTTGGTTATCTAAAGTGGTATGTGAAATCTTCATGCTTAACTCTTATAGGTTGTTTACAAGTGTTTTGGATTTGTAAGATCCTTTCGATTTGACCTGTATTTTCTCGAACCTTTGTCATTTTGTGAAAAAAAGGTGGAGAAATATATGGAGTAAACAAGTGATTTGCAATCACTAAGGAAGGGATAATTGTGCTTAAACGTTATATCTAACGAAAGAGTAAAGCATTGACTAAGGGGGAGAAAGATATCATATTGCTGTGTAGTAATTTTGTACTACAAAAGTGGAATAACAAAGATGTTCTGTTTGAATATCTACCTATCTTACCTTTAGGGGGAGTATAAGCTTTGTTATTCAGATGTCAACAACGGCATTTATAAATTGAATATATGCAGGTTATTGTGATGTTGAAACTTGGAATCAAGCGTATGTATAATGAATTCTCGTAATTTGTTTATCCGTATGTATTATGAGTTTTGTCACTAAAATTGACAAAGGGGGACATTGTTATAACATAGCTCGGTTAAACCCACCAATCGTTGGTATGTCAAGTTTGATTGTTGTCATATTTTAGTGAATCAAAACTCATCCAAGAGTCGCTTGATTAAGTACTGGAGACAACTTCGTTTAGGTTAGACTGGAAAGTCTAGGAATGTTAAGATTTTTTTTTGTTAAGTCCAATGTTTATTATAACAAAAAAATGTAATTACAAGAATTACAAAATTGGAGCACGAAGCTCCCGACCCCCATAAACCAAAGGGGTTTAGATAGCAACTAAGAAATAACTAAAAAATAACCTCAAACAAGAAAATTAAAAGAAGCTACCTATATCTATAGCCAACGCCTTTCAATTTACTTCTGCTACTACCAACTCTATACGATTTTCTTTTGGAGAAAATTTCAGCCATGATATCCGTATCAAAAACATAATTACCATAGATATCTTCCTCTTCAAACTCATAAAACTCTCCATCTTCATCCTCACTTGCAAAGTTACAAGGAACAAGCTTAATAGGAGAAAACTTACTAGGGGATTTTTTATTTGGAGAAAATCTTTCCATTTGCTCCTTTTTTTTCCTTGAAATATTCTTGTCTAAAAGTTGGACTTCTAATGAACTTAGCACGCACTTCATCAAGATGAATATTGCTTGCCACCTCTAATTCTTCCTTAGACAAAATATTATTCATATAAAAAACAGTATCAACCAACCCGGCTTGAATTTCCAAGTTAGTGCCATGGCTTGGAGATTCCTCGTTTGAATTGCTGGGAGAAGATTCCAAACTTGAATCAGATTGCAAAGAACTCTTTGCCATGATTTTAGCGGCCTGTTTGGAAACTTTCCTAGCTTTTTTCCTTGCTAAGATGTCTGCATCAACTTCACCCCAATCTTTAGAGCCCATACTAACATCCGAGTCACTTGATTCCTCTTATTCCTCCTCAAAAGCCCCACTAGTATCATTAGTAAGGCCCAACTCGGAAGACAGAACATCATACTTTTTATTCACCACAACTTTAGTTCTTTCAAACGCATCCACAAAAGGGGTAAAAGAAGTAAAAGTAAAAGGAGTGCCCTTAGTAGGAGAGTTCTTACCCTTCACTGATGTCCATCCATTTTCAGAAGACCCAACATCAATTTCCGGAGTAGAATTGATTGGCTTAGTCATGGCCTGGACACTACCATGCTTGGAAATATTTTTATTCTTAGCTTTTATATTTTGGTTAACCTCATAAGACCCAACATCAATTTCCGTAGTTTTAAAACACTGAGAATTGCTTGGCTTGGTCACGGGATTCACAGTTTCCTTATTTTTCACGGTTTCCTGATTTTTCTTAATCTCAGAATTTTGTTTGTTCACGGAACTTTGCTGAGATTCCAAATTCAGCACGGACACGGACTGCTTAGTCTCGGTCTGAATTTGCTTAGAAGATGTCACTTGCGTCACTTTTGCATGGTCTGCATGAGCAGAATTTGTGCGTGCAGCAAGCACTTCCTTGGCTGTAATTGCATTTTGGCATCTAAGCAATCTAAATTGAGCTTCACGAAATTCAGTTTCAGAGCGATCAAACTCTGCCCTCAACTGTGTATCTTCAACTAAAGTATCAACTGTATTATCCTCCATATCATCTAGATTCAAAGACTTCTCCTTTTCCTCATTAGTTGTAGCTAATTTTGCTTGCCAAACCTGGTTTGTATTAGGGAATTAGACTACGTAGAATAACGTGTATCTTTTGAACTTAGTAGATTTGATATCGACATAATCTTATGAATGTTGTTATGATTATGTGAATGGGTAAAGGTGTAGATTTCATCCTAGGAAACAACGTTTTACATTTGTTTAAACGAAGTACATTCATGAACTTGTTTTATGAATCGAAGGCTTATTGGTACGGCTATTCATTGCAAATCTTTGGATTACCAATATGTGTGAGATGGTAGAACCGATTGTAACTTTTTTATATATCTTGGTACAACTAATCACAATACGTGACTTATGATTTGGTATGACTAGTTTTGATTAAATTAGTGAAACCTATCCTAAGTAATCACCTGAGATGGTATGATCGATATTTGTAATTGGTGTGACCGATCCTAGTAATTGGTGTGACCGATCACAGAGTTGTGTAATCGATCCTTGAAATTGGTATAACCGGTCCTAGTAATTGGAAAATGTTATTCAATGTAAAAATTCTATTGCAACTCAGGCGGATATAGTTGTACGTAAAAATCAGGAAGACATGGTTGCACAGAGTGTGTCCAAGAAAATTCTGTACACAAGCCATATAACAGACCAGACACTAGTTGGGAAGGAAAATTAATGTCCAATCTTAGCAAGGACTCTACAGATTCTAAAGAAGAATGGACTGAAGTGAAAGGAAATAAATCTCCTAATAAAGGTTCTTCTTTCTCTTTTACTCCTTTTGCAGATGATTTTACTCCTTTTTTGGAAGAGTTATTACAAACTGAAGTTGTGGTTAAAAACAAATATGACGTCTTATCATCTGAGTTAGGCCTTGATAATGTTCTTATTGAGGAGGAGGAGGAGCGAGTTTTGGAATCTAGTGACTCAGATGTTAGTAGGGTTCTAAAGATTGGGGTGAAGTTGATGCTGGTATTTTGTCAAGGAAAAAATCTAGGAAAGTTTCCAAATAGGCTGCTAAAATCATGGCAAATCGTTCTTTGCAATCTGATTTATGTTTGGAATCTTCTCCCAGCAAGTCTAATGAGGATTTTCCAAACTGTGACTCTAACTTGGGAATTCAATGCGGTTTGGTTGATACTGTTTTTGATATGAATAATATTTTTTCTAAGGAAGAATTAGAAGTGGCAAGCAATATTCAGAATGATGAAGTGCGTGCTAATTTCGTTAGAAGTCCAGCTTTTAGACAAGATTACTTCAAAGAAAGAAAAAAAAAAAGGAGCAAATGGAAAGATTGGCTCCAAAAAAAAAATCCCCGAGTAAGTTTTCTCCTATTAAGATTGTTCCTGGTAACTTTGCTACTGAGGATGAAGATGGAGAGTTTTATGAGGATGAATATGAAGATATCTATGGTAATTATGCTTTTGATACGGATATCAAGGATGAAATTTTCTCCAAAAGCAAATCGTATAGAGTTGGTAGCAGCAGAAGTAAATTGAAAGGCGTTGGCTATAGAGATTGGTAGCTTCTTTTAATTTTCTTCTTTGAGGTTATTATTTTATCTATTTCTTAGTTGTTATCTAAATCCCTTTGGTTATAATAAACTTTGTACTTAACATAAAAAAATGTCATAGTAATTGGTGTAACCGATCTTGGTATTTGGTGTAACCGATCCTAGTGACTGGTGTGACCGATCACAAGCAATACCATGTGTATATGGTAACCGGTCCTGGTAATTGATGTAACTGATATTGGTAACTGATGTAACCGGTCCTGGTAACTTGTATGACCGATCACAAGTGCTTCCATATTAGGGTATAACTGATCCTAGTGATTGGTAGAACCGATTGAACCCATGGATGTGATTTGATATTTGATCAATCACATAGTTGTCTTGGAATATTGATGAACCAATTCTAAAATAATTTGGAAGTGTAGTATAATATATTCCAAGATTGTAAATATGAAACGGGATTTACAAAGAAGATATGTCAACATTCTTTGAACACATACAATAACTCTTATCTTTTATTGTTCAAAGATATTCCTTAGTACTCAAGGAGATCCTGTTCCGAAATAATTTAAGAATCTTTTAATTAAGGTTATTAGTTTTATATGCTTTAATTACCAGAAATTAAATGCATATCTCTAGAGAAAAAAATTAGTAATATGCATTTACTAATTGGAGATTTTCAATTGAGAGATTTCGGGAAATATTAGACAAAGCATTTCCAGGAATTGTGAAAACCTAATGGGCATTTATTGCATATCTTGATAATACTTTCGGTTTTGGGGATTCCTTTGTGTCCAAACATCCTTGGTCTATAAATACATAAGTTTGCATTTCTAGCAAACCATCCTAAGAGCAAGGAAAACTTCATCTTTTCATTGTTTCTGGTGGATCCGTCCAATCGGAGAGGAAAGTACCCTAATTAGGAGAAATATATTACGACTACTCGTTTAAAGACTTCTTTGGGATCAAGAAGCTCTACGAGTACCGTTGGTGGGAAACTAGAAAATTTCAGTGTTATTAGTTTTTGATTGATTTAATTGACCAACGGTTGTTGAAACTTTGATTGCACCTAGTTTGTTTATTCTTGAGAATCTTCTCTTCTGATATAAGATTCACTCAAACTAGATCGAAGTATCGATGGGGTCTTTAGAACTGTTTTTAGATCTAAAGACATCTTGTTATAATCCATTGTTAACAGACCCCGTTCTACATGTGATTGATCACAAGAGATTCAAGTGGGGTTGTGCAGGTTTAATTGAAGATTAATTAAGATTTGAAGACGAAGAAGATTTCTTATTGGTTTCTCATATCTTTGTGTTGCACAAACCTTGATCGGTTAAGATCCAACTAGAATCATATTTATTCGATTGATAGTTGCGTGAGATCGGTAACACCTAATAGTTCTCTTGAGATCTATTTTGATTGTTACAAATCCGAATCTTATTACTTTAGTGATAGAGATTGGATTGATCTAACCAGGCAAAGGAGTTTATTAGCTTAAATGGAAGAGCCTTTACATATGACTTGAGATATCTTATCTTAAAGAATCAATAGAGTTGTTACCAAACAGATTTGTTGTTCCTTTACTATTTGGATTACGATCCAAAGGAATAGTTCCAGTATGTGAACTCATCGAAGT
Organism: Papaver bracteatum; assembly: GCA_023529315.1. Lineage (NCBI taxonomy): Eukaryota > Viridiplantae > Streptophyta > Magnoliopsida > Ranunculales > Papaveraceae > Papaver > Papaver bracteatum. The sequence continues at coordinate 703,387 of JAJJWX010002382.1, read as the reverse complement.
AGGAAGCGCATGGATACTGAGGAAACTAAGTGAACTAGGGTTAGTATCTTGGTCTCAACTATACGAAGTTGGTTTAGATTTTGTATAATGGCATAATTATGAGAGTATTCAATTATGGACTAGGTCCCGGGTTTTTTTTGCATTTGCGGTTTTCTCGTTAACAAAATCTTGCTATGTCATTTAATTTACCTTTCCGCAATTATAATTGTTGTTATTATAATTTTAAGCAAATTAAACAAACGTTAAATCTGTACATACTTGATAGTGATCCTATAGAGTTTGGTTAACTTCGAACCTATTATCAAGTATCATACTTCGTTTTTGTACTGTCTTGATCTTGTATCCATAGTCAATCACACAAGTTATCTTGTTGTTATATTGTCTCGATCTTGTATCCATAGACAATCACACGAAGTGTGAACCGATTTGTTATATTGTCTCGGCTCAGTCTATAGACAATCACTTTCAGTAAGAGGACTTATTGGTGGATAATTTAAACATTGTGTTGTATTTGGGTACCCTTGTCTTTTCATGAATCATATGGAATTTTAGGAAGTTATATTCTACTATGATTTTGTTAGAGTTGCAGATAAGACCGCGTACAAAGTTGAACCAGTCTCCAATTTGAACAAGGTTAATTGGTCTAAGCTGCAAAACACTAATAGAGTAGTGGATGAGTCGTTTATTCGTGCAGCTTAAGCAACCCAAGTGTTTTACTCACATGATCTTTCTGAAGTGGGTTGGTCTTTGGTCTTGCACTCGTAGCAAGGATTAACTTCCATAGTAGACAATATTGAATTTCCTACCAGTTATCAGTCAGCTCTTACTGACAATGAGAGTTTAGAAAAGATTATATGTGTTGATTTTGCATTTTAGAATGATGGCTAGTATCATTGTGACGTCTGATGTGTGTCTGATTCTTAAAGGATTTTTATTTTATCACTTGTGCAATTTTAATATGTTCTTTTTGTTCGAGAAGTTTGATTGCTCTGTTTCTTCTATCACCTGTGCAATCTTAGTAGGTTTTGTTAAGGACAGATATATGTTTGCTAAACAATATTGTACAGGTTATTATGGCAGCAATCGAGGTTGATGAAAATGGACTTCCTATTTCTTCTAATGCCGGTCAACTTGGCCACCAAAAGGGGTCCTTGATTCGTACACATATACATATCTCCTACAAAAATTGGAAGGAAGTGTCGGACTGCTATAAAGATGATGTCTAGAAGGAGCTACAAGTATAAACAAAGCTCAATCTGATTTATATCCATACTTATGATTTGTTACTCTTTTTCTGAGTTAGTGGATTTGATTAGAAGCTCTGTTTTTCAGATTTCATATCTATTACCTGATACATCTAAGGATGTTCTGATAAGGGGGATGTCTGCTATATGGAGAAGATTTAAGTATGAGTTACGCGGAGGCTATTATGATCCACATCCTACTTATAAACACAGTATAGCACATGTCCCTTCAACTGTGAAATAATATGACTGGATAAAGTTTTACGAAAATGAGAGATATGCACGCCAACAAAAAAGCAAAATCGATCATAAGAGGAAAATGCAATGATATGATTACAATCATACCTCTGGTCGCGAACCCCACAGTTTGGTGAAAGATGAACTGATATGTATGAAAAATCGGGGGTCTAACAACACCACCCAATATTTCGATTAGCAATCTGTATGGACAACTCTGAGTTGTTTTCTAGAGAATCAACTAGACAGTTAGACTCAATCAATAAAAAATACTCAAGGAGTTATTATCTCAATCTCTCGATTTGATTTACTCAAGCAAATATGATTCGCGAGTCTAATCAAAGAGAGATAACTTGGATGGTACAAAAGACCAATATACAAGTGTCAACCAATTTAAATCAACAACCAAAATGGTCAGATATTCTAATTGATTGAACAACGCACAGCCTGTATTATTTCAATTATAAAAATATAATGCGGAAAAGAAATAACACAGACACCATAATTTTTTTAATGAGGAAACCGCAAATGCTGAAAAACCCCGGGACCTAGTCCAGATTAAACATACACTGTATTAAGCTGTTTAAATAAACAACCAAAATGGTCGAATATTCTAATTGATTGAACAACACACAACCTATATTATTTCAATTATATATAAATATAATGCGGAAAAGAAATAACACAGACACCAGAATTTTGTTAACGAGGAAACCGCAAATGCAGAAAAACCCCGGGACCTAGTAAAGATTAAACATACACTGTATTAAGCCACTACAGAAACTAGCCTACTCCAAATTAACTTCGGTCTGGACTGTAGTTAAACCCCAACAAATCTCACACTAATTCAAGGTACAGTTATGCTCCTACGCCTCTTATCCCAGCAGGATACCGCGCACTTGATTCCCTTAGTTGATCTCACGCACAACCAAGAGTTGCTACGACCCAAAGTCGAACACTTTAATAAACAAATCTGTCTCACACATAGAAGTCTACAGGTAATAGATAAATTCGTCTCCCATGAATAAACCTACAAGTTTTGTTCCTTCTTTTGATAAATCAAGGTGAACATGAACCAATCGATAAAACCAGACTTATATTCCCGAAGAACAGCTCAGTTTCATCAATCACCTCACAATAAACTAAATCGATGCATCGAAGAATATTATTGAGGAATCACAAACAATGAGACGAATATGTTTGTGACTGCTTTTATCTTGCCTATCGGAGATAGAAATCTCAAGCCAATTATTAAAATTGTACTCGTATGATAGAAATAACAAGATCATATCACACAACTACCAAAAAAGTAGTATCATTCTGGCTTCACAATCCCAATGAAGTCTTTAAGTCGTTAACCTGGTTTTAGAAGAAGAAAACCAAAGGTTAAAGGAGAATCGACTCTAGCTTTATCAAACTAGTATCACACAGAATGTGTGGGGATTAGGTTTCCCAGTTGCTAGAGTTCTCCCTTATATAGGCTTTCAAATCAGGGTTTGCAATCAATGTTATCTTACTAACAAAGCATTCAATATTCACTGTTAGATGAAAACTTGATTATATACAAACTAATATCTCTCAACCGTTATATCGAAAACTTAGCTTGCCATACAAACATGTACTTGACGTTTTGGGTTTGTGTAACCGTACCCAAACGTGTACAATGGTTGGTTCAATAATAGTCAACCAAATGGTTAGCCAAATGATAATTTTCATATCAACCATATTTTTCTTCACCATAACTAGTCCAAATGAACTAGTTAGAGAGTTGTTCAATTGCTATGCGATCTCATGTACTATACAAGACACAATTGAATAAAAAACGATGTGATTCACTCGAATCATTTCATGAACTATAAAGCCACGATTTGCGAAAGCATTCCTTAGTAATTTTAGATAAGTTCACGAACAACCTTTTCAAACATAACCTCTTGAGTTCGCGGACTCAAGCTAACCGGTTGAAATTAATAAACTCCAGCAGAATTTCTTGGGTCGAGAACTTCCGCCAGTGCGCGGACTGCACCTGATCTTCAACTTCAGCAGATATTCTCAGGTTCGAGAACTTACGCTTGATTCATGAGATCGGGTTCATGGATCGAGTTGACTGCTCACGTTCGGTTCCACTTGATCAACAAAGTTCGCAAACTTCGGTTCAAGTGCTAAGGACTTATACATATATGTGTTGCCACAATAATGTTTATATCCCAAAATGGTTATATAGTCTAAATTCTCATTTCAATCATTGAAACATTCTCAGAGGGCGTTATATAGTTGTTATTCACAAACTATTTTTCGTCAGAGCGATTTCCAAAGTGATTGAAACATAACATGACTTTCGTCACTAGGCAAAGATGAACTTGGCTAAAGCGAAAGCTTTACCAACACCCATTTCGAGAAATAAATAAGCAAGATATACTCAACTCCAAATTTCACATGTGCATATTCTTAGTCTATATAGTAAAAAGGCTTTTGTCTCAAGATAGGAGATAGAGTAGATAGACTTTTGAGTGATATATAAGTTCAAGTCTCCACATACCTTTTAGTCGATGAAGATCCACTGGTTCCTTGAGTAGTCCTTCGTCTTGTATGATGATCTCCATGGAGTTCTTGAGCTCAACTACACTTTCTATCCTAGTTCGATACCTTAGCTATAGTAGACTAAAAATCAAGACTTTATAGTTTTGATCACTAAGATTGACAAACATGCTAGAGATAGCAACGCATGCGAGTTTGACCGAGCAGTTCTCTAACAATCTCCCCCTTTGTCAATTTTAGTGGCAAAACTATTAATACATATGGAATACAAAAAATATATAAATAAACTTTGTAGCTCCTATTCCACATGCCTAATATTCAACAATACTCGAAATCTTCGTCACTTCCAAGTAGTCCAATGATCCCAAAGGTTGTAAGTTTAGCATCATCCTTGATGAAAATCCGTAGCTATAACAATGAGAAAAGCATCAGTTCTCAATCATTGTTATACAGTGTCATAGTATTATTACACAACGTCAAAGTCCAATTGCATCACAACTTCAACAATAATACTATGGTGATACTTCACTCCCCCTTAGTCAATACTCCATCTCACATGGAAACCACTCCCCCTTACATAATGATCCGAAAACCATGTGTATTTGTAGTATGAACTACAATTAATTCTCCCCCTTTTTGTCAATAAAATTAGCAAAGGTACAAGAACGGGATCCTAATGAAATTTCCGTAAGAGACATTTCATGACCAAAGGTAAATGTTCTATCTCATAAAGCCGAGGCTAAATGCATTCATCAAGGGTTTTATAAAGATACAAGATAACCCCTAAAAATTCCACAGCCGCAATCCCTACAAAGATTTGGAAATTAAGCGCAAGTTCAAAAGAACTCTCCCCCATAAGATGTCATTCCCAAGGGAACAACAAAAGTGACCTTATTTTCAAGGGAAAACAAGGATTTCTTTAGACTCAACAAATTACATACAAGTATGAATTTGGAATCCACAATATTCAATCATATTAATCAAAGCGAACCAAGATTAATTTGACTAAATATGCTGAACACAAGTAAACTTATGGAGACTTAATACATTGATTAGATTATTCACAAGAGAACCCATAAATACTCTAACCGGATTGCACAATTAAATTAACCACAAAGTAATCAATTTAATTGTCCACACTCGACATGAGAAAAATCTATGGAGTGTGTAGGACCAGAATATCGCTACATCTATTCTCTGCGAGATTAACGACACTTCCCAGCGAGCATCACCGCAATCTCATCGACTACACTTCACGAGTGTCACAAAAGCCTTCAAAAGAGTGACATAATAACTGATGATTGAAGAAAACTTGAGAAAAGTATGTTTGTTCTGCGATGGTCACAAAACTTGCGAGATTTAACATTTAAACTATCGCGGTAAGATCGCAGTATCAACCCGAAATAAGAGGAAAACTTAGCTGTCATCCACTATGTAACTACCCTATAAATATAGACCCAATGTGTCCAGAAAAGGATGATGTATTTTTTGAGAGTTAAGAAAGTCTTGAGGAGAGAGAAACTTCAAGAGAATAGTTGTAATCTTGAATTCTTCCATTTCTGTAAACAATTCTGAGAACAAAATAATAAAGTGTCGTTTTTCATCTTCAATTGTGAGTTGATTATAGCAAGATCTTAACAAGGGTGTAGTGTGGGAAATCCTGCAACTACATTTTGGCACCCGAAACAGGGAGAATCAAGTTAAGAAATCTCTAATTACAATTTGAAGATTTGAAGAAATTGTTAGTGTTAAAGAAATGACTAGAAGAAGAAGAAATACATCAGAGCCACCAATAACTGTAAGGAGGAGTAAAAGACTTGCAGGAGAAGAAACGAATAAATTAGGAGAATCTTCAAGGGTAAGAACAAGAAGAAATAGAACAAGGATTGAAGGAGAAGATCAAATTCCACAACCTAATCAACAAACACTGATACAAAATAGAAATATGGATTATGATAGAGTGAGTGTGCATACTTGGAGATCGGATTCGATGGAAGATGTAGAAGATCAACAATTAAGAGACGGGAGAAGAGAAGAAAGAAATCAAGGAGTGGTTGAAGGATTAATTCATGGAGAAGGCGAAAATGAAACAGCCGATGATCCAAGATAAAGAATACAAGAGAAAGGAAGATTAGAGGCGGAAGAGCGTGCAAATTTAACAAGACAAAATCACGAGTTGAGAATGGAAAATTTGAGATTACAAAATAGAAGATCAAGAAGTATTGTTAGATCGAATTCAAGATCATTAAGAGAAGAATTAAGGCCAAATTCTCCAGTAAGAAATGCTAGAGGAAATATCCAAGAGGAAATGCAAAATCTAAATGAAGAGCAACGTCATAGAGAAGAAGAGGTAATGTAAGATCGCCATGATCCGCGTGGAGAAAATTTGGATAATAGACTTAACAACAGAAATCAAGAGGGAAGAGACAACAAAAATGATGAAGATAATCCAGAAGAATGTAGGAGGATATTACATGGGCGAGAGATCCAGAAAAATCGAAGAATAATTGAGGAAGAAATTGAGAGACATTATGCTGAACAAGCACGACTAGCTTGCGAGAGAGAAAGATTAAGGGCGGAAGTAGAAGAACAAGAATTTCAAGAGGCATTACGATAAAATAACCATGAAAATCGAGAAAGGAGACGGACGCAAAATCTCCATAATAATAATATTCAGGAAGAGTATGATAGAATACAAAGGAGAATAGAAAGACAGCGAAGAGAAATGATGAGAAATGAAGAAATTCGCAGAGAAGAAAATAGACAGTATAATCAGCTGCGATGGCAAGAAGAAGGTGAAGCAGAAGATCGCAGAAGAATGAATATGGATGTAGATGAAGGTACACAAAATCTCGCAAGACAAGAAGTACATGAACGCAGGAGAAGGGAAGCAGCATTGAAAAGACCAATGGAACCAAATTCAGCTGCGAATGAGCAAATTTTAAGAGAGTTAGCAGAGATGAGAGGAATAATAAATAATAGAAAAGAAGGAGGTAGAAGGCAACTTGATGAGGCTATTGAAGAATCTGCGAGAACTCCATTCACTCAAGAAGTACAATTAAGAGGAATACCTCCAAAGTGCAACTTACCAGCATTAACCAGCATTTTTGATGGAACTACTTGTGATGTACAACATGTTAAGGCTTATGTTAGGTGTATGATGCAATGGGAGAATCATGATGATGTATTGTGCAAGTATTTTGCATCTAGCTTAACTGGCGAGGCGCTAAAATGGTTTGAGGGATTGCCAAAAAATACTATAACTTCTTTTGATCATTTACAAGCTACATTTCTGGGAGCATATATAAGCAACAATTCATCGCGGCCAGGTATTGAAGATGTGTTTGGATTAAAATAGAGGGTTAGCGAGAGTCTGAAACATTTAACCATAAGATGGAAGACAATGTGCAGTGACATGGCAGGAAGAGTAGACGAGAGATATCTTATCTTGTCTTATATTAATGCAATGTTCGCGACCAATCTGCTGTACATACAAATTTTCAGAGTCAAGAATACAATCACTAAGACTGAACTACGAGAACTACAAGAAGATTACATTTCTTTGGAGGAGAAACAAAATGAGATGGAATCATATCCAATCGCGAATACCAATTCAGTAGCATCAAATGGGAGTTTACTTCCTAAAATGATTAACAATGTGGCGAGCAGCTCGCAAGCACAACAAGAGAAAGTGGAGACTGATAACCAACAGAAGTTGGTAGTTATGGGCAGTCGAGATCAAGATGAATATGAAAGGGAGAAGAATTATTACAATCGCGGTGCTAATAATAAGATTCAAAGGCTTGATCAGCCGCAAGAAACTTATGGTGGACAGAGGCAAAACAATTTCATAAGCCAAGGAAATCAGAAGATCATATGGGAAGAAATTAAGATGCCTCCTCTAAATGCTAGTATAGAAAAAATCTGGGAAGCTATCATTTTTATGGAAAATATACCATCACCATGGAATATGGGAAAAGAACCACATCCTAATAATCGTAGTAAAGAACTTTCATGGCCACACAGTAAATGATTGCAGGAATGTCAAGAGAATAATTTTAAGGATTATCGACCAAGGAAAGCTAAACCACTTTTTAGTAGGACATCCACAATCTCAGCGATTGCCTCTAGCACCAGAAATTCGCAGGGTAAATGCTGTAAAAGGAGCAGAATCATTCGTAATAGAAGTTGGGGCTAAAGCAAAGAATTTGTTTTGTAATTCTATTGTACATTCACACAAAACTATAAAGGATTTCCATGATAATGTTCTAAGCAGAGTCTTAGCGAGAGACACAGATGGAAGAGATATAATGAATATCGCGAGAGCCTCGCCATTAGAAGAATGGCAGAAACAAATTATATCTTTCACTTCACAAGAAGTACCAGAACCTAGTGAGCATCATGATAACCCATTGGTGGTAAGATTAGAGATAAATCCAAAGCAAATAGAAGAAGATGATGAATAAAATGATGGTAATGAAGATTCTTGGGCTATCAATAAAGTTCTAATAGACACAGGCAGCTCAGTTGACATACTATTTTATCATACCTATAAGACCATGGGTAGAAGAGACGAAGATCTAATTCTATCAACATATAAAATCTATGGTTTTAATGGTACTGCCAATAAACCAAAAGGGGAAATTGAAATGCGGATTCCATTGAAAGGGATAACTTCCAAGATATTGTTCTGTGTTGTTGACAATGAATCACCTTACAATACCCTGATTGGTCGACCTTGGCTACATGGGATATTAGGTGTAGCATATACTTTCCACCAGTGTGTTAAATTTCCTCATCCTAATGGTGTTGGAGTTATTAAGGGAGATTGGGGAGAAAGCAAGAAATGTTATGAGATTGATATAAAATCTTGTGAGGAAAGAGCTGATAAGAAGAGAAATTGGAAGTAAAACATCAAGCAACGACATAGATGTGAAAGATTGATGATTGATTCAATAGAGCAGCGAGAGGAAGATAATAGCGAGCAGCTCGCAGATAAAGAAAAAACAGCAAAACGTAACAGAAAAGCAAAACCAAAAGATAGTAAGTAGAAAGGTAAAATGATAAAACTTAAAGAATCTTACGCAGAATTTGTTTGAAGAAAATGCAATTGAAAAGAGTACTCTATTTGAAAGAATTGCAAAATTTTACAAGAAAATCAAAGAAATGAAATTTTATCAGAGTTACAATATTCGCGAGAAAAGCAAATAAAATTTCCCAGAGATTAATAGAATGGGATGAACCTTTATGGCGTGCACCTTAGTTCGCGGATACAATTTCTCAAGAGGAAAATGTAAGACCTAATAGTGCGTCATATAAGGGGGTATCTCTTGACATGACTCAGTGATAAGGTTATACCGATGCTGGAACCTGAGTTATGCAGATGTTGGGGTTAGAGAAAACCTATCCAGGAGAGGGATCTTGGATTTCCAATTATATATGGTTATACCCTGATTGGACGACTAAGGACATCTTCTAAGAAGTGCAAAGTATGACCAAGGCTCCGAGGTACACGGTTGAGCCAAGGGTACCCGGGGCGTAAGAAACTACCATGTCCATTCTTGGTAAGTCTTGGCTATGATGTACTTGGCCTGAAGAAAACCCCACTTAGGGTGCAGTCTAGTAACTATAAGCCATATAGGCATAAAGGACAAGAGGCTGCGAAAACAGCTGGTTGTTGGTAAATCTGGATGGGAGGATCTAGTCTTGTATGGCCGATGTGCCCTCCTTGAAGGGGCAACCAGGGGGAAGATAAGGGCGGCACCCTCCATTAGGGAGCTGATAAGTTTCTAAAGACGGCAATGTCATGGGGCTTTATGATCGCAAGAACATTTAGGCCTGTCATATTATCGCGTGATGAAAGTTATACAAAGGCAACAAGCCAAAAGAGAAAAAGTTACGATGAGACCAATGGGTTTTTACATGAAAGTGTAAAGACGTCCTGCGATTTTATCGCAAGACGGCAATGTCATAAGATTTAATTCTTGCAAGAGAGTTTATACTTATCATGTTGTCGCAGAGATGTTGAAAGATAAGGCAAGATCAATGGGTTTATACATGCAAATGTAAAGACGTCCTGCAATTTTGTCGCAGAAAGAAAAAATGTGGCAAAATAAGACCTTTAATTAGGAAGGCATAATAAGACCTTTAACTAGCATGGGAGGAACACCTTTAATTAGGAAGGCATAATAAGACCTTTAATTAGGAAGACCTTTAACTAGCATGGGAGCATCGCATACTTTGACGAGGGACTGGGATATTTCATTAATAGCTTCATCTCCATACTCATTTTGGATACCAAACATATTCTTGCCAAAAAATTTGGATAAATGAGTCATCGAAGAATCATAAGAAGAAGAATTCTTTATAGAAGGGAAGTTGTTATCATTGAAATCCTCATCATTATTGTCCTTATCCAAATCAACACTTGGATTTTCTAGAATGGGTTGAGGAGTTGAAGAAGAAGAAGGCCGGGTTTTCCTTTTCTTCAAGGGAGGATTACCAGATTCTTCACCGTGAGGGGCAGAAGACTTCCCTTTGGGAGGAACAGTAGATTTATCCTTTAAAGATTTCTCCTTAGTTCTCGCGGGTTTTATTGGTTCTAGTTCTTCAATCTCTTGAGAACACAGATAAAGATAAGAAATAGGGGCTACAATATATTGTTAAAACTAATAAAACGATATTTCTTACTTCATCTGTGAAAGATTTAAGAGCTATGAAAGTTTTGGGTTTCCTCAAAGCCTGGTAGATGAGTTTTATTCTGTCAATATGGAAAAGATTAAAGTAATTAGCGAAAATGTGGGGAAGATAGTGAATAATGATTATACCAAAGATCAGAGAGAACATACCTCTTTAGTTCTTTTAGGACAGTTGAAGACCCAAGGTTGATATTCTGAAAGATTCGCGGGTAATTCGCGAGAACCAGAAATATAAGGACCCTCAAGACATAATGGAAAAATAAACACTTGTCATCGCTAGAATGGCGAGGGCCTTGGTTGGTAGATGTATTCCAATCAATGTCCAGCATAAGAGCTTTATCATCAGCGATCTTTTCTTTCTTCAAGCGAACACCCCAGCAAGTGCTATCCCTCTTCATAGGGACTATTTTATAATTTTCAAAGAAGTTGTCCACAATATAATCTGCAGAGACAATGGGAACATCTTTAAATTGAGGATTCTTCGCAGCTTCAAGGTAGCGAGATCCTTTGTCAGCACCGTGAGAAGAATATTCAAGCAACAATCGAATACAGTCTCCACCGAATTGATATATCGCTCGCGAGAATCTCTTGTCAGAAATTATTTCATAGAATAGTGGAAGTTCTGGATCATAGAGGGGAATGGGAAGACCAGATTCAAGTTGACCTAGCGATACTATAATTTTCTCGCGAGAGCATTGATAATCAGTAAATAATCTGAGAGAAAGTTCGGATTTAGGGCTCTGATTTGGAATTGTAGACAAAGTGAAACCTTTGTTTTTGAGTTTTTCTTGCATCTCACTAAAAGCAATCAAATTTTTAGCACCAGCGGCAACCATTTTTAAGTATGGGAATGAAAGAGAATGTTGGAAAATAAGAAAAGAATCACAGCGATAACAGACGCGCAATTTACGGAAGAACAGTAAACTTGCAGAGAAATTACGGAGAGAAAGAAGAAGAAAGTAAAAGAGGAAAAGAAAAGAATGAAAGAAGTATTTGTAGAAGAAGAAATTTCTCGAAGAAGGTGAATGCAATAAATATTAAGAAAATACATGAACGGTCAGATAGCAGCGGTTAGAGAGGACGTGTCGCAAATTCATTAGAAGAGATAATATGTGAAAAACAGCTGGCGAAGGATACAAAAACGTGTCAGAAGAAAGATTAATGAAGGGATAAGTAGTTGAAGCATTTTAAAGTTCTCATGATATTCTCTTCTTCACAGAAAAGACATGAGAAGAGGCAAGATGTAGGACCAGAATATCGCTACATCTATTCTCTGCGAGATTAACGACACTTCCCAGCGAGCATCACCGCAAGATCTTCGACTACACTTCACGAGTGTCACAAAAGCCTTCAAAAGAGTGACATAATAACTGACAATTGAAGAAAACTTGAGAAAAGTATGTTTGTTCTGCGATGGTCACAAAACTTGCAAGATTTAACATTGAAATATCGCGGTACAATCGCAGAATCAACCCGAAATAAGAGGAAAACTTAGCTGTCATCTACTATGTAACTACCCTATAAATATAGACCCAATGTGTCCAGAAAAGGATGATGTATTTTTTGAGAGTCAAGAAAGTCTTGAGGAGAGAGAAACTTCAAGAGAATAGTTGTAATCTTGAATTCTTCCATTTCTGTAAACATTTCTGAGAACAAAATAATAAAGTTTCGTTTTTCATCTTCAATTGTGAGTTGATTATAGCAAGATCTTAACAAGGGTGTAGTGTGGGAAATCCTGCAACTACAGAGTGCTAACTAAATAATCACACTAGATGATTGATTTAGTTCATTTGGGCACAACATAATAGATTATGGAATCCCGACTAAGATTATCATAGAAAATAACAACCTTAACCATCTATGTACTCAACATGAGAGAACTCACGGAATACAAACTAAATAACCACACAAGTTTATTAATTTAGTTCTTAATGCTCAACATATTGCATCTTTATGGAACAACCAATCATGCCAACAAGAAATCGACTTAGTCGTATAGTGCTCAACATAAGATACAAAATGGAACCTTCGCGATAATACATAATAATATGGAACAATTAAGCTCTAAACCGTGGATTACAAAACAAGGACCTATTCTATTTTTCCATCACAAAGTGACATAATAGACTTTATCCTTGAATCACAAAAGATTTTAACCTATCTTACATCAAAGATTGACAATATAGGCTTAACTTTTGTGTTTTGCCAAAAGTCCATTCTTTCCTTTATCAATATTTGCATACCAATACGTGAACGACTTTATTTTTGACAAAATATGGGACAATCAAGTTCACGGACGTAAACACACATATCCCATCAAAATATTGCAATATATAAAACCATAAAGATTAATACTGCAACCATCATCTTCCAAACAAGTTTAGAATTAAAACCAATAAATCTAAAAACAAGAAGATGAAATCATTGGATATAGCAATGTGTAATCACAATCATGGATATTCCAAAACACTAGTTATTCTTCTAAATAAAATAGAAAACATAGAAGATTTATTATCAGAAGACTTACTAGTTGTCATAGATCTTTCTCAGAGCATCTACTGAGAATTCCTTCTCACTATTGAAAAACCCCTTGATTATGGGATCGTTCAATTCCTCCAAATCTTCAGAATTATCAGTTAACTCACTGAGTTCTCTTCTCAAATCACGCAGAGCGTTCTTAGATTGAGACAACAATTGTTCATAGTGAGTTATCTTTTCCAGAGAGAGAATGCTTTGAGATTTTAAACCATTTATCTTATTGATAAACTCTTTCACCATGCCTCTAAAATCAAATGACCAAATAGAAAAGAGACAGTTAGAGGAAGAACCTTCTCCATTACATGCAGACTTCACTTTCTTCACCTTTGAGAAAGAAATCCCTTTACACAGATACACGTTAGCTGCTTCAACTGCATACTTGCTTGTGATGCTTCTGGTTACAGGTGCCATAATGTTGTATCTTTTCAAGGAATAGAAAGTCTACCAAGATTTAAATAGACATATGAACAAGAAACCCTAGAAGAATAAGTCTTCTATAGATTAATGAACCATTGTCTATATTGTTAAGAGAATATTTTCTTTACAAAAATAGACACAAGACTTGAGTCACGCAGAAAAACACACAGAGCCTCACTTTCTCAAGTTAAAGCATAGGATGCGAACGTCCTTGATGTTAGATAGGGACGTTATGAGCCAAATTCTCTCCTTGTTTATCACATAATGATTTTTCAAGGTTTTTTGTGTAAGCAAGTTTCCTACCTCTTATGATTCTGGAAGAATTATTTTTAGGAGGGCTGTGCGGATTATCCAGATTCATCTTTGCATGGTCTTCTGTAGTTTGGCAATTCTTTCAATGTTCCTCTTGAATCTCCAACACATACTTTGAACATTCCTTGTATTTCCACAAAACAAACAACCAAAGGCTTCTCTATTTTGTTAAGGTATCTTCTGCTTAACATGGCTGCCAGTGTTTATTTTTCCCTGATCAATAGAAGCAACTGGATTGTCAACGTCTACACACTTGCTTTTGTATCCTAAAATACTAGTGTTTCCAAAGGACTTCTGACCAAATAACATTGCTGAAATTTTGTCAGAGCTACCAGACAATCTTTGTAGATCATCCTTAAGAGTATTGATCTCTTTTTTCCTTTAGAACAATGGTTCTGGTGATTGTATCATTAAGATAATCTATCTCAAGATTTTTCACCTGGATTAATGATTCTAGTTTCTTCAAAGAAGCTTTTAATTGAAGATTTTCTTGAAGGACCTCTTTATTCAAGAAATTGAAAACCTTTGTGTCTGTCTCGTATTCTGAATCAGAATTTGAGAATGTAGATGTTTCTGATGTAAAAGATGAGAGCTCTTCACATCTATTAAATGTATTTAACCCGTTGACATTTAAAGTTTTTTCTTTCATAGAATCATTAGCAGACAGAGGGCGTTTATCACGTCTAATGCTTCTCTTTATAAATTCTTTGATCTTTTCTGTAATCAATGGTCTTTTGAACCAGACTTCATCCGTACAACATTCATCACCCTATGAAATAGAGTGTTCACTTGTGTCTGACACACCATTGAATGCAACGTTAAGAACGGAATTTTGATCAGGAATTCTTATCTTTCTGAATAATAAATTTTTAGAAAGAGTATTGAGGTTATTTCCTCCGTCGATGGTACATTTATTAAAAACATGTTTGTTGGATTCAAAAATAGTTTCAAAGATATCCCAAGCATCTTTAGACTTAGTGCAAGAAGACACATTGTGCTGAAGATCTGAGGTAATAGCATGTCTGATAGTATCTAACCCTTCGGAATTTCGCTTTGCAGCAACAGTTTCTTCTGGATCATAACTATCAACATACTTGAGGATAAATACATCGTCTTTTGTATTACTGGGAGGATCATAGCCATTAATAACATGTACCCATATTTTAAAATCACAAGCTTGAAGATACGTGCTCATAGCAACTTTCCACCATGGGTAGTTTGAACCATCGATGACTGGGGGTACGTTAGTTGAGATATCACCCATGTCCATAGAGTCAGATCGCTACAAACACATACTTGTGATGTCTTTAACGTGTTATCCTGCTCTGATACCAATTGAAAAAGCGGGGGTCTAACAAAACCACCCAATATTTAGATTAGCAATCTGTATGGACAACTCCGAGTTGTTTTCTAGAGAATCAACTAGACAGTTAGACTCAATCAATAAAAAATACTCAAGGAGTTATTATCTTAATCTCTCGATTTGATTTACTCAAGAAAATATGATTCACGAGTCTAATCAAAGAGAGATAACTTGTATGGTACCAAAGACCAATATCCAAGTGTCAATCAATTTAAATCAACAACCAAAATGGTCGGATATTCTAATTGATTGAAAAACGCACAACCTGTATTATTTCAATAATTTATAAAATATAATGCGGAAAAGAAATAACACAGACACCAGAATTTTGTTAACGATAAAACCGCAAATGCAGAAACACCCCGGGACCTAGTCCAGATTAAACATACATTGTATTAAGCCGCTACAGACACTAGCCTACTCCAAATTAACTTTGATCTGGTCTGTAGTTGAACCCCAATCAATCTCACACTGATCCAAGGTAAAGTTATGCTCCTACGCTTCTGATCCCAGCAGGATACTGCGCACTTGATTCCCTTAGCTGATCTCACCCACAACCAAGAGTTTTTACGACCCAAAGTTGAAGACTTTAATAAACAAATTTGTCTCACACATAAAATTCTACAGGTAATAGATAATTTCGTCTCCCACGAATAAACCTACAAGTTTTGTTCCATCTTTTTATAAATCAAGGTGAACAGGAACCAATCGATAAAACCATACTTATATTCCCGAAAAACAGTTCAGTTTCATCAATCACCTCACAATAAACTTAATCGACGTAGCGAAGAAGATTATTGAGGAATCACAAACAGAAGATGTTTGTGACTACTTTTATTTTGCCTATCGGAGATAGAAATCTCAATCCTATTATTACAATTGTACTTGTATGATAGAAACAGCAAGATCAGATCACACAACTACAAGAAAAGTAGTATCAGTCTGACTTCACAATCCCAATGAAGTCTTTAAGTCGTTAACCTAGTTTTAGAAGAAGAAAACCAAAGGTTAAAGGAGAATCGACTCTAGCTTTAGAAAACTAGTATCACACAGAATGTATGGGGATTAGGTTTCCCAATTGCTAGAGTTCTCCCTTATATAGTCATTCAAATCAAGGTTTGCAATCAATGTTAGTTTACTAACAAAGCATTTAATATTCACCGTTAGATGAAAACGTGATTAGATACAAGCTAATATCTCTCAACTGTTAGATCAAAAACTTAGCTTGCCATACACACATGTACTTGATGTTTTGGGTTTGTATAATCGTACCCAAACGTGCACAATGGTTGGTTCAATAATAGTTAACCAAATGATTATCCAAATGATGACTTTCATATCAACCATATTCTTCTTCACCATAACTAGTCCAAATGACTCAAATGAACTAGTTATAGAGTTGTTCAATTGCTATGAGATCTCATGTACTACATAAGACACAATTGAATCAAAAACGATGTGATTCACTCGAATCATTTCATGAACTATAAAGCCACGGTTTGCAAAAGCATTCCTTAGTAATTTAAGATAAGTTCGCGAAAAACTTTTTCAGACATAACCTCTTGAGTTCGCGGACTCAATCTAACTGGTTGAAGATAATAAAATCTAGCATATATTCTCGGGTTCGAGAACTTCCGTCAGTTCGCGGACTGGGTTCGCGGACTGCACCTGAGCTTCAACTTCAGCAGATATTCTCAAGTTCGAGAACTTACTCCAGTTCACGGACTGGTTCGCGGACTGAGTTGACCTCTCACGTTCCGGCTCCACTTGATCAACAAAGTTCGCAAACTTCGGTTCAAGTGCTAAGGACTTATATATATGTGTTTCCACAACAATGTTTATATCCTACAACATTTCAATTATTAAAACATTCTCAGAGGGTGTTATATAGTTGTTATTCGCAAACTATTTTTCGTCAGAGCGATTTCCAAAGTGATTGAAACATAACATGACTTTCGTCACTAGGCAAAGATGAACTTGGATAAAGCGAAAGCTTTACCAACACCCATTTCGAGAAATAGATAAGCAAGATATACTCAGCTCGAAATGTCACATGTGCATATTCTTAGTCTATATAGTAAAATGACTTTTGTCTCAAGATATGAGATAGAGTAGATAGACTTTTGAGTGATATATAAGTTCAAGTCTCCACATACCTTTTAGTCGATGAAGAAACACTAGTTCCTTGAGTAGTTCTTCGTCTTGTATGATGATCGCCATGGAGTTCTTGAGCTCAACTACACTTTCTATCCTAGTCCGAGACCTTACCTATAGTAGACTATAAATCAATACTTTATAGTTTTGATCACTAAGATTGACAAACATGCTTGAGATAGCAATGCATGCGAGTTTGACCGAGCAGTGCTATAACATTGTATATTTCAACAATGTTATGTCATTTATGGATCTCATAACTTCTGGACAAGAAGGTGTAAATGTATTGATTGATTAATTCTAATTGACTATTCGCATTTGTGGATTTAGGAGAGCCAGAATCTTGGAGTGGAGATCACTACCTCTGATGTGTGGATTAAAGCACATACACAAGAGGGTGGTAAAATCCTACCTAGTGCGCAACCATACTATGTGAGTTTGATGATATTTCCTAGATATCATGCCCTCTTGAAATTGATACTAGCTAGCTAGTAAATTTTGTAATTACATAATGTTATTTTCCTGTTACAGTATAACCTTAAGAAGGCGCAAGAAGAGATCAAGGAAAAACTAGATGCGGGTGAACCTGTAGACGAAGTGGATGCATTTGCTAAAGCTTTTGGAAAGGATTCTAGGGGATGGGTTCGTGTTGTTGGTCCTATTTCTCGTACGCAATATGATTATTCTGCTCCTGCGCGTGCCAAAGTTGTAGAAGTGAAGTGTAAGGATGAAGAGCTTAAGCATCAGATGTAAGATTTAGGTGGCAAGATATAGGTTGTGCTCACAGGATTTGGATCCTTATGTCACATTGTGAAGGATATGCAATTTGTACAAGCATCATTTATTTTCTCGAAATCGAACCAAATTGACAGTTCTACTGGTCCTGCGTGTTCACCTGCTCACACTATTTCAGCTGCTCATACTATTTCACATGCTCAAGCAAATCCACCTGATGCCACCATATCACCAGCTCGATCTGCAGTAGGTTCTGATATGCCGCGATGTTCATTGGTGTACTTGAATTCTGAAACTGTTGTTGTTGGTAGAGTTTGTACATGTGATTTTGGACGTATATGTCATGGCTCACATGTATCTGATGCTCATGCAAAGGTGTTGGTGGACCAAATTCTCATGCCAGATGAAGCGACCATAAAAGCTAACTACTTCGTGAGGACCTTTAAAGAAGTTGGAAATGGAGGCTACGTGGTTCATCAAAAATCTGCATCCAACGTGATTATAAGTGCATATCTATCTTTTTGGAGAGGCCATGAAGTTTTACATGGATATCTCAGCCATCATCCTTTGTCTTTTATCTTTTTTTTTCTAAGGTTCATACTTTTGGATGTATGTTGAACATGCTGTCATGTACCCATATGCTTTTCTGCATATGTTAAAATTTTGATGCTATTGTGTTCAAGGCAGACTCTTATGCAAGCTGAAAAACATTGACTGTTGATGCAATTGTACTAAGTATCGTAATTAAGAAATTTTATTTTGTGTATGTGGTTTTTATTGGTGTGTATGTTTGCAGTTGTGCAGGTTAATGCAATTAAGGTCTGCTGAAGCAAATGTAGCCACCCGGGGAATGTCAATCCCTGATAAATATTGAATTTATTTATGCTTGTATTATTGAGTTAAAATTTAGGGATATTAACTTTCAGTTGACACTTTCTTGCGAGGTACTACATGAAAACGCGATGCTACCCAAATATACCTCGAGCTAAAACTTTTCCACCTATAAGTCCTTTCTCCGAAAGTGATTGTCTATGGACTTAGTCGAGATAATGCAACTAATAGGTTCACACTTCGTGTGATCGTCTATGGATACAAGATCGATAAAATACAACAACGAAGTATGTTTACTTGATAAGAGGTTCGGACTTAAGCAAGCACAATAGGATTGTTATCAAGTAAATAGGAATTAACGTTTGTGTAACTTACTTTAAATTATAATAACAACAATTATAACTGCAGAAAATAAAAGTAAATAACACATCAAGATTTTGTTAACGAGGAAATCGCAAATGCAGAAAAACCCCGGGACCTTGTACAGAATTGAATACTCTCAGGATTAAGCCACTATAAAAAATCAAACCAACTTCGTATAGTTGAGACCAAGCAACTAAACCTATAGTTCACCTAGTTCCGTCTGTATTCCCACGCATCCGACCTGTAATAAGTTACATACTTGGAACACTTTCTTTGGTTCGTATTCCAAACAGTAAAGGAAGAACAAATCTATTTGGTATCAACTCTTTTCAACCAAGTGATATGAGTTCGACAAAGGCTCTTCTGTTTATCTCAAATAAACTTCTTCGTCAGGTTCTTAGATCTATCTTATTCACAACTTACCGAAGTAATTGTTAAGATTTTGCAATCAATATTTTTAATCACAAAGAATTATATTGATGACGATCTACACAACTAATTAATCCAATCTACCACAAGGATAAATCGATTATAGTTGGATCCTCTTTTACCGAAACTACTATTGTGCACACCAAAGATTATAAACCCAAATCAGAAATCTTCAAAGTCGTATTTGTCTTCAAATCTTCTTAGATCTTCAATAAACACCTGCGCACAACAACTTGAATCTTCAAATCTTCGAACCCGCCCATCCATATATGGTAGTGTGAAGTAAATCAAATTCGCAGATAATTAGTAATGATTGCTTAAAGAATTGAATAGTTGTTGTACTCCCTAAATCAGGTTCTTAGTTCGAAGAAATAACTTGCTCGGCAGATATTGGTTCAAATTTACTCGTTGAATAGGGGCTCAATTGAGCAATAATATCACGACTCGTAGACCCCATATCATCTACAATGGTTTCATTAAAATGATAAAAATCAGAACTGGATAGGTCTGACAATGATTTATGGGTCAAGGTCGGAGATTTCTCGACTAATGAAACTAGTCGAGACTTGGGCAGAACTAGAGGTTCTAGTTTGGTTTTACATTTAGTAGTGTCTAGCAGTGGTGTGGAGTCTAATAAGGAATTAACTTCAGAAATAACACTATCATCATCAAAATCATACCCAAAATGATCTAAGCAAACCTCTAATGGATCCTCCAAGTCACTCTTGCAAAATCTTTGTGAGTGCATACTTTCTTTTCGCCCGCTACTGGTTTCGAATCCAGCACTTCAACCTAAGGTACCTAAAAAAAATTATCTAACTAACTGCGTAAAAAGGAACAAAAGGAAATCAAAAAGATAAAACAAAAATAAACTATATACAGAGAATAAAATAAAAATCAAATAAAATATGTACAAGAAATAATGATATCAACTAGAGAGTATTTTGCAACCACTCCCCGGCAGAGGCGCCAAAAAATTGGTAGGTCGGGAAACCTACAATAATAATACTACAAGTGCACAGTCTCTAACTAGTAGACAATGGAAAGTACAGGTCGTTCCCACGAGGAGCGTGAAATACTACACCAACTAATACCAAAAATCAACAAATCAATAAGGTAATGTTTAACAATTTTTCAGGAATTCGAGACAAGATGAAATAATAAATAATTCTTCCAATAAACAAGATAGAGAGTGGGTTATTAGGGTTTTCGGTTTCCACCAATTAATTGTAATGACCTTCAAGCTCGTCAACGCTATTAGACCGGTCTAGAGATGATCAAGTGACAATTTATCCTTTATTGACTCGATTAGTTTAACACGAATATTAATTAATAGAAATTAATCTAACAACGAGTTAGACACGAAACTAGTATCGATAGATAAATCTTGAAGAGTTACATGGAACAGACTACTCGAACGTGTCATTCGGATATCATACGAAGAAGATATCATCAGATTTGCTTGAAGGGAAAATAGTCTTTTTGTCGTTGGACCGACTGGGGCATCCCTTATCCAGCTAAGGGGGTATTTAGCAAATACCTTGGTCTTATCGGGACTAAATTGAGAAGATATACTTGAACCTCTTTTCTTCTATTCTTTCTTATTCTTCTTCCTTTTTCTTCTCGTTTCTCTTTCTTCTGCTGCTCTTTCTATTTTCTTTTTCTGTTAATAATCGAGAGATGAAACTGAGTCGTGGGTGAGTGAATCAAATTGTGAGGATGTATAAAGAAAGGAAGAGGTGATTATTCTGCTAATTATTAAGAATAAGATGGTTTTATTGTGATTTGTAAATGAAGAAAAGAAATAGGAAAAGTTAGGGTTCTTGATATTGATTGACGGTGATTCTGAATAACTAAGGATGGGTTTATAAATTTGAAGATGCAGAGTGATTAAGTAGGAGTTGGTGTTTCTGATAATTATAAAGAAGAAGAGTGAGTTGTTATAAATCAGAAGTTAGGGTTTCTTGAACAGTAACTTAGAGAAGCTTTTGGAGTTGAAATTAAAGCTTGAAAGGGGATATTCGAGATGGGTTTTATGTTAATTGAATCGTAAAGAAGAATCAATAGTTGAATTACACTTTCAGTGAAGGATTGGTGAATTAGGGTTTGTCCTGTTCTTCATCAAATCGTGAAATTAGGTTCTTGAGTCTCAATCACAGATAAAGAAGATGTATTGAAGGTTAAGGAGAAATTTAATGGATGGGTTTGTTATATTTAAAGTTTTGGTTGATGTTCTAAGTTTGAATTAGTAAAAATATGATATGATATTGAGAACTGATGATGATGGATGGACTGAGTTGAAGGGTTGATGTTTGTCTTGAGACAAGTTTCTGAACCGAGTCAAGTGAAGAAGAGATCAAGATTCAATTGCTTGAGTAACACAGATTGGAGGTAATTATTGTTTTAAGTTAACTTGGTATTCTTTTTGATTATTATGTGTGTGATGTTAATCGAGCTGAGATTGAAATGGGTATGTGAGTCTGTGATGGGATTACAAATTTAGTTTAGGTATATCTAAAGAATTCAGGTGAGGATTATATGTTTGAGATGTCGAAGTTGATGTTCTGCGTTAGAATGGTTGTTGTAGTGATGAATTAGTATCTAGGAAGCCGAAGATGGCAATGCCATGAAGTGATGCTGAGTTTTATATTTGTGGTATTGAGAACTTGACATAATGGTGTTGTTTGAATTGAACTGAGGTTGATATGGCTGTGGGTATGGATTTAGGTTGCGATAGACACTGGACTAGTGTTGCAGATGGTGGACAATGGAGTTTAATAACTAAAGGTATTTAGTGTTGTTGTAATGATTGATTGCAGAGAATTGGTATGGTGGTTGTAAGTGGTGATGGAATAATGATGTTGTTGAAGTTCAGTTTGAGTCTGTGTATAAATTGGAGTTGGAGACTAGTATGTGGGTGATGGCAGACAAGAGTGTGTATTGGAAAGGTTCTAGAGGTGAACAAGGATGTTAGAAACCTAGATTTGAGCTGAGAAGATACACGGTGGGGAATGAAGTATGAAATATGTTTGAGGTTGAATTGTTAGTTAGACCTGCAGGTGATTGTAGTTGAGTTTGGTGTTGATTGCTGTTAGTGTTTGCTGTAAAGCTTGTAACTGCTGAACTGCAAGTAGGCTGTAGTTGTATTTGTAATTCAATTATGAAGTTTAATTTGAGAATTGTATTGTTGTGTTTGTTTAAAATGAAGTCTAGAATATGATTTTGGATTGTAAAGTTTAGAGTTTGGCCTGTGCGAGGGCCTTGGTTTGTATAACCTAAATCAGTCTTGTGGACTGAGTCGACTCACCGATTTCCCCCGACTTGACCTGAGTTAGACCCTTGACCCAATTTGACTTAGTTAACCCTTTTGGCCTTGACCAGTGAACTTAACATACTATAGACGTTGACTGTTAGTTGACTCAGATGAACTGGGCCTTAGATTAATGGACATGTTAGTGGACTTGGGCTTAGAGACAGTATTTCTATTGTACATGAATTGGACCTTTGTGGTCCGAATTAGGCTTTGGTTTATTCTACAAAGTTGTAGATATTCATAAGACTTAGGTATGGACTATATAATCAATATAATTGGATTAGTAAACTCTTAGTTATACTAAAGATAGAGAATAAGAAACCATAAATGGGCTTAGAACCATTAGATAGAATTGTTTGATTCTTGTGTGAGCCTTTTGGCTAAACTCTTAGAGTGCTTGTATGATTAACATTTAGACTATTAACAACGATCGACTCAAAGAATGGACCAGTGGATCGTGGATCTCGATGTAGGCGTGGCTTGTCATCAAAATAGGTGGGAATACATTTGACTCTTTTATAATTATTATTGTTGTTTTTACAAAATTTATGCTTATAAAACTCATTCATTGTCCATTCGTACATTCCATGCTTTGTTTAAATTGCATTCCGATAATTTTGTTGATTCTGTTAATCTTTCCATGAATTGGAAAGTATTTGTAATGTTTGCTTGAATTTTTATGGGAAATAAGGATTTCCACTAGTGGTATATATGATATGCTCCTTCGCATTTATATCTAGTGCTTTTATGATAATCAGAGTGGAAGTGGGCTTCAATATTATACATTGTTTGAAGAAGGAGTTTGTCCATATACATGTTTGTTTATTTCAGTGACTTGGTCACTGTTTGATGCTTCGAAAAACATGTAATGTTTTCCAAATCTTGCATATGATTACTTAGAAGTTAAATGTTAATTATTTCCATTTTCAGAGACAGATCAGAGTAGCGCAGAAAAAGCTTCAAGTGTTGAGTTCGCTAGATGATTAACTTCTGCTATGTTTATTATGTTGCATATTCTTTGTAAACCAAATCACTATTGTATATGTATCATTTGAGAGGAGATTTTATATAATGTATATTTCAGAGCGGGCTAGTTTTGGGTTAAGTTGTAGTAGATTTTTCTTATTTGAATGCTTAAGTGTTTGATTTAGATTTGTTAGTGCCTCTTTATTTAATTAAATTCTTGGTTTAGTTAGCTGCTAGCTTAGGGGCCTCTACAAAGTTGGTATCAGAGCTCACTATTAGATCTTATATGGGAAACGATAGAAATAGCTAGTGTCAGTTAGTGAACTAGATTAGTTAGAACTGGGTTGGGTTTGTGAGATAAATCTTAATCACTAAAAGTTATCAATAATTAAAATATTTTTTTGATTGATTTGTTTGTTTGATTGTTTGTTTATGTATTGAAGTAAAATGGTAGGGTACACCAATACTTTAGGATTTGATAATAATTAATCTAAAAAGTATGACCATGTACATAAACCAATAGGAAAATAGTGGGATTAACACAATTGATAAATCTTGAAAGTTACATAAAAATTTATTGAATACCTTGACTTATACATAGAAATCAACAATTTATAATCACATAAATGTTAATAATATTCTTGGAACTTAATTGAAAGAGTATAATAGTCCAACCATCAACGTTAATAATAAAAATATTATAATAGTAATCATAAATCATAATAAATGTGATCATTTTGATAAGTAATGCTAGCATTTCTTAATTAGTATTATATTGAACTTAAACTTAACTAAAATCTCACTAAATATATATAGGGTCCGGATCACGGGACTCAAAGCATTGACGCATGGTTTTGACAAAATTATACAACCGTCGATTGAAATTCATCTAACGGCTGCCAAGTTTGATGAGTTGGCATGTTTCAAGCCTCTATCGATTTTTATAGTTCCGGCCAAGCCGAGCCAAGAACATACTAATATAATAAGTTGGCATATTCTTCGACAAATGATCATGTTCTTCCTCTAAATTGGAAACTCCTTCCTCTCCATTTTCAATAAATTGCTACAAATACTCCAAAAACGTAGCTCCACGATATGAAATCCATTTGTATTTTACATATTTAATTCTCCCATCGACTGGTGTATCCGAATTTCTTCCATTACAGTAGGTACTTCGGTCGACTAATCCAAGTCTGATCTCAGTGTTTGAAAGATTTAAGGTCCCATTCACAGGCTTTATCGTCTGACTTTCCGAATTTTTTTTATTCCATCCATGATATTGCACATTTTTTTATGCTGTTTGTGGATCCAAAATTGTGATTAATTTTATTTGTTGTTATGAATTCGTACTATGAAATCCAAAGGGATGATTTTTATTTTATTTATTCTTTGTACCCCAATTGGAATATTTGTTCTCTGGATTCTCAATTTATTGAACCCTTAAGCCCTAATTGTGGTTTTCTTTCTTTTTGAGAAAAGTAGAATTCCTGATTATGATTCAGTTGGCATTCTGACATAATTGTTCTTCATTAGAACCATTTTCTTTTTTCTAATGAATATATGTTTTTATTCCAAATCATTTCGAGGGCGAGTATTACTAGCACTGTGTTTTTCATTCGGAAATCCATCCACATCATTAGTTCCATCAATACTTGATTATCATCAGCTTTTTCATTTGTCATCCATGGTTAATTGTCCTGAATCCAAATGAAGAACTTAAAATCTATGCAATGGAAAACTGGGGAAGAAAAAATAAAAAAGCTATCATTATTGCCGTAATGAAAAACTGGGGAAGAAGACTCAACTACTTAACCGGAGAACGTGGGAAGATGTACTTTGGCTCGTCTTGGATGGAGCCACAGTTTATTTGGGCCAAAACGTATGCCACCTCATTAAACTTGGCAACCGTCAGATGAACTATAATGAACGATTAGATAATTTTGTCAAAATCATGCGTCAAAACAGTGAGTCCCATGATCCTGACCCTTATATATATCGGTAGAAATAATAATTATGATTAAATAACTATGAAAAATTATTTACGCTTATCTACGATTAAGTTTTGTAAATTAAACTAATCACAAATTATCTTTAATCTAACAAATGATTTAAGGATCTCTAAAATGAAACAAATATACATAAAATAGTAATAATAGTATTCTAATGCTTAATGTAATATTGGAATTAAAAAGAAAATAAATTCGTACATTAATAAGATACCTTACATTATTAGCAAAATCTAAAAACTATGAGGATATATTATAAATTTTGTGTAGACTCAAATTTAAATTCTATTAAATTACCAACGCCAATATTTAACAACATATAATATACGAATTCAATCGGAATAAATAAAAATCAATTATATCAATCTTTATGTAGATGTAAAATTATTTTTAAAAAATAATAAAGCTTCATGTATCAACCAGACTATCAACTTAAGAATAATGAGAATAATAACACAGTTAATAATATTATTTGAGTGAGTAAGCTAGTAACAAATTTATGGTATATAATATTTGTAAAATTTATACATGATAGTACATTAGACTTAAAATATCAGATATTATAAATTGACATGAAATCGAATTTGAATTACTTATATTGATAAAATAAATAAACGATAATAATAATAATAATAATAACAATAATTAAAAAATTAGAAATTAGAAATTAGAATAAAAAAATAATAATAATAAAGTAAAGTTTACACGTAGCTGGTTGGGAGTCTCGCCACAAGCTGAGCTCCCACTCCCTTCTGAATAGTAAAACTGATTATGTGAAAGATAAACCTTCCTACGTTGTCATTTATATCATGGTTTGATAGGCAATTCTTGAGTCTCTTCAAGAAGATCACCACTTCTTCACTGAGTTCTCCTAAAGTGGTTAAGGCAAAAACATTGAAGCCGTAGCCGAGAGCTGTGCATTTGTCCAGGTATTTCTTGCGTTTGCGAGTAACAACTCTAGAAATAGCCTGGCCCGGAGTAAAATTATGGGCTCCGTCTCCTGAGAAAGGCGAAACCCCTGTGATTCGAAGCATGTGTCGTGACCATTCTCCCAGTTAAAAATAAAATAAATTAAATTAAATTTCGATGATTAAATTATTTAAAATGCTATAAAAATTATGAAGTAAATTTTTAAGTTAAATCAGTTACAATTAAATTTAGGGATTAATTAGTCATAATAAGTTAGAACTTAATTAATCTTGATAGATAAATCTAGCACTGGAGAATAGTGAAGGTTGTGTTTTCTATGTTCGTAGGAAGTCATTGTCAGGACTGGCCAACCTTGACAGGGCAACTGCATTCAGAGATGACTGATCATAGTAGTATGTTGTGGGTACTTTAGAAACTGATAGATATATATGATTTCACTTAGAAAGATTCGTAGGATTCTTCCTTGAAGTTAGAGATAAACACCTTATAAAATAGAAATTAGTGTAAGAAACTTAGACTTCCATAATTGATAGAATCTAAATCAGTGTAGTTGAACCTAGAGCTACAAATTTTAGATTTTAGTTGTAGAAAGCCATATAGGTTTGTGGTTTGTTTTTATGTTGTTTGCGCTTAGACAAGTGATGGGATTATTCTATAAGGTGGGGAGTGTTTGAAGACCAGAAGGGTGGTTTGATTTTCGAGGACGAAAATGAATAAGGTGGGGAGAATGTAATGACCTTCAAGCTCTTCAATGCTATTAGACCGGTCAAGAGATGATCAAGTGACAATTCAGCCTTTATTGACTCGATTAGTTTAACACGATCATTAATTAATAGAAACTAATCTAACAACGAGCTAGACACGAAACTAGTATCGATAGATATATCTTGAAGAGTTACGTGGAATAGACTACTCGAACGTGTCATTCGGATATCGGACGAATAAGATATCATCAGATTTGCTTGAAGGGAAAAATAGTCTTTTTGTCGTTTGACCGACTGGGGCGTCCCTTATCCAGCTGAGGGGGTGTTTAGAAAATCCCTTGGTCTTATCGGGACTAAATTGAGAAGATATACTCGAACCTCTTTTCTTTTATTCTTTCTTATTCTTCTTATTCTTTCTTCTCGTTTCTCTTTCTTCTTTTGCCCTTTCTATTTTCTTCTGTTAATGATCGAGAGACGAAACTGAGTCGTGGGTGAGTGAATCAAATCTTGAGGATGTATAAAGGAAGGAAGAGGTGATTATTCTGCTAATTATGAAGAAAAAATGGTTTTATTGTGATTTGTAAATGAAAAAAAAAAATAGGAAAAGTTAGGGTTCTTGATATTGATTGAAGGTGATTCTGAATAATTAAGGATGGGTTTATAAATTTGAAGATGTAGAGTGATTAAGTAGGAGTTGGTGTTTCTGATAATTATAAAGAAGAAGAGTGAGTTGTTATAAACCAGAAATTAGGTTTTCTTGAACAGTAACTCAGAGAAGCTTTTGAAGTTGAAATTAAAGCTTGAAAGGGGGATATTCGAGATGGGTTTTATGTTAATTGAATCATAAAGAAGAATCAATAGTCGAATTACACTTTCAGTGAAGGATTGGTGAATTAGGGTTTGTCCTGTTCTTTATCAAATCGTGAAATTAGGTTCTTGAGTCTCAATCACAGATAAAGAAGATGTATTGAAGGTTAAGGAGAAATTTAAAGGATGGGTTTGTTATATTTAAAGTTTTGGTTGATGTTCTAAGTTTGAATTATAAAAAATATGATTTGAGATTGAGAACTGATAATGATGGATGGACTGAGTTGAAGGGTTGATGTTTGTCTTGAGACAAGTTTCTGAACCGAGTCAAGTGAAGAAGAGATCAAGATTCAATTGCTTGAGTAACACAGATTGGAGGTAATTATTGTTTTAAGTTAACTTAGTATTCTTTTTGATTATTATGTGTGTGATGTTAATCGAGCTAAGATTGAAATGGGTATGTGAGTCTGTGATGGGATTACAGATTTAGTTTAGGTATATCTAAAGAATTTCAGGTGAGGATTATATGTTTGAGATGTAGAAGTTGATGTTCTGCATTAGAATGGTTGTTGTAGTGAAGAATTAGTAGCTAGGAAGCCAAAGATGGCAAGGCCATGAAGTGATGCTGAGTTTTATATTTGTGGTATTGAGAACTTGACATAATGGTGTTGTTTGAATTGAACTGAGGTTGATATGGCTATGGGTATGGATTTGGGTTGCGATAGACACTGGACTAGTGTTGCAAATGGTGGACAATGGAGTTTAATAACTAAAGGTATTTAGTGTTGTTATAATGATTGATTGCAGAGAATTGGTATGGTGGTTGTAAGTGGTGATGGAATGATGATGTTATTGAAGTTCAGTTTGAGTCTGTGTGTATAAATTGGAGTTGGAGACTAGTATGTGGGTGATGGCAGACAAGAGTGTGTATTGGAAAGGTGCTAGAGGTGAACAAGGATGTTAGAAACCTAGATTTGAGCTGAGAAGATACACGGTGGGGAATGAAGTATGAAATATGTTTGAGGTTGAATTGTTAGTTAGACCTGCAGGTGACTGTAATTGAGTTTGGTGTTGATTGTTGTTAGTGTTTGCTGTAAAGCTTGGAACTGCTGAACTGCAAGTAGGCTGTAGTTGTATTTGTAATTCAATTATGAAGTTTAATTTGAGAATTGTATTGTTGTGTTTGTTTAAAATGAAGTCTAGAATAGGATTTTGGATTGGAAAGTTTAGAGTTTGGCCTGTGCGAAGGCCTTGGTTTGTATAACCTGAATCAGTCTTGTGGACTAAGTCGACTCACTGATTTTCCCTGACTTGACCTGAGTTAGACCCTTGACCCAATTTGACTCAGTTGACCCTTTTGGCCTTGACCAGTGGACTTAACTTAGTATAGACGTTGACTGTTAGTTGACTCAGATGGACTGGGCCTTAGGTTAATGGACATGTTAGTGGACTTGGGCTTAGAGACAGTATTCCTATTGTACATGAATTGGACCTTTGTGGTCCGAATTAGCCTTTGGTTTATTCTACAAATTTGTAGATATTCATAAGACTTAGCTATGGACTATATAATCAATCTAATTGGATTAGTAAACTCTTAGTTATACTAAAGATAGAGAATAAGAAACCATAAATGGGATTAGAACCATTAGATAGAATTGTATGATTCTTATGTGAGCCTTTTGGCTAAACTCTTAGAGTGCTTGTATGATTAACAGTTAGACTATTAACAACGATCGACTCAAAGAATGGACCAGTGGATCGTGGATCTCGAGGTATGAGTGGCTTGTCATCAAAATAGGTGGGAATACATTTGACTCTTTTGTAATTATTATTGTTGTTTTTACAAAACTTTATGCTTATCAAACTCATGCATTGTCCATTCGTAAATTCCATGCTTTGTTTATATTGCATTCCGATAATTCTGTTGATTCTGTTAATCTTTCCAAGAATTGGAAATTATTTGTAATGTTTGCTTGAATTGTTATGGGAAATAAGGATTTCCACTTGTGGTATATAGGATATGCTCCTTCGCATTTATATCTAGTGCTTTTATGATAATCAGAGTGGAAGTGGGCTTCAATATTATACATTGTTTGAAGAAGGAGTTTGTCCATATACATGTTTGTTTATTTCAGTGACTTGGTCACTGTTTGATGCTTCGAAAAACATGTAATGTTTTCCAAATCTTTCATATGATTACTTAGAAGTTAAATGTTAATTATTCCGATTTTCAGTTTCAGAGACAGATCAGAGTAGCGCAGCAAAAGCTTCAAGTGTTGAGTTCGCTAGATGATTAACTTCTTCTATGTATATTATGTTGCATATTCTTTGTAAACCAAATCACTATTTTATATGTATCATTTGAGAGGAGATTTTATATATATATATATATTAGAGCGGGGCTAGTTTTAGGTTAAGTTGTAGTAGATTTTTATTATTTGAATGCTTAAGTGTTTGATTTAGATTCGTTAGTGCCTCTTTATTTAATTAAATTCTTGGTTTAGTCAGTTGCTAGCTTAGGGGGCTCTACATTAATAATACAAACTCTACTAATCTTTAAAAATATATTCCATGCTTTTTCAAATATTTTTTCTCCGCTATAGTTTTCTTCGCTTCATGGGTAGTGATTCTAAAGCATTACTTATCAATCCTAAAGCATATCACGTCAAGGAATTTAACCAAAGTATGAAATATCAATTGAAAAGCATAAATAATCAAGAAAATCACATGAACAATTAAATAACAAGCTATATGAAGAAAAAACTCTTAATCAATCAAATCATTATTAAGCATATAAATGTAGAGTTTAATCAATTAAAATTGGTTTCTAAATAATCAAGAAAATCACATGAACAATTAAATAACAATCTATATGAAGAAAAAACTATTAATCAATCAAATCATTATTAATCATATAAATGTAGAGTTTAATCAATTAAAATTGGTTTCTACCTAAACCCTAACATGGCTCTATCTAGACATGGCTTTCTCAAAAGCCATAAACATATTCAAATCCAAACTAGCTAAGAAAAAATGGATTTGGAGAAGTAAAACTCCAAATCCTCTTCCCTTCTCACGGCTCTGTGCCGCCTTCCCCCTTGTCTGCTTCTCAAAAAATTCTTCTTATGGGTTCCCCAAACGGAAACTAGATGTTGTCATCATCCTAACCACGTACCAATCATAATCTTCCAAGAATGGTAAGATGTTTTCATTTCACGTGCATTGGACTGACCCCAAAATTCCCATGTACGAACAAATTATGCATGCAGTTCCAGACGAATATCTTGACTTTCCTTATTTCTCAATCAGACACCAAGAGTGGTGAAGTTGCAAGACCAAGGTGTCGACATAGGATGATTCTTTCCCATTTTATTTTGTCCTCCGTCAAATCAAAAGATGTTGTTTACATATTTTGAACTAAATAGTCACTACCAAATATCTTCCCAACATCGACCACAACATGACCTCTCGCAGACTCATATGTTGTTGTTGTTAGTTCTCAATTAAGATAAATTCAGTTTGAACCCATGCTTTGTCCATAACAACAACCCCAAAGGACAAAACCACTTGAAGTCGTTCAAATCTTAGTACCACTCTTTGCCATCTAGCTACCGGCAGCCGCACCACTTCTCCATGTTGCTGAGTGTTCTCAATTAAGAAATACCAATCGAACCCAGTTGATAGGTGTAGAATACGCCTTCATTTAATATCTATTGGTTATGATTTCTCTGCTATGTTTTCTTGTAAATTATGTATTTTACGCGTGTTTTTGAGTTATTAGGTACTCTGGAGTCGCACGGAGGAAAATAAGAATAAATCATCCACAATTGAGAAAGATAGGGCAAAAAGGTCATTTGACTACGAACAATATTGGGACACAGCTAAGGATAAGGGGAAACCCGCAGAAGTACTAAAAGCACCCACCAAATGACTATGAGACATCCAATCTGGGGTGGTTACTATTGAGTGGGGTGTCATAATCCTATCCTACCCCAATAATTAACCTAACCCTATAATCGAGAGACCCTTCTCTCATTCATCTATTTCACTCGGTTCACCTGAAGTTGAGAAAGTAAAGCAGCAGCAGTTGCTGTTGAGCTCGAGGTGGAGATGCTGTTCGAATTTGAAGACAGAGAAAAGAGTATTAATAATTGAAGCAACTAATCAAGAAGAACAAAGTGGATATACTACTGTTGATTTTGTCTGTGAGTGATAGGGATTATGAAGGACACGAAGATGATTGAATTGAGAAATTGAATCGGAAGAAATTAGGGTTAGAGAATAAAATGGAAAAAGGCGATTTGGTGTTGTTGTTGAATTCAGAAGAAGAAATTGATCTGGGGATCGTCCCTGCGGTTGAATCTCGAGTCTGTGATGATTTAAAGTAATGGGTTTTTATTGAATTCGATGTTGGTGGTAGTTGCTGCTATGGAAGCAAAGATAGTGATGATGTTCATGGGTTCGTGGCTTTGGTGATGAGTTAGAGACGAAATATGTAGCTGCTGGGTCATTAATGGATTTAGGAGTTGATGTTGTTGTCGATCACAAGATTGAAAATAAGCTGCTGCTGTGAATTATGAACCAGATGAAGAAATTGAATGTTAGGCAGTGGTGATTGAGGTGCTTCTCAGATGGCACAAGAATAAATAGAGGAGATGCTGAACCGAGTTGTGTTGGTGATGCAGTAAAGCTCAAGAATTAAGTAGCAGATGTGGGTGAAGCTCTGTTGCAGTGAACGAATTGAATGATGTTTGAATGCTTAGGTGTATGCTAGGTTCTTAACAGGAGAAGACTAAAAATTGAGGCCTGAATTAGGAAACGAAACTATGTCAGATTTTCTTTCCGACGAGTTAACTCAGCTACCGATCCAGCTCAGTGACTAAGGCCTACTCAGACGACTCAACCAAATAAGACAGCTGACTTGAGCTAGATGACTCCCTTCTTTGACCCAGTTGACTAACGGAAGACCGTCTTGACTGTTAAGTTTGACGGTGACAGAACTCAGGTGGCCGGTTGTTACTTATCTGGTCGGATTCCCGTTGCGCCATGATTTATTCGGCGATCCAATTTGTGCAGAATTTTGTGAAGAGTATTCTAGACTCATGTGTGTGAAGACTTGGAATTGGATGAAGAATTTGACTTGGATTTGGAAAGAGAAAGAGGATTTGATAAAGACTTAAACTTGGAAATTGAATTACTAAAGGAAAGGGATTCTATTCCTTGGAATATTTGGAGAGCATTGAAGCCTATAAATAGAGAAGTTCTCTACTTTTCTATAACATCTTTTGCACACCTTTACACACACACAACACTTCTCTTTTCTTTATTTGTGTGAACACCTTAGCATGAGTAGCTAATTTTATTATTGATTGAGGATGAATTCCTAGTTCTTAACACGTTTTGAGTTTTGTTTCAAATCTACTTTGAATTTTTACATGATTATCGTTTGTTTTTACTAATATGAGTGTTTATGATTGATTGATAGGTTGTTTAGAGTGCATGCTAAATTAATTTGTTAATTTTATCTAAAGCTAGTGAAAGTTAGGTGATAAGTAATCGTTTCTTGACTCTTTACATAAGTAGAAAACACGAGACCTTGCGGAGGGATTCCTTGGAGCAATTGTGTGTGAAAACAACATTAGCAAGTGGACCTTGTTCTAAGAGTCTAGATACTAATATCAACCTAATAAATTCATGAATCTTAATGCGTTTAAATAAATTACATCTTGAGTGATCTACTACTAGGTGGTTTGGTAAATAGAATTCGGTAGTCGAGAACTTCTGTATCCGGTGATACAAGGGATTTTGGGGTTAGTACTGATCTAGCTGCTATACCTACGATTAGTGATAATTTGTGACTAGTAAAAAGTGGAAAAGAACATAACTTGAATCATTGTTTTTCAACGAAGAAGGATTCCTTGATCTAATCTCTCTTATTGATTTCCTTTATCTTTTTAATTGTTTTGTTTATTCATTTTTCTTTTATAAAATCTAAAACCAAAACCCCCATTTTTGTGACATTATAAGACAACTAAAACCTCTTGCTCCTTGTGGGAATGAACTTGACTACACTATATTACTTGTTAATTAGGTAGTAAAATATTAATTAATTTGTTGTGGTTACGACATGCATCACCAGTCCAATTGTATCCCCTAACCATCTGAGATCCAGTAGAATAGCTCAACCAAAACAACTCCCATGACAGAAATGACTAAACCAATACACAAACAGAACCTTCTCCATCTTCTTATTCGACTGAATCACAATCCATTCCTCAACTCCTTATACATCTGAATATCACCCCTCTGGCATCCAGCTGGCCAAAATCAAGTTACAGACCAATCCCACTCGAGGTACTAGAGATCAATTAACACTTTCTGCAGATGGAAGAAGCTGAAAATCATTGGTTGTAGAAATAAACATCTCATTCATTTCCCAGTAACTAATCATCGATGGCTATGGGCGTAGCTTCATGGTGAAAGTTGAAGCCCATATCTTCTTCTTGGCCCAGTTGTGTAGGTCATGCAATTGAGGTGAGCTTGGCGGTCTTTAGCCGAGAATGGCTAATATTTGTGCCACCAAAGACAAATCAAATTAGGGTACACTTAGCTGAGATTTCATTTTGTCGCAAACACCAACTTCTGCTTCTAATTAAACCATATATTCTCCAGGTGATCGATTTGTTAGTACTTTCTACAAAAGCACTAAAATAATATTATTAGTAAACTTATTGAATCCTAACTAATATAAATATGGGTATAAAATGTAGCACAAATGTTCTTATCACCCATCACCAACCACGGAGTATTAATATCAACTAAAGAAAGTTGATGCCATAAACTTCTTCGAGTGACTTGAAAACAGCTTGCATGAACAAAGGATACCAACACACCCTCAGTTTTAATAGTAATAGCTTGCCTACTAGTATTCACAACTATAGGACTTGTCATGTCAACCAACCAAAAAATCCAGATATTTGCTTTAGAAGAACCATCAAAATTTATGAATAATATCTTTCTTGTAACCATCCACAAATAACCCTTGCATAAAATTAAAAGTACAATGTACTTTTGGCTCAGCAATGCAAAATATATCCGGCTTATTTTCCTTAAGTAACTCATGTAACTTTCACCTTGCAGCATGGCGTGCAATACCATTTATGTTCCAATAAAGAACACGCATTAATAACCATTTGCGCAGGAATTATTAACTGACTGAGAAGATTCCCCAATATTTATTCTTGGAGAGTTACCTCTTTCAACGCAGTTTCTTAAATTTGATGCTTCCAAACCTAATTCAGACTCAGATTCGGAAATTGTTTCAAGGTGGGAATTCTTTCCAACCGTAGAATTAATCACTTTCTGCATATTTTTCTTGCGATCTCTTTGCGTTTCTTTTTCATCCCTTAACTTGGCATCAACTGAGCTTTCAGCTACATCCGGGAAATTTTTTAGAGCATCAAGCTTGTTTTTATTAAGTAAAAACTCACCAGCCATTAGTTGATCACAAAAGGGAGTCGAAGGTACATACCTAACAGGTTTAGGAATCCTAGTTGCAACTAAACCTGTCTTAGTTAAAGAAGCAGTTTCACCCACTACTCCATAGTTAACTAAAACTGAAGTTGAAGCCTGCGTATGCTTAGTTCTCGCCAATTCAACATAGGCAGATTCAAAATCAGCTTTGGCCTTTGCCATATTAACCTCCAACTGCTTAGCATTCAACAACTTAGCACCAAACTCCCGATCAACTTCTTCATCCACATTGTTTTGAACAGCTTCATAAAAAACATTATTGTTACCCTTCTTCTTACCTTTCCTTTTATGCTGAGAAACCTGCCATTCCCTAGTTTGTGCATCTTGCATATTCTGAACAACAACAGGTTGCACAATTTGAGGCGCATTGTTTAAAACAACTTGTCTCTTATTGTTAGCTTTTGGTTTTTTTTTCTACATTCCTGGTCATTATGACCAATGAGCTTGCACTTCGAACAATATTTTGGAATCTTCTGAATTTCCACATTCTGCCAAAAATCTAAACCTCCTACCGTAACATGGATTGCATCTGTAGCAGTTTCAGCGAAGTTTATGTCAACAAGAACTGAAGCAAAGTGTCCGTACTCATGGGCTAAAGTACGCTTGTCAACCATAATTTGAGTACCAAGTGATTTAGCCATTGACAACAATGTTTTCTCTGTCCAGAATTTTAATGGTAATCCAGGGAAAGTTACCCATAGTGAAGCATGAGATGTTCTTTGTTTTTCAGTGTCAAATCCAGGGAACCACTCAATTGGATTTAACTTTTGATGACCAAAAAACCATGCTTCAGCCATCAATATCTTGTCTTTTGCCTCCTGCGAATGTAGCTTGATAGTGAAGAAACCCCTACTCATAGGGATGAATTAAACCGCACCTTGACCTAGCTGCCATTGAAGTTCTAGCTCTTTTTTAACATATTGAAAATTAACCTGTTTTAAATCCAGAAGCCGAATGAGGCTATATTTCCAAATATCACAACCTTCAAGGTAAAAAGACTCTGGAAGAACCACAGCTGGTTTTCCATCTTTCAACGTTGGCTTTGGCAACGAACTGAGATCAACTGAAGTTGTTGGCAACTGTTGCATACCTTTCACTTGTTCAACATATGTGAGATTTCTCAAAAGAGAAGCATCTCCCATCTTGAATCACCAAAAGATGATCCAAAGATGAAGTGCGCGGCTAAAAAAATTTGAAAAAATGCCAAACCCTAAAATTGCCAGAGCAAAGTTAAGAGATAGAAAAAGTTTGTTTTAAAATTTAAACTTGGGCATATGAAATTGAATGTAGGGCATGGGCATGAAAACACAACCCTACAGTCTTGGGCATACTAGGTGCAATCAAAGTTAACCACCGTTATTCAATCAAATCAATCAAAAATGCAAGATAAACCGCAATTATCTAGTTTCCCACCAACGGTACTAGTAGAGCTTTTCAATCCCAAAGAAAACTTTAAACTGAGCGGCAGTAAGAGATTTCGCCTAATTAGGTTACTCTCCTCTCCGAATAGGCGGCTTCACCAGTAACAACACAACTGAGGAAGTTTGCTGTCACGAAGGATTAGTTTGCTCGAAATGCAAACTTTCAAGTATTTATAGACAAGGAAGTTTGGACACCAAGGAATTTCCAAAACCGAAAATATTCTCAAGATATGCAATAAAATTCCAAATTCGGTTTCCATAATTACTGGAAATGCTCTGTCCAAAATATTGATCGAAAATGTCTTTGGAAAATCTCAACTAGTAAATGCACATTACTAATTATCATTTTCCTAAAATAGAATTAAAAACCTTAAATAAAAAGATTCTTAACTTATTTATTTTTCGGGATTTTCTTCCTTTAGCTATTAAAGAATAACTTTGAACAATAAAAGATAAGCGTTACTGCATGTTTTAAATATATGTTGGTAGGATATGGAAATACCCTATTTGTATAATACCGCAATCGCACGGTGTCTAACTAGTAGACAGAGGAAAGTACGGGTCGTTCCCACGAAGAGCGGTGGAAATACTGTAGTCAATAATTCTGATCGACTAACCAGAGATGTTGTTTTTGGATTTTTGAAAGAAAATGAAATAATAAAATTAAAGTAAAGTAAATTAATAAAAGGAATCCAAAGGAAAAGTCGGTAACCAGGGTTTATAGTATCCACCACTATTTCTATTCAATTACTGAAATGAAACATAATCCAATGAATATCTATTTATCGTATGTTCTATCGACATCACCTATTATTTGTATTAGAGTCGAAAATATCACTGGGACACCCTAAGCATGGCACATCAAAAGATAAACGAAAGCATGCACCATCAAATTGTGTTAGTGAGAAAATAATTCGAAACTAAATTTTAGGTTCTCAAATAATACGTGGTTATTCTAAGCATACCCCATCAAAGGATTAAACCCAAGCATGGAACATCAAATAAGTAGACAAATATATTTTAGGTCCTTACAATTTTTGCACAAAGGTTATAAAAACTGGTGAAGCAACAACTCATATTTTGATGAATCGATAAACAATAATCAAATATTAATCTTATTCAAATCATGATAGTCTTTTGCTAGACTAATCAATTCAAATAGCCTAATACCCCAAGTAGTTTCAACATAAACCCTAGGTACAAAAGCTTAGCCAAAGATGGCTTTCTCAAAAGCCATAAATAAATATATTAGAAATTCACTCGCTAATCAAAATGGAACAGGAAAACAAAAGAACTCAAACGCAAACCCTTCTGCGTCTGTAGCCTCTCGTCGTCAGCCTCCTCCCTGGCTCTGCAGCCGCCTCCCAAAATCGGCCTTCAACCCCAGAACTCCCCTTTCTTCTGTCTCTGTTCGTCCCCTTATAGCTAATGCGAGAATCTCCTTCGGACCTAGCCAATTGACAAAGGCCCAGTCCAGTTAACAAAACCAATTTTTTTATGTGAAAAATACTAGAATCCCCATACTATATGGGTTCAACATTTACAAGCCCCACAAAATGGATCTTCCACCCTCTACTCCATACTTTCAGATTTTCATATTTCTAAGCCCCAAACTTTAGATTTCAGGGCTTGTTAATAAAGCATTTTTTTAATAATACCAAACATGCCCTTTTGTATTTATACTAATAAAATTAGGTATGGATTTCACTCTCTCTCTCATTTTCTTTTGCACTCTCTCTCTGCTAGAAAAACAGGAACAGGAGAAACAACTTCTAATCGAGATTTTCAGTAGAAAACGATTTCAAAACCTAGATCTAAGATTTACAAACAAAGATCGTGATTATCTACACCTAAATTCAACATCAACATCACATGTTTCTGGGGGATTCAGTGAAAATCAATGAAAAAGAAATGATAATTATCAACAACAAATGAATCTAAAGATTCACATAAAAAATCAAATTGAACAGGTAAGTTTCGTTTATGTTTAACATTTAAAATCAATAGCTAGATTTAATTCTTTGATTTAATCATTTTATGATTTTGAAAAACTTTTAAAAGCTTGATTTCAACGTAAAAATCTTATTGAACATTTCAAATCAATACCTAGATTTAATTGGAGTTAGATCTGTTATCATCTCACCTTAATCTTATTGTTGAGAAGAAATTTTCGAAAAAAAACATTCAAGAAAAATTTCTAGGGTTCTTGAACAAAATTCAATAGATCTTTTAATTTTTTATCTCGATTGAAAATAGGTTTTCAGATTTGAAATCAGTGAATCATTATCTCATTTACCCATCTATTAGATACGAATTCTATATATTTTGATTTTTGAACTGATTTTTTCTCCTCTAATGTTACATGTTCTTGATTATTTTGGTTTGATTTCAAAAAAAAATTCAATTTTTTTTTTCCGATTATTTGTTGTTATTGCATGTACG
The DNA here is from genome assembly GCA_023529315.1 of Papaver bracteatum. Taxonomy (NCBI): domain Eukaryota; kingdom Viridiplantae; phylum Streptophyta; class Magnoliopsida; order Ranunculales; family Papaveraceae; genus Papaver; species Papaver bracteatum. Next base: position 663,409 of record JAJJWX010002382.1, on the reverse strand, counting down.
ATCCGAGAATTTGTTGTTTATATTTTGTTGTACTGAGAGGAGGATGAAGAAACAATTTTGTTTCAGAAGAACAACTTCAAATCGATGTAGACATGCGCTGTTTTTTGTTACAGTATGTGTAACTTGAGGTTACACATATATATCTTGTTGTATTTTTAGCATGGAATTTGTATTTTTCTGTTGTTTTTTGTGAATTTGTGAATTTTGTTGTGAGTTTTTTGTTTGATACTGAGAAGAGGATGAAGAAAAAATGTTGTTTCAGAAGAACAACTTCAAATTGATGATGTAGACATGCTATTTTTGGTTTTACAGTATGTGTAACTTGAGGTTACACATATATATCATGTTGTATTTTTAGCATGGAATTTGTATTTTTCTGTTGTTTTTTGTGAATTTGTTGTGAGTTTTTTTGTTTGATACTGAGAAGAGGATGAAGAAACAATGTTTTTTCAGAAGAAGAACTTCAAATTGATGATGTAAACATGTTGTTGTTTGTTTTACAGTATGTGTAACTTGAGGTTACACATATATATCATGTTGTATTTTAAGCATGGAATTTGTATTTTTCTCGTTGTTTTTTATGAATTTGTGAATTTGTTGTGAGTTTTTTTGTTTGATACTGAGAAGAGGATGAAGAAACAATGTTTTTTCAGAAGAACAACTTCAAATTGATGATGTAAACATGATGTTGTTTGTTTTACAGTATGTGTAACTTGAGGTTACACATATATATCATGTTGTATTTTAAGCATGGAATTTGTATTTTTCTGTTGTTTTTTATGAATTTGTGAATTTGTTGTGAGTTTTTTTGTTTGATACTGAGAAGAGGATGAAGAAACAATGTTTTTTCAGAAGAACAACTTCAAATTGATGATGTAAACATGTTGTTTTTTGTTTTACAGTATGTGTAACTTGAGGTTACACATATATATCATGTTGTATTTTTAGCTTGGAATTTGTATTTTTATGTTGTTTTTTGTTTTTTTGTGAATTTGTTGTGAGTTTTTTTGTTTGATACTGAGAAGAGTATGAAGAAAAAATATTGTTTCATAAGAACAACTTCAAATTGATGATGTAGACATGCTAAGTTTTGAATTAATGATTGTATATGCTTCATGTTACTTCTAGATGAAATTGAAAACCAACAACTCTTTCCTGACTAGTTCGTGTTTAACATTTGTACTTATTGATTGATACATTTGGATTGTTATCCATAATACCAAATTAATACCTATCTCATATCCAGGTGGGGTGAATTTTAATGTTATTGCAAGTCTCATGGAAGTTGATGCACTTGATATGGAGATCATTCCAAACCTTAAGGTAAATGTCTCGTTACCTGAATTTCATCTTTCGAAATGTTCTTGTCTATACTTTGTTGTGATCATTTATAAAACTCTTTTCTTTGCATGATTGAAGTCTAAATTATCATATGAGTTTGGAATTGTATGCTTTCATAATTCCTAGCAATCACATCTTTGTAGTTTATATTTAATAACCTCGAGTCAAATGTTATATCCATGTGTAACTTTTTATTAGATTTGTAACTTATAGATACACAAGCTAAATAGATGTGCAAGTATAAGTTATGTACATCATCTTGTGGCACAACATCGTTTCCTTTGGTTTTTATTAATTTACCACTTAATGTATCACATCAATTTGCTGATTTTAGGTTGACATATATAAGTATGATGCATGTGTAACTCCTAGTTACACATGCTAACCGAATATGTAACTTCTAGTTGCACATGCTATGTGGATCTAGTGGTTTGTATCTACGTTATGATTATTTTTGGTTGAATTTACTGGTTTTGTGATGTCTTGTGTAGAGAAACACATTAGGAAGTTGGTTGAAGATGGATTCATCAGCTGCAAACCAAACCACATTCACTCTTGATCCCATGCAAGAAGAATGACAAAAGCCAGATTAAGGGGTTTTCACTCTGGATATGGTACGTTATACATAATAATTCACAATTTTTTTGCTTTTCAGTATTCATAGTGTGTATTTGGATTCCATCCTGCACTGAACCCTTAGCTAGACATGTACTTATGGATTAACTCTGTCATCATTTCTCAAAGATTATGCAAAAGTATGTGTAACTTCTAGTTACACAAGCTAATTTGATGTGTAACTTCTAGTTACACATGCTGATTGAATGTGTAACGTCAGGTTACATAGATTTTACTTACATATAGTTTTTACACAAGTAGTTGCCCAATTAGTAGGCCTTTCAGAAGTAGTAGTATTGTGTATGATTAAACCTAAGTAGTTACTTGTAATATTGTATAATAACGCCACTTTGAATGATCCAGGTTCATTTAGTGATTGAGAATTTAGAGCAATTGTTCCTGAAACAACAGAAACGATCGGCTTGTTGTCAATGATGATCGAGGTGATAAGTTAATGCTACTGCAAGCAAATCCAGATGCCCCTATACATCTCTACCTATAGGTAAGTAATGGAAATGGTTTGTTTAAGTAAATGTAGGACTAACTAGTGAAACTACGTTAACCAGTTTAAGTCCATAGCAAGTCAATAGCGAAAGTAGTGTATAGACAACAAAATGAAATAAACATAATTGTATAATTTTGTAGGAACTGTTAGCTTTTGAATTTTGATCGCCTTCATACTTTACGGGTACGCAAGCTAATTGCATATAGTAGATTAGCTCCAAGACCATATTATGAAGTCGTGTAGCTACTAGTTACACATGCCAATTGGATATGTAACTGCAAGTTACACATGCTAATTGAATGTGTAACTGCTAGTTACATGTGCTAATTATATGTCTAGAAGTTTGAGTAAACCTGAAATGATACATAATTCATTTTATTGGTGTTGGTTGCGATTTAGGGGACATGGGTTACGATGGAATTGATATGTGGTAAGTTATGGCCCGAGTCCGAGAACTCAATATTGCATGCTAGATGCATGTTAGGATAAACAGGTGCAGAGTTGCCAATGTATGTTGCTATTGCAGTGGATTTGTTAGGAATTGATGCTGGTAGAGAATGATGAAATGAGCCATGGTGGTAGCTATAGGATAAATGTTGTTGAAAGTGTGCATAGTGTTGTGTAAATTTCAATTACACTAGATATATGCATATATAACTCCCAGTTATACTAGGCAGATGTGTGTGTAACTTTTAGTTACACATGCTAAGAAATTATTGTAAATAAATCTTAAAGTGTAATAGATGTATTTTTTTTTATGTTTACTTTTTTATGTCTATTTTTTTTTTATGTGTAACTTCTCATTACACATGCCATATGGATGTGTAACCTTTGGATACACATGTTATATGCATGTGTAACCCTTTCATGCCATATACATGTGTAACTTCTGGATACACATGCTCGTTGCATGTGTAACTTCAGATTACACATCCATATATTATTGGTGGGAGGCGGTAGTCGGCGGTGGTGGCCGCCGGCGACGGAGGTGGTGGTTTCCGGCGGTGGTGATTTCTGCTGTTGATGGTGGTCACCGTCGGAGGTGGTTGGCGGTGGTGGTTGGTGGTGGCGGTGGTTTCGACGTTGGTGGTCGGAGGCGCTGGTGGTCGCCGGCGGAGGTGTTTGTTGGTGGTGGCGGTCGTCGGAGGTGGTGGTTGGTGGTGGTGGTGACGGTGGAGGTCGTTAAAGATGGTTGTGACATCATATTTGCTATATTTTAATAATATTGGGCCTAAATTTAAATTTTATTTAATTATGGGCTTGACAATATGAATAAGGGTATCAAGGTCTTTTAATAATTTGGGGCCTAGATTTAAATTTTTTTTAATTAAGGTTCTCATATTATGGGTTATACATGGGTTGGGCCTTAGCCTAATTTTCCCATATTTTCTAGTCCAGCTCCTGTCCATCCTCCAAATCGTTCTCTGACCATCTAACTCCAGCTTTCTCGGTGCCAGCAGATTGAATGCAACACTTTCGCTAAATCCATCACAACCCATATCTTCTCGAACACCGGTGTATATTCCGTTGCAACATCATAGTTCTGACCGTCTGTTGCCTTCTCTTCCAGCCACAACAAACTCTCTAGCCAACAACACTAACTCGCCTTGAGAACTTCAATTACAGTAAACCCAACCAGCCACACCAGAATCAATACCAATCTTCCTGTAATCAGCTCCATTAACGGGGAACAAACACATCTCGTTTATCCAGCCACCATATTCAATCTCCATCAGAACCTGCCTTACCTCCGGCTACAGCAAAGACCAACTAAACATCTCTTTACTTTCTCCAACTGTCTAAACCATTTTCCTCCTAAATAAATCAGTTAAACACCCTTTATGTCTTCTCAAACCTTCACTCACTGATCAACTCCATTAACTGCCGATGTCCATCAACAATCATCTTCTTTCTCATGCCTGCAAACCCCAGTGATATACTTTCGTTTGTAGTTGTTGAGAGCTCCACAAATCCCATTTATGTTCACCCAATGGTTGCGACAGTTCAACCAATTAAACCACACAACACCATCAGACCAGCACCATTCTTTTCTCCCTGAACTTCTAAATTCCGTTACTCATCGGTTTGTGCTAGCAAGAAAGTTTCCTTACATTTGCTGCAGATTCAGAATCCATCCACGTTGGCAGATAGTCCATCTCCACTGCATCGACGGCAACAGTCCGTTCGAAACCAGCCAATGGAAAATCAACCAAGCCAACATATTGACCATTTCAAGCCACCGTCGCCACTGCAAAGCTCGAGACCAAACAAACCAGCACCCATTCTTCATATTCTTATCATTTCCAATCTCCAGGAATCGATTGCCATTGTTGTTGTAGGCAACTAGAGAGACCACCACCAACTGCATTTTCTATCTTCTCTCTGTCCAAGCTCTCTATAGTATATACAGCTCATACAAATAATCTCAGTCACGTCCAAGTTTCACTTCATCTTCAAGTCCCCATCTCACAGAACCGAACTCTCTTATAAGAATGAGTACTCAATCATTAGCCAACACTCGTTCTCCTTTGCACATCTCCTTCATCTTCTTTCTATATTTGCTGCCTTTCGCACACACATCATATGCTTGAGAAGGAGAACATGAACTCCATCGGCAGAGGGAACTGCAACAATCACTCTGATGTAGCTAAAAAAGCCTTGCCTTTTAAACCACTTCATCTGTATGATAAGAAAATGAGAACTTCCTTCTGGACTTCTCGTTACACTTTACAAACAACAAATGATGCGTTCTTTTATAATCCACATAGAAATGTGCAGAGGAAATGCTGCCACGTCATCATCCTTTAAGCCCCAGTAAAATCTAGGTTCTCCCTTTCTCTTCTTATGTCGCATAGAAAATTCAGTGAAAGCCACATTTGCTCATCTCTTGCTGGCACAATGAAATAATTGAGACGTGTACTAGAAAGTGCCATTTTAGCTTCATTTAGCTAATTATCTTTCCGGTGATCGTATTCGCCCGTACTTTCTACAAAAGCACTAAAACAATGTCTGTTAATCAAAATATCGAGTCCTAACCAATATAAATATGGGCACAAAATGTAGCACTTACGTGCTTATCAACACCCCCACACTTATATTTTGCTAGTCCTCGAGCAAAACAAAGAATTGACCAGCTACACAGCTGGTCATATCATAACAGAGAGTTAAACCCGCTACACAGCTGGTCATGACAAATGCCATACACAAGACCGGCGACACAAGTTTTTTTTTTTTTTTAAGTTTTTTTAGACCCGCTATACAGCTGGTCATAACATGCAAGCAAAAAGAAAAGACCCGCTACATAGCTGATCATCATTTTTTTAGACTTGCTACACAACTGGTCATAATATTCAAAAAAAAAAAAAAATTAATCAAAATTCCTAACGACAGTGCCACTCCCCCACACTTAAACATTACATTGTCCTCAATGTAATTGAGTCATCCAATGTAGAAATTAAGATGGGGAATTCAAGCAAACAAATAAAAGATAGAGGAAAGAAAACAAATCTGATGGGTTGACTCCCATGAAGCGAAATCATATGGTTTGACTCCCATAAAGCATAATCTTTGTATCCATGTTTGCGCACAAAAAGAAGAACCTCAAACAAGGCGAGGTTGCACCAAATTAAACTGCAAAGCATATACGTATAGTCTGAAAAGTTGGGGATCAATCCACCAAATCATATCAGCCGCCAAAATGAACCTGCAAACACTATAACCTTCCAAAAAAATGTGTAAATCCATTCCCAAAAGAAAACAGTCATTCGTAGAGATAAACAAATAACTCACATGGACAACAAAAATAGAATGCATATTATTTTCTATTCGGGAAGCACACTCTAAATCAGGTTCCAAATCAGCTGAAATACATTCGGTCGATGCATTATCTTCACTAGAAATCAAAGGAAGCAATGTATTGACAATGCAAAAAGGTACCTGATTATCGAAATCAAAGGAAGCACAATTGTATAAACATGTATCTAATGGTTCAAGTTTATGAAAATCATTAACTCTTAAATCTGGTTCTAAATCCGCGGAAATAACTTCCGTTGGTGAGTTACCTTGATTAATTATTGGAAGTCAATGCATTCACAATATCAATAAGCATCGGGTCATCCGAATCCACAAAGTGTGCTAAACAAACAGATAAAGGCTCAAAATTATCGGTACAAGTTATCTGACCAATATCAATATACTCAACATTCACATCCGCTATCAGGTTATCACAAGACGAGTCAGCAAAATAGGAGCTCAATGGAGCAACATTATCATGAATAGTCGCCTCATTATTATCTGCAACTAAGTGACTTCATCTTGATAATGGTAACTGATAGAAAGTAATTAAAGATACTATTGCTTTGAAGGTTACTACTTTTGGTTGTGTTGTTGTTCAAGAATGAAAGTGGTTAATCAAGAAGATACTGAATTTCAGCGAGAAGAACAAGCTTAGAATTTGTAAATATTAAGAAAATTAAAGGATATGATAGTAAATTCTTTAATAATTATATTTTATGTAATTTTTTTAATAATTACTAAACAGAAGTTAGGACTTAACCTAGTCAATGTTGGTCAACGTCCAGTCCGGTACCAAGCCATGACGTTGGACAAATGTTAGACCAAAGCCTAGTGTTGGACAAAACCTGAGTACCAAAGTCCAATTATCCCATATAAAAAAAAACATCTGCTATGCACGTTTCAGATTCGGAAGAAAGTGATAATATTGATATTTCCACTGATTCTACTGAGATAAATTTTATCATCTTTTAGTCAAGGATAATATCAAAGGCTTATTTGATAAACACCATGTTATATGGGAAATCCTTGCTTCAAGAAGATCTTGAATATCATGTACCTAATGATAGGATGATAACTACGTGTATCTCTGAAAATCAAAATCAAGAAGATTTTTTAAAACTTCAACTTCTTGAATCCGAGTCTAGGTTATCTGATGCTCATATGAAAATCAGAAAACTTGAAGAAAAATTGGCCAAGACAAAATCTAGATTTAAGACAAACTTACATGCTTAAACATAAGTCATGATTGGGACGACCGAAGGGAGTCCCTTCTATACTTTCAATATGGGGCCTAAAAATGCATTGCATGTAACGCTTTTTTTTTCCTTCAATTTTAATCGATTCAATTGAATGGTTATTGGTCGTTGTTAGAGCACTGCTCGGTCGAACTCTCAAGCGATGTTGTCTCAAGCTTGTTGTCAAGTTTAGTTTCCAAAACTATAAGTCTTGATTTCTAGTATACTTATAGCTATGTCTCGAATTAGGATAGAAAGTGTAGTTGAGCATTAGACTTTACGGCGTTCATCGATTGAATACGAAGAACTACTAAGGGGAGATTATGGAACTTCATCAACAAAAGGTATGTGGAGACTTGAAATCATCTATCACTCAAAAGTATATCTACTTTATCTCCTATTTGAGACAAAAATCGTATATAGATATATAGACTTCGATTATACACATTTGATATTTCGAGCTAAGTTTAGCTCGCTTACATATTTCTCAAAGTATGTATTCGTAAGCTATCGCTTTAACCAAGTTCATCTTATATTCTTGACGAAAGTCAAAAGATGATCATGTGAAAATCGCCTTGTAACATCTTACATGATTTGTGTGAGACAGTCATTTGATGTAGACTCGGAATGTTTCGTATTGAACATTCGATCACTTGAAAATTACTTCGAAGCTAATAGTTTGTTTGAGACAGCTATTGTCGTCTTTTAAGAATGTTTAAATGATTGAAATGGGAGTTTAGAACAAATAACCATGATTGGATATATCATAGTATGCATACCTGTATACTAATTGTTGCAAGATATTCCAAGTCCGGGAACCATAGTATGCATACCCGTATGCGTACTGGTTGGTTTATAAAGTCCGGGAACTCAGTATGCATACCGGTATGCTTATTGGTGTGAGTTTCAAGTTCCAAAATTTAACTGAGGTTGGATGGTATGCCAACCAGTTCTCATACTGGTGAACCCAAACTTGGTCCGGCCACTCTGAGTGTTCATATGGCTAACTTCGGTTAACTATTGTTGAAAAAGCGGGGGTCTAACAACCTCACCCAATATTTCGATTAGCAATTTGTATGGACAAACTCTAATATACTTTTAAGAGAATCAACTAGATGGTCAGACTCAATCTTAATAAAAAATATTTCAAAGAGTTAATATCTCTATCTCTTGATTTGATCTATACTCAAACAAATAGAAATCTGTGAAACTTTATCAAATACAAGAGATATAAACTTGGATGGTACCAAAGACCAATATCCAAGGATCAATCAATTTCGAATCTACAACAAAAGGTTGGATTTCACAATTGATCGATACAACGCACAACCTATGATATTTCAATTATATAACAAAATATGATGTGGAATAAAAATAACACAGACACCAGAAGTTTTGTTAACGAGGAAATCGCAAATGCCGGGACCTAGTACAGATTGAACACCACATTGTATTAAGCCACTACAGACACTAGCCTTCTACAAACTAACTTCGGTATAGACTGTAGTTGAACCCTAGTCAATATCACACTGATTCAAGGTAAAGTTATGCTCCTTACGTCTCTGATCCCATCAGGACAATATGCACTTGATTCCCTTATCTAATCTCACCCACAACCAAGAGTTGCTACGACCCAAAGTCGAAGACTTTAATAAAAAGAATCTGTATCACACAGAAAAGGTATGTGGAGACTTGAACTTATCTATCACTCAAAAGTCTATTTATATCCTATCTTGAGACAAAATTCATTTTGCTATATAGACTTAGATTATACACATTTGGTATTTCGAGCTGAGTTTACCTCGCCTATCTATTTCTAGAAATATGTGTTGGTAAAGCTTTCGCTTTAGCCAAGTTCATCTTTACCTAGTGACGAAAGTCATGTTAAGTTTCAATCACTTTGAAAATTGCTCTGTCGAAAAATGGTTTGTGAATAATAACTATATAACGTCCTCTGAGAATGTTTCAATGATTGAAATGAGAGTTTATACTATATAACCATTAGAGGATATAAGCATTATTGTGGAAACAAATATATGTATAAGTCCTTATTTTGCGAACTTTGTTGATTAAGTGAAACCGGAGAAGCGCGTGAGCTAAGTCCGCGAACCCAGTCTGTGAACTGGCAAAGTTATCATACCAGCGAATTTATGTTGTAGTTTGTTAACTCCATCCGGGAACTTAAATCCGCGAACCCAGTCCGCGAAATTGAGTAGGTTATGTCTAAAAACGATGTTTATGAACTTATCTTTATAAACTAAGGAATGCAATTGCAAACCGTGGCTATTGATAAACACGTAAGTGCTACATTTTATACCCATATTTATATTAGCTAGGTCTCGATATTTTGGATAATAACACTCTTTTAGTGTTTTTGCAGAAACTACATGGAAATCTATTCACCTGGGAAGAAAACGACTAAATAAGGAGCTAGAATACTGTTTACAATGAAAGTAGCCAAAGGGAAACTCAAGGCATTAAAGAGACAGGGCTTAATTGACATTTTCATGCCTTGATTTTTTCTTATGTTGGTCCGAGCAGATATAAGGAGATAAAGAGTTGTCTTTTACAAGCAGGAATGTCGATCCCCACTAGTGGCCATTTGATGTGAGGTGTTGGCTAAAGGAATCACAAGAAAGCAGTGGAACTTCTTGGTTCTGCGGGCTAACCAGCTGAAGGGGTTAAAGATAAAATGGAAGACATGTATTATTATCCACCACTGACTGGTGATAAAATAAACAGCAACTTCATTTTTATCTAATCAAGAGAAAGGGGTTTTGGTTTTCTAAAACAGCAAGGAAAGAAGTAAAATGTTTCTGCTGAGTTCGGGGTTCATACTCGGACTGAAATCGAGTAAAGTCGGGTCGAAGAGTTGTTGTTACTTTCATGGTTGTGCCGTCGATTCGATGGTTGTGTATAAAGATCATGTATGAATGAAGTTGAGATATAGATGGATCGGGATGAATTGTTTGTTGTGGACCTAAGTGGTTCCTGTTGGTGGTTGTGTGCCGAGAATTGGTGGGTTTCTGCTTGCAGGCAGTGATGATTGTAGTTGCAGGAAATCCTAAACTACACCCTTAGTAAGAATTAACAAAGATTAAGACAACATTTGAAGATAAAGTATAATATTTTTATTAATTTGATCCAGAAAGAATTACAGGAAATATAAGAAATCAAGAATACAACCGCATTTTCTAAGTTTTTCTCTCTCCTCAAGACTTTCTCATCACTCAAAAATTATCTCTCTTTCTCAAATCTATTGGTCCTATATATATAGGGTAGTTACATAGTGGATGACAGCTAAGATGTCCTTTAATTTCGGATCTGACCCGCGAGATATTCGCAACAGCTATAATATCAACTCTCACATGTACTTTAATCCTCGCAGAATCATCACGCTCTTCTTGTGTTTTGGCTGTCATCATTCATTACGTCACTTATTAGATCATCCTTCAACACTTTCAGTATGTTGTCAGAGAATCTCGCAGAATAATTCGCAGGAATGTCGTTAATTCTCGCAAGAACAATATTCTGGTCCTACATCTTGCCTCTTCTCATGTCTTTTCTGCGAAGAAGGAAAGGTCATGAGAATAAAAATTCCTCAACTGTTCATCTTTCCATTTTATTTTCGCTATGGCATATTTCTACATCCTTCGCTAGATTTATCACACGTATTTTTTCTTCCATTCAATTTCTGACACGTTTTTTTCAACCGTTGCGTTTCATCCGTTCATGTCTTCTCTTCGCATTAAATACATCTATCTTCTCGAGATTCTTCTTCTTCTATAAATACTTCCTTCATTCTTTTCTTTCCTTCTTTTTACCTTCTTCTTCTTAGCTCTGCAAATTTACTATTCTTCCATAAATTCCGGATCTGCTACTGTAGTTTTTCTTCCTCTTTTGATCTTCGATTCTTTTTCAACTCTTTTTCCATTCCCATACTAAAAAATGGCCCCTGTTAGTCGTATAAATCAAGCTACTTTTGAACTTCATCAACATAAACTTCAAGGTCTAGGTTTTAAATTATCTACCATCTCCAATCAATCTCCTAGATCTGAACTTTCTATTAATTTATTTTCTGATCATCCTTCTTCCAACGAGAAAATTATGGTCAAGCTAGGTCAGTTAGAAGCTGGTCTTCCCATTACCCTTTTCAATCCGGAACTTCCCTTATTTTATGAAATTCTCTCGCATAATAAATTTTCACGAGAAATATATCATTTGAGTGGAGATTGTATCCGTCTATTACTTGAGTATGCTACTCGCGGCGCCGGTAAAAAATCTCTATATCCTGAGACCGCAAAGAATCCCAAATTTAAAGACATTCCAATCATTCCTGAAAATTATATTGTGGAGAACTTTTTCACAAATTATGAAGTGATCCCCATGAATAAGGATAGAACTTGTTGGGGTGTCCATCTACAAAAGAAAGATGGCATTGCTGACGAAAAGGTTCTTATGTTGGACATTGACTGGCATCCAGGCAAAAATTCATCCCCTCGCTATTCTAAAGATGATAAATGGTGCAAATTCCCCTTGATGTTAGAGGGTTCTTACATCTCCGGTACTCATAATTTACCTGCGAATCTCGCAAAGTATCAACCATGGATCTTTAATTGGTCTGAAAAAGATTCTGAGGTGTGTTCCCAAATTATTATTATTGATATGTATTCTCGCTGATCATTCCAATTTTTCCAGATTAAAAGAATGAAACTTAGCTACCAGAACACTGGGAATCCCAACATTTATTTTGCTCTTAAGTCCTTCACGGATGAAGTAAGAAATACTCTTTACTCATTCTGAACAATATATTGTTGCCTCTATTTCTTAACTTCATCTGTGTTTTTTGAAGGTTATTGAAGAAATTGAACCCATAAAGCCTGCGAAGACTAAAGGGAAAGCCAAAAGCAAAGACGGTCCTCACAAAGAAAAATTTGTTATTCCTCGCGGAGAAAAATCTACTGTTCCTCCTAAGGGAAAACCCACTGTTCCTCACAAGGAAAAGTCTATTGCTCCTCCTTCAAAAAAGAGAAGAATTCAAATTCCTACACCTTCTTATTCTCAATCTAGTAAGAGTTCTGACGAGAATACTGATGATAATGACAATGACGATGATGCTGGTACTTTCACCGTGAGGGAAAATTTTCAACCTGAGTCTTCTATGACTCAATTATCTCATATATTTGGTAACCCTCGTGGCATTCCTCATGACTTTGGAGATGAAGCTGTTAATGAAACGTGCTTAGCTCTCGCAAAGATTTGCGATGCTACCCTGTTAGTTGACAATGACTCTCTTGAAGGAATTTCCAGATCAATGTCTCCCAGTCTACTGAATTCTCTCAGTATTTTGGTATATTTTTATTCCTTCACTTCTTTCTTTTATTCCGAAATTCTGATTAAATTTGTTTTGACAATGTAGTTGCAGAATAACCTACAACTACACCCTCAATAGAATTAGTAAAAACTCAAGAAGTTCTTGATGATGAATAACAATTTTCTTATTAATGTTCTCAATTGATCACAAAGAAGTATCTAAATGGAATTAGAATAGTTACAACTTTCTCTATTCTCTTTCCTCAAATATTTTCTAACACTCACTAAAAGAACCTCTCGAGTTTTACATTTGAACTCCTATTTATAGTAAAATTTATACAGCTGTTCATGAGTTACGAAGTATCGTAACTCATGCTCGCACAATTACTCCATCCTCGCAAAACTTCATATTTCTCCGCGCTTCTTCTATCATCGTATCATTTTATAACTTTTTTCTCCTGATACTCGTGAAATATTATCTTGCGATATTCAGTACCTACATCTTGCCTCTTCTCATGTCAATTCTACGAAGAAGAAATGATCGTGAGAACATAACCGTTACTTAGTCTTTTGAAATTTTGAAACGTCTTTTGTAACCGTTCTTTTTTAGTTATTCCCTTATATAACTCCTTTGTACTCTCTTTCTTTTCTTCTTCTTATTTCCGCAATTCTATCTTCTACTCATACTCTCTATCACTATTTTCTCTGCAATTTTTTCTTCTATTGTATCTTCATGAGTTCTCCAAGGTAATTTCCCTCTATCTTTGCGTATTTCATTTGTTCTCCTCTTTAATTTCTGTATGATTTGTTGTCTGATTTTGGTTAATTTCATCAAAATAACTTCTCAGATGAAATCTCAATTAAAGAATCCAAGCCTTAATCCACGAAGAAGAAAATCTGAGAATCAAAAGGTAGTTAAAATACTTTGTCTTCTTTCCTGAACAATATATTGTTGCCTCAGTTTTTAATCTACGTTTTGATTCGCATGTTGACGAAAAACCAAATCCAAGCAAGAGATCTCGAATAACTAAACCCACACCATTAATTCCGATTGATGATTTCCTTCCTGAAGTTGATAAGGAATTTTCCTCTCCTCCTCGTGAAAATGCTTCTTCAAATACTCCTGCCTCTACTCCATTACCTGCTTTTCAATCTCCTATCAATGTCAATTTATCAACACTTCTTCAAGACCAACCTTCTCAAAATATTTCTTCAATTTCTTCAATTGAAAAACAATCCAAGCAAAATATTCCTTCAACTTCTTCTTTAGAAAAACCTGTCTTATCCCCAAATCCTTTGAGTACTATTTCTCCAGACAATTTGCAGCTTGCTCTTATTCCTTCAAATTCTTCTCCTCTTCCTCAAGAAATTCGAGATGGAATCTATTCAACTTTCCGAATGTTATCTGAGGTTTTGACCAATACTTACGAAATCTACTAATGTTCGTTCGCAATATGAATTTTGCGAAGTTCTGATAATTTCGTCAATCCGGACATTTCTTCTTCACGTCAATCCTTGGAAAAGAAATTGAATTACTTCGCCATTCTTTGAAAGCTTCTCAAGCGAATGCGAGGACCTTCGTAAAGAAAATCATCATCTTCGAATAATTCTCTGGACTGTGCGATTCTTCGCAAAAGAAATGATGAACTGAAAGGTATGATTATTATCCTCATATTTTCTCTTTTATTTATTTATATTCTTCCTATGCTTGAAACATCCATTAAAGCCCATTCCCCTTTATACAATCCATCCAGAAATGTAGAAGATTGGTACTTCACCATGAATCAGATGCATCAGAATATCGAACCAAGCATGAAAGCCTCTCAAACCAATTCTCTCATTTATCTGATCTTTACTCGTGTGCTCTTGACAACTCTGATGCTCTTTTTCAAGAGAATACTCAATTAATATATGATCGAAATTTTTTGAATGATGACATATCTCAACTTTTTTCTTCCTTAACCAAAGCTAATTTGAGAATAGAAACCTTATTAGAAGAGAACAAAACCTTATCAAGAGAAATGTTCGTTTTTGAATACAATGATTGTTTCTTAGCAAGAATTAAAGACTCTTCAGAATAAATGTTGCGATCAAGAAAATCTTCTTTCTTTGTTGAAAGGTGAACTTGAGGAATTAAAGAAGTCTTCGTGATCTTTGAAAGAAATTCTTTTGTTGTTGAGAAGAATTCCCTTATTAATAAGAATATAGTCTTGTGTGCTAAGAAGAATCAACTTGAAGAAGATTACTCATCATTAAAAAGTCTTAATGCCAAACTTGCGAAGGATAAAAATTTTCTCCTTTCTAAAGATCAAAAGCTTCAATCTCGACTTAAAGGATTAGTTGGTGATGGTTTTGATAATGCGATGAATCAGATGAAGAACTGTTGTCTATCCTTAACTCAATCTCTTACTTCGCAAAGAGAAGGTAGTCATTAAAATTTGACTGCCTCTGGTACGTCTTTAAATTTCATTATATTCGCAAATTTTATTCTTTGAACTTTGTTTTATTTGCAGAATCTGAGAATCACCTTCGTAATGCAAAAGCTGGATTAGAAGCCTCCTGTTCTGAGCTTCGTAAGAAAAATGCCTTACTTTCTACACGCTTAATCAACTCTCGTGATCGTGCTACTCGGAGATTCAACTATCTTGCTTATTCCAAGGATATCGAAGATACCAATCATCAAAAGGCTATACTTCGTGAAAGCCACCTGAAAGCTCAAGTTTTTGCGAATAACATTCTCTTATCAAGAGGCTTGCCTCCTGTAAAGATTACTCCTCTGAAGATATCTGACGATGAAGTTGCTCATGAGCCTGATAGTGATTTCGATCATGAGAGTGATGATGAAGATCTTGATGATGAGGAAGGATTTATTCCTCAAGGAGATGTCCCTGCTGCATATTCTTCCAAGGATGATATCTCGCAAAAGTCGAAGGATGCTAATGACTCCTCTGATCTTAAATATCCAACACAGAGTGTTGATGAAGCATGATAATATTCCTTGTTCAATTTATCATTGGCTCTCCTTTCTTTCTTTCTTATGAATTCCTTCCCTTTATTACCGTTGGTTTCCTTTTTTGCGAACAATTCTATTTTTTGAGAAGTACATTTGATATTTTACGAAGATAATCTATCCTTTCTTCTTGATATTTTGCGAATATAATTTAACCTTACTTTGACTAAATTTGCCCTTTTTGATCATGTGAAGAGAAATAATATATAACTCACAGATAAAGCTTAATATATCCTTTTCCCCTTATTATTTCTCTTTAAATGATTAAACATTGTTTGAAGTATTAAAATATCTGCCTCAGTTTATCTTGCGAAGTTTCAACCTTTGTAGAAGTATTAGAAGTACCAAATCCATCAAATGAAGAGATATAAGAAGTATTAGAAGTATTCAATCTACCAAATGAATTATTAGAAATACACAATTCCCTTTTTCGTATTAGAAGTACTCGATCCCCCAAATGAAGAGATATAAAAAGTATTAGAAGTATTCAATTCATCAAATGAAGAAATATAAGAAGTATTCGATCGAAGTATAATGATTATTTAACTTTCACCAAATGAAATATCCATTAAAGAAGTATAATTAATATGAGATATTCTTGAAGAATTATAAGAAGTATTCAATCTTTTTGTGAAATATTCAATATATGGAAAAGTATAAAAAGTATGTAATTCTCGTAAACTTTTACGAATATAAACTTATTTGTATTTGATTGTTATCAAAATCGCATCTTTTGTTAAGTCTTCATTAAAATTCTTCAATAATGTTGTCCTTTTTTCCTAGGACTTCTCGTAAAATTCTTCAATGATATTGCCAGAGCTATTCTTCTCTTCAAAATATCTTGATGTATATTCTTGTAAAATTTCTTCAATGATATTGATGTAATAAATTTCATTAATTTATGTGGTCTTATCATGCCTTCCTAAGTAAAGGTCTTATTTTTCCACCTCTTTTGTATTGATTATTTGCGATAATATGACAAGTCTGAACATTCTTGTGAACATACAACCTCGTGACATTATCGTCGTGCGATAAAATCGCAGGACGTTCTTACACTTTCATGCAAAAACCCATTGATCTCATCTTAACTTCTTTGTATAGTATTTTAGCCTCTTCAGGAATTGTTGCGACAATATGACAGGCCTAAATATTCTTGCGAACATGAAGCCCCATGACATTGCCGTCTTGCGATGAAATCGCAGGACGTCTCTACACTTTCATGTAGCGACCCATTGATCTCATCTTAACTTTATTATGTTCTGAGAGTTCTTTATTCTTTTCTTTCTTTCTTTCTTCTTTTTTTTTTTTTTTTTAGAAGGCTCGCAGAACTTCATTTGTTGCACAAATATGACAAGCCTTTATGTTTTCGCAAACAAGAAGCCTCGTGACATTTGCGTCTTATAGCACTTATCAGCTCCCTAATGGAGGGTGCTGCCCTTTATCTTCCCCCTGATTGCCCCTTCAAGGAAGCGTACATCGACCATACAAGGTTAGCTCTTCCCATCCGGTTCTGCCAACAACTTGACTTTTGATCGCAACCTCTTATCCTTTTTGCCTATAGGGC
The DNA here is from genome assembly GCA_023529315.1 of Papaver bracteatum. Lineage (NCBI taxonomy): Eukaryota > Viridiplantae > Streptophyta > Magnoliopsida > Ranunculales > Papaveraceae > Papaver > Papaver bracteatum. The sequence continues at coordinate 646,031 of JAJJWX010002382.1, read as the reverse complement.
TTATAGTTACGAGGTTGCACCCTATGGGGTATCTTTGGGCCAAGTGCATCATTTGCCAAGACTTGTCAAAAATGGCAGATGTGGTTCAACCTCACCCGGCACTCTTGACTCAACCGTGTACCTCGGCGCCTTGATCGTTTTCTGCACTTCTTGGGAAAGACAGTATGCCTTAGTCGCCCAGCCTAAATCTTCTTACACCGCATTTTATATTGCGTAATGTCATTAGATTAGGTGAGAATCCAAGGTGTCTAACCCGGATAGGTACCCCATTATTGGGTTGTACCCCAAAAATTTTACCATGTACTAAGGGCCCTTGGTGGTGTTCCGGTTACCCTTAGCCACGTTATAGGTACCCCCTTAAATGACGTACTTTAGGACTTTGCCTCTTACGAATTATAGCTTCGCGAACTAGGGTGTACGCCACAAAGGTTTGCATGTATAAAATTTTCTGCGGCTCTCTTTCTTTTTTGGAGGCTGATCACAGATTGCGGTCTTTTATTCGCAAATTAATGAAATTTTAATTGGAATATAAATTTTGAAAATTCGTAACTTTTCCCAATTTCCTGCGAGCAAACAATATTCGTAAAAATTTTCATGAGTTTTATGGGTAATACCTTTTCAAATATAGTCTGTTCCAAGGTCTATCGAGCCTCAAACCCATGTCTCTCCCTTCTGGATCCATCAGCCGATAAGCTCCGCTTCCTACAACTTCTTTAATAACATATGGTCCATCCCATTTTGGTGCTAATTTCCTCCATTTTCTTTTTGATATTTAGGTGTTTCTCGCATGACCAAATCACCTGGTTTATATTCACGTTCAATGACTCTCTTGTTGTATTCTCGAGCTAATCGTTCTTGATAAATCCTCATATGGTGCAACACCTTTTCTCTTTTTTCTTCCAAATCATCCAATTCTCGTAATATTACTCCCGCACTTAAATTTCTTTCCCAAGCTTCTTTCTTTGTTGTTGGAATTACAACCTCTGTGGGTAATACTGCTTCTACTCCATATGTTAGACAATAAGGAGACATTCCAGTTGCTTCTCTTCTAGTTGTATTGTATGCCCAAACTGCGCTAGGTACTTGCTCGCACCATCCTTTGAGATGTCCTTCTAATTTCTTTTTGATTGTATCTGCGATTGTTTTATTTGTTGCTTCAGCTTGTCCATTATCTTGTGGATATAACGGGGTTGACTTCCCACATTTTATTCTAAAAGCACTGAGTAACATCTCTATATTATACCCCTCAAATTGTTTCCCATTATCAGATACTAGTTGTCTTTGGAACCCCTGCACTGCAAATGAGGTTATCAAATATAAACGTAAAAACATCTTTATCACGAATATGCTGTACTGCTTTTACTTCTTCGAGCTTCGTGAAATAATCTGTTGCAACTATCAAGTATCGCCTTTGTCCAGATCCAGGTATAAATGGTCCAACAATATCCACCCCCCATTTACCAAAAGGCCAGCAGCTTGTTGAAGAAGTTAATGTAGCCCCTGGTGCATGAATTCTTTTACCATGTCGTTGGCATTCCTTGCATCTTGGTACGAACAATTTTGCGTCTGTATGCATATAAGGCCAGTAATATCCTTGTATCTTTGCTCTATATGCTAGAGATCTTCCCCCACTATGATTGCCAGCTTCTCCTCCATGTAACATCTTCAATATCTTTTCTCCTTCTTCGCGAGTTAAGCACCTGAGAGGTGGTCCACTAAAAGATTTCCTGTATAAAATTCCTTCTCGCAACTCATAGTTTGTTGCACGACTCTTTAGTTTATGTGCTTCTAGTCTGTTCCTGGATGTTTCTCCTGTTGCGAGGTATTCATGAATTTCTTTTCTCCAATCTGCTATGTTGTTTGATAATTCTCTTTCTACTTCCATCGCAACAGCTTCTTCAATTTTTTTCTCTTTGTCCACTGATGGGTTTTGAATTGTTTGTATTTGGATATTTCTTGTATTTGGATTTGTCATCATGCTTGGAATAAATGCAAAAGCATCTACGAGACGGTTATATTTTCTTGATATATGTCTCCATTTTAATTTTGGTATCTTCGCAGATAATTCCTCAACGAGTTTCTTGTATTTCTTCAAAGAAGATTCATTTGTGGTATATTCCCCTTTAATTTGACAAATCACTAATTGTGAATCACTTGTTATCCTTATACTTTCAAGCTTCTTTTCCATTGCGATCTTTAATGCATGCACTACAGCTTCGTACTCTGTTTCGTTGTTCGTGGATGCAAATTCTAGTCTGAATGAGAATGATTTTCTTTCTCCTTCTGGTGAAATCAAAATGACTCCAATCCCATTTCCCTCACTATTGGATGATCCATCCACCAGAATTTCCCATCCATCAGGCCCTGTTAACAAGTCTTTTGGATTTCCAAATTCTTCTTCAACATCCATCATTTCCTCTACTGCTTCATCTTCTTCCAAAGGAAATTCTGCCAAAAAATCTGCGACAACTTGTGATTTTTGCGATGACAACACTTCGTATTTTATCTTGTAATGGTTTACTTGTGCATTCCACCTTTCTATTATTCCTGACCTTTTTATGTTCTTCATGACTGATTCAATTGGGACTTTGGTTACCACTTTTATTACATGTGCTTGAAAGTATATTTGCAACTTGAATGATGCATAAACCAAGGCTAAGATTAACTTCTCCATTTTAGAATAGTTCCTTTCTGCTGCATTAAAGGTTTTACTAATGTAGTAAATGGGCCTTTCTACTCCTGCGTCTACTCGTAACAGAACTGCACTTAGAGCATATGGAGTTGTTGCGAGGTATACCAATAATTCTTCGTTTTTCTCTGGTTTCTGTAGTATAGATGTATTTGCGAGGTATTCTTTGATTCCTTGAAAAGCTTTTTCACATTCATCAGTCCATTTGAATTTTGCTCCCTTCTTAAGTATGTTGAAAAAATTCTTGCACTTATCTGACATTCGTGAAATAAATCTCCCAAGTGAAGCCAAGAGTTCATTTAGTTTTTGTACTTCTTTTACCGTTGCAGGTGTTGGCATGTCACGAACTGCTTGGAATTTTTCTGGATCAACTTGTATTCCCTCCTTCGATACTATGTATCCCAAGAACTTTCCAGATGAAACCCCAATTATACATTTCTCAGGATTTAATTTGATGTTGAACTTTCTCATTTGCTCAAATATTTCCTTCAAATCTTGCACATGGTCTTTAGCTTCCTTGCTTTTTATCAACATATCATCTACATATACCTCCAAAGTTTTATGTATCCACTTCGCGAACACTTTTTCAACCATACGTTGATATGTAGCACCCGCATTCCGCAAACCAAATGGCATCTTCACATAACAATACAAACCCCTTGGAGCAAAAAAGGCAGTATGTTCTTGATCTTCTTCTGCGAGTGATATTTGATTATACCCTTTATATCCATCAAGTGAAGTGACTCTATCATGACCTGCATCTGATTCCACCATTTGTGGTATATCTGGTAATGGAAAACTATCTTTGGGACATGCCTTGTTTAGATCAGTGAAATCTATGCAAATTCTTATTCCTTTATTCTTTTTCGGAACAATGACCATATTCGCAATCCATTCTGGATATTTTGCTTCCCTTATAATCCCTGCATCCAACATCTTTTGTAATTCTTCTTCTATCTGTACATGATAATTTTGTGATATCTTCCTTATTCTTTGTTTGAATGGTCTTACATTTTTATCTATATTCAATCTATGACATGCCACTGATGGATCAATTCCTGGTATCTCATCTATACTTCCTGCGAAGATATCTTTATATTCTCGCAAAAGATCAGTAGTCCTTTTTTCTTCTTCTTCATCCATCTTAGTTCCAATTCGTAAGAATAAAGGATCTTCTTTACTTCCAATATTTATTTCTTTGGTTGGTTCAGCTGCAACATAGCTTGGACTTTGCTCCCCCATAGGTGTTGGTTCTTTAATTATTTTTGCTGGTTCCCCTTCTTTTTCTGGAATTTCATTTGGTATACCTCTCCCTTCCTTTTCTCTTATTGTATACACTCGGAATTCTTCTTCTTTTCTTGTTTCCTTCGCAAGTTTCCTACGAAGTTGTTTCTTTCTTGCTCTTCCTCCGCATTGTGTTACTTCAATTTGATAACAAAATTTTGCACTATCAAGATCTCCTTTTATTTCTTGAATTCCATTTGGTGTAGGAAATTTGATTTTTTGATGTAATGTTGAAGCAACAGCTTTGATCGCATGAATCCATGGCCTTCCTATCAGCATGTTATATGGAGATTCCATATCTATCACACACAATATTACATGCATTTCGATTTCTCCTAGTAATACCCGCAGCACGATTTCTCCTTTAGATTTTGTTGTAGATTTCCCTAATCCATGAATAAGATACTTTGAATTTATGATTTCTTCATCTCTAATTCCCATCCCCTTAAGTGCATGATAGAATATAATATTAACAGAACTCCTGTATCAACCAAAATTCGGTTTAATTTCCATTTTTCTTGACTTTCTTATCTTCTAGCATGATTGGCAATGTGATCACCAATGGTGAAGTGTGGTTCAAGTCTTCATTTGGAATTTCTGCTACTGAAAATGTGATTTTCTGCTTTTCCCATTCTTCTAAAGTTGTCATCTTTTCTTCCTCCATGATCTTTCTTCCTCTACAATCTCGCTTGTATATTTTTCCCTTCATATTACTATGAAATTCCGCAATCATTGTCTCTGTGATCATATTACATTCTTCTTTTTTGCCATCTCCATCTACTGACTTCATTAGATCTTCAAATTTTCCACAATTCCCTCAAATTTAGGCTACCACAATTCTCAAGTCCCTGTTTCTAGCGCCAATTATGTAGTTGCAGAATAACCTACAACTACACCCTCAATAGAATTAGTAAAAACTCAAGAAGTTCTTGATGATGAATAACAATTTTCTTATTAATGTTCTCAATTGATCACAAAGAAGTATCTAAATGGAATTAGAATAGTTACAACTTTCTCTATTCTCTTTCCTCAAATATTTTCTAACACTCACTAAAAGAACCTCTCGAATTTTACATTTGAACTCCTATTTATAGTAAAATTTATACAGATGTTCATGAGTTACGAAGTATCGTAACTCATGCTCGCACAATTACTCCATCCTCGCAAAACTTCATATTTCTCCGCGCTTCTTCTATCATCGTATCATTTTATAACTCTTTTCTCCTGATACTCGTGAAATATTATCTTGCGATATTCAGTACCTACAGACAAACCTAACCATTTCTTCGTAGACTGGTAGATATTTTTTTGCCGTTGCATCAGACTTGGAGAGGAGGTGTGCATCTTTTCGCACGAAGAATGCCGTTCTTCACAAGAAAAATATGGATTTGGAATCTGAGTCCGCTAGTCTTCGCGGGCAATTGGAATCTGGGTCAACTGACCTTCAAGAAAAAATCAAGCAGTTGGAAACGGATCTAACCTTTTCGCGAGAAATGGTCGCAAGCCTCCAAGATGCGAATGATCATCTTTATGGTAAGAAATCTTTCTATTTATTTTTACCCTTGTATTCCTTTGTATTTTGTTCTTATTATTCTTCCTGGCAGATGTTTATGGCCTTTCTGACGAAGTTGTATTCCTTTGTTATTTTCCAAACCCAATAGATGATGATACACTTCTCAATCGCCTTAATGAATCCTTAGTTAGTTATTCAAATGAACATATTAACTCTCTTTCTATAGATGATCTTAGATCCTAATTTTATCTTTTAGCAATTGATCATAGATCTAGCTTGAAAGCGGCCAATGCATCCAAGCGTCAATATCTTAATTCTAAAGAAGAAATCAAGATTCTAAGATCCCAAAAAAGTGATCTTGTAGATGAAAGGGATCGCATATCTAGACAGGGAGCACAAACCTTAGCGGATTTTCATAAAACCCTTCTTGAAGTCCAAATTCACAGAGATAAACTTATCCGCGAGAGAGATGATCTTGTTAAAAGAGAAAACCAAATCCGTTCCCATCTTCTTATTAATGATGATAATGAATTTTCTTGGGCAGCGAAAGTTCTTGATAATGCCAGGAATAATCTAGGTGTAGATGTTAGTCTTCATGCTGAACAAGCAGCTTTGATTAAATATATGATCACTGAAAGAGAAGATTGTTTATTGTTCCTTCTTAATATCTTCTTGTCTCTTATATATTTCTATCAAATCTCTGATATGTTATTATATACCCGCAGAATCTGAGAAGAGATATTCTACCAGAGTTGAGGAACTTGATGCTGAAAAAGAAAAGCTCGCGAAAGATCTTGCTTCTCGCAATGAAAAATTTTCAAGGTTGAAAGAGCAACTAAAAATTTCTACTGCGAATTTTAGCAATGCTCTTGTTGTCGTTCGCAATGATTCTATCAAGAAGGTCTGCGATGCTCATAATATTTCTTATTCTTTGTATCCTTTCCTCATGGAAGAAATACCAGCGAACACTCCCAACCTAATTATCTCTGATAGTGAAGTTAAAGAATTTAGTGGAGATGATAATGAAGATGAAGAACAAGAAAAATCTGGTGAAAACGACGATGAATCGAAGTAGTCTTGTTTTCCTCTTTTAGTCCTTTTTATAAAATTTGTAAACTTATCTCTTTTTTCTTGCGGATTTTTCCAGTTTTAAATACTCATTGGTGTATAGATTCCCCTTGCTTATATCTGTGTACATTAGAAAACAATTTCTTTTTGCAATATGGTTAATATAATCACCAATCTTTAACTATCTACACAGATTTATCATATAATGATGATGAATAACAATGTTATTATTTTATGCATTCCCATACTTGCCTATGTTATTCATCTGCAATATGAAGAATTTAGTATAATAACATCCAGAATTATTGCCATAATCTCACGTCTATTCTGTGTTTTCTGATAGTCTTTAGTGTGGTCTTATTTTTCCTTCCTAATTAAAGGTCTTATCTCGCCACGTTTTATCTTTGCGACAAAATCGCAGGACGTCCTTACATCTACATGTATCAACCCATTGATCTTGCCTTAACTTGATTCTTTCAATATTCTGCGATAATATGACAAGTCTAAGTTCCCTTGCGAGAACAAAGTCTCATGACATTGCCGTCTTGCGATGAAATCGCAGGACGTCTTTACACTTTCATGTAATAACCCATTGATCTCATCTTAACTTTTTCTCATGGCTTGTTGCCTCTGTAGAATATTTTTCACGCGAAAATATGACAGGCCTAAATGTTCTTGCGAATCATAAAGCCTCATGACATTTCCGTCTTAAGACACTTATCAGCTCCCTAATGGAGGGTGCCGCCCTTATTTCCCCCTGGTTGCCCCTTCAAGGAGACGTACTTCTGCCATACAAGACTAGCTCCTCCCATTCAGTCCTAGCAACAACCAGTTGTTTTCACAGCCTCTTATCCTTTATGCCTATATGGCTTATAGTTACGATACTGCACCCTAAGTGGGGTTTTCTTCAGGCCGAGTGCATCATAGCCAAGACTTTCCAAGAATGGCCAGGGTAGTTTCATACGCCCCGGGCACCCTTGGATCAACCGTGTACCTCAACGCCTTGGTCATACTCTGCACTCCTTAGGAGAGACTCTCAGTCTTCCAACCAGGGTATAACCTTATATAGTTGGAAATCCAAGTTACCTCTCCTGAATATGTTTTCTAACCCCAATCTCCATGACTCAAGTTCCAGCAGCGGTATAACCTTTTGCTGAATCATGCAAAGAGATGCCCCCTAATATGACGTACTTTAGGTCTTACATTTGCCTCTTGCGAAATTTTATTCGCGAACTAGGGTGTACGCCATAAAGTTTCATCCCATTCTTGTGTCTCTTTTGCGAATATCGCAATGTCTTATGCTTTTGCCTTTAAATTCTTATATGATCTTTCAATGTCATCTTTTTCTTTCAACAAGAAGTACATATCTTGAAAATGAATAAAATTTTCTTCAATAAACTATCCATATGTTTTCTAAAATTCTCAAACTGAGATTTTTACCTTTTCTACTTACTACTCTCTGCTTCATTTGCGAGGCGCTCGCCAGTCAGTTCATTTCTGCATACACAAATCTTACATCATTTCATCTTCTCGCCTTTCTATCGCATCCACCATAAACCTTTCACTTCTTTGATGTTGTTTAACGTTGTTTCTCCAGTTTTTGTTCATCGCAATTCTTTGCTCGCAGGATTCAACGTCCATTTCGTAACATTTCTTACCTTCAGTCCAATCTCCTTGTATCATTCCAACACCATGGGAATGGGGAATCTAATGCACTGGTGAAAGGTCGATGCCACACCTAGTATCCCATGTAACCAAGGTCTCCCAATCAAAGCATTGTAATGAGATTCTATATAAACCACGCCGAACTGAATTTTAGAAGATATCCCTTTTAATGGAATTATCATGGTAATCTCCCCTTTGGGTTTGTTTGTTGTTCCATTAAAACCATAAATTTTATATGTTGACGGGATCAAATCTTCATCTCTTCCTCCCATTGTACGATAAGTGTGATAAAAAAAAATCCACTAAGCTTCCAGTGTCAATCAAAATTCTATCAATAGCCCATGAACCATTTGCTTCATCATCTTTATCTTCTTCTTCATCCTCTTCTTCTTCTTTGTACCTTGGATTTATTTCTAATCTCACTACTAATGGATTATCATGCGTTTTACCTGGCTCAGGTGCTTCTTGTGCAGTGAAAGAAATAATCTGCTTTTGCCACTCCTCTAATGGCGAGACTCTCGCAATGTTCATTATCTCTTTTCCATCCATGTCTCTCACAAAGACTCTGCTTAGAACATTGTCATGGAAATCCTCTATTGTTTTATAAGAATGTACAATGGAATTACAGAATAGATTCTTTGCTTTAGCCCCCACTTCGATGACAAATGTTTCTGCTCCGCTGAGGTTGTGGATGTCCTGTCAGAAAAAGATTTAACTTTCCCTTCTCAATCATCCTCAAAATTATTCTCTTTACATTCCTGCAATCATTTATTGAATGGCCATGAAAATGACGATAAGGGCAAAATTTTTGATTTCGGTTATTTAGATGTGGCTCTTTCCCATATTCCAGGGTGATGGTATATTTTCCATTAAAATAATATCCTCCCAAATTTTATCAATACTAGCATTTAGAGGTGGCATTTTAATTTCTTCCCATATTATCCTCTGGCTTCCTTACCCTCTAAAATAATTTTGCCTTTGTCCTTCATAAGTTTCCTGAGGCTGATCAAGTCTTTGGATTTTATTGTTTCCACCACGATTGTAATAACTCCTTTCTCTTTCAAATTCTTCTTGATCTCGACTTCCCATAGCTACTAATTTCTGTTGATTATCAGTCACCATCTTTTCTTGTTGTGGCTGCGAGGTACTCGCCACCGTGTTGATTATCTTAGGAAGTAAACTTCAATTTGCTTCTATTGAACTAGTGTTCGCGATTGGATATGATTCCATCTCACTTTGCTTCTCCTTCAGGGCAATATACTCTTCTTGTAATTCTCGCAGCTCAGTCATTGTGATTGTATTTTTGATTATGAAAATTTGGATATACAACAGATTGGTTGCGAACATAGCATTGATGAAAGATAAAATGAGATATCTCTGGTCTACTCTACCAGCCATCTCGCTACACATCGTTTTCCATCTTAATGTCAAATGCTTCAAACTCTCGCCAACTCTCTGTTTCAACCCAAATACATCTTCGATCCCAGGTCGCGAAGAATTGTTACTTATATATGCTCCCAAGAAGGTAGTCTGTAAATGAGTGAAAGAAGTTATTGTGTTCTTGGGTAAACCCTCAAACTACTTTAGCGCCTCACCAGTTAAGCTGGATGCGAAATATTTACACAGTACATCATCATGGTTTTCCCATTGTAGCATACATCTAACATAGGCTTTGATATGCTGAACAACACATGTAGTTCCATCAAAAATACTAGTTAACGCTGGAAAATTGCATTTTGGAGGTAAAATTGCATTTTGGAGGTATTCCACCTAATTGTACTGCTTGAGTAAATGGAGTTTTCGCAGATTCTTCAATGGCCTCATCAAGTTGTCTTCTGCCTCCTTCTCTTCTACTATTTAATATTCCTCTCATTTCTGCCAATTCTCTCAAGATTTGCTCATTTCCACCTGAATCTTGCTCTATTGGTCTTTTCAACGCAGCCTCCCTTTTTATGTGCTCATGTCTTTCTTGTCTTGCGATATTTTCTACTTCTTCTTTAGTGTCTTCATTCTGCCTTCTTCTGCAGTTTTCTTCTTCACCTTCCTCTTGAACTCGCAACGGATTGTTCCTTCCATTTTCTTCTCTAACATTTTCTTCATTTCTCACCACCTCTCTTCGCTGTCTTTCTATTCTCCTTTGTATTCTATCATACTCTTCATTGATATTATCATTATTACGGTTTCTTGCACGTCTCCTTTCTCGATTGTCATGATTATTTTGACGTATTGCTTCTTAAAATTCTTGTTCTTATACTTTTGCTCTTAATCTCTCTCTCGCAAGCTAAACGTGCTTGTTCAGCATAATGTCTCCTAATTTCTTCCTCTATTATTCTTCAATTTCTTTGAATTTCTCGCTCATGTATTATTCTCCTTTCTTCTTCTCGATTTTCTTCACCATCTCGATTATTTCTACCTTATTGATTTATATTATCATGTCTTGCGGGAGTGTTATTGCGAGGAACATAACAATCATTTGCTATTTCCTCTCCTCCATAATGTTGTTCCTCACTTGGATTCTACATTTCTTCATGAATATTTTCACCGACATTCCTTATTGGAGAATTTCGCCTTACTCCTTCTCTAAACGACTGTGAACTTGATCTTGCAGTACTTCTTGATCTTCTTCTTTGTAATCTAAACTTCTTCATTCTTAACTCGTGATTTTGCCTTGTTAGATTCACACGCTCTTCAGCCGCCAACCTTCTTTCTTCTTGTTCTCTTTGTCTTAATTCCTCCAATGTTTTATTTGCATCATCTTCATGAATTAATCATTCATCTACCGTGTAATTTCTATCTTCCCGCCTTTCATTTCTTAATTGTCGATTTTATGTTTCTTCCATTGAATCCGATCGCTAAGTATTCACACTCACTCTATCATAATCTACAGCTCTATCTTGTATGGGCGTTTGCTGATTTGGCTGTTGAACCTGATTTTCTCCATTGTTCCTTGTTCTGTGTCTTCTTGTCCTCAATCTTGAAGATTTTCTCATTTCATTTGTCTCTTCTCCTGCAAGTCTTTTATTTCTTCTTACTATCGTTGGTGGTTCTGATGTGTTTCTTCTTCTTATATCCATTAGCTTTAATGCATTACTGAAAATTGCTTAAAATCTTCCACCAATTACTCCTGCTCTCTTCCAACCACAATGTCAATTTTTACTTTTTCTTTTTCAAACAATCAACAATTCGTCCCTGTTTCGGGCGCCAAAATGTAGTTGCAGGAAATCCTACACTACACCCTTAGTAAGAATTCACAAAGATTAAGACATCATTTGAAGATAAAGAATAATATTTTTATTAAGTTGATCTAGAAAGAATTATAGGAAATATAAGAAATCAAGAATACAACCGCCTTTTCTAAGTTTTTTTATCTCCTCAAGACTTTCTCATCACTCAAAAATTATCTCTCTTTCTCAAATCTATTGGTCCTCTATATATAGGGTAGTTACATAGTGGATGACAGCTAAGCTGTCCTTTAATTTCGGATTTGGCCCGTGAGATATTCCCAACAGCTATAATATCAACTCTCGCAAGTACTTTAATCCTCGCAGAATCATCACGCTCTTCTCGTGTTTTGGCTGTCATCATTCATTACGTCACTTATTATATCATCCTTCAACACTTTCAGTATGTTGTTAGAGAATCTCGCAGAATAACTCGCAGGAATGTCGTTAATTCTCGCAAGAACAATATAGTGGTGATATTCTGGTCCTACAACAATGAAAGCTGTTGAACAAGTTCTTCGTAGGCACAAGTGTAATGTGTTTCGTTGGTATGAATCGAGTGAAGATGGACAGTGAGTAGATGAAGAGAAGGAGTTGTTGCAGTGACCATAGTTGGACGGACTGAAGTTTGGGTTAACGTATGTCTGAGCAATAGCCGAGATATAGAACGATGGTGCAGTGCTGCTGCTATTTGCTGTATCAAGGCAGTGGAGATGTACGTTGAGTTTCTACAATCGGTGTCCAGGACAACTGACATAGATAGAAGCGTTAATGGGTTGGAATTTGGAGCTGGTGAGACAACAAGTTTCTACAGTACAGGATTGGCAGCAAAGCGAAGGTCAGGGAAGCAATGATGTGAACTGAGTTTGTCGCTGGAGTTTACATTGAAAGCTCGTGAGAAAAATTGAGCAAGATAGGTACTGATCGAGAGAAGTTGTCTCATAAATTCGACGGAGGAAAGTGTTTTTGCGACATGAATGGTGATTCATCCATCTCGAGTTCATGTTTGTGAGCCTGTGCAATCGATGGAGCAGTACTTTTGACAGTGGAGGATTTTACAACCTCAGGATGAAGTGTTGGTGAATGGAGTATGGATGGGTCTGATGGAATCGGCGCAGTGGCCTGAGCTTGATATTTTGCCGGTGAATGAAAGTGATGCATATAAGGACAGATAAAGAAGTAGGATGCTTGGGTGTTGTTAGTCGAATGTAGGAAAGAGTCTAGATCTCGGTGTTACATGTGGACTGGGCCTGGAAACTCTGTTAGAACTGAATGGTTGGACCTCTCCAACAGCAACTATATAAATTCAATCGAGGGGTTCCGACAAGAGGGAAAAAAAGAGACAGAAGAAAAGGGGGAGGGGGTTCACGGATTTTTTTTTAGCATTAGGTTTGTCTCTGTTCGTGACAGACAGAGAGGATAAGGGAACTTGGAGCCGTCGTCGAAGTTTGCACCAACAACAAGAGAAGAAGAGGAGGACGATTAATATCGGTTTAATTTTTCTTTCTTTTGTTATCTATTTGAATGGGTTTTAAGAAACCCATAATCATGTATTGCTAGACTTTTTATAATTAGGGTTTATTGTTGAAACCACTTGGGGTATTAGGAGATTCTAATTGATTGATTGAGCGAAAGGCCATTATGAATTGAATGTGATTAATTCTTCATATTGTTTATCGATTTATCGAAATATGAGTTGTCGCTTCACCGGTTTTGTAGAACCCTTGTGTATAATTGTTAGGATTACAAATATATTTGTCTCATTGTCTGATATTCCATGCTTGGTTAATTACTTTGATGGGGTATGTTTAGAATAGTCAGGTATTATTTGTGAACATATATTTAGTTTCGTATAATTTTCTCACTAATATAATTTGATGGTGCATGCTTGGATTTAATATTTTAATGTGCCATGCTTAGGGTGTCCCAGTGATATTTGCGACTCTAATACATATAATAGGTGATGTCGATAGAACAAAGGATAAATAATTATTCATGAGTTATGTTTCATTTCAGTAATTGAATAGGAATAGTGGTGGATACGATAAACCCTGGTTATTGATACTCCCGGTGCACTTATATTATTAGTTTAATTTTATTATTTCGTTTTTTGATTATAAAAATCCAAAAAATCATTTGTTGTTAGTTTTATTAGAGATATTGATTACAGTATTTCCACCGCTCCTCGTGGGAACGACCCGTACTTGCCTCTGTCTACTAATTAGATACCGTGCGATTGCGGTTATTATAATATAGGCATCTCCGGATCCTATCAATTCTTTACGCCGCTGCCGGGGAGCGGTTGTGGAATATTTTAATTGATATTTTGTACTTATTTTTTATTTTTTATTTTTTGTACATAGCTTATTTTTTCTTTTATTTTTATATTTTGTTTTAGTTCTTTTTACGTAGCTTATTTGATTTTTCTTAGGTACCTTAGTCTGAAGAGCGGCGATTGGAGTCAACAACAGGCCTTAAGTAAGTACTTGATATTCTCACAAAGCTTTTGCAAGGTGAGTTATTGGGTAAATTTTACTTTGTATTATGGTTTCCAGCGAGTTGACTTCTTTTATAGCTTTTTGGAGTCTTACTAACAGAGCTGAGACAGATGAGTCATCTGATATTTCACATGAGGAGTATGCATATGCACCTTCTAATTATCAAGAACTTATCGAGTGTGTAAATAATGATTGGAATTATTCTCACAGGTATGATCATTCCGGACCTTGTGAAGGTTATGATCATTACCAACCTTACTCTGGTTATGAGCAACAATTTGTTGATTCCAATTATTATTCACACATTTTTCCGTCACAGTATGAGAGAGATGATCAATCTTACTGTGACCCATCGGCATCACAACTATCTTTGCTAGAACGCCTCAATATTGAAATTGTTGAACAAACCAAAGCTAGTGAGTTATTTTTTGCCTAGCTTAGTAAAAGCCAGGCTTCTACTGTTGAACTTGCTGAACAAACTGATTTATCGATTGCTCAACTAACGCAGTCGGTAGAAGGTTGTGGTCTTACAGTGGAGACAAGTTTTAATTTTTCTAATACTCTTGATATTTATGATGAAACCGCTTTAACTAATGAATCAATGTGTATAGAGAATGATGATGAACTTGATAGTTGTGATCATATGAATAGAGACATTGTCATACCAAGTGAAGGTGGTGTATTAGTCCAACTCCTGATCGTGTTAATGATCACTCGCCTATTCAAAAGGATGAGTATAGGATTGAGGACACCATTTTTTTAGACGGTGTGACATATCAGTGCTATAACAATGATGCTTATGAAGAATGTGTTAATTTCGAAGAGACCGTAGTTAAGTCTAACGACTTAGAGACATTACACTCTATCTATAAGGTTTATTTTAATCATCTTTATTGTAATATTCCTATTGATTCCCAGGTTGATGATGTTTATGATGATGATTTAGTACAGGGTTACAAACCTAGTGGAGAAGTTAATATACCTAGAATTGTTAGCACAACTTTTCAGAAGATTCCTAATTTTGGATTAGAACTACGTGCTTCTCCATTATTACTAGATTATTTTGCATCTCGTGACTTCTCTTTGCCTTTGCATGACTCCCATATCGTTTCAGTTCTTAGCTCTAGCGAACCCTTTAACTCGGTTATTTTTGATCAAAATGATACATCCTTTGCAAAAACCAAGTTTAGGGGTAGCTCTTTCCTTTTGATAATCTCTATATCTTTACGTTGCTTCAGCGAGGATTTTAGGTTGTCATCGGTTGTATATATTGCGCTCTGGGTTGATCCCCAAATATTTAGGTTGTTGATATATGGAGAATCTTGTATGTATATTCCAGTAGGTAATTCTATTTTCTTATTTTATTTTTATTTGTTTATTTTCGCATATTATTAATTTCCCATCTTCAATTTTACGTTGGATGACTCAATTACATTGAGGACAATGTAATGTTTAAGTGTGGGGGAGTGGTTAACTTTTTACTTTTCTTTTGTAGGAATTTTCTTGCATATTATGACCAGCTGTGTAGCGGGTCTCTTTAAAAAAAAGGATGATCAGTTGTGTAGCGGATCTAAAAAAAAAAACTATGATTGTTAGGGTTATGACCAGCTGTGTAACGGGTCTTTTCTTTTTCGTTGCATGTTATGATCAGCTGTGTAGCGGGTCTAAAAAAAAAATTGTGTCGCGGGTCTTGTGTATGGCATTTGCCATGACCAGCTGTGTAGCGGGTCTAACTCTCTCTTATTATATGACCAGCTGTGTAGCGGGTCTTCTTCTATTTTGAACGAGGACTAGCAAAATATAAGTGTGGGGGTCTTGATAAGCACATAAGTGCTACATTTTATACCCATATTTATATTATCTAGGTCTCGATATTTTAGCTAATAACACTCTTTTAGTGTTTTTGCAGAAACTACAAGGAAATCTATTCACCCGGGAAGAAAACGGCTAAATAAGGAGCTAGAATATCGTTTACAACGAAATCAGCCAAAGGCCAACTCAAGGCATTAAAGAGACAGGGCTTAATTAACATTTTCATGCCTTA
This sequence comes from Papaver bracteatum, assembly GCA_023529315.1. Classification (NCBI taxonomy): domain Eukaryota; kingdom Viridiplantae; phylum Streptophyta; class Magnoliopsida; order Ranunculales; family Papaveraceae; genus Papaver; species Papaver bracteatum. The sequence goes on along the minus strand of JAJJWX010002382.1, from coordinate 630,049 downwards.
ATTATTGCTTATGTTGGTCCGAGCAGATACAAGGAGATAAAGAGTTATCTTTTACAAGCAGGAACGTCAATCCCCACTAGTGGTCATTTGCTGTGAGGTGTTGGCTAAAGGAATCACAAGAAAGCAGTGGAACTTCTTGGTTCTGTGGGCTAACCAGCTGAAGGGGTTAAAGACACCACTGGCTGGTGATAAAACAAACAGCAACTTCGTTTCTATCTAATAAAGAGAAATGGGTTTTGGTTTTCTAAAACAGCAAGGAAAGAAGTAAAATGTTGCTGCTGAGTTCGGGGTTCATACTCGGCCTGAAATCGAGTAAAATCAGGTCGAAGAGTTGTTGTTACTGCCATGGTTGTGTCGTCGATTCGATGGCTGTGTATAAAGCTCATATATGAATGAAGTTGAGATATAGATGGACCGGGATGAATTGTTTGATGTGGACCTAAGTGGTTCCTATTGGTGGTCGTGTGCCGAGAATTGGTGGGTTTCTGCTTGTAGGCAGTGACGATGAAAGTTGTTGAACAAGTTCTTAGTAGGCACAAGTGTAATGCGTTTCGTTGGTATGAATCGAGTGAAGATGGACAGTGAGTAGATGAAGAGAAAGAGTTGTTGCAGTGACCATAGTTGGGCGGACTGAAGTTTGGGTTAACGCATGTCTGAGCAATAGCCGAGATAGAGAACGATGGTGCAGTGCTGCTACTGTTTTCCATATCAAGGATTGGCAGCAAAGCAAAGGTCAGGGAAGCAACGATGTGAACTGAGTTTGTCTCTGGTTTTTACATTGAAAGCTCGTGAGAAAATTGAGCAATAGAGGTGCTGGTCAAGAGAAGTTGTCTCATTAATATAAATTCGATGGAGGAAAGTGTTGTTGCGACATGAATGGTGATTCAGCCATCTCGAGTTCATGTTTGTGAGCCTGTGCAATCGGTGGAGCAGTACTTTTGGAAGTGGAGGATTTTACAACCTCAGGATGAAGTGTTGGTGAATGGAGTATGGCTGGGTCTGATGGAATCGCGCAGTGGCCTGAGCTTGATGTTTTGCCGGTGAATGAAAGTGATGCATATATGGACAGATAAAGAAGTAGGATGCTGGGGTGTTGTTGGTCGAATGTAAGAAGGAGTATGGATCTCGGTGTTACATGTGGACTAGGCCTGGCAACTCTGTTAGAACTGAATGGTTGGACCTCTCCAACAGCAACTATATAAATTCAATCGAGGGGTTCCGACAAGAGGGAAAAAAAGAGACAGAAGAAAAGGGGGAGGGGGTTCACGGATTTTTTTTAGCATTAGGTTTGTCTCTGTTCGTGACAGACAGAGAGGAGAAGGGAACTTGGAGCCGTCGTCGAAGTTTGCACCAACAACAAGAGAAGAAGAGTGGGACGATTAATATCGGTTTAATTTTTCTTTCTTTTGTTATCTATTTGAATGGGTTTTAAGAAACCCATAATCATGTATTGCTAGACTTTTTATAATTAGGGTTTATTGTTGAAACCACTTGGGGTATTAGGCGATTCTAATTGATTGATTGAGCGAAAGGCCATTATGAATTGAATATGATTAATTCTTCATATTGTTTATCGATTTATCGAAATATGAGTTGTCGCTTCACTTGTTTTGTAGAACCTTTGTGTATAATTGTTAGGATTACAAATATATTTGTCTCATTGTCTGATATTCCATGCTTGGTTAATTACTTTGATGGGGTATGCTTAGAATAGTCAGGTATTATTTGTGAACATATATTTAGTTTCGTATAATTTTCTCACTAATACAATTTGATAGTGCATGCTTGTATTTAATCTTTTGATGTGTCATGCTTAGGGTGTCCCAGTGATATTTGCGACTCTAATACATATAATAGGTGATGTCGATGGAACAAACAATAAATAATTATTCATGAGTTATGTTTCATTTCAGTAATTGAATAGGAATAGTGGTGGATACGATAAACCCTGGTTATCGATACTCCCGGTGCACTTATATTATTAGTTTAATTTTATTATTTCGTTTTCTGATTATAAAAATCCCAAAAACTATTTCTTGTTAGTTTTATTAGAGTTATTGATTACAGTATTTCAACCGCTCCTCTTGGGAAAGACCCGTACTTTACTTTGTCTACTAGTTAGACACCGTGCGATTGCGGTTATTATAATATAGGCATCTCCGGATCCTATCATCTATATAGTTCATAAACCGGTTCAAGTGAATCAAATCGTTTTTGCTTCAATTGTGTCTTGTGTAGTACATAAGATTTCCTTGCAATTGAACAACTCTCTAACTAGTTCATTTGAGTCATTTGAACTAGTTATGGTGAAGAAGAATATGGTTGATATGAAAGTGGTCTTATGGATAACCATTTGGTTAACTATTGTTGAACAAACTAATGTACAAGTTTGGGTACGGTTACACAAACCTAGAAATGTGCATTTCATGTGTTTATAACAAGAAATGTTTTCGATCTAACGGTTGATAAATATTAGCTTGAATCTAATCAGGTTTTCATCTAATGGTGAATATTGAATGTTTTGTTACCAAACTAACATTGATTGTAACCCTGAGTTGAAAGACTATATAAGGGAGAACTCTAGCAACTGGGAAACCTAATACCTACACATTCTGTGTGATACTAGTTATGCTAAGCTAGAGTCGATTCTCCTTTAACCTTTGGTTTCTTCTTCTAAACCAGGTTAACGACATAAAGACTTCATTGGGATTGTGAAGCCAGACCGATACTACTTTTGTAGTTATGTGATCTAATCTTGTTGTTTCTATCGTACGAGTACAATTGTAATAATTGGCTTGAGATTTATTTCTCCGATGGGCAAGATAAAAATTAGTTACAAACATCTTCGTCTCATCGTTTGTGATTCCACAATATCTTTTTTCGCTGCGTCGATTAAGACTATTGTGAGGTGATTGATACTACTAGGTTTTTCTTCATGAATATAAGTCTGGTTTATCAATTGGTTCCTGTTCACCTTTATTTATCAAAAGACAGAACAAAACTAGTAGGTATATTCGTGGGAGACGGATTTATCTATTATTGTAGACTTTTCTGTGTGAGAAGATTTTTTTATTAAAGTCTTCGACTTTGGGTCGTAACAACTCTTAGTTGTGGGTGAGATCAGCTAAGGGAATCAAGTACATAATATACTGCTGGGATCTGAGACGTAGGAGCATAGATGTACCTTGGATCAATGTGAGATTGGTTTGGGTTCGACTACAGTCCAGACCGAAGTTAGTTTGGAATAGGCTAGTGTATGTAGCGGATTAATACATTATATATTCAATCTGGACTAGGTCCCGAGGTTTTTGTGCATTTGTGGTTTCCTCGTTAACAAAATTCTGGTGTCTGTGTTATTTCTTTTCCGCATTATATTTTGTTATATAATTGAAATAATACAGATTGTGTGTTGTTCAATCAATTAGAATATCCGACTTTTTGGTTGTTGATTTAAATTGATTGACACTTGGATATTGGTCTTTGGTACCATCCAAGTTAATCTCTCTTGTATTTAAATTGAGACTCGCAGTTTGCTTGAGTAAGATTTAAATCGAGAGATAGAGATATAAACTCTTGGATGTATTTTTCTATTGATTGAGTCTAACCGTCTAGTTGATTCTCTAGAAAGTATATTGGAGTTTGTCTATACAGATTGCTAAGCAAAATATTGGGTGTGTTTGTTAGACCCCCGTTTTTTCAACCCGGACTTATATTCTCGAAGAACGGCCTAAAATTATCAATCACCTCACAATAATCTTAATCGTATGGTAGCAAAATAAGATATTACGGAATCACAAACGATGAGACGAAGATATTTGTGATTTCTTTTGATCTTGCCCAATCGAAGATATAATCTCAAGACAATTATTCAGTTGAACTCGTATGATATAAAATGGCAAGATCAGATCGCTCAACTACAAGAGAAGTAGCTTCGTCTGGCTTCACAATCCCAATGAAGTCTTAAGTCGTTAACCTACAGGTTCTCGAGAATAAACCTAAGGTTAAAGGAGAATCGACTCTAGAGAAACCAACTAGTATTACACAGGAGGTGTGGGGATTAGTTTTTCCAGTTGCTAGAGTTTCCCTTTTATAGTTTTCAAATCAGGGTTTGCAATCTAAGTTACCTTGGTAACAAAGCATTCGATATTCACCGTTAGATGAAAAACCTGATTCAACCAAGCTAATATCTTTCAACTGTTAGATCGAAACTTAGCTTGTCACACACAAATGAAATGTATTTCATTTAGGTTTGAGTAACCATACCTATACATGTACACTTAGTTGGTTCACAAATAGTTAACCAATGGTTAGCCATATTAACTGTATTTATCTTTCTCATAACTAGTTCAAATGACTTAGAAGAACTAGTTGAAGAGTTGTTCAAATGCTTTGGTCTTTATGCATAGACACAATTGAAACAAAATCGGTTTGATTTGTTTGAATCAATTCATGAACAATATAGCCACGGTTAGCAAAGATTGCATTCCTTATAATTTATTATTTTAAGTTCATGAACTACCGATTTGAGAAATAACCAGCTTGGGTACGCGAATGGGTATGTGTACCTTAGCTACCGGATTTTGAATTGGTTTTAGTTTTCAAACTCAGTAGAATATTTCGGGTAGAAAAGTTCCGCCAGTACGCATACCAAAAGTGACAGGTTTATGAGTTCGTAAACTCCAAACTCAGAAGAATTTTTCGGGGGGAAAATTCTGCCAGTACGCGTACAGGTATGCGTACCCAACCTATCTCCTTCACCAATACCGCATGCATACATATGCACACACTTGGTTTCCAGTACATGTATTTATACACTAATGTGCGAACACACTATATATGCTTATATCCATAGGTGGTAATCTCAACTCTACATTTCAATCATTGAAACATTCTTCTATAATGTTATAGCAATCATTATTCACAAATATCGTCATCAAATCTATTTTCAAGATTGAAACTTCATCATCACTTTCTTCACGGGTAAATATGAAAATGGTTAAAGTGAAAGCTTACCAACACATATTTCGAGAAAAAGATAGGCGAGTAAACGCGGCTCGAAATAGCAAATGTGTATGTATGAAAACTATCATACTTATACGACTTTTGTCTCAAGAGTAGTAAATAGAGTAGACTTTTGAGTGATAGATGAGTTCAAGTCTCCACATACCTTTTAGTCGGATGAAGTTCCACTGGTTCCTTGAGTAGTTCTTCGTCTTTGTAATATAATCGCCATGGAGTCTGGAGATCAACTATAGTTAACTGTCCTAGACCGAGACTAAGCTATAAGTAGTCTAGAAATCAAGACATTAGTTTTGATCACTAACATTGACAAACATGCTTGAGATAGTAACGCATGCGAGTTCGACCGATCAATGCTCTTACAATTGTTGAGCCAATAAGGTGCCCATGTTCAGGTATGGTTACTCATATCTAAATAAAGTCACTTGTCATTTGTATATAACATGCTAAGTTCGATCTAACGGTTAAAATATATTAGATGGAGTCTAATCAGGTTTTCATCTAACGGTGAATATTGAATATTTTGTTACTAAGGTAACATTGATTGCAAACCATGATTTGAAGACTATATAAAGGAGAACTCTAGCAACTGGGAAACCTAATCTCCACACCTCCTGTGTGATAATATTTGCAACTAGAATTGATTCTCCTTTAACCTTTGGTTTTCTCCAAAACCATGTAGGTTAACGACTTAAAGACTTCATTGGGATTGTGAAGCCAGACCCAACTATTTCTCTGTAGTCGCATGTTCTGATCTTGTTGTTTTCTATCGTGATTGAGTATTATATTCTCTAAGATTTGCTCGATATTTATTCTCCGATAGGCAAGATAAAAATTAGTCACAAACATATTTGCCTCATCGTTTGTGATTCCACAATATCTTGTTTCGCTACCATACGATTAAGATTATTGTGAGGTGATTGATATTACTAGGTTGTTCTTCGAGAATATAAGTTCGGTGTATCAATTGGTTCCTATTTACTTTGATTTATCAAAAAACGAAACAAAAACTCTTAGGTATTTCTGTGGGAAACAAATTTATCTATTCAATAGACTTTTCTGTGTGAGACAGATTGGTTTATCAAGTCTTTGACTTTGGGTCATAGCAACTCTTAGTTGTGGGTGAGATCAGCTAAGGGAATCAAGTGCGCAGAGTCCTGCTGGGATCAAGAGGCATAAGGATCGTGATTGTACCTTGATCAGTGTGAGATTGGTTAGGGATCAACTACATTCCAGTCTGAAGTTAACTTATAGTAGGAAAGTGTCTGTAGCAGCTTAATACAATGTGGTGTTCAAATCTTGACTAGGTCCTGGGGGTTTTCTGCATTTGCGGTTTTCTCGATAACAAAATTTCTGGTGTCTGTGCTATTTGTTTTTTCCGCATTATATTTGTTTATATAATTGAAATATCACAGGTTGTGCGTAGTTCAATCAATTAGATAATCCAACCTTTGGTTGTTGATATATATTGATTGACACTTTAACATTGGTCTTTGGTCCCGTTCAAGTTGTTTCTCATAATAATCAGGCTCACGGATTCTATTTGTTTGATTTGTTGATTATATTGATAAATAGAGATATAACTCTGGGATATGTTTCCATTGATTGAGTCTGGCTGTCTAGTTGATTCTCTTGGAATGATATTAGACTTGTCCATACAGATTTCTAAGAGAAATATTGGGTGTGGTTGTTAGACCTCCGCTTTTTCAATTGGTATCAGAACAGGCAAACACGTTTAAGACCATACAAGTCTGTGTTTGTAATGATCTGACTCTATGGATTGTAAAGCCTCAATAAACGCTTCACCAGGTTTTAACTCTGATTTTAGAGAAAGTTTTGAAAAGGTAGTTAATCTCCAGAAGAAGTTGGATGAACAAATCCGGATCAATTCTGATCTTATTGCAGAAATCGCAAAGTATAAGGATTTGAATTCTGTCAAAGTTCCTTTAATGGGTTTGAATAACTCCTTTAATTCTTCTCTGAAGAATTGTCGCAAGTCAAGGGATAAGCGAGGTTTAGGCTATGTGAAACCTGATGTGACTTAGAACTACTCGGATGGGTTTAAAGATGTTAGTCTATGTATGTTATGTGATTCTCGTGGTCATTTTCAACATATATGTACATATTTTAAGAAAATTTTAAAGGTTGCGAGTAATCTTCATAAGAAAGCTGAACAACTGTTTACTTCTCTAAAAAGGTGTAAAAAGCTAACAAGAAATCCCAAAATGGAGAGTAGTGTTAGTATGGGAGCTTTTGCTCTAAAATCAACATCACCCTTTCAATGGTTCCTTGATAGTAGATGTAGCTGACATATGACTGGATTTATTTCGTGATTTGTGAATTCAAGCGACTTTGAAGGAGGTCATGTAACATTCAGAGATGAGAGTTATTGCTACATAAGCAAGAAGGGGACGATCAAACTACCAGGCGTTCCTAAAATCCTTGATGTAGTTTACGTTAAAGGTATGACTGCAAATCTCCTTTCTGTTAGTCAAATTTGTGACAAAGGCAATAAAGTTGTCTTCAATGCAAATGGATGTGACATTATATGCAAAACTAGAAAAGTAATTTTTCAGGGAACTCGTGGTAAAAATAATTGTTATCTTCTTGAAACCCTGTTTAGCAATTGTTGCAATTTTACTAAGGTGGAATCTACACATCTTTGGCATGAGCGTTTTGGTCACATCAATTATCGCCTTCTAACTAAGATCATTAACAAAGAACTTGTTAGAGGCATTCCCAAAATCAATGCAAAGATTTATGGTTTCTGTGGTGCCTGTCAAAAGGGTAAACAAACGAAAGTTCCACATAAATCATTTTGAGATATTATCACTAAATCTCTGCTTGATTTAATTCATATGGATCTCTTCGGCCCTATTCAACAACCTATGGTTGCTGGGAAGAAGTATGCTTTACTTATGGTAAATGACTACACTAGATTCACCTGGGTGGCATTTTTAGCTCATAAAATGAAACCCTTGGTGAATTCAAGATTATTTTTAATACAATCCAGAATGAACAAGGTCTCAAGCTAAAGAAAATTAGAAGCGACCTCGGAACTGAATTCAAGGACACTAAGTTGTTTGAATTTTGTGACAAACTGGGGATTATTCAACAATACTCACCACCCATTACTCCTCAAGCTAATGGAGTTGCATAAAGTAAGAAAAGGAACATTCAGGAAATGGCAAGGGTAATGCTCCATAACAAAAACTTACCGTTATGGTTTTGGGGAGAAGCTTTTTTCACAACATGTTATTTGATCAACCATGTATACCTACGGTTGAAAACCCTAAATACTCCTTATGAATTATGGTACGGTAGGAATCCCAACTTACATTATCTCAGAGTGTTTTGGAGTGTTTGGAAGTAAGTGCTACATTCTAAAATATCGAGAACAGAAAGGGAAATTTGATTCCAAAAGCGATGAAGGTATCTTTATTAGCTATGCATCTGATAGTCGTGGTTTTCGAGTATTTAATCTCAGAACCCAAGTTATGATGGAATTTGCAAATGTCATCATTGATGATCTGAGAAATTTTCGTCATGATAGCTCTCCTGCTGAATTGCCTCCAACTGAGACAGTTGAGAAAGTCATGGAAGTTCCAGAATCAGTTGAAGTTGTTCCTACAGTCACTGATCCTGATACTTCTAGCGACGTGGAGAAGAGCACAGATCAGACCATTTCCGTTGAATAATAAAGAGTTCCTCCGTGACACCTCTGGGTTCAAAGGAATCATGCTACTAACAGTATTATTGGAAGAAAATATTTTACAGCTAAGATAAGAGGACAACTTCAAAAAAAATGAATTTTGGTTGTTATCTTTCGCAAGTTGAACCTAGAAATATTGATGAAGCTCTTAGCGATTCTTTTAGGGTGAATGCAATGCATGAAGCGTTAAATCAATTTCAAAGACAAGATGTATGGGAGTTCGTACCTTGTCCCTTTAATATCAATATTGTTGGTACCAAATGGATATTCAAGAACAAGTCTGATAAATTTGGCACCATTGTCAGAACCAAGGCCAGACTTGTCGCTCAGGGATACTCACAGATTGAAGGTATCGACTTTGATGAAACCTTTGCTCCTGTGGCACGTCTTGAGTCCATTCGGTTACTATTAGTTTTTTTTTTTTTTTCTAAATCAATTATTTTATTAAAAACAAATCAAAAATCCAAATTACAATTACAATTTAAATGAAGAGACAAAGAAAAACTTCCACAAGGAAAAACAATAAACCACTTTTACCCCCTAACAAAATCTGTAGTATATTGTATCAAGCATTTCAATTCTTGGAAAAAAACATGGTCTGCCAAAATGAAAGTGTCTTTCTCCAGCTCCCATATTTGCTCCTCTTTTTGCTACAATATCTGCAGAGAAGTTAACTTCTCTATAACAATGTTCAAATATTATAGAAGCAATTCTTGACTGAACTATTCTCCATCTAGCTCTGAGAAACCAAGAAACTCTACCAACTTCAACTTGCTGCAAAACAGATTTGGAATCAGATCTTATAATAATCTTGGTTAATCCCGATTTCATGGCTAACTCTGTTGCACTTAAAATTGCATAGTTTTCTACAATATAATTTGTTGCAACACCTAAGCCACCACTCAGAGTACCCATTACTTGACAAGTATCATCTCTCACAACTACTCCAAAGACAGCTACACCAGGATTACCAAATGAAGATCCATTACAACAAAATAGAGTGTATCCTGCTGTTGGAGAAAAACAGTAACAAGGTTTAATACTCTGATATTTGCTCCTTCTGATTCCTAGATTAAAAAAGCTTATAGTTTGTTCATCATAGGATTGACACCAATTGTAACCTTTCATTCTCACTCCACCAGCTTTTAAAAGCAGCAACACTTTTCTCTGTATATTCTGTACATTAGGTTTTACTTCTTCAAAGTACTTCTTGTTTTTTTGAAACCAAATCTCCTTTAAAACCACACAAGAAGATGTAATCCAGATCTCCTGAATAAGAGTGCTTTTATTCTTTGTACTCTTCCAAATATCATCAAAAGATTTCGTTTACTATTAGATCATGTTTGTTTCCTTAAGGTTAAGATATTTCAAATGGACATGAAATCTGCGTTCCTAAACGGAAATTTAAAGGAAGAGTCTATGTTGCTCAACCGAAGGGTTTTGAAAACCCCGATTTCCCAGATCATGTCCTTAAGCTTAAAAAGGCATTGTATGGGTTGAAACAAGCACCTCATGCCTAGTTCGAAAAAATGACTACTTCTCTTCCCATGAAAGGTTTTTCGAGAGGTGGAGCTGATAAAACGTTGTTTACCAAGTGGAGTGGGAAAGATGTTGTCATTGCTCAAATTTATGTAGATGATATCATTTATGGATCGACTTCTGAGAAACTTGCAAAATATTTTCAAGTCTCTCTTGGTAAGGAGTTTGAAATGAGCAATGTTGATGAATTAAAATTCTTTTTAGGATTACAGATTCAACAACATAAGGATGGAATTTACTTATCTCAAGAAAAATATGCTAAGGATATTGTAACAAGGTTCGGTCTTGATAAGTCAACTCCAAAACTAACGCATATGCCCACTACTGGTAAACTGCATCGAGATGATAAAGGAGTAAATGTAGATCAAAAGCTTTATCGATCTATCATTTGAAGCCTCTTATATCTTACAGCTGCTAGACCTGATATTGCTTTTGAAAAAGCGGGGGTCTAACAACCTCACCCAATATTTCGATTAGCAATCTGTATGGACAACTCCGAGTTATTTTCTAAAGAATCAACTAGACTCAATCAATAGAAAATACTCAAGGAGTTATTATCTCAATATCTCAATTTGATTTACTCAAGCAAATGTGTTTCGCGAGTCTAATCAAAGAGAGATAACTTGGATGGTACAAAAGACCAATATCCAAGTGTCAATCAATTTAAATCAACAACCAATAAGGTCGGATATTCTAATTGATTGAACAACGCACAACCTGTATTATTTCAATTATATAACAAAATATATTGCGGAAAAGAAATAACACAGACACCAAAATTTTGTTAACGAGGAAACCGCAAATGCAGAAAAACTCAGGCACCTAGTCCAGATTAAACATACACTGTATTAAGCCGCTATAGACACTAGCCTACTCCAAATTAACTTCGGTATGGACTGTAGTTGAACCCCAATCAATCTCACACTGATCCTAGGTACAGTTATGCTCCTACGCCTCTGGTACCAATAGGATACTGTGCACTTGATTCCCTTAGCTGATCTCACCCACAACTAAGAGTTGCTACGACCAAAAGTCGAAGACTTTAGGGAAAAAAATCCGTCTCACACAGAAAAGTCTACAATATAGATAAATTTGTCTCCCACGAATAAACCTATGAGTTTTGTTCCCTCTTTTGATAAATCAAGGTGAACAGGAGCCAATCAATAAAACCAAACTTATATTCCCGAAGAAAAACTCAGTTTTATCAATCACCTCACAATAGTCTTAATCGATGCAGCGAAAAAAAGATATTGTGGAATCACAAATGATGAGACGAAGATGTTTGTGATTACTTTTATATCTTGCCTATCGGAGATAGAAATCTCAATCCAATTATTACAATTGTACTCGCATGATAGAAATAGCAAGATCGGATCACACAACTACAAGAAAGTAGTATCGGTGTGGCTCACAATCCCAATGAAGTCTTTAAGTCGTTAACCTAGTTTTAGAAGAAGAAAACCAAAGGTTAAAGGAGATTCGACTCTAGCTTAGCAAACTAGTATCACAAAGAATGTGTGGGGATTAGGTTTCCCAGTTTCTAGAGTTCTCCCTTATATAGTCTTTTAAATCAGGGTTTGCAATCAATGTTAGCTTAGTAACAAAGTATTTAATATTCACCGTTAGTTGAAAACCTGATTAGATACAATCTAATATCTCTCAACCGTTAGATCGAAAACTTAGCTTGCCATACATACATGTACTTGACGATTTTGGGTTTGTGTAACCATACCTAAACGTGTACAATAGTTTGTTCAGTATTAGTCAACCAAATGGTCAGCCAAATGAAAACTTTCATATCAACCATATTATTTTTCACCATAACTAGTCCAAATGACTCAAATGAACTAGTTAGAGAGTTGTTCAATTGCTATGAGATCTTATTTACTACACAAGACACAATTGAAGCAAAAACGATGTGATTCACTCGAATCGATTCATGAACTATAAAGCCACGATTTGCAATAACATTCCTTAGATAATTTAGATAAGTTCACGAACATCGTTTTTAGACATAACCACTCAAGTTCGCGGACTGGGTTCGTGGACTCAAGTTAACCGGTTGGAGTTCACAAACTCCAGCAGAAATTATCAAGTTCGAGAACTTCCGTCAGTTCGCGGACTGAAACCGAGCTACAACTCCCATATAAATTCTCGGGTTCGAGAACCACGCACGTTCGCGGACTGGGTTGACTGCTCAAGTTTCGGTTTTCACTTGATCAACAAAGTTCGCAAACTTCGATTCAAGTGCTAAGGACTTATACATATATGTGTTACCACAACAATGTTTATATCCCCCAGTGGTTATATTATCTAAACTCTCATTTCAACCATTGAATCATTCTCAGAGGACGTCATATAGTTGTTATTCACAAACTAGTTTTCGTCAGAGCAATTTCCAAAGTGATTGAAACATAACATGACTTTCGTCACTAGGAAAAGATAAACTTGGATAAAGCAAAAGCTTTACCAACACATATTTCGATAAATAGATAAGCGAGATATACTCAGCTCGAAATGTCACATGTGTATATTTTTAGTCTATATAGTAATACGACTTTTGTCTCAAGATAGGAGATAGAGTAGATAGACTTTTGAGTGATAGATAAGTTCAAGTCTCCACATACCTTGTAGTCGATGAAGATCCACTAGTTCCTTGAGTAGTCCTTCGTCTTGTATAATGATTACCATGGAGTTCTTGAGCTCAACTACACTTTCTATCCTAGTCCGAGACCTTAGCTATAGTAGACTAGAAATCAAGACTTTATAGTTTTGATCACTAACATTTATAAACATGCTTGAGATTGCAACGCATGCGAGTTCAACCGAGCAATTCTCTAACAATCTCCCCCTTTGTCAATTTTAGTGGCAAAACTTTATGGAATACAAAAAATATATAAATAAACTTAGTAGCTCCTATTCCACGTGTCTAATCTTCAACAATACTCGAAATCTTCGTCACTTCCAAGTAGTCCAATGATCCCAAAGGTTGTAAGTTTAGCATCGTCATTGTTGAAAATCCGTAGCTATAACAATGACAAAAGCATCGGTTCTCAATCATTGTTATACAATGTCATAGTATTATTACACAGCGTCAAAGTCAAATTGCATCACAAATTCAACAATAATACTATGGTGATACTTCACTCCCCCTAAGTCAATACTCCATCTCACATGGAAACCACTCCCCATTACATAATGGTCTTAAAACCATATGTATTGTAGTGTGAACTACATATTAATTCTCCCCCTTTTTGTCAATAAAATTAGCAAAGGTACAAGAACGGATCCTAATGAAATTTCCGTAAGAGACATTTCATGACCAAAAGTAAATGTGTATCATCTTATTTAGATGCAATCATAAAGCCGAAGCTAAATTCATTCATCAAGGAGTTTATAAAGACGCAAGATAACCCCTCTAAAATTCCTCAGCAGCACTCCCCACAAAGATTTGGAAATTAAGCACAAGTTCAAAATAACTCTCCCCCATAATATGTCATTCCCTAAGGAACAACAAGAGCGACCTTAATTTCAAAAGAAAATAAGGATTTCTTTTAGACTCAAAAAATTATATACAAGTATGAATATGGAATCCAACAAGAAATATTCAATCAAATTAACCAAAGCGAACCACAATTAATTTGACTAAATATGCTCAACACAAGTAAACTTATGGAGACTTAATAAATCAATTAGATTAATCACAAGAAAACTTGCAAATAATCTAATTGTCATACTCAACCAAACTAATTACAAGAGTAATCAATTTAATTGGCCACACTCGACATAAGAGAAATTTATGGAATGCTAACTAAATAATCACTCAAGATGATCGAAGAAGAATATGGTGAAGAAGAATATGGTTGATATGAAAGTTTGGACTAGTTATGGTGAAGAAGAATATGGTTGATATAAAAGTTTTCATTTGGCTAACCATTTGGTTAATATTGAACCAACTATTGTACATGTTTGGGTTCGGTAACACACCCAAAATCGTCAAGTACATGTGTGTATGGCATGCTAAGTTTTAGATCTAACGGTTGAGAGATATTAGCTTGTATCTAATCAGGTTTTCATCTAACGGTGAATATTGAATGCTTTGTTACTGAGCTGACATTGATTGCAACCCCTGATTTGAAAGACTATATAAGGGAGAACTCTAGCAACTGGGAAACCTAATCCCCACACATTCTGTGTGATACTAGTTTGCTAAGCTAGAGTCGATTCTCCTTTAACCTTTGGTTTTCTTCTTCTGAAACCAGGTTAATGACTTAAAGACTTCATTGGGATTGTGAGCCAAACCGATACTACTTTTCTTGTAGTTGTGTGATTTGATCCTGTTATTTCTATCGTACGAGTATAATTGTAATAATTGGCTTGAGATTTCTATCTCTGATAGGCAAGATATAAAAGTAATCACAAACATCTTCGTCTCATCGTTTGTGATTCCACAATATCTTTTTTTCGCTGCGTCGATTAAGACTATTCTGAGGTGATTGATTAAACTGAGTTGTTCTTCAGGAATATAACTATGGTTTTATTGATTAGTTCATGTTCACCTTAATTTATAAAAAGACTGAACAAAAATCATAAGTTTATTTGTGGGAGACGGATTTATCTATATTGTAGACTTTTCTGTGTGAGACAGATTTGTTTGCTAAAGTCTTCGAATTTGGGTCGTAGCAACTCTTGGTTGTGGATGAGATCATATAAGGGAATCAAGTGCGCAGTATCCTGCTGGGATCATAGGCGTAGGAACGTAACTGTACCTTTGATCAGTATGAGATTGATTGGGGTTCAAATACAGTCCAGACCGAAGTTAATTTGGAGTAGGCTAGTGTCTGTAGCGGCTTAATACAGTGTATGTTTAATATGGACTAGGTCCCTGGGTTTTTATGCATTTGCGGTTGCCTCGTTAACAAAATTCTGGTATCTGTGTTATTTCTTTTCCGCATTATACTTTGTTATATAATTGAAATAATACAGGTTGTGCGTTGTTCAATCAATTAGAATATCCTACCTTATTGGTTGTTGATTTAAATTGATTGACACTTGGATATTGGTCTTTGGTACCATCCAAGTTATCTCTCTTTGATTAGACTCGCGAAACACATTTGGTTGAGTAAATCAAATTGAGAGATTGAGATAATATCTTCTTGAGTATTTTCTATTGATTGAGTCTCTAGAAAACAACTTGGAGTTGTCCATAAAGATTGCTAATCGAAATATTGGGTGAGGTTATTAGACCCCGGCTTTTTCAATTGGTATCAGAGCATGCAAACATGTTCAAGACCATACAAGTCTGTGTTTGTAGTGATCTGACTCTATGGATTAGAGTAGTATCTATGATAAACGCGTCACCAGAAATAAAAACTCTGTCTCGTCTAATTCTATTTAAGAGAAAGATTCCTCTATCTCAACCATAGACGAACCCTATGTTCTAATTAGACAGATAGATCCTGACATGCGTTGTTCTGATTACAATTTAAAAGAGACTATTTCTCAAAATAAATGAGAAACAGCTGAAGAGAGTAAGTTGATTCTGAATCTTGATAGAATCCAAGCTGATAGACGCAATCAGATAAAATAACATGTCAGTGGTCTTCTTGGCATGATAAGAGACTGCAAATCCAAAGAAAATACTGAAGATCATTCTTTATGTATGACACTTGATGCACGCCTTAAAAATGATACGTTGAAAATAGAACATCACTTGAGTAAGCTCTCTATTCAAGGATGCTCTAATCAGTCCAATATACCAAGCACTTCTGCTACATCTGAAAATGCTTCAGCACCAGAAGTATAAATGGAGTCCTTACCAATTAAGAAAGTTGTGTTAGTTTCCTATGATCAAGGAAATTATACACCATATGGAAGGAAGAAATCTCCTGACGAGAATGTTAAGACTAAACTGCCTAATCACTCATGTGATCATAAAGTATGTCACTTTTGCGAAGCAAAAGGTTCTGTTAGACAAAAGAGAAACTCTAAGTTGAATAAAAACTCGCTTGTTCAACTTCAACACACCTTAGACTTAATTATCAAAGGTGTAACTGGCATTCGTATGTCGAAACCCATTGGTTTTCATATGTACCCTATGTATGTTACCAGGAAGGTCAGTTTAATGAGTTCCTCAAATGTTCGAAAGAAGAACAAAAGTCTTAATAAGCATCGTCTGAGGAAAGACCAGGCTGTTATTTCTGAAAATAACTTATCTCTTGATTTGAGAAAAATTTCAGGCGAAATAAGGAAGAATGATGATATAAGGAATAACCCGATAAAAATGATTCAAGGTTACAAAGAAATTGTCGACAGGTTGTCCTCCTCCTCAAGTCAAGACTCTTTTGAGGAACTTGCTCATAAAAATCCTGCTGAGCAAGATGTGTAAAAGTCAGGTGTACTTTGGCAATTTGCGTTTTGCCAAGTTGAGTTATTATCTTATCGTTTATAGATAAACTAGTGTCAGCAGAAAATATTGCCTAAAAAGTATTTGCAATGTATTTTAGTATTTTTCTGTTTATTTGTCTTATGTTATTTTCTTATGGGGTGCACTGTGTTCGAATGTGTACACGGGTTACCGTTTCGAGTTTACATCTTGGAAACCCTAAAAGTCCTTCATCTATACAAAACCTTTAAATAGACAACCTATTGAGTTACATATATCACGAACGCATACTCTAGGTTTTTCTGGGTTATCAAGAATGTCATCCTCCTCATCTTTCTATGGTGGTTTTGCAAAGGGATTTCTGGTGAAAGGTTTTGGTATTGAATTGGAAGGAAGAAAGAAAAGAACTCTTGTGGAAGATGGAGCACCTAATGCCTCATGCTACTATGCCTACTCACATCAAGATGTTGATAATGAGGATATGGTGTCTGCTGAAGTGGTTCATGACTTTCTGAAATACTTTGAGAAAGCAAAATTGTAACTTGTTGATACAATGAAGGATGTTGATGTGGTTAGAAGTGAGTTGAAAAATGTTACTGCTGATATTGGTTTCATGAAGTCACATGTTAAAGAACTTCTCAATAAGGATATCTTCTCAGAAGACGCAGTTAATGATATGGATCACAAACTCAAAAGTCTTGAAACCTGTGAAGCTGTTGAACGTGAACTTTAAGCTTGTGATCAGTTTCTAGTAGACATGTTTGAGTTGATATTATCTAGTAAATCTTCTATTGTTTCTTTTTTTTTAGAAGAATAACTAGTGTTTTGGGATAGCCATTATTGTGATTACACATAGCTATATCCAATGTTTTTCATCTTCTTGTTTTTAGATTTATTGGTTTAAATTCTAAACTTGTTTAGAAGATGATGGTTGCAGTATTAATCTTTATGGTTTTATATATTGCAATGTTTTGATGGGATATGTGTGTTTACGTCCGTGAACTTGAGTGTCCCATATTTTGTCAAACGTAAAGTCGTTCGTGAATTGATATGCAAATATTGATAAAAGGATGAATAGACTTTTGACAAACACAAAAGTTAAGCCTATATTGTCAATCTTTGATATAACATAGGTTAAAATCTTTTGTGATTCAAGAATTATGTATATTGTGTGCCATTATGCAAATGGTGATGGAAACATAGAATGAATCCTTGTTTATTCCACGGTATAAGGTCGATTCTCCGATCCACAAATTTTTGTGTAAATATTGTGTTGTTCCATGAAGTATCTTATATTGAGCACTAAAACAACAAACGTTGATTGCTTTGTGATTAGCTTAGTTGTGTTGTTCCGTAAGGTACTTTATGTTGAACATGATTGGACTAAATTAATAATCTTGTGTGGTTATTTAGTCATCACTCTGTAAGCTTTCTTATGTTGAGCATCTCTTCGACTTAGTTGGTTATTCGTGATTAACTTAGTCATTGCTCCATCGAACGATCTTATGTCGAGTGTGGCCAATTAAATTGATTACTCTTGTAATTAGTTTGGGTGAGTATAACAATTATATTATTTGCTAGTTTTCTTGTGAATCAATCTAATTGATTTATGAAGTCTCCATAAGTTTACTTGTGTTGAGCATATTTAGTCAAATTAATCGTGGTTCTCTTTGGTTAATTTGATTGAATATTTCTTGTTGGATTTCATATTCATACTTGTATATAATTTTTTGAGTCTAAAAGAAATCCTTATTTTCTTTTGAAATTAAGTTCGCTCGTGTTGATCCTTAGGGAATGACATATTATGGGGGAGAGTTCTTTTGAACTATTGCTTAATTGCCAAATCTTTGTGGGGTTATCTTGCATCTTTATAAACTCCTTGATGAATGCATTTAGCTTCGGATTTATGATTGCATCTAAATAGGATGATACACATTTACTTTTGGTCATAAAATGTAACTTACGAAAATTTCATTAGGATCCCATTCTTGTACCTTTGCCAATTTTATTGACAAAAAGGGGGAGAATTAATATGTAGTTCACACTACAATACATATGGTTTTCAGATCATTATGTAAGGGGGAGTGGTTTCCATGTGATATGGAGTATTGACTAAGGGGGAGTGAAGTATCACCATAGTATTGTTGTTGAAGTTATGATGCAATTGGACTTTGACGCTGTGTAATAATACTATGACATTGTATAACAATAATTGAGAATCGATGCTTTTCTTATTGTTTTAGCTACGGATTTTCAACAACGATGATGCTAAACTTACAACCTTTGGGATCATTGGACTACTTGGAAGTGACGAAGATTTCGAGTATTGTTGAAGATTAGACATGTGGAATAGGAGCTACAAAGTTTATTTATATATTTTTTGTATTCCATACGTATTAATAGTTTTGCCACTAAAATTGACAAAGGGGGAGATTTTTAGAGCATTGCTCGGTCGAACTCGCATGCGTTGCTATCTCAAGCATGTTTATCAATGTTAGTGATCAAAACTATAAAGTCTTGATTTCTAGTCTACTATATCTAAGGTCTCGGACTAGGATATAAAGTGTAGTTGAGCTCAAGAACTCCATGGTAATCATCATACAATACGAAGGACTACTCAAGGAACTAGTGGATCTTCATCGACTAAAATTTATGTGGAGACTTGAACTTATCTATCACTCAAAAGTCTATCTACTCTATCTCCTATCTTGAGACAAAAGTCATATTACTATATAGACTAAGAATATACACATGTGACATTTCGAGCTGAGTATATCTTGCTTATCTATTTCTCAAAATATGTGTTGGTAAAGCTTTCGCTTTAGCCAAGTTTATCTTTGACTAGTGACGAAAGTCATGTTATGTTTCAATCACTTTGGAAATTGCTCTGACGAAAACTAGTTTGTGAATAACAATTATATGACGTCCTCTGAGAATATTTCAATGGTTGAAATGAGAGTTTAGATAATATAACCACTGGGGGATATAAACATTGTTGTGGTAACACATATATGTATAAGTCCTTAGCACTTGAACCGAAGTTTGCGAACTTTGTTGATCGAGTGAAAACCGAAACTTGAGCAGTCAACCCAGTCCGCGAACGTGTGTAGTTCTCAAACCCGAGAATTTCTACTAGAGTTGTAGCTCGGTTTCAGTCCGCGAACATACGAAGTTCTCAAACCTGATAATTTCTGCTGGAGTTTGTGAAATCCAACCGGTTAACTTGAGTCCGCGAACCCAGTCCACGAACTTGAGTGGTTATGTCTAAAAACGATATTCGTGAAAGTATCTAAATTATCTAAGGAATGCTATTGCAAACTGTGGCTTTATAGTTCATGAATCGATTGGAGTGAATCACATCATTTTTGATTCAATTGTGTCTTGTGTAGTACATAAGATCTCATAGCAATTGAACAACTCTCTAACTTGTTCATTTGAGTCATTTGTACTAGTTATGGTGAAGAAAAATATAGTTGATATGAAAGTTTTCATTAGGCTAACCATTTGGTTGACTAATACTGAACCAACTATTGTACACGTTTGGGTACGTTTACACAAACCCAAAATCGTCAAGTACATGTGTGTATGGCAAGCTAACTTTTCGATCTAACGGTTGAGAGATATTAGCTTGTATCTAATCAGGTTTTCATCTAACGGTGAATATTGAATGCTTTGTTGCTAAGCTAACATTAATTGCAAACCCTGATTTGAAAGACTATATAAGGGAGAACTCTAGCAACTGGGAAACCTAATCCCCACACATTCTTTGTGATACTAGTTTGCTAAGATAGAGTCGATTCTCTTTTAACCTTTGGTTTTCTTCTTCTAAAACCAGGTTGACAACTTAAAAACTTCATTGGGATTGTGAGCCAGACCGATATTACTTTTCTTGTAGTTGTGTGATCTGATCTTGCTATTTCTATCATACGAGTACAATTGTAATAATTGGATTGAGATTTCTATCTCTGATATGCAAGATATAAAAGTAATCACAAACATCTTTGTCTCATCGTTTGTGATTCCATAATTATTTTTTTCGCTGCGTCGATTTAAGACTATTGTGAGGTGATTGATAAAAATGAGCTGTTATTTAGATATATAAGTATGGTTTTATTGATTGGTTCCTGTTCACCTTGATTTATCAAAATACAGAACAAAACTCATAAGTTTATTAGTGGGAGACGGATTTATCTATCTTGTAGACTTTTCTTTGTGAGACAGATTTGTTTGTTAAAGTCTTCGACTTTGGGTCGTTGCAACTCTTGGTTGTGGGTGAGATCAGCTAAGGGAATCAAGTGCGCAGTATCCTGCTAGGATCATAGGCGTAGGAACATAAATGTACCTTGGATCAGTGTGAGATTGATTGGGGTTCAACTAAAGTCCAGACCGAAGTTAATTTGGAGTAGGCTAGTGTCTGTAGTGGCTTAATACAATGTATGTTTAATCTGGACTAGGTCCCGGGGTTTTTCTGCATTTACGGTTTTCTCGTTTACAAAATTCTGGTGTCTGTGTTATTTCTTTTCCGCATTATATTTTGTTATATAATTGAAATAATATAGGTTGTGCGTTGTTCAATCAATTAGAATATTCAACCTTATTGGTTGTTGATTTAAATTGATTGACACTTGGATATTGGTCTTTGGTACCATCCAAGTTATCTCTCTTTGATTAGACTCGCGAAACACATTTGCTTGAGTAAATCAAATTGAGAGATTGAGATAATAACTCCTTGAGTATTTTCTATTGATTGAGTCTAGTTGATTCTCTAGAAAATAACTCGGAGTTGTCCGTAAAGATTTCTAATCGAAATATTGGGTGAGGTTGTTAGACCCCCGCTTTTTCAATTGGTATCGGAGCATGCAAACACGTTCAAGACCTTACAAGTGTGTCTTTGTAGCGATCTGAATCTATGGATAAGAGTAGTATCTCTGATGAACGCGTCACCAGAAATAAAAACTCTGTCTCCTCTAATTTTATTTAAAAGAAAGATTCCTCTATCTCAACCATAGACGAACCCTATGTTCAAATTAGACAGATAAATCCTGACATGCGTTGTTCTGATTACAATTTAAAAGAGTCTATTTCTCAAAATAAATGGGAAACAGCTGAAGAGAGTAAGTTGATTCTGAATCTTGTTAGAATCCAAGCTGATAGACTCAATCAGATAAAACAACATGTCCGTGGTATTCTTGGCATGATAAGAGACTTCAAATCCAAAAAAAATACTGAAGATCATTCTTCATGTATGACACTTGATGCACGCCTTAAAAAGGATGCGTTAAAAATAGAACATCACTTGAGTAAGCTCTCTATTCAAGGATGCCCTAAGTAGTCTAATATACCAAGAACTTCTTCTACATCTGAAAATGCTCCAGCACCATAAGTAGAACTGGAGTCCCTTCCAATTAAGAAAGTTGTGTTAGTTTCCTATGATCAAGGAAATTATACACCATATGAAAGGAAGAAATCTCCTGACGAGAATGTTAAGACTAAACTGCCTAATCACTCGTGTGATCAGAAAGTATGTCACTTTTGCGAAACAAAAGGTTCTGTTAGACAAAAGAGAAATTCTAAGTTGAATAAAAACTCGCTTGTTCAACTTCAACACACCTTAGACTTAATTCTCAAAGGTGTAACTGACATTCGTATGTCGAAACTCGTTGGTTTTCATACGTACCCTGTGTATGTTACCAGGAAGGTCAATTCAAAGAGTTCCTCAAATGTTATAAAGAATAACAAAAATCTTAATAAGCATCGTCTGAGGAAAGACCAAGCTGTTGTTTCTGAAAATAACTTATCTCTTGATTTGAGAAAAATTTCAAGCGAAAAAAGGAAGAATGATGATATAAGGAATAACCTGATAAAAATGATTCAAGGTTACAAAGAAATTGTCGATAGGTTGTCATCATCCTTAAGTCAAGACTCTTCTGGTAAAAACTTAAACTGTGGCTCGCATTTTGATGACAATATGTTTCATAATAATTTCTCAAATCAAAAGGACTCTCTCTCTCTCTAAATTCAGAAGGAAAAAGAGACTTGATCATAGACACAATTCCTTAGATGAGCTCAAAGCTCATACTTGTGCTAATTAATCACAAGGTTAGGAACTTGGTCATAAAAATCCTGCTGAGCAAGATGTGTAAAAGTCAGATGTACTTTGGAAATTTTCGTTTTTCCTAGTTGAGTTCTTCTCTTATCGTTTATAGATAAACTAGTGCCAGCAGACAATATTTCCTAAAAAGTATTTGCAAAGTCTTTTAGTATTTTTCTGTTTATTTTTCTTATGTTCTTTTCTTGTGGGGTGCACTGTGTTTGAATGTGTACACGGGTTACCGTTTCGAGTTTACATCTTGGAAACCCTAAAAGTCTTTCATCTAAACAAAACCTTTAAATATCCGACCTATTGAGTTACATATGTCACGAACGCATACTCTAGGTTTTTCTGGGTTATCAAGAATATCCTCCTCCTCATCTTTCTATGGTGGTTTTGCAAAGGGTTTTCTTGTGAAAGGTTTTGGTGTTGAATCAAAAGAAAGAAATAAAAGAACTCTCGTGGAATATGGAGCACCTAATGCCTCATGTTACTATGCCTACTCACATCAAGATGTTGATAATGAGGATACGGTGTTTGCTAAAGTGGTTCATGACTTTCGGAAATACTTTGAGAAAGCAAAATTGCAACTTGTTGATACAATGAAGGATGTTGATGTGGTTAGAAGTGAATTGGTTAGGGTTCAACTACATTCAAGTCCAAAGTTAACTTGTAGTAGGCTAGTGTCTATAGCAGATTAATACAGTGTGGTGTTCAAATATGGACTAGGTCCCGGGGTTTTTCCTGCATTTGCGGTTTCCTCATTAACAAAATTTATGGTATTTGTGTTATTGTTTTTCCGCATTATATTTGTTTATATAATTGAAATATCATAGGTTGTGCATAGTTAAATCAATTAGATAATCCAACCTTTGGTTGTTGATATAAATTGATTGACACTTGAACATTGGTCTTTGGTACCGTTCAAGTTGTTTCTCATAATAATCAGGCTCACGGATTCTATATATTTGATTTGATGATTACATTGAGAAACAAAGATACAACTCTTGGATATATTTCCATTGATTGAGCCTGACTGTCTAGTTGATTCTCTTGGAATTATATTGGAGTTTTTCCATACATTGCTAAGAGAAATATTGGGTTTGGTTGTTAGACCCCCACTTTTTCGTTTGTTTTTCCTCGAAATTGAGTTGACAATCGGAGAGTCATTATCCCCCACTACGGTTAAGAGCGATGAAAATGAATGGAAGTTGACCCGATTGACGGCTAATACGACATGAAAATGGCAAAAAACAAACGTCATCTAAACTTTTAATTTTAATCTTGATCGTGATTGCCAACAAAATTCATCCATCCGTTCTACAACTGTTACACAAATGTTACAAAAATGATACAAAATAAGTGTTATGTAAAATATAACGCCTTTAAATGTTACAAAATAATTGTTACCAGAAATGTTACAAAACGGTTATGAATAGTGTCACAGAAAACAACCCCTACAATTCCTCTAAACCGCTAGGCACTCCAAATTTCGATTGTCCTATGCTGTTGCAATAGTCATCTAGTTTCAAAGTGAGTCAACGTCAAGTCCGAGTACCAAGCCCAAAGTTGAACAAAATTTATACCAAAGACTAAAATTTGACAAAATGTAAGTATCAAACACCAATTAACCATTTTTCATACTAATTTAGAATGGAGGGAAAGAAATACTTGAAAGAGTGTCGATCTCTACTTGAATGTATTGAAAATTATCATGTTTTTTCCTCTTAAGAGATATCATATTGAGATAGTTGATATATCCTAGTAAAAGAAATTAGTAATTTTGTCAGTTTTATCTTTTTCGAGTTCAAACATGTTGCATGATGACAAAATTAGTTTCTTTGAAACTATATGTAATTGATGTTGCACGTGTTCTTCAATATGTTGCCAATTTAGGATGAATTATTTTCAAGATTGAGGACCTGATGTATGGCATCTACTAAATTTAAGATTCTTATTCTTATTTTTAGAATTTATTTATTTTTAGAAATAATTTATTTTTATATAGTTTAATTGAGTTCAGAGTTATATTGTTTTTCTATAAAAGGGGAAAGTCATTGTAGTTTTATCATCAGAATAAAAAATTATTGAATCAAAACTTTAGTTAATCTCACAAGTTATTCCACTTTTCTACCATATATTATGTATCCCACAGTTCTGTTGATCTAGGTTTAAGAATTTTATTTTTCAACAAAAATTAAATAAAATTGAATAAATCGATATCATTTATCCTGGTTCTGACGCCCAAACTCAAGATGTCGATGCCCATCTCAACCGTTTTTGTTTTTTACTATATTCAAGAAGAAAAGGAAGACAAAGTTAGATATTGCAAATTCTTGCTTCCAGTATTCACAAATTTAAAAATATCCTTGTTATAGCACCAGAGACTCACGATCTGTTTAATCAAAAAAATAATTACTTAAATATTTTTAGGTTTTGTACCAAGCACCTTATTGTTCATCTCCAAATGTTCAAAATCATCATGGCATGATAGATAATACTCTGTACTTCTTTCTTCTTCCGCTAAACACATGTTTAAGCAAGCATCAAAATGCAAAGTAAATGCATAGGCCAAGAAATTCGAGAGAACTTAAAGAAGTATTTTGAAAGGATAACCACGATGCAACAACAATTGGTCAATTGTTTCATTCTCGACATTTCACAAGAAAAAGTAATCAACCAAAATAGTTTCATTCTCGACATTTCACAAGAAAAAGTAATCAACCAAAATAGGAATACTTCTATGATCTCAACCATTAGGAATCCGATCTCGCGAGTTCTAACATTTCCTAACATAACAACTTCTACGATCTAACCCCCGATTTAACATATAATCGTATCGACATCGAGAATATTTGTGATCATATTTGTTATGTCCTCTCTGCACACTCACTGCATGAATTACTATGTTTGCAATAACCACTAATAATAAGATCATGAGACACCATTATGAGGCCACATGCAATTGGGGCAATAACCCTTCTCCTCTGTATTTTGACAAGGAAAAATGTTGAACCACCAAATTTATTACCACTACAAGTTAACAAGCGATCATTTATCTTATTTGTTTCTTTTGACTAATCTTATTAGTCTATAAAGAGGCAGATTAAACAAAGGAGAATAGCTAACAACACCAATTCCATTTGAAAAGAAAAAAGAAAAAGAAATTGCTTCAATACTTAGATACGAATTTTTGTATCATTTTATTTTGTACATACTAACACACGATAGTTTCTTGAATGGTGGAACTATTAGTTATTATTTTCTACAAGATTTGGATGCAAATGATATCCTATTTAGTTTTCTTACTAAACAGCGAATAGAAGTCAAAAAAATTCGGACTTAAAATTAATTATTGCAATATCGCCGGATTGATCATTTTTTTTTTGATCAGTAAAATGAAATTTTATTGAAAGAGGACAGGAAAGCTGCCGAAAGAATACATATTACAAAACTCAACCAGGGAAGGACAAAGTATCCACCGAAAAAACAACCTAGCTGAAGATGAGCAAGACAAATTAACTATAGCGATTACAACGACGGAAATGTATCCATAAAAACTAATCAGAATTTCTTCAAGGTGGTTCGAAGACCACCTTGTTCCAATTAAGCATGAAGTCTTTAAGAGTAATGTTCTGAAACTCTGGTTGCAAATAGAGCCAATAAGCTAATGTATGTTTTATTTTCAAAATGATCTTGTTGATGTTTCGTGACTTGTTGTCGAAAGCTCTCCGATTTCGCTCATTCCACAAGGACCACAATATAGCAGCTGGTAAATCTTTGATGACGGAGGATTTCCTGGAAACGGTATTTGGATTGGGCCAAGAGCTTAGCGCAATGGATATAGAAGGAGGCAGCATCCATACGATGTTGAATTCAGCTCGAAAGAAGTTCCAAATGTGGCTTGCAATATGACAATGAAGGAACAGATGCAGGTTTGATTCTTCATCTCTTACACAAAGGTAACAATGATTTGCCCAGGTGCGCCATCTTTTCTTGATCAACTCATCTTGAGTTAAGACTTTGTGTCTAGCCGCAATCCAAAGGAAGAACCCATTGATCATTGATGTGCATGCACATCTCAAATAAAAATGCAAAAACTCCCTATATTTTCTTTCTTTCACGTTAAGTTTTACAATTATGGATTTGAGCTACTATCAAATGCCAGCGTTGTTATGCTTCAAAATACAAAAGAAATTTGCAATTAATAGTGGATCGAACCTTTTATTTAAATAAAATCACAAATGCTAGTGGTTTAGCCTTATGGCATTCATTTGTTAGAAGGAAATCAAATAATTAACCCTTAATTATCACACCAGTGACTTAGAATGTTTGATTATCTTTTTATTTTCAATAATCAAATTTGATGCTACTTTTAGATCCCATATGTTTAATTATCTCTTAATTTTCTTCCGGTTTCTGACTTTACAAAACATTAGAAAAAATCGTGATCTTTTTTATTTGAAACAAATCTCTTATTTTGTTTTAGTTCAATAAATGCAATCAAGATTGTTGATTATGTATTTTATTATTACTATCATTGTGTCTTTCCAATTCCAAACGGCTGTACATTGTCAGTCAATGTTATTATAATAAGACCAAATAAACGGTTAGGTTATAGAAACTACAAAGATACGATGCTACTAGATTATTTTTTGTTTCTATACCTATAAAAAAATAGTCTTTAGGAACTAAAACACATCACTAATCTATTCATCAAAGTCTTAACTTTTTGCGAATTTTTCGCAATCACTGTGTCTGTAATAACTTTGTTATTGTTCAATTTTCGTACTTGAAGTTGATGGGTGAGAAAAAAAAATTGATTTTGGGAATTTAAGGCTAACAAGTTTAAGGGTATTGAGAGATGCTTATTTAAATAATGGAACTATAATATTAACACGTATCTTTCAATTTCAAATTCAGGTTCAAGTAGAGTTTTTTTACAGTAAGCCAATGAATTTAAAAAATAAGGAACTCAAATTCTTACTTCCTTCTCAACTTTCTTTACTTTATCAATTACTAATTTAAATAGATATTCGCCTGGTGGTGGACATGCTTTTATAATTTTTCCTATTTGCAAATAACTGGACAATCTGGTGGGTTTTTAGGATTAGATACTTCTGAGAAAGGGTTTATTGGAGTTGAATTTGATACTTTAATGGATTTGCAATAAGAAGATATTAATACTGGTTTAGATATGAATAGTTTAATTTATGCTAAAGTTGTTGATATATATTGTAACACTCGGAGTTCCGGATCACGAACAAACCCATATGAAGATCCGAACTCGAAGCATTACGGGTCGGAAAGAGACTTATGCATATAACTCTTCTAATTTATTTATTACAACAAACATAATTTAGCCTTTCTAACATGAATTTAAACATATGAATTCTTTAATCATTTTGTTAGAGCATAGCTCGGTTGAACCCATCAAGCGTTGGGTTTTTCAGGTGTTGATTTTCTTTTTCGTGCTTCCTTGTTTGTTTTTTTTGTTTGTTTTTCTTCCTCCTTATGTTTGGGAGGTAAGGCCTAGCCCCCCTCCTTCTCTTTTCTTTTTTTAATAAGTGGGTTACTTGTTTAAAAAAAAAACCCATCAAGCGTTAGTATGTCAAGTTTGGTTGTCATATTTTAGTGAATCAAAACTCATTTTAAGAGTCGCTTGATTATGTACTAGAGTCAGCTTTGTTAGAGCACTGCTCGGTCGAACTCGCTTGCGTTGCGATATCAAGCGTGTTTGTCAATGTTAGTGATCAAAACTATAAAGTCTTGATTTCTAGTCTACTATAGCTAAGGTCTCGGACTAGGATAGAAAGTTTAGTTGAGCTCAAGAACTCCATGGCAATCATCATACAAAACGAAGGACTACTCAAGGAACCGGTGGATCTTCATCGACTAAAAGGTATGTGGAGACTTGAACTTATCTATCACTCAAAAGTCTATCTACTCTATCTCCTATCTTGAGACAAAAGTCGTTTTACTATATAGACTAAACATATACACATGTGACATTTTGAGCTGAGTATATCTCGCTAATCAATTTCTCAAAATGTGTGTTGGTAAAGCTTTCGCTTTAGCCGAGTTCATCTTTTCCTAGTGACGAAAGTCATGTTATGTTTCAATCACTTTGGAAATTGCTCTGACAAAAACTAGTTCGTGAATAGAAAATATATGACGTCCTCTAAGAATATTTCAATGATTGAAATGAGAGTTTAGACAATATAACCACTGAGGGATATAAACATTATCGTGGTAACACATATATGTATAAGTCCTTATGAAAATGAACCGAAGTTTCCGAACTTTGTTGATCAAGTGAAAACAGGAACTTGAGCAGTCAACCCAGTCCGCTAACGAGCGTAGTTCTCGAGCCCGAGAATTTTTGCTGGAGTTGAAGCTTGAGTTCAGTCCGCGAACTGACGAAAGTTCTCGAACTCGAGAATTTCTACTGGAGTTTGTGAACTCCAACCGGTTACTTAAGTCCGCGAACCCAGTCTGCAAACTTGAGTGGTTATGTCTAAAAACGATGTTCGTGAACTTATTTAAATTATCTAAGGAATGCTATTGCAAACCGTGGATTTATAGTTCATGAATCGATTCGAGTGAATCACAACGTTTTGCTTCAATTGTGTCTTGTGTAGTACATAAGATCTCATAGAAATTGAAAAACTCTCTAACTAGTTAATTTGAGTCATTTGGACTAGTTATGGTGAAGAAGAATATGGTTGATATGAAAGTTATCATTTGGCTAACCATTTGGTTGACTAATCTTGAACCAACTATTGTACACGTTTGGGTACGGTTACACAAACCCAAAATCGTCAAGCATATATGTGTATGGCAAGCTAAGTTTTCGATCTAACGGTTGAGAGATATTAGCTTGTATCTAATCAGGTTTTCATCTAATGGTGAATATTGAATGATTTGTTACTAAGATAACATTGATTGCAAACCCTGATTTGAAAGACTATATAAGGGAGAACTCTAGCAACTGGGAAATATAATCCCCACACATTCTGTGTGATACTAGTTTGCTAAGCTAGAGTCGATTCCCCTTTAACCTTTGGTTTTATTCTTCTAAAACTAGGTTAACGACTGAAAGACTTCATTAGGATTGTGAAGCCAGACTGATACTACTTTTCTTGTAGTTGTGTGATTTGATCTTGCTGTTTCTATCGTACGAGTACAATTGTAATAATTGGCTTGAGATTTCTATATAGGCAAGATATAAAAGTAATCACAAATATCTTCGTCTCATCGTTTGTGATTCCACTATATCTTTTTTCGCTGCGTCGATTAAGACTATTGTGAGGTGATTGATAAAACTGAGATGTTCTTCGGGAATATAAGTCTGGTTTTATTGATTAGGTCCTATTCACCTTGATTTATCAAAAGACGGAACAAAACTCATAGGTTTATTCGTGGGAGATGAATTTATCTATCTTGTAGACTTTTCTGTGTGATACAGATTTGTTTGCTAAAGTCTTCGACTTTGGGTCATAGCAACTTTTGGTTGTGGGTGAGATCAGCTAAGGGAATCAAGTGCACAGTATCCTACTGGGATCAGATGCGTAATAGCATAACTGTACCTTGGATCAGGGTGAGATTGATTGGGGTTCAACTACAGTCCAGACCGAAGTTAATTTGGAGTAGGCTAGTGTCTGTAGCGGCTTAATACAATGTATATTTATTCTGGACTAGGTCCCGGGGTTTTTCTGCATTGGCGGTTTCCTCGTTAACAAAATTCTGGGGTCTGTGTTATTTATTTTCCACATTATATTTTTATATAATTGAAATAATACAGGTTGTGCGTTGTTCAATCGATTAGAATATCCGACCTATTGGTTGTTGATTTAAATCGATTGACACTTGGATATTGGCCTTTGGTACCATCCAAGTTATCTCTCTTTGATTAGACTTACGAATTATATTTGTTTGAGTAAATCAAATCGAGAGATTGAGATAATAACTCCTTGAGTATTTTCTATTGATTGAGTCTAGTTGATTCTCTCGAAACAACTCGGAGTTGTCCATATAGATTGCTAATAGAAATACTGGGTGAGGTTGTTAGACCCCCGCTTTTTAAATTGGTATCAGAGCAGGCACACACGTTCAAGATCTCATAAGTCTGTGTTTGTAAGCTATCTGACTCTATGGACAGAGGTGATATCTCAATAAACGTACCACCAGTCATCTATGAAACTAATTACTTATGGTGGAAAATTGATATGCGCGCTTTTCTTCAAGCACGTGATTTCCAATCATGGGTATATGTTGTTAATGGCTATAATGTTCCCATTAAAGCATATGGAGGTGCAAATGTTCCAAAGAATATTGTTGAATACACTCCTGCAGATATTCTTGCTGCAAAGCAAAACTATGACGGTTTGAATGCAATTATACATGCCATTACCCTAAATCTTCAGCACCATGTGTCTAACTGCACTAAGTCACAAGAAGTTTGGGATATCTTAGCAACCGTATTTAAAGGAAACACCAGTGAAAAGGAAGCTAGGCTTCAAAACCTTAGTTCTGATTGGGAAAACCTTCATATGGAAGATGAAGAAACATTTGATGAGTTTAATCACAAAGTGTCTGAAATTGTTAATGTATCTTTTGCATTGGGTAAGACTATTCCTGAAAAGGACATTGTGATGAAAATTCTCAGATCACTGCCATCTAGATACGATGCTAAGAAGCATGCCATCGTTGAGGGAAATAACCTAGATAATCTCTCCATAAACATGTTGGTTGGAAAGCTTAAGATCTTTGATCATGAACATTCATCCAAATCTAAGGATGTTGCGTTCAAAGCACTAAAGGACACTAAATTACTCGATAAAAGTAAAAAAGTGTATATCTCTAAAAATGATCACTCTGAGACAGATTCATCAGATGAAGATCTTGACAAATCAATCTCGATGATCACAAGACAGTTTAGGGATCTTCTATTGAAGAGAAGTAAACGGTTCTCCGGAGATAAGCCTAAGGCATCAATCAAACCTCATAATCGTGTTCCTCCTAAAAATAGGGATATTGATGAAATTGATGACGAGGATATGCCTCAGTGCTTTAAGTTTAAGGGATTTGGTCATTTTGCAAACGAGTGTCCAAATCGTAGAAAGTACACTGGGAACAAAGGTCT
Source organism: Papaver bracteatum (assembly GCA_023529315.1). Taxonomy (NCBI): domain Eukaryota; kingdom Viridiplantae; phylum Streptophyta; class Magnoliopsida; order Ranunculales; family Papaveraceae; genus Papaver; species Papaver bracteatum. The sequence continues at coordinate 598,158 of JAJJWX010002382.1, read as the reverse complement.
CGCAACAACTCTTGACTGATAGCTATGACTCCAATGAAGATGGGAAATCAAGTGTTGCACTTCTTGGTGAAAATATTGATTTTAATAATTGTAGCAATACACATATCAATTCTGATATTCTTTCAGAAGATAATCCAACCATTCTAGAAGAAAAAGTTGACCCTTTTTTTGGAAACTCTATTTATAATGTTTCAGGATCCACTATGTGGCTAGCTGCTTGCACATTTCAGAAGCCTGATTACTATCCAAATGTGACGTGCTCATATTGTTCGTTAAAAGGTCATGAACTCTCAAGGTGTTACAAGCTCAAACACAAGCAAAGACACATCAACAAACTTTAACAAAGAGCAAATCATCTAGCAAGAAAGCTTAAACTTGATCAGAAGACCGCAGAGGTATGTAATATTTTATCTTCGTCTAAGAAGTTAGTTTCCAAGGAAAAATCAAGACTATTTGAGAAGAAAGTAGGGTCAAACTGTTTTGATAGACAGAAGCCCGTGGATTCTCCACAAGAGGAAATTGGCGGAAAAATTATAGTTCACCACAACGCAACTTGATTGGGTTGTTCTTAAAATCATGTCTCATGTGCCTGATCAAAAGAGACAATGATTGTGTACCTCTCAGGCTTTAGGAAAAGTTTTTGTTTTCTTTTCTTAGGGGTATTTTTCCTTTTTGTCTATCATACAGAAGAAAGGGTACTATCGACAATTTTGCTCTTTATAGGGATAAGATTGATCGTCTACGAACCTGTTTTAGGTTTCGAATCCTATATTCCTTTTTCTTCTCTAAAACCTCTCTTTATCTTAAGACTACTTATTGAGCTAATTGTGAATTCCTCTCACAAACCCATATTCTTATGGACGCTCCAAGAATGATATCTTCTGATGAAAAAGAAGGTAATGTGATTTTTAAGCCATCAATCATGAAGGGAAAAGAAAAATCTCCATTGCCTCCAACCTTGAAAAGAAAAAGAGGGAATACGAGGAAGCCAAGAGTTGTTCCTTCAAATTCTCAGAAGTTTTTTGATGTTCTTGAAGTGTTGAAGGAGATGAGAAAGGAGATTCAATAAATAAAGGATTTTGTGTATAAGACTCATGAGATTTAGAAAGCCCTGGTTCGACAACAACAACCAAGAAGGTTCATCAATATAAACTCCTTTCTTAATGAACCTTATGTTCCCATGGCTGTTGACGACAAGGAGTTCGGGGACGATAATGAACTCTTCAAAGGTCTTAATATCTAGTAAATCTTCCATTGTTTCTCTTTTGTTTATAAGAATAACTAGTGCCTTGGAATAGCCATTATTGTGATTACACATAGATATATCCAATGTTTTCATCTTCTTGTTTTTATATTTTTTGGTTTAAAAATTCTAAGGTTGTTTGGAAGATGGTGGTTGCAGTATTAATCTCTTGATTTTATATATTGCAATATTTTGATGAAATATGTGTGTTTACGTCCGTGAACTTGATTGTCCCATATTTTGTCAAAAGTAAAGTCGTTCGTGAATTGATATGCAAATATTGATAAAAGGATGAATAGACGTTTGACAAACACAAAAGTTAATCCTATATTGTCAATTATTGATATAAGATAGGTTAAAATCTTTTGTGATTCAAGGATTATGTCTATTGTATGTCATTGTACAAATGGCGATTGAAACATAGAATGAATCCTTGTGTTATCCACGGTATAGATCCTTATTGATCCATTTTTATGTATTACCGTGAAGGCTCCATTGTGTTTCTCATGTTGAGCACGATACAACTTAGTCGATTTCTTATTGGCATGGTTGGTTGTTCCATGAGATGCTATATGTTGAGCACTAAGAACTAAATTAATCAACTTGTGTGGTTATTTAGTTTGCATTCCATAATGTACGGTTAAGGTTGTCATATATTATGATAATCTTAGTAGGGGTTCCATAATCTCTTATGTTGAGCCCAAATAAACTAAATCGATCATCTTGAGTGATTATTTAGTTAGCACTCCATAGATTTCTCTTATGTCGAGTGTGGCCAATTAAATTGATTACTCTTGTAATTAGTTTGGTTGAGTATGACAATTAGATTATTTGCAAGTTTTCTTGTGATTAATCTAATTGATTTTTAAGTCTCCATAAGTTTACTTGTGTTGAGCATATTTAGTCAAATTAATCTTGGTTCGCTTGGGTTAGTTTGATTGAATATTTTTTGTTGGATTCCAAATTCATACTTGTATGTAATTTGTTAAGTCTAAAGAAATCCTTTTTTTTTTCTTTTGAAATTAAGGTCGCTCTTGTTGTTCCATAGGGAATGATATATTATGGGGGAGAGTTATTTTGAACTTGTGCTTAATTTCCAAATCTTTGTGGGCAATGCGGCTATGGAATATTAGAGGGGTTATCTCGCGTCTTTATAAACTCCTTGATGAATGCATTTAGCTTCGGCTTTATGATTGCATCTAAACAAGATGATGCATATTTACCTTTGGTCATGAAACGTCTCTTACAGAAATTTCATTAGGATCCCGTTCTTGTACCTTTGCCAACTTTATTGGCAAAAAGGGGGAGAATTGATTATGACACTGTATAACAATGATTGAGAACCGATGCTTTTCTCATTGTTATAGCTATGGATTTTCAACAATGATGATGCTAAACTTACAACCTTTGGGATCATTGGATTACTTGGAAGTGACGAAGATTTCGAGTATTGTTGAAGATTAGACATGTGTAATAGGAGCTACAAAGTTTATTTATATATTTTTTGTATTCCATATGTATTAATAGTTTTGCCACTAAAATTGACAAATGTGGAGATTGTTAGAGCACTGCTCGGTCGAACTCGCATGCGTTGCTAAATCAAGCATGTTTGTCAATGTTAGTGATCAAAACTATAAAGTCTTGATTTCTAGTCTACTATAGCTAAGGTCTCAGACTAGGATAGAAAGTGTAGTTGAGCTCAATAACTCCATGGCAATCATCATACAAGATGAAGGACTACTCAAGGAACTGGTGGATCTTCATCAAATAAAAGGTATGTGGAGACTTGAACTTATCTATCACTCAAAAGTCTATCTACTCTATCTCTTATCTTGAGACAAAAGTCGTTTTACTATGTAGACTAAAAATATACACATGTGACATTTTGAGCTGAGTATATCTCCCTTATCTATTTCTCGAAATATGTGTTAGTAAAGCTTTCACATTAGCCGAGTTCATCTTCTCCTAGTGAAGAAAGTCATGTTATGTTTCAATCACTTTGGAAATTGCTCTGACGAAAACTAGTTCGTGAATAACAACTATATGACGTCCCCTGAGAATGTTTCAATGATTGAAATGAGAGTTTAGATAATATAACCACTGGGGGATATAAACATTATTATGGTAACATATATATGTATAAGTCCTTATGCACTTGAACCGAAGTTTGCGAACTTTGTTGATCAAGTGAAAACCGGAACTTGAGCAGTCAACCCAGTCCGCGAACGAGCTTAGTTCTCAAACCCGAGAATTTCTGCTGGAGTTGAAGCTTGGTTTCAGTCCGTGAACTCAGTCCACGAACTGATTGAAGTTCTCAAACTCGAGAATTTCTGCTGGAGTTTGTGAACTCCAACCAGTTACTTAAGTCCGCGAACCCAGTCTGCGAACTTGAGTGGTTATATCTAAAAACGATGTTCGTGAACTTATTTAAATTATCTAAGGAATGCTATTGCAAACCGTGGATTTATAGTTCATGAATCGATTCGAGTGAATCACTTCATGAATCGATTCGAGTGAATCACATTATTTTTGCTTCAATTGTGTCTTATGTAGTACATTAGATTTCATAGCAATTGAAAAACTCTCTAACTAGTTCATTTGAGTCATTTGGACTAGTTATGGTGAAGAAGAATTTGGTTGATATGAAAGTTATCATTTGGCTAACCATATGGTTGACTAATGTTGAAACAACTATTGTACACGTTTGGGTACGGTTACACAAACCCAAAATGGTCAAGTACATGTGTGTATGGAAAGCTAAGTTTTCGATCTAATGGTTGAGAGATATTAGCTTGTATCTAATCAGGTTTTCATCTAACGATGAATATTGAATTATTTGTTACTAAGCTAACATTGATTGCAAATCCTGATTTGAAAGACTATATAAGGGAGAACTCTAGCAACTGGGAAACCTAATCCCAACACATTCTGTGTGATACTAGTTTGCTAAGCTAGAGTCGATTCTCCTTAAACCTTTGGTTTTCTTCTTCTAAAACCAGGTTAACGACTTAAAGACTTCATTGGGATTGTGAAGCCAGACCGATACTAATTTTCATGTAGTTGTGTGATCTGATCTTGTTGTTTCTATCGTACGAGTACAATTATAATAATTGGATTGAGATTTCTATCTTCGATAGGCAAGATATAAAAGTAATCACAAACATCTTCGTCTCATCGTTTGTGATTCCACGATATCTTTTTGCGTTGCGTCAATTAAGACTATTGTGAGGTGATTGATAAAACTGAGTTGTTCTTCGGGAATATAAATATGGTTTTATTGATTGGTTCCTGTTCACCTTGATTTATCAAAAGACGGAACAAAACTCATAGGTTTATTCGTGGGAGACGAATTTATCTATCTTGTAGACTTTTCTGTGTGAGACAAATTTGTTTGCTAAAGTCTTCGACTTTGGGTCGTATCAACTTTTGGTTGTGGGTGAGATCAGCTAAGGGAATCAAGTATGCAGTATCATGCTAGGATCAGAGGTGTATGAGCATAACTGTACCTTGGATCAGTATGAGATTGATTGGAGTTCAACTACAGTCCAGACCGAAGTTAATTTGGAGTAGGCTAGTGTCTGTAGTGGCTTAATACAGTGTATGTTTAATCTGGACAAGGTCCCGGGGTTTTTCTGCATTTGCGGTTTCCTCGTTAACAAAATTCTGGTGTTTGTGTTATTTATTTTCCGCATTATATTTTTATATAATTGAAATAATACAGGTTGTGCTTTGTTCAATCGATTAGAATATCTGACCTATTGGTTGTTGATTTAAATCGATTGACACTTGGATATTGGTCTTTGGTACCATCCAAGTTATCTCTCTTTGATTAGACTCGCGGATCATATTTGCTTGAGTAAATCAAATCAAGAGATTGAGATAATAACTCCTTGAGTATTTTTTATTGATTGAGTCTGGTTGATTCTCTAGAAAATAACTCGGAGTTGTCCATACATATGGCTAATCGAAATATTGGGTGATGTTGTTAGACCACCGCTTTTTCAAACTTCGTATAGGTTAGCTTGAAAGTATTAGGATATGAGACATTACAAGTATGTGAAGACTTGAAGAAGTGAATAAGTAAGGAGCTACAATGACAAAATCATCCTTCCACTAGAGGTTAGTGATATTTGACTTGAACTGTTTCATTCCCTAAAGTATCTTTCAAGTCGTGCATATTGATAACAAAACTGCGAAGCATGAACACTCTAGATAAACATAGTATTAAGGAATACAATACAAGGTTTATTGCATAACCATTAAACTTTGTATATAAGGCATTGACATAATCTTTTGAATGCTATTGTGATTATGTATGGGTATGAGGTGAGGATTTTATCTTAGGAAACAATATTTTACATGTGTTTTAAGGAAGTAAGTTCATGAACTTGTTTTGTGAATCGAAAAGTAAATCGCCAGGCATTATTGGTATTGTTATTTATTGCATATCTTCTGAAAAACCAATATGTGTGATTAGTATAACCTCTCATGACTTGTTTGTGTTCTTGGTAAAACTATTCACAAAGGCCTGACTTATGTATTGGTATGGATTTTATTAGTGAAACTAATCTTAAGTAATCACCTAATGGTATGATCGAGTTTGTGAGTGTGTATGACCAACTCTGGGTAAAGGGGAACCGATCCAAGTAAGAGGTGCAACACATCACAAGGGGAATCGATCCTTGTATGAGGTGCAACAAGGTTTATAGCATAAATAAGAACCGATCCTATGGACATGTGCAACACGTTTTTAGGCAAAGGGGAACCGATCCTATGGATATGTGAAACATATATAAGTTAGATACCATATATATGTGGGGAACCGATCCTAGTACCTAGTCAACCGAATTTTGGAAAGCTAGTGTGACTATGCACAGTACTCACATGGAGGTAGAACCAAAACTTGTTTTGGTAGAACCGTTAAACCCATGATTTGTGATTGAGTGTTCTTGATCAATCACGCAGTTCTTGAAAGTCAGATGAACCAATTCTAAACTTGTTTAGAAGTGTGGAAAATCGTTTTCAAGGTTGTAAGTATGAAAGAGGACTTACAAACTAAGGATGTCGACACACTTTGAACATGTGCATTAATGCTTATCTTTTATTGTTCAAAGTTATTCCTTAATAGCTAAAGGATGAAAATCCCAGGGTCGAAATTAAATAAGTTAAGAATCTTTTATTTAAGGTTTTTAATTTTATATATGGAAAATAAGAATTAGTAATGTGCATTTACTAGTTAGATATTTTCCAAGGAGATTTTCGGTCAATATTTTGGACAGAGCATTTCCAGGAATTATGGAAATCAAATTTGGAATTATATTGCATATCTTGAGAATTTTTTCGGTTTTGGAAATTCCTTGGTGTCCAAACTTCCTTGTCTATAAATACTCGAAGTTTGCATTTCTGGCAAACTAATCCTTCGTGACAGCAAACTTCCTCGGTTGTGTTGTTACTGGTGAAGCCGCCTATTCGGTGAGAAGAGTAACCTAATTAGGTGAAATCTCTTAAGACCGCTCAGTTTAAAGTCTTCTTTGGGATTGCGAAGCTCTATTATTACCATTGGTGGGAAACTAGATAATTGCGGTTTATCTTGTGTTTTCGATTGATTTGATTGACTAACTGTGGTTGAACTTTGATTGCACCTTATTTTTTTATGTCTGAGAATCTTCACTTCTGATATAAGATTCACTCAAACTAGATCGAAGTTTCGACAAGGATCTTTAGACTGTTGTTAGTGCTAAAGACGATCTTATGATAATCCATTGTTAACATACTCCGTTCAGTGCATGATTGATCACAAGAGATTCAAGTAGTTGCATGTGACATGTGTCTAAAATATCTTAATATTTATTTATTGTTTATGCTTTCTTTGTTAAGTTTTCTTGTAAAATATGTATCTTATGTTTGCTTTTCAGTGTTTAGGTACTTTGGAGTCATTTGGAACAAAAGAAGGGGAAACATGGAAAAATTATTGTAGGCGGATTATTTCCCATTATTTGCTTTTATTTATTCATCTCTATCTGAAAAGCATGACAGCTTTAGTGATGAAAATAAATTGAAGAGAAGAAGTGGATTTGAGAAGTAAGAGACAGTTGTTGGTGGAAGGATTCGAAGAAGGAATAGACAACAAGGGCCAAAACGTTATTTCATGTACAACTACTATTGGAAGAGGAGATGAGTCGAACCAAGCCAACGATGAGGGACAACTAATGCAGCTTAGTCTATAGGAGCAAAAATAAAAATGTTAAGTATGTCTCTGTGGTGGCCGCTATCATATGCAGGGTGCCTGTATCATTTTCACTCATTACCTGGACTAAAATCTAGATTGGTCTATCTCAATCATTTGCATCTGACATTGAGAGAGGTGAGAAAGAAGAGGTGTTGTATTTCAAGACAAGGGAGGAATGTGATTCAACAGACAGGCTGCTGTTGTTTCATATCAAGATAAAGGAGGAGAATGATTTGTTGTTGAGAGAAAAATTCAGAAAAAAAAGGAGGAGCAGATGATGTTACTAATTAGATTGAGATTAAGAAACTTAGGATTTTCCTGAGTTTGATTGAATTAAATATGAGTTTGATTTGAGAAATTAAGCGATGCGTTTGAGTCTGAGGAAGAAATTGAGGAAATGGTTGCTCTTGTGGTGATGAATTAGAAGATGGGTTGAAGGAAAGATTAGTGGTGGTCGCTGCTACTGGAGGAATTGACCGGAGACAATGAATGAATTAGTGGGCCTATGTAGTTGAAATGAAGCAACAGATGAATTGAGCAAATTGGTTCTGGTACTGGTGGAATTAAGATGGGTTTCAACTGAATTTACTGGTGGTGTTGTTTCAGCTCAATTGAGATGGAAATGGAAAAATCTGATGAAGATGGATCGGGTAGAGAATTTTGGATCGACTGATCTTGGTGTTGCTTCTTTGAGCTGATGCTAAAGTTGAATGGAGATAGTATGGTTATGACAGAGTTGGTGGTGCTACTTCAAGGAACTGACATGGGTAGTTGTTAGTTAATGGCTGAGAAGATGTATGTTATGGTGAATGCGCAACTGGTTATGAGGTTGAAGTAAGATGATGGTGTTTGTGTGAAGTAAGGAAATGGAAATCTGGGTCTGGTTGATATCGCAGCTGCAGTTCATGATTAGTGTGCAGGTGATGCAGCTGTAATTCAGGGACTGTGGAATGAGCAAACTGGAACTGCAGGAATGAAGTGCAGTTAGAAGTAATGTTGTGCCAGTGATGCTTAGTGAACAATGAAGAACTAAAGGATTTTTTTGAGTCTGAATTTGTAGGGAATGAGCAATGTAGATTGGGTTGTGGTGATGCCTGGAGAAACCAGGATATGGATTAGTAGTTGCAGTTGTCTATGTTTATATCCAATAAGAAAGTGGTGTTCCAGCTGCGATTCAAGTGGTGGTAATGATCTGGGTACGTTTGCAGAGTAAAGTCAGCTGGGAGGTGTTGATTGCCAAGGAGTCTGTGAGCATTTGGAGCTGGAAATAAATGAATGAATAGATGAATGTTAGGACAAATTGTGCAGGGGAGAAGGTATAGGAAGGCTGGGACTTTAACAACAACAACATGTCTCAGTTAATAGCAAAATGTACAGAGTGCCTGAAATAAAATCCAATTCTGCAGATATGGTGCGAAAACGCAGTGAGAATGGTGAGCCGATGGTACTAGTTCCGATAGTCAGATTTTGTAGCTTGAAGTATGAATCATAATGTTTCATCCAATCATAAAGGTAGAACGTGTTGGATACAATAGTTTGTCGCTGGACATATGAGCTACGAGTTACGCTTTTGGGCTAGTAGTTTTTGCAAGAATCAAGAATTGGCCTAGATGATTTTGTGAAGTATGGGTCTGAATTGTGATTGTATGACCTGCAGAGAAGGAAAATGATTTGCTGGAGGTTACAGTAGCCGGATACAAGTTCAGGTAGCCAGAGATAGTTACCAGGTTATCGGATTCTGACAACGGTGACCGGATTCCGGTGATGACGTCATCAATCCGACAGTACATTTTTGGACCCAGAGATTCCATAAAAGATGTTTTGGCACATGGGCTTGGATGGACCCCCGAGACACACACTTTGGGCTAGAATGAATACTTGACGTAAATGGGAAGAGTTATATCCTTTTGGGGGAAACAGATAAAAGAAAAGAGTTAACTCTCTCTAGATCCATCTCTTCTTCTACTTTTGTTTCTAGGGTTTACAACATGATAAAACTTCTTTTTGTCCTTGTTATGAACTCCATTAACATGAATAGTTAATTTTATTATTGGTTATGGATTAGTTGGATTTTACAAAGCATGTTACTTGTTCAATAAATTAGTTTTGTCTCAATTTTATCAATTATGATTCACTATAAATATCGCCATGTATGATTGATTGTTAGTTTTGTCAAGTTGCAAATTGGTAGAACTCGTAATCATATCTAATGCTAGTTTAGGGTTTATTCTACGCAAAAGTGATAATCCTTGAATACAAGTAGCATAATTGTGAATATTGCTTGTAGTGATGCATCCTAGTAGTCACAAGTGAGTCATAACCTTTGTTAAATCGGATTAGTGCTTTTACACGTTCGATTGCTTTGATTGGCCTAATTTCATAGGAATTTAATGCATCTAGGGAATTAAACTTGATTAGTGCTTTTACACGTTAGGTTGTTCTCTTAGATAAAACTCATACTCGTATCTTTTAATGTGTTTGTTGATGATAAGAGGAAATTAGCGAGATATTCTTGCGATCAAGGTATCCTAGGGATTTTGATTAAGTTGAGATTAAATATCAATTCTAGTTATTTTTAAAAAGCATGTTTGTGAATGAAGATGAATCCTTAACCAATATCCCTTCTACTTGATTTATTTGCTTTATTTCTTTGTTTTGCTTTTATATTAGTTTAATTATATAAAAATCAGAAAACCCCCCGTTGTTTATATAGGAAACCGAAACAACTTGACAACATTAGTCCTCTCTATGGGAACGATCCTTTCTTTCCCTTGCTTCATTATATATTTTGAGTAGTAAGAAAGTATAATTATTTTTGACGCATACGACAACAATCAGTGTGCGGGCGTTTATTGAAGATTTAAGAAGATTTGAAGACAATGAAGATATTAAAGATTTCTGACTTGCTTGTTTCGGTAAAAGAGGATCCAACTATAATCGGTTTATCTTTATGGTAGATTGGATTGATTAGTTGTGTAGATCGGCATCAATACAATTCTCTATGATTAAAAGTATTAATTGCAAAATCTTAACAATTACCTTTGGTAGTTGAGAATAAGATAGATCTAAGGACCTGACGAAGGATTTTATTGAGATAAACAGAAGAGCCTTTTTTTAACTCATATCACTTGGTTGAAGAGAGTTGATACCAAACATATTTGTTGTTCCTTTACTGTTTGGAATACGAACCAAAGGAATTGTTCCAAGTACGTGACTTATTACATGTCGGAGGCGTGGAAATACAGACGGAACTAGGTGAACTGTAGGTTCAGTTGCTTGGTATCAACTATACGAAGTTGGTTTATTTTGTATAGTGGATTAATCCTGAGAGTATTCAATTCTGGACAAGGTCCCGGGGTTTTTCTGCGTTTGCGGTTTCCTCGTTAACAAAATCTTGTTATGTCATTTACTTTTATTTTCCGTAATTATAATTGTTCTTATTATAATTTAAAGTAAATTACACAAACGTTAATTCCTATTTACTTGATAGTAATCCTATTGTGTTTGGTTAAGTCCGAACCTCTTATCAAGTAAACATATTTCGTTGTTGTATTGTCTCGATCTCATATCCATCGACGATCACACGAAGTGTGAATCGATTAGTTGTATTGTCTTGACTCAGTCCATAGACAATCACTTTCATAGAAAGGACTTATAGGTGGGAAATTTTTAGCTTGAGGTATATTTGGGTACCCTCGCCTTTTCACATTTGTAACAACATTTTCAACAAACTTATAATTTCACATTAATTTTCAAGCAATACAATAAAAAATATAATAACTAGACTAACTTCATAGTTTCCACTTCCAACTTGCATAAATCTGCAGGGAATGTCAATTGGGGTGATATGACAACTCAATAGAATGCGCCTCCATTTTCTAAAGATGCGATGAAATATCAATCAATCAAAGAGAACATACAACAAGAGATTTTGTACAACTTTGAGGATTCAATTGTATGTTCAATTAACAAGCTCATAATATCAATAATATTTCTGGCAAATAATCCAATTTACGATTCAATACATCATCAATTCACAACACAATTATGTTTTCATCACATGATTCATATATTAATATTGTCACCAAAAAACCATGAGTCGCGGTACGAAAACCTTGTTAGTACTCCCACCTATCATTTACCGGCACAGATAGCCGCCAATGATGGTCAGGAACAAAAGATCCTATGGGGATCATTACCCATTTCATTTTCGTTATCCGGCATGAACAACATCCATCGCTGGTCAGGAAACACAAGTTCCTACATGGGGATCAATACCCATTTAATTCTCGGGGATAGTTACCCGCCACTAGCATGAAACATGTTACGTCTAACGGTAAAACATGAACTCATTTCAAAATTTTAAATCATTTTCACAAAAAATACAAGCAAATCATGGCTTATAAACATATGACAAACAACAAGCATTCCTTTTAAGAATTTAAGCAAACACATTAACTGCATAATGTTATGTTACAGGTTTCATGGTGATAACTTGATCCGTTTGTCTTGAAATTTTACAAGAGGTGAGTCAATAAAAAACAATATATCCAAAATTCACATAAAACCAACGGCTCAAACAAAATATATTGAATTTATAATGGCATCCTAAAAACTGGGCAGATTACATGTTATGAGCAAACAATTCATGGTAAATTCATAATAATCTAAAATTCACCCAATCCAAAGAACATTGATAGAAAAATCACAAACATACAACTTTTGTTCTTTGAGATAATCATTTTAGTATCATATAGATGACCTAAGATAGCCGAAACTATGACAAAACGAAACTGTCCAGAATTTCAGAAACTATCACCCAAATTCAAACAAACATTCAACGGGGAATTTACGGTGGATTAACTTAAAGTTTTAACCATATATACCTAATCATGTTATTTATCAATATTAAAAGGCTGATCATCAATCGAATGCACAATATTACGCATATAAATTTCAGAAACCTAATGACATAAGAATTAAGTTCAGTATAACAAAGAAATACAAAGAGAAATAGGATTTGACATTCTACCTGTTAATTGCTACATTTCCTACTATTTTTTTTTATCCTTTTTATCGAAAAAATCTCTAGCTCCATCTTCCTCTCCTTCTCAATTTCTCTAGTTTAGGTTTCTAACTTCTCAAATACCTTTACACCTTTTATAATAAACTTTATACTAATACAATTATTATTATTAAATTTCATATTTATTATTTTCTTTAATCTTTTCATTTTCCCTTAATTTTATTTATTTATTAAAATAAATTAGATAACTCTATTTCCAGCCTAACGTATAGATTAACCTAGCTAGGCTAAGGTAACAAAAATATCTTAGTAACAAGGTTAGTTAATTATCGTTTAACCCGACCCGAGAAGACAAATAAAGATGCCAGATATTACATATATACTATCGAAATTGATCTCAAGAGTGGTAATATTGAATACATGGATCGATTATGATGGTCCTGCTCGGGTTCTTAATGTATCATTTTTTTATTCCAATCTCCGACCTGAAAAACCTCTTCTTTCGTTTGGTGTTGTTTTGAATCGGTTTGTGAAGATTATATGTATGTGAAGTTTTATGGTTCGATTCAAGGTAGTACAAAGGTTCGTAATATTGAATGTTGGAGTTTTAGTTCTCCGTTTGATACTTTTTCGGAGTCTGCGGTAGCCCCGTCACCTACATTAGGTAATGATATTAGTCCCTCAATAGTTAACCTTACGAACTCTTCGGTTCCATCGTCTGCTTTCGTAGCTCCTATCAACGGCATTTTTTTACAAGCAACAAAAACCAGGATAACGTTGGTAATTCTTCGTCGAGAAGCAAATCCATGTTAATTGCAGGGGTTATGACTATTGGGGTATTGTTTCTTATATGCTTGTTTACTGGTTTGGGTAGTCATAAAAAGAATCAAATTCAGGGAGAAAGCAGATTCCATATCTCTAGAGATTGTTAAAACCTCAAAGAGTTCAATTACAAATATTTAAAAACTGCCACAAATTGCTTTAATTCGTCGAGAATTATTGGTCATGGTACATTTGGAACTGTCTACAAAGGTGTAATGCCTGAAACATGATTAATGATAGCTACGAAAAGATGTAGGCATAGTGGTGGTCAACGTAATACATAATTTTTATCTAAACTTTCGATCATAGTTTTTAAAATCGTGTGATTTTCTATTCAAATTGCACGATTCGCTCCAAATCTTCCCAAATTGATTCACATCACTGCCTTGAATCATTTAGTCCATGAATTACACTTTGACCTATTTTGACTACGATTCTTGACTTCTTAACCAACTCAGAAGTGTTGGAGAGATTTGAACTTGAGTGCACAAGCTCGTATTAGTAGACCCTATACCACTATACCAAATTGGTCTTTGTTGTTATTATTTTAACTTATTTTAAATATAACCTCATAAATCAAAGATCAAGACTTTTTTATTTAGTTCAGTGATATTTACAGGCATACATGTAGCGATTCAACAATCGACCATGAATATTCAATTCACGATTTAACATACGATTCGATTCTCAAATTTCAAAAATGATTCACGATTTAAAAACCTTGCTTTCAATTATTTGAACTCTGAGCCACAAAAATCTTGTCACACGTCAAGGTTGGTATCATGAAAAAGAATTTTTTTTTACTTGTCTACGACTTCATGCCCAATGGGAGTCTTGATAAGGATTTGTTTGAAGTTAAATTTCCATTACCATGTCCAAACAAGGAAAGAGTTTTAATGGGTGTTGCTTTAGCATTAGCTTACTTGCATAAAAAATGTGAAAGCAAATTAATTCATAGGGATATCAAAGCTAGTAATATTGTGCTTGACGTGCTTTTCAATGCCCAAGTAGGTGATTTTGGACTAGCAAAGCAAATTGAACACGATAAATCACCTGGTGCAATAATTGCTGCTGGAACAATGGGTTATTTAACACCTGAATATTTCCTAACATGAAGAGCCACTAATAAAAACGATGTTTTTAGAGCTGTCTTTCTCGAAGTGATCACTGAAAGAAGAAGACCCATTGCAAGGGATGTTAGTAAAGCAAAGTAATTCATAGGGATATCAAAGATAGTAATATTATGCTTTACGTGATTTTCAATGCCCAAGTAGGTGATTTAGGACTAGCAAAGAAAATTGAACACGATAAATCACCTGATGCAACAATTGCTGCTGGAGCAATGGGTTATTTAACACCTAAATATCTCCTAACATGAAGAGCCACTAATAAAAACGATGTTTTTAGTTACGGAGCTGTCGTTCTCGAAGTGATCACCGGAAGAAGAAGACTCATTGCAAGGGATGTTAGTAAAATTGGTGGGGTTGGAGGTAGCACTAGTTTGGTTGAATTTCTATGTAATTTATATAGATAAGGAAGATTATTGGAGGCAGTTGCTAAAATCATAGGTGAATTTGATAAAGAAGAGATGTCAAAAGTGATATTGATTGAATTGAATTGTTCAAATCCTGATCCGGTTGCTAGACCAACAATGAGATGTGTTATTCAAATATTTTTAGGTGAAGCTCAAGTTCCAATTATTCTGAAAACAAAACCTTCATTATGTTTCAGTACTACCTATGTACTATTGAGATTGCAAGATGGTGTTTCGGATTGTAATGAATTGATCACCATTTGTAACTCATCTTCTTAGGATAACAATTTTAATGGGGGTGCAAATTATATCCTGTGAGTTACTTTATGCTTATCAGATTTATTTGTAATCTAAGAGTATATATGTAGACAAATTCTTGATTTTTTATGCATGTAGTAGAGAATAGATTCAATGTAAAACAAGTTTATTTGGATCATAATCTTTATCAATGTGTAATTTTATTGAGTTTTGTAGTTGCATGAATTCCCACACTACACCCTTGTTAAGATTCTATAGAAATCAACTAAACTTTAAAGATTATACGACACTTTACTATTCAAATTTCAGAAATGTTTACAGAATTGGGAAAAATCAAGATTACAGATACACTCTTAAAGTTTCTCTCTCCTCAAAGACTCTTTCAACTCTAAAAAATACATCATCCTTTTCTAGATCTATCGAGCCATTTATATAGGGATTTACATAATGGATGACAACTAAGTTTTCCTCCTATTTCGGATCTATTCTGCGATCTCATCGCGATAGTTATAATGTTCTTCTATCGCAAAATTGATAACCATCGCAGGATTAACATATTCTTCTTCTATTTATTTCATCGTCAGTTTCTTTGGGTTATTCTGTGACGTTCGCGAAACGTTGTTAAAGAATTGGCAGTGATGCTCGCAAAAACGTTGTTAATATCGCAGGAATATCGTTGTAGCGATATTCTGGTCCTACATCTTGCCTCTTCTCATGTCTTTTCTGCGAAGAAGAGAAGATCGTGAGAAAAATTGCCATAACTGCTTATCTTTTCAGACTTTTCTATTCTGACACGTTTCTATGTCCTTCGCCAGCTGTTTTCACGAATTCTTTCTTCCAATAAATTTTTGACACGTCTCCTCTAACCGTTGCGATCTGACCAACCACGTCTTTCCTTTTCATTAATTACCTTCATCTTCTTCGAGAGATTTCTTCTTCTATAAATACTCTTCTCATTCCTTTCCTTTTTCTCTTTTACTTTCTTCTTCTTTCATACTCTCTCTGCAAATTTTGATGTTCTTCCGCGAATGGAGTTTCTGTTACTTCCGTGATTTATTTCTTATTTTCGACCTTTTCTTTCATTCCCATACTTCAAAAATGGTTGCTGGTGGCTCTAAAAACTTGAAGGTCTTTAATAAGATGCGCGAGAAACTCAAAATTAAAGGTTTTAACTTATCTTTAATTCCATATCAGGATTCCAAGTCTGAAATTTCTCTTAAATTATTCACTGATGATCAATGTTCTCACGAAAGAATCATAGTATCGCTAGGACAACTTGAAGCTGGTCTTCCCATTCCTCTCTATGACCTAAAACTTTCATTATTTTATCAGATAATTTCTGACGAGAGGTTCTCACGAGCGGTATATCAACTAGGTGGAGATTGCATCATATTGCTACTTGAATACGCTTCTCGCGGTGCTAATAAAGGAACTCTCTACCCTGAATCTCCAAAGAATCCTCACTTTAAAGATGTCCCCATTGTTCCTGCGGATTATACTGTGGACAACTTCTTTGTAAATTATAGTATAATTCCTATGAAGAGGGATAGCACCTGCTGGGGTGTTCATTTGAAAAAAGAGAAGGTCGCTGGTGACAAAGCTCTTATGATGGATATTGATTTCCATACATCTACCAACCAAGGTCCTCGCCATTCTAGCGATGAAAAGTGGTTCATCTTTCCATTACGTCTTGAAGGTCCCTATATATCTTGCTCTCTCCCATTACCTGCGAATCTCTCAGAGTATGAGCCATGGGTCTTCAATTGGCCTGAAAAATATAAAGAGGTATATTTTTTCAACTTTTTATATTATTATCATTTACTGTCTTCTTTATATTCTCGCTAACTATTTTGATCTTTCTCAGATTGATAGAATGAAACTCAGCTATCAAACTCTTAGGAAACCTAGCATTTTCTTGGCTCTGAAATCTTTCACGGATGAATTAAGAAATATCTCTTCATAAACTTTAACAATATATTGTTGCCCCTATTTCTTATCTTCATCTGTGCTCGCAGGAAATCGAAGAGTTAGAACCATTAATACCCGCAAAAACCAAGGAGAAATCTTCAAAAGAGAAATCTGGGAAATCTTCAAAGGAGAAATCTTCTGCTTCTTCTAGGGGAAGGTCTTCTGCCCCTCACAATGAAGAATCTATCGATCCTCCACTAAATAGAAGAAAAACTCAACCTTCTTCTTCTTCAATTCCTCAAGCAATTCCGGAAAATCCAAGTGTTAATCTTGATAAAGATAATAATGACGAGGATTTCAATGTTAGCGGTTTTCCTTCAATAAAGAATTCTTCTGATTCTGATTCTTCAATGAATCATTTATCCAGAATTTTTAGCGATATTTCTGACAGCATTACTTCTAATGATGAAGATGAAATTATTGACAAAACATCCCAAGACCTCGCTAAGGTTTGCGATGCCCCCATTCTGGTGGACAATGATTCCCTCCAAGGAATCTCAAGATCGCTGACTCCCAGTCTCTTGAATTCTCTTGGTACCTTGGTATGTTTTTATTTTTTCAGTTTGTTCATATATTTACTCCATCGCTAGATCTTAATTTATATTCTTCTTTCGCAGGTTGGAAGAGATTCTTTTGTTGTTGCTTCTGATTTAGATAAAAGATGTGCCAGCTCTGAAGAGAAAGTTGCTAAACTTAGCCAGGATAAACAAAAATTAGAATTCGAAGTTATTGAGATTCGCAAGAAGAATAAACAGCTGGAGACTGAAGCTTCAGTTGATAAGAAAAAGATCTCTGATCTTGATAGATCTAACCAACAACTCTATGGTATGACTGATTTCCTTTCTCTCGTAATTCTTTTTATTCTATCGCAGCTTATTCAAGCGACCACTTTTTAATTTGCAGATATTTATGGTCTTACTGACGAGGCTATACTCTTTCAATCTTTCCCCGAACCTATAGATGATCATACTCTTCTTGCTTGTCTTAATAATTCCTTAAGTAATTTCTCAGATGATAAGATTTAATCCCTCTCCATATATGAACTTAGATCCCAGTTTAATCTCTTAAAAATTGAACACAGGTTCAACTTAGGTTTAATTGATAAATATAAGCGTTTTTATCTTGATTCAAAGAAAGTAATAGATAAATTAAGACAGAAAAATAGCGATCTTATTGACGAGAAAGATCTTGCTATCAAAAAGGGATCCAAGACCCTAGCAGACTTTCATAAAACCCTCCTTGACATTCAAATGGACAGAGATAAACTTATCCGCAAGAATGAAGATCTTCTTGCGAGGGAGACTCAAGTTCGATCTCGTCTCCTTATTAATAGCGATGATGAGTTTGCTTGGGCTGCGAAGGTTCTTGACAACGCCAGGAATGATTTAGGTGTAAATTTTAGCCTTCAAGTTGAACAGGCGGCCTTAATTAGAGATATGATTTCTGAAAGAGAAGGTTGTTTGTTGTTCTTCTTCTTGCCAACTTTCTGTTTTTATTATTCTTTTTTACAAAATTTTCTAACTTGTTGTCATATATTCTCGCAGGAGCTGAAAAAAGATATCTTGAAAGAATTGGAGAACTTGAAAATACCCTTGCTGCTCGCAATAAGAAATATTCTCGATTGAAGGAGCAATTTGACATTACTATCGCGAACTTCAATAGATCTGTCATTGTTGTTCGTAATGATTCCGTTAAGTTGGTCTGCAATGATCATGGAATTTCTCCTTCCATATATCCTGACCTTGCAAAAGAGATTCCCGCAGTGGTCCCAAATCTTAACATCTCTGATAGTGAAGCTGAGGATTCTGACGAGGATGAAAATGATGATGATGACGAAGAAGAAAAATCTGGTGGAGGAGAAGAATCTGATAGAAATGAAGATAGTGATGATAATGATGAAAGAGAGAAATCTGACGATGGAGAAAAATCTGATAAAGAGGATGGCGATGGATCTAGCTAGTTCTTCTTTTTCCTTCTATCTTCCTTGTATATTTATTTTCTTATTTTTGTAGCATTATTGCGAGTTTCTCCATTTTTTGTGACTTTCTTTTGCTTCTACCTGTATGAATTAGAAAACAGTTCTTTTTCTGCAAGTCAATCAATTAATATAATTATTATTCTTTAGTTATCTGCGTGCACATTTATCTATGCAATTTTTATATGATAGATGAATAATAATTTCATCGCTCTCATGCATTCCCATACTTGCCTCTATTATTCATCTGCAATATAAAAATTAATTAAAGATTAGGTATTACTGGGAAATAAAATTTGCCTCAATATTGGCGATCTTATCGTCAGCAATAACTGCGTGAAATCGTATTTCTCATAACATCTACGAGCATTATCGCAGTAATCTTGTGGTCTTATTACGCCTTCCTAATTAAAGGTCTTATTTTGCCACACTCTTTCTTTCTGCGACAAAATCGCAGGTCGTCTTTACATTTGCATGTATAAACCAATTGATCTTGCCTTATCTTTCTTCTTTGATTGTATTGCGACAGTATGACAAATCTAAGCTCTCTCGCGAGATCAAATCCTCGTGACATTGCCGTCTTGCGATGAAATCGCAGGACGTCTTTACACTTTTATGTAAAAACCCATTGATCTCATATTAACTTTTGGCTTGTTTCCTCCTTATAATTTACGTCACGCGACAATATGACAGGCCTAAATGTTCTTGCGATCATAAAGCCCCATGACATTGTCGTCTTAAGACACTTATCAGCTCCCTAATGGAGGGTGCCGCCCTTATCTTCCCCCTGTTTGCCCCTTCAAGGAGGGAACATCGGCCATACAAGACTAGCTCCTCCCATCCATATTTACCAACAACCAGCTATTTTCGCAGCCTCTTGTCCTTTATGCCTATATGGCTTATAGTTACAAGACTGCACCCTAAGTGGGGTTTTCTTCAGGCCAAGTGCATCATAGCCAAGACTTACCAAGAATGGCAAGGGAGTTTCGTACGCCCTTGGCACCCTTGGATCAACCGTGTACCTCGGCGCCTTGGTCATACTTTGCACTTCTTGGAATAGATTCTCGGTCGTCCAACCAGGGTATAACCATATATAGTTGGAAATCCAAGATCTCTCTCCCGGATAGGTTTTCTTTAACCCCCAATATCTGCATGACTCAGGATCCATCAGCGGTATAACCTTACCCCTGAATCATGACAAGAGATACCCCCTATTATGACGCGCTCGCAGGTCTTACATTTTCCTCTTACGAAATTTTATTCGCGAACTAGGGTGCACGCCATAAGGGTTTGTCCCATTTTTTAATCTCTGCGAAATTTTATTCGCGTTTCTCGCGAGTATTGTAACTCTGATAGAATTTCATAACTTTGATCTTCTTTCTTTTTATAAAATCTTGCGATTCTTTCAAGCAGAAAATTCTGTTCAATTACATATTCAAACAAATTATTCATAGAATTCTCTAAAGTTCATCATTTTACCTCTCTACTTACTATTTTCTGATTCCGCTTTTCTGCTACGTTTTACTGTTGTTCCTTTTTCTGCGAGACGCTCGCCATCAGTTTTCATATCCTCTTTCCGCTCTATTGTATCAATCATCAATCTTTCACATCTCTGTTGCTATTTTATTTTGTACTTCCAATTGCTATTCTTTTCAGCTCTTTCTTCACAAAACTTCATATCGATTTCATAACATTTCTTGCTTTCTCCCCAATCTCCTTTGATAACTCCAACACATTTAGGATAAGGAAATTTGATACACTGGTGATAAGTAGATGCTACACCCAATATCCCATGTAACCAAGGTCTTCCTATCAAAGCATTGTAAGGTGATTCGATGTCCACAACACAGAATAAGATTTTTGAAGATATTCCTTTTAACAGTATTTGCATTTCAATTTCCCCCTTTGGTTTGTTAGCTGTACCGTTAAATCCATAGATTTTATATGTTGATGGTATCAAATCTTCATCTTTTCCGCCCATGGTTCTATATGTATGATAGAATAAGATATCAACTGAACTCCCGGTATCTATTAAGACTCTATTGACGGCCCAAGAGTCTTCAATTTTACCATCATTTCCTTCATCTTCTGCTTGCATATTCTTTGGTTTTATCTCTAACCGTACCACCAATGGGTTGTCATGTTGCTCGCCAAGCCCTGGTACATCTTGCGCGGTGAAAGATAGAGTTTGCTTCTGCCATTCTTCTAATGGCGAGGCTCTCGCTATATTCATTATCTCTCTTCCATCTGAATTTCTTGCGAAGACTCTGCGTAGAACATTATCATGGAAATCTTCCACAGTTCTGAATGAATGCACGATGGAGTTGCAGAACAAATTCTTTGCTTTAGCCCCCACTTCTATCACGAATGTTTCTGCTCATTTGACAGCATTTACCCTGCGAGTTTCTGGTGCTGGCGGTAATTGATGAGGTTGTGGATGTCCTACTAGAAAGTGATTTAACTTCCCCTGATCAATCATCCTCAAAATTATCCTCTTGACATTCCTACTATCATTTATTGAATGGCCATGAAAGTGATGGTAAGGACAAAATTCTTGGCTTCTATTGCTTGGATGTGGTTCTTTTTCCCATGTTCCATGGGGATGGTATATTTTCCATCAGAATGATAGCTTCCCAAAAAAATTTTATACTAGCATTAAGAGGTGGCATCTTAATTTCTTCCCATATTATCTTTTGGCTTCCTTGCCCTCTAAATTTATTCTGCCTTTGTCCGCCATAAGTTTCTTGCGGCTGATCAATTCTTTGAATTTTATTATTTCCACCGCGATTGTAATAATTCTTCTCCCTTTCATATTCTTCTTGATCTCGACTGCCCATTGCTACCAATTTTTGTTGGTTGTCAATTACTATTTTCTCTTGTTGTGCTTGCGAGGTGCTCGCCACATTACTTATCATTTTAGGGAGCAAACTCCCACTTGCTTCTAGCGAGCTGGTGTTCGCGATTGGGTATGATTCCATCTCATTTTGTTTCTCCTCCAAAGCAATGTATTCTTCTTGTAACTCTCGCAACTCTGTCATAGTGATTGTATTTTTGACTCTGAAAATTTGAATGTACAGCAGATTAGTCGCGAACATTGCATTAATGAAGGATAAGATCAAGTATCTCTCATATACTCTTCCAGCCATCTCGCTGCACATTGATTTCCACCTTATTGTTAAGTGCTTCAAACTCTCGCCAACTCTATGTTTTAATCCAAACACATCTTCAATACCCGGCCGCGATGAATTGTTGCTAATATACTCTCCTAAAAATGTAGATTGTAAATGATCAAAAGAAGTTATGGTATTTTTTGGTAATCCCTCAAACAATTTCAACACCTCGCCAGTTAAGCTGGATGCAAAATATTTGCATAACACAGCATCATGATTCTCCCACTGTAGCATACATCTAACATAAGCTTTGACGTGTTGAACAACACAAGTAGTCCCATCAAAAATGCTGGTAAATTTCATTTTGGAGGTATTCCTCTTAACTGTACTTCTTGAGTAAATGGAGTCCTCGCAGCTTCTTCAATAGCTTCATCAAGTTGCCTTCTACCTCCTTCTCTTCTATTGTTCATCATTCCTCGCATTTCTGCTAATTCTCTTAATATTTGCTCAT
This sequence comes from Papaver bracteatum, assembly GCA_023529315.1. Lineage (NCBI taxonomy): Eukaryota > Viridiplantae > Streptophyta > Magnoliopsida > Ranunculales > Papaveraceae > Papaver > Papaver bracteatum. The sequence continues at coordinate 575,482 of JAJJWX010002382.1, read as the reverse complement.
TCTCAGCTGAGTTTTGTTCCATTGGTCTCTTTAATGCCGTCTCCCTTCTCCTGCGTTCTTGCCTTTCTTGTCTTGCGAGATTTTGGGTATCTCCTTCTTCATCATCATCTCGTCTTTCTCTGCGATTTTCTCTTTCATCTTCTTCTCTGCGAATTTCTTCATTTCTCCTCATTTCTCTTCGCTGTCTCTATATTCTCCTCTGTATCCTATCATATTCCTCTTGAATATTACCATTGTAGTGATTTTGCGTACGTCTCCTTTCTCAATTTTCATGATTATTTTGTCGCACTGCTTCTTGAAATTCATGTTCCTCTACTTCTGTCCTTAATATTTCCCTCTCACGAGCTAGACGTGCTTGTTCAGCATAATGTCTCTCAATTTCTTCTTCAATCATTCTTTGATTTCTCTGATTCTCTCTCTCATGTAATATCCTCCTACCTTCTTCTGAATTTTCTTCTTCAATTTGATTGTTTCTTCCCTCTTGATTTCTATTGTCACGCGGATTATAACGATCACCAATTATCTCTTCTTCTCTATGACGTTGTTCTCCATTTGAATTTTGCACTTCTTCTCCAACATTTCTAATTGGGGAATTTTTCCTTGCTTCTTCTCTGAATGATCGTGAATTTGATCTAACAGTACTTCTTGACCTCCTTCTTTGTAACCTCAAATTCTCCATTCTTAGCTCATGATTTTGTCTTGTTAAATTCGCACGCTCCTCTGCCTCTAGTCTCCTTTCTTCCTGTATTCTTTGCCTCAAATCATTTGCTATTTCATTTTCATGTCCTACATGAATTAATCCTCCACCTATTTCTTGATTTCTTTCTCCTCCTCCTTCATTTCTCAATTTTCGATTTTCTGCCTCTTCTATCGAATCCGACCTCCAAGTATGCACACTCACTCTTTCATAATCCACATTCATATCTCGTGTTTGTGTTTGTCGATTTGGATGTTGAATTGAACTTTGTGCTTCATTTCTTATTCTATTTCTTCCTGACCTCATCCTTAAAGATTCTTCCAATTCACTTGTTCCCTCTCCTGCAAGTCTTTTACTTCTCCTCACAGTTGTCGGTGGTTCTGATGTATTTCTTCTTCTTCTAGCCATTTCTTCAACCCTAATAATTCCTTTAAATCTTCAAGTTGTAATTAGAGATTTCTTAATTTGATTCTCCCTATTTCTGGGCGCCAAAATGTAGTTGCAGGAATTCCCACACTACACCCTTGTTAAGATTCTATAGAAATCAACTAAACTTTAAAGATTAAACGACACTTTACTATTCAAATTTCAGAAATGTTTACAGAATTGGAAAAAATAAAGATTACAGATACACTCTTAAAGTTTCTCTCTCCTCAAAGACTCTTTTAACTCTAAAAAATACATCATCCTTTTCTGGATCTATCGAGCCCTTTATATAGGGATTTACATAATGGATGACAACTAAGTTTTCCTCCTATTTCGGATCTATTCTGCGATCTCATCACGATAGTTATAATGTTCTTCTATCGCAAAAATGATAACCATCGCAGGATTAACATATTCTTCTTCTATTTCTTTCATCGTCAGTTTCTTTGGGTTATTCTGTGACTTTCGCGAAACGTTGTTAAAGAATTGGCAGTGATGCTCGCATAAACGTTGTTAATATCGCAGGAATATCGTTGTAGCGATATTCTGGTCCTACAAGTTTCTTTCTATTATTTTTGTTTTCTTTCGATAAGAGTTCGAATGGCAGATGACTCCCTTATGGAATTCGGTAACCCCTGCGGCAGCTTCCCCCATGTACAGCGTAACTCCCTTAGCAAGTTTTTTTTTTTTCCTGAAACTACAAGATTGAAATTAATTAAGAGAAAGTGTTTACAAAGGATTTATCCACCTGCAACCGATGTTGTATGTAACTAGATGGATTTATTAACCAACCACTACTTAATCTCCCAGTTCTAGGTAACTTAGAAAGAGTATCAGCTATCTTATTGTGCTCTTTAGGCACATAGTTACTTTGCCAAGAAACAAAATTTTAAAAAAACTTTTTAATATCTAAGATCAAGTTATGAATCCTCCAATCAATTGTGAAATTCTCCTTGCTCATTGCCTCCACTACTATCTTTGAGTCCAATTCAAATTGAACGCTTTGCAAATTCTTTTCCTTAGCGCAATGTACCGCCTCCCATTGCCCTCAACATTCAGCATGCTCCAGACTCGTCACATGAGTTAGATAGATGCATTTGGATCCATGATGTGTACCTTCAAAATCACGAATAATTAGTCATACACCTCCTGTATTCGTATCTTTCATATATGAACCATCTATGTTAATTTTAAATGTTCCTCTACTAGGAGGATACCATTGAAGGTTTTGTCTTATCTGCAAATTTGGATTTGTTGTTATTGAATTTGATCTAGCAGCAAAATAAGCTAACTCCTTCTCACATCTTTTGATTAACCCATCAGTTGAAATGTTATAACCTTTTAAAACTTTATTGCATCTTGCGTTCCAGAGACACCATGCAACAGTTAGTATTCAGCAAAGAACATCATGTGTAATTTGATTAGCAATGAGCCTATCAAACCAATCACACAACCAGATGACCAGATCACTGACATTATTAGTATGTAAGCCAAGGGTTGCAAACCAAATCCTTTTTGAAGACGAACAATTTAGAATGTAATGTGTACAGGTTTCCAAAACCTAATCCCTTAGCAAGCTTCACTATGCTTCAAAAAAAAAAAAAGCTTCATTTTGCTCCGATTAAGATGTGGTTGGGCCACGTACATTTTGTATGTGGCTCCTCTTAATATTTTGACGTGTACTCAAATTAAAAACTCCACCTCTAAATTTTTGTAATTGCTTTATTTCTTTTGAGAAAAAGTAGGAATTTAAGGAAAACAGTTAGGTAATTAAACTGTTTTGGAAAAAAAATATTTACTTTATAAGACGTGTCATCATAGTATAAAGATTGAAGTTTGTCGACCACATCTTAGCGGCACCGGCTTTGCTCTGCCAAAAAAACATTTGGAGGCTTGGAGCCCAGTGGTTGGCTGCTACTACCAAAAGTATGGGTGCGGATGGTAAAATCTCAAAATCGAGATCCCCGAAACCTATCCCACTGAAGCCCTAAATATATTTTACCCATTTTCCCACCAAAGAAAGCTTTTGAAACAGAGCGGTGTTGTTACTTGTTACCGTCGTGAGAGGAGGGGATAAAGAAAAACACTACAATCTGGAGCTTTAATTCATGCCGGGCATTTCATTTTTCGTCTTCAACTCATAACCGAAGAAAACCCTAATTTCTGCCATGGAAGGAGGAGGAGGAGGAACTAGCTCTCCACAAGTGAAACCCTTCAAATTTTCTGTTTATCAAAACCCTAATCTTTCAGCAGCCTTAACAGCAACGAGTCTTCGCCCTTCAAAATCAACTTTGTTATCCATATTTTCTGTATCAGCTATTTCTGCAGTCGCCCTTATCAGCATTGTCTTCAGGTAAGAGAATGTTTCTCTTCAAAACCCTAGCTGATTTGTTAAAAGAGGTGATTTAGTGCTCGACTTGGAGAACTAGGGTTTAGGAGATTAATTTTATTTGTTAACGAAATTAAGGTCAGATGTTATGAATGTTTGATGCTTTTTCTTAATTTTCTGTTTGCTTGAATTGGCAAGTTTAGGGTTTTGATTGAAGGTTAGTTTTACGGCTCACTTCAAGTTCCTTTCTGTTTTTTTTTGGGATTAATACAAGTTGTTGTCTGATTTTTTTGAAGGGAAGAAGGAATTGTCAATAATTGGAAGCCAAAATATGTTTCCACTACCACAGCTCGTGAGTTGTTGCATCTCATCTTCTTTAAGAATGAAATGGAAGTGTAAAATTGTTTGAACGGTTTGTAATCTCTGTATTATTATTTTGTGACAGATGTGTTTACAAAGATGACAGGGGTCATGATTGGTTTGGTGTTCATTGGAACATTGTCTGCCCTTGTTCGAGCTTTCTCCCTGTGGAGAACCAAAGACATTGCTGCTTTCTTTGCTGTGGGTTCTGAAGGATTACCAAACGAGCAACAACCTCTCACAGCGCGTCAATTGGGACTTCTGGGAGTAAAATCAAAATCTGTTGAGAGAGTTGACTCCGATTCTGCTAAGAAACCCCCTAAGTCAAGAACTTATGTTCCACCTTCTCCTACAGTTGTTCTTGTCCCAATCCATCAACCAGTCTATAGTCCAAATTGTCATGTTGGTGTTCAGAAATCAATAACTGCCTCTGGAACTAAGTCAGGTTCATCCTATAAGCCATCCAACTCCCCGAGTTTGACATCTTCTCTCTACCTTGTACCTTCAGCTTCTCCGCAGACACCATCAATTCAAACGTCACCTGGTGCAGATTGGGTTCTCTCGACCCCATGGTCAAAGCAACGATCATCAGCTTCAAAAGTTATCATGTCAGAGGAAAGTCTTGAGCAGTTCTTGGCGGATGTAGATGAAAGAATCACAGAATCAGCATCGAAATTGGCCACACCTCCAGCGTCCCTTGATGGTTTGAAGTTGAACATTACTACTCCTACTACGGTTACTAATTCAGCTACTACATCTGGAATTAAGAGGAGTACACCACTAAGGCCTGTTAGAATGTCCCCTGGTTCTCAGAAGTTCAGTACTCCACCTAAGAAAGGAGAGGGTGATCTCCCCCCACCAATGTCAATGGAAGAGTCGATTGAAGCTTTTGATCATTTGGGCATCTATCCTCAAATTGAGCAGTGGAGAGACCGCCTCAGGCAATGGTTTTCATCAGTTTTATTAAATCCCTTACTGGACAAGATTGAAACTAGTCATCTTCAGGTTTGTTAGCCTGTTGCTTGTTTGATTTTAAACTTCATGAAAATCATGTATAGTTGCCTCCAGCATAATGTGTATACTGTATAGCGTCTAAAGCTGGATTTCGATCAGCGTGTGCATGATGTGTATATTATTTGTTTGATATCTACAGGTAATGCAAGCTGCTGCAAAGCTTGGTATTTCGATCAGTGTCAATCAAGTGGGAAGCGATTCTCCAAGTACTGGAGCTCCTACTGTATCCTCAGGTGATGGTACGAAAGAATGGCAACCAGCATACTCGCAGGAGGAGAAAGAGCAACTTCATAATCTACGCGCTACCCTTGTACAGTCTCTTGAAGGCTATGGCTGTAGGTCACCCATGCGCTATCTTCGTATCTATGTTATCAGTAGCTAGATTATGTTACATTCTGATGGTGCTTACAAATTTAAATGTGTTTCTTTTCTTTGTTCACAGCCAAATTTCCTTCAAGCAATATGCAACAATCACAACAGCAAATCTCTTTGATACAGGAGTGTGTAGATGCCATCACTGAGCACCAGAGGCTTCACCAACTGATGAAAGGAGAGTGGGTTAAAGGTTTGTTACCACAAAGTAGTGTTCGGGCCGACTACACAGTGCAAAGGATTCGAGGTATATCTTCATTTCTCACGATATGCTTGTGACCAAATTTAGATCTCGAGTCTTTAGCTGATCCGGTTTTGGTTTATCAGAGCTTGCCGAAGGAACTTGCTTGAAGAGCTATGAATACCTGGGAACTGGCGAGGTTTATGACAAGGTGAACAAGAAATGGACTCTGGAGCTTCCAACTGATTCTCACCTGTTGTTATATCTATTCTGTGCATATCTAGAGCACCCGAAATGGATGTTACATGTAGATCCAACATCCTATACAAGCACACAATCAAGCAAGAACCCTTTATTGTTAGGAGTTTTGCCTCCAAAAGAGAGATTCCCTGAGAAATATCTGGCTGTCATATCTGGCGTGCCCTCTGTTTTTCATCCTGGAGCTTGTATATTATTTGTTGGGAAGCAAAGCCCTCCTCTTATTGCCCTGTATTGGGATAAAAAACTGCAGTTTTCTCTCCAAGTAAGTGTCTCTCAGTCTAAATGGTATGGATTTTATTGTGATTTATTTAGTTATCTTTGATGAAGTTCTTTCTTCGTAATTGCCTGCACAACATGCACAAAGTGAAATGCTGCTGGTGTTTTTCTTTGTTACAAAGTAAATACTAATGAATTTCGTGGTTACCATTTATGTCAACTTCAACAACTTCTTGTGCTTTGCCTCTCCCGAGTTTGGTCTTACCATATCTTCCCCACACAAATTGATTATGTGATGTTTTTATCTAGGTTATGTTTTAGTGTTATGTAGTGAAACTCATTTTTTTCCTTGCTTATTTTCAGGGAAGAACGGCGTTGTGGGATGCAATTTTATTATTCTGCCATAGAATCAAGGCTGACTATGGAGGCATTGTCCGTGGTATGCATATCAGTTCTTCTGCTTACAGCATCCTGCCTATTCTTGGTTCAGAAACTGAAGACTAATTGGATGTTGAACACACCATAACCTAGAGGCTCACATTGCCATCACCCTCTTTTCTCTTTGCCGTATCTCTGTTTTACTCGAATTTTGTTGCAAGGAAATACCAGCAAACCTTAACATCCCTACAAGCTCAATATTTCCCAGATATTCAAAGTAATTGTATTTTATGTGCATAAAAGCATTATACCTATGTGCTAGTGCCATGTTAATGTTGTCAGCTAGGGATCTTGTCATGCTTCGAGGAAAAAAAAGCTAGGGATCTTATTGATGGGTTGTTGGAAATGTTTGGTCCAAAATGTGCAGTATGGGGATGAAGATGTCACAGCACAAAGACGAGAATCTCCAGCAACAACAGTTTGCATATATTTTGTGGAAAAATGCTACTTATTTGTCTAGTATCTACTAGATGATGGCGATGACAATGCTGTTTGCAGTCGGACTCCAGGTAGCGCAATTCTCGTTCCAAAATCCCATTCTGCGGTGCAGTGTACACGGACTAGATTTTATGGGGCCACTTAATGCATTGCCGACTAAGTCAAATACTAATACCCGATTTATCTCGATCCGATTTTACTCCACAAAAATAAGCTCACGAGGACCCGTTAAAATACCCTAACTAATAAAATATAGGGTGTTCCTTTATATACCCCCAGAAATACTAACCATACCCCTTTATCTGTGTACCCTCTGTGCTACTCTTCCTACCCATCAAAAATGTTTGTTATTTTGTACCCCCGATAAATCACGGGTATTATATCCGAGAAACAGAAACAAGTTAAACTTTTTATTCTCAACTGCATGCTAGGGTTCTCAGAGCTATCATCGTCATCAACCACACCAATGAATTGTGAGAGATTAATGAGGTGAATTAGAGTTTAAATTGAATAATAAAAGTGGGTTTTGTTCATGGAATTCGATACTGCAGGTGAGTTATAATAGAAAAATAATGCCTTCAATAATCGAAAAGCATTAGCCTGCGCTTCACCTGTTTGGAAAATTTCCTAAGAGGGAAGCAATCCAAGACGCATACTTACTGCTAAAAAACAAGGAAACCAGCTTTATGCCATTCATGCCAAGCAGTTCCACCATTGGAATTTTTTTTCCCTTCCGTTGTGTGTACTGTTCAAGTTGTATTGCAACTTTGCAAGACTATAGATTCTTAATACCAAGAATTTGTCTCATTGATCTTGTTTCAGATATTATAGATCCCTGTCACCAGTGTGCAAATTTTATGGAGTATTCTGCTTCATGACTGCTGCATCTTATTATCTCAAACTATATGATCCGGACATATCATCGTTAAACTACGGGCACATTTTAAAACGTTTTCACATATTTCATGGATACCTTTTAGCTTACATCCATTTGCCTGCTTCATTCTTTTTTTTATCACTTCAAGACTATATATTGATTATAGGATAATGGGTCTCCACTGTCACAGTCTTAAGAACTACAAATTAGCTAAGAATACTAAAATAACAACAACAGAAGAAAGATTATTCCAAAAAGAGAAGCAAAGGGGTTCTAGTTTATGATTCCAATCAATGATGTATGACAATCTTTACCTTGATTTCATCATGACATGGTTCAATCTCTAGACCTTCCAAATGAGATTCTAACGATTCCATGACTGAGCTATTTAGTGTTTTTCTATGTTCTTCCATAACTTACGGGTTTGGAGATTCTGGATTTTTTTTTAACTCACACAATTAACATTCTGTTGTATATTTTTTCCGGAAAAATTATTTTGTAAAGATTTTCCTTATATGCATATATATGCATTTATTGCTAAAACGGCACTATATATGGTTACATAAAAAGAGGGGGTATGGCTATCAAAATTTTCAAAAAAATTCATGATTTTCATTGCAACCGAATTATAACCGACGTAACTAACTAATGGGGGCATAGTTAGTATTTCTGGGGGTATATAAAGGAACACCTTATATGGCTTAGTCGTTAAAGAAAAGCGCAAAAAAACCGCTTCCCTCTGAGAAGTAGTTGTATTTGTCTCGTTTCTACGAAGAACAAGAGAATGGAAAAGAAAGAAAAAATCAGTAATGGCGGTAGCAGTAGTATTAAAGAAGGAATAGAGACGAGTAATCAAAACACACCAGTATGGTTATTGAAATGTCCTCCGATTGTTTCTCGTTCTTGGATGTCTCAATCCAACAACACCATCGTTTCTGACGATCTTACTGCTTCTGCACCTCCCCCCAATTCTTCTCACTATCTTGCTAAGCTCACTCTTTCTATTGACCCTCTGGCTTCTGACGATGATCCTTTATCTCGTCAGGTAATTCTCTCTTTCTTTCTAGGGTTTTGAATTGGTTCTTGTTACTTGCGTTTTTCTAATATATATTTGCTTTCATTTATCATGAATGTTCTTGCATAATTATATTAGGGACTTGTGCTGATTGGATGAAATTAGCGCTGTGAAATCATGATTTTGTTACAACTTTCTTATGCCTGTGGTCAGCAACTGTTGTAATGTTCTCAATCTAGATTGAGAGTTAAATAACTAGCAGTAAAAATGTAATGTTCTGGCTAATAATATCTAATCAAAGTGAATTGAAACCTGGGAGGTTTTTTTCGATTTTAAATACAACTTGGTTAATTGAGACTTTTATGTTGTCTTGGATGTGTGCAACTTATTTTGTGGGGAAAGTGATGCTTATACGTCATTACGATTTGTTTTTAATTCTTGTTTTATATTCAGGTCATTCATTACATTACATTGTATTGGTTACTGGTTGTTCTGTTGAATTACCTTCTAACCAACAATTTTGTGCAATATTTTGTACATTGGTTCAACTGATGATCAGTTCACAATGGAAATGGCTAAAAGCGATTCTGAGAATGCACCAAAGTGTTACTCTTTGGACATGCATAAGGAATTCATTCCAATGTGTGTCTTTTCTCAGATGAAAGAAGGTAAGGCTCTAAATGTTGTCTGGTGTATCATTGTTATTTCTTTTTCTTTTTTTTTTAATCAATGACATGAATAAAAGCTTTTACGCGGCTGATTATATGGTTTCCAAAGTTGTATGCATTTCTTTGCTCCTATTCACTTTATTGTTTAGAGAGAAGTCACCCGCGTTCATAATGTATTTACTAATTTATGTTTTCACATGAGGGCTTAGCACAGGACTTTGTCCATTTCAAGATCTTATAATATAAATCTTGTTGGGAGAACGAGCTCAATTAAGAACAATATCTGTTAAGAGTGTCTATGCATTCATATACTGCTTAAATAAATGGTTTGTCATATAAAGCACTTGGTTTTTGTCCCCAGTCCATTCAAATAAGTTTACCAAAAATTTCAGTATGACATGAACACTAGAAGGAACCGTTTGTTAGCCCTTAGGGTTTAATTCACGCCTTCTTAATAGTTAATGCAACTTAGGAGTAATCTAAAGCCTTCACGGGCATTTAACCTTGTCTCCATGTTTTTGAATACATTGCAGAAGACATAATGTGGGCTAGAAACCTAGTGATCTTTGTCTGGTGTGTCACCGTATATATGCGCATCTCAGGAATCAGTTCCATACTTTTCTCTCTACATGCCTGTAATTGATTGTGCTGTTTGGAGGATTCCATTGATGTGATTCTGTCGATGGTAGTTTATCACTTGAACCAAGTGATTTAATCTGGATGATTATGGTCTTGATATATACTCATGCTAGCCAGAAAGTTTATTTCTATCCCTGTGTTCTATAATAGGTAAGGTTGCGGTGGAGGGTAAAGTGCTGCAGAAATTTGACATGAAGCCCCATTCCGAAAGTATCCAGGACTATAGTAGACTCTGTCGTGAACGAACAAACAAATATATGGTTAAAACTAGACAAGTGAAGGTATTGTTTAATATAAAAAAAATTGTTACTTAGTCAAGTTTTTACTTCTAACATAGGATGTGTACCTTCCTTTCACATAATATCTCTTTGGAATTTGTTCATCCCATGTCCCAACTTTTGAAGGTTATCGAAAATGATCGTGGGGAACATATGATGCCTAAGCCTGCGATGTTTAGTCATATGCCCTCTAATCCCAAGGTATTTTACAACTTCCTTTTTAGTACATCGTACCTCCCTCCTTTTTTTGATATCTGCAATGAAAAATAAAATAACTCCATTTCTTGGCGGTGTGTATTCCATGAAAAGGTCAAATTGGTGCCAAACAAAGTGCCAGATGGAAGAAGATCAAGAAGGGATCGCGTGGAAATGGAGGGTATAATGTTTAAGCTTTTTGAAAGGCAACCAAATTGGACACTCAGGCAGTTGATCCAGGAGACTGACCAACCTGAGGTATGTCTCTTTGGGTCCTTCAGTTTTTCCGTCACTTCAATTGAATAATTTGTAAAAAGGTAGTTTTACATCGACATTATACATGCCATTGGCGATAGGTTTAGAGCATGCATCCCTTATAACACAAGCATGGATGAAACCAAGAGTATTGACCCGCACACTATGATTTAAGTGAAACTTCCTCACAAAGCACCTTCTGTCATTTGGCTTATGAGTTATGCACGTAGAGTGTCCATTAGTCTATCTGGCTTCAGCTACTGATCTATTTTAACAATATTTTCTCTCTGCAGCAATTCCTGAAAGATATACTTAAAGAACTATGTATCTACAACAACAGAGGAACAAACCAAGGAAGCTATGAGCTAAAGCCAGAGTATAGGCGGTCAGTCAAGGAGGAAGAACCCAATCAATAATCCAAGAATCCTAGTTAACTATATGCTGATGTTAACATTTATAACCTTCCATCTAGAACTTCGAGATGTGATTGATATGATAGACAGCTGATGGTCTTTGTTCTTTTCTCTAGTCAGTGAAAGGTTCAATTTTGCAACCGCGGGTAGGATATTTCTCGTCTCAGAATTGAATAAGTTTCCGTACTACATGTGTAGTTGTTTCAGAGCTTCAGGGATGTTTTCTTCATACACAATTTTGAGCGTCTGTGTGCATCTATCCACAGGAATTAGAAAAGCTGGTGCGCAGCTGCTCCAGGCTTGAATCAACACAAAATTCAGATATAAAAAAAGAAAAAAACGTTTTTCTGATAACAAAGAAAAATACTAGCATATTGGCATTTAAAGATCGCAGATTTGGTTATGTAATCTTAGGCGGAACTCCTTAAGCAAGTCCTGCCTGGAAATTTATTTTTCTGATAAGAAAACTTAAGATTAAAAAAGAGGGAACGGTTTGTTACTTAAGTTTGTAACCTGTCATATTTGGCTAACAACTTATCTTGAATTGGATTTGAGAATCAATGCGCTTGCAGCACATATATAATGCATGAATAAAAATCGAACAACGATATTTATTTTCATTTTTATGGTTCTGTCTTGTGCGAACTCCATATATATATAACACAACTATCTGAGATGATAGCAAAATACAAGTATTAACAGGTTAGACTCCTCTGGACTCTGGAGAAGACCGGGAGAGAAACTCATAGTCCATCCCGCCCCATTGTCTGCTCCATTGGAGGAATCATAACCACCACTTGTCGGCCGTTGAACCCAGGGTGAGGCATCCTCCTGCGAAGTTCTCGCCCTTCTTGGCAAAGGGAACATGCATGGCAGAATAAATGAGTTGCAAGATCACAGGAAGACTCGCACTGTTCCAGTTGGTCTTCATCCTCAATCAAGGACTCACAACACCCACATGATCTTTTGAATGCTTCAAAGCTACCCTGTTCTCACAATCACCAAAATAACAAAAGTATGAGTGCACCATCGATAGACCCATAAACCAAATAATATATACCAAGAAGAACTATTAATTACGACAATCAGCAGAATATCACATACGAATAAAGACCAGCAAGATATTTTCGACTTCCGGTACCTATGGCACTTCTAGTCTATAACTCACATTTTAGACAACTTTTAATAACCCGGAATGAAACCAGCAGTTGAGGAACACTAAAGTTATAAGCTCGGCAGGTGTTAAAAGACATTTATACATCATTCGGAAATCATGTAAAGTGTTATATAAACAAGAAACAAAAGGTAAAAAATAAGACATGTTGCATGATAACATAAACTTACCTCAAGATTAAACCTTTGGCGGATTTGAGTGCGGCTAGAATATGAAAACCAAGGTGCAAGACAGTTCCAACCAAAAAGAGAATTTCCAAGTAGGTACAAAGCAGAGTAAGGCAAGCAATGGTTTGCAAACCTTCCAGGTTCAGATCCTAATCTTTCGATGTTACTTCCATAAAGCACGCAAGGAACCAAAGTTCCAAGAAGACCTGATCAAATATTACCACTGTTAAAACGGGAAACTTATCAAATTAAGATGCCAACTTTACAAGAGATATCCAACAGAAATCCTTTTCTGCAGTTTTACCTTTACCATCAAAATAATATCGGTAAAAGGCCAAATGTTCTATCAGTAAATTAGTGTTCAACTATAAATCTATAGTAGCTAAATTCGATTTATTGCCCGTAGAAAATTTATATCTATCTAAATGTACCAAAGTAGTGATATCACTGAAAAATAATGGCAAACAACATTTATATGGACAAGCAAGAATTTCTCATAAATCTCATCTTCTCCTCACTTCCATAATCAAAATGACAACAACAATTAACAAGATCAGGCTAGCAGAAATTCCTCATTTATAGAACAGGGGTCAATAGTTACCTTCATAACATGATTATATGATCAAAATTCGGCCACTGGGGGGTAAAGAAAAACTTACAAACTTCAAAATCGCTGCTGCACAAGTCATCATTACGGCCTAAACAACCAAAAAGACTAGAATCCCAATGAGATCGAGCAACTGGTTCACCAACGACACTATTTACAGGCATCCCATCAGCAGTCCATTCATTAAAATTCTGACCCCAATCCTCATCCATTGATTTCTTTGCTGATTTCTGGTGACCATTTCTGACTTGATTAACGAGTAAAGGTCTATATTCATCAGAATTAGCCATTGAAATTACTAAACCCTAACTAAACAATAATAACTAGATTCCAAACTGAATTAGAAGAAGGAGAAGAAAGGAGATTCTATAATACGAAACCCTAGACGTGTAGGGAAGTAGTACGATACTGGAAACTCTCGATATTTGAATTTAGGGAGAGAGAGAAAAAGAAAAAAAATGATCACGGAATTATAAAGCAAACAAAGGTTTTAATGAGATGCCTATTGCTCAACTAACGAATGGAGTGGAGCAATAATTCAAGAAGACAATACTCCCGCGGTTTGAAAAGGAAAAAGGAAAGTTGTGGGGAAATACGAGAGAGAAAAAAAAATGATCTCCTTGTCTAATAGTGCTCTTCCTTCTAGGACGGCTAACTTTTTCTTTGTCTATATCCAATTCCTAGCCGTTACATATTCTAACTATTTGTTCACACCTTTTTCCGTGAGCCTACCGACACGTACTGTTCAATTATTCCAACGGTGAATTCTGTCGGTGCTGCTTTAAAACCGTGGTATCACTAAAAGCATTTTAATTCGGCGTTGGTGCAACTAACTTTCAAAAAAAAATTCCTTTGAAGGGAAAGAGGGCTCCATGGAGCCCTAAACTTATTGCCTTCGTCCCCAGTATATGTATATTGGCGGAGTTTTTAATTTTTGTAGTCCCATTAGATAGATGGAATGTAATTTCTAAAAAATATAAACATGAGGGGATGAAGGACTCCACCATCCCGAACCGAAGTCATGCATAGCAAACTGACTAGCTTCGTCTCTGATGCGAAGAATCGAAGATTTAATGCTTCAAGGAATGTCATGAAAATCTCCTAAGATTGCTTTAGTAACATTTGAGGCATCATCTTCAATGATAACTTTACTGAGATTCAATCTTTTTGCCAACTTGATACCTAAAAGAACTGCTTGGTTTACAAGGCCGAAGTAGCATCAAAAGTATTGGTACCACATCCTTGAAAGATTGGAAGATGATTCTGAGCAACCGCATCTGTAGCACCCTTATTCGGAGAAAAAGCTGCATCAACATTAATCTTGCAAAAACCCAGCTCAGGAGGAAGCCAGATATGTGAAGATGATGTGGCCTGATCTTCAATGTTGAATCTAGAACTATCTGGAAAGAAATCTTCAAAATCCAACATAGTTTTTTTTTATGACAGTGCCCTGTGAGAAAGATGCGGATGAGAAGATCATGTCGTTTCACATTTTCCACAGATTCCAGATAACACACAAGCCTATCGGGAATTTATATCTATCCTGATCATTCATCCAGTAGAAATCCTTTTTGGGTCTCCAGAAAAAGAATCAATAGAAAAATTCATAGCATTAAAAAGAATCAATAGAAAAATTCATAGCATTATTAGTGAACATTGTCTTTGCCCAGGGGCAAGCAAAATACAAATGCTCACTGGTTTCTTCAGCATTCTTACACAAGGTGCAGACTGAATCTATATTACTATTGAATCTTTTTATATTGGGATTGATTGGAACTCCATTATGAAGAACTTTCCATGCGAATAGCAATATTTTAGGAGTGACAAAAGCAAAGTTCCAATGCTTTCTCCATGGGAACTCATTAACAGTAGAAGAAGATGGAATATCCGATGTTAGGATTCTATAGCAAGATTTGGTAGAAAATTTATCGGTGATAGTTGGAGTCCAAATCAGCAAATCTTCTCTATAGTGACCATTGATATAGATTTGTTGAATATCTTCAGCGATATGTTGAGAGAAAATTTGCTAAAGGAGTAAAACATTCCATCTCTGACCATGGAGATCTGATACACTTTCCAAATTTTCCGGTAATTCACCTGGCATTTCGAGAAGATTGTGCAACTGGTTTGGGAGCCTTCGGTCTTTCCATAGATTAACATTAATGTCATTCGAAATCTGCCAAATAATTTTGTTCATCAGAAAAGGTTTTACGTCCATTAAACTATTCCAAACAACAAAACCCTTTGTTGTTGCATCGATGGTCCAAAACGAATGGTTTTTAAGATATTTGGTAGTTAAAATTCTAACTCACACAACATTCTTTTGTTCCACAAAACGCTAAGCTAACTTGCAGATTAAAGCCTTATTAACCAAGCCAATGTTTCTAATACCCAAACCTCCATCTTTTTTATGCAAAGATTATTTTTTCCCATCTGATAAAGTGTAACTTTCGTTGATCAATAGAATGACCATTCCAGAAACATCTTTTTGTTTTTCCTATATGTGCAATAACACCCTTTGGTAACAGACATATCCCCATGAAAAATATTGGTATAGACGACAAAACAAATTTAGAAAGGACTGTTCTTCCTGCATAATTCAAGAAATGTTGTTTCCATCCCTAGAGTTTGGTGTTAAATTTCTTTATCAAGAAATCAAAACTTGAGATCATGTAATCCGATTTAAGAGGATAAACACCAAGATATTTGTCATCTTTACACATTTCTCTGACTCACAGTTCCTGCATCGTGATTTTCTTTCTTATATCACTGTTACCTCTACTAAAATGAATTGCCGACATATTAAAATTTATCAATTGCTCAGATAATTCAGAGTAAATTTTAAGAATCTCTTTTAAATGCTTGACATTGATTCTTGAGTTCTCACCAAAGAAGAAGAGATCGTCCGCGAACATAAGATGAGAAACCATATGAGACCATCTATTAAGACAATAACCCTCCTTGATCTTCAAGTTGTTGCATTAAAATTGAGAGTCCTTGAGAGCATATGATAAATAATGTTGGAGATAGAGGGCAGCCTTGAAGAATCCCTGTTTCACTAGTAAATAAATCTTAAGGGCCTCCATTGAAATTGATCGAAAAAGTAGCAGAAGTTACACAGTAACTTTCAATCTCCGCATAGACTCCATATTACAACTCTAATAGAATCAACATAACATCTGGGGATCATCACCACGACTTTGATAGCTGAAATCTGGGCCATGTTGATGGCGCCAAGAATATCAACAACTAGATTATGGATCAAACTGTATTTCAATTCAGATTCATAGTTCACTTTATCAAAACCAATACTAAAGCGCCTTGGCATATCTCAGGTATGATAACATATATTAAGCAACCGACGTGACAAATCCAACAATGCATGCTAAACCACCATTATAGAGAATGAAATTGGGTTGTGGCGAAATAACAAACCATGCAACACACATAAGCCGGCTAAGAACTTTTTCGACTATAATATGGTACTCCCTATGTTTCATAAAGTTAGTCCGGTTTGACTTTGTCAAGATATTAAAGAGACCATAGTAGTTTACATTGCTACCCTTAATTACTTGTCTAATTTATTTCAATAAAAATGTTAGTAATAAAAACTACCAAAAATTATTATGAGATTGAAAGATTATAGAGATAAAAGATTGTATACTAATGGAGTATAACCTTTATAAGGAATTTAATTTGGAAATTTTCTTTAAAAAGAAATGAAGGATATATTTGTTTCCTTAGTTATACAGATGTCATTAATATTTTAGATTGGGTATACAGATTTCATTAATATTTTAGATTAGGTCCCATTAAAAAAGAATTTATGAATATAAAAAACTTAAGGGTATGTTGGAGAGTTCATTGGAAAAATATGACTATAAACAGAAGTTGGACACATTTTTGAAACATACCAAAATGGAATAGAGGACAATATTTTTGAAACAGAGGGAGTATCATATTGTCCCATCTTTCTTAAATCAAATTATTTTAGCTGACTCCAGAAATACTACGTATCCTCATGTAATTTTTTTCTAATCAAATAATTTTATTTTATGCTCCAGAGAAAAAAATAAACTCTCAATCGAAAGTAAATATGTTTGTTCATGAATAAACAACTTTTAATCCAGGTATAATACCTTATTCATCGTTTGTATATGTTGATCCAGAAAGGTCTTTAATGATGTCAATTGGTCGTTCTTAAGTCAGTTGTTTATTCCGTTAGTTTTTTTTTGCAATCTAGAAAAAGGTGGATTAAGTGTTTCATCTGTAAAATCCCCTTATTGTGGTAAATTCATAATCGAGAATGGTTTATGGAAAAGATGTTCTTTCTCCTTCTCTGATTCTTTTGGCCCTTGAAGGTTTGCCTATGATGTTTAGTGCCACTATCATAGATGGTAGAATTGTATGTTCTTCTCCTGGTCATCTACAATTTGCAAACGACACTTTGATATGCATAGCTATTAGTCTAGTCGAAGTGTTTAGATACTTTGCTTAGCTCTGAATATGTTTCAAACTTATGTACTAACTTGAGTAAGATCTTTTTATTTGGTTATGGAAATATAATAATTTGTTGGAGCTTTCTTCTATTTTGGAATGTGTTAAATCCTTTCCCTCTACTTATCCAGGTGACATTCTAGGTGATAAGACTGTAAATATTGTAAAATAAGACAAGACAGTGGAAACTTGCAAGGTTAGATTGACTTTTGGTAAACTCACAAGGTTAATTAAGAGTGTTTTTCTTAGCTTGCGAATTTATTGCTTCTTTTTCTATGGCCCAGCATTCCGTGATTTCATAAAAAAAATTGGCACAACGTATAGTTGACAAGGAGAAATATCATTTAAAAAAAAATATTAGTGAGTTTCGAACTCAGGTCACTAGTGTCATCACCAAGTGATTTGTCCACTGTATTACAGTGACACCAACGGAGAAACATTATTGGGTGGATGGAATGAGATATCATCTTCTTAAAAAGGAGATTTGAGTGGGTATCTGAAGATCAGGACCATGTGACAATCCTTACTCATGAAAGGTGGAGGTTAGGCAGGAAAGAATAAAAACCTATTCCTTAAATACGCGGTTAATATCTTGAGTTGGAAAACTAAAATACATACATTGGGGTAAGTATTTAAAAGCATATGCATATATTATACATTGTGCAAGGTAAGCTTATTATTGAAACTCAATTAAAAATTAGAATAATTATACATTTTTGGTAGGATGAGTGGAATATCCTAAGCTATTTGTGCACTCAATTTTTAAACATTTATGTTATTTCTTTCGCTAAGCAAAAGTCTATATAACATTGTTATAGTCTCCCTCAAAAAAAAAAAAAAAAAAAAAAAGGACTTGGGTATCAATCAAAGAAGGGTCCATAAAAAAAAAAAAATTTTTTTTTGAAGCAAGATAATGTATTGATTAAATTTCAGTGTTTACAACTTTTGCATCTTCCTGAACTTGACATAGAATGTTTTCAAATATATATAATAACTAAACACTAGTAGGAAAAGAAATTCTAGCTAGCTTTGCCAATATGTCTGCTACTTTATTCTTTTCTTTAGGCACAAAACTACAATGCCAAGAATTATTATTAGCTAAGATATTTTTGATGTCCAAAAGAATATTTCGAATTCTCTAATCTATATTGATTATTTATTTGTTAACTGAATCTGCTACTAGTTGCGAATCCAAGTCAAATTGAACTTTCTCTAGGTTCATTTCTTCTTTCCCACTTCATTGCTTCCCATAGACCTTTACACTCTACTAGCTCTGGAGTCAACGCAGCTTCTAGGTAGATGCATTTGGACCCCTTGTGAGTACCTGCAATATCACGAATTATAAGACCAGTGCCACATGTTTTATGATCATAATGAAAAGAACCATCAACATTAATTTTATAAGTGTCCACATGAGGTGGAGACCAGTGAAGATTAACTCTGCACTGTCTTGTAACTTAAGGTATCAAACTAGGAGGTTTTCTTTAAGGAGTTCAATTTCTAACTTGCATCTATGTATAATTGAATCTGGAGCAATCCTCCAACCCTTGAAAACAGTGTCACATCTTGTTGTCCAAATACACCAGAAAACTAGTGTTATCTTACAGATTTCCTCCTGTTGAATCTGAAGAGTTAACAACTTATTAAACCAACTACAGAACCATTCAATAATAGTGACATTAGGCTGGATATGAATGCCAAGAATAGCAAACCAGACTGCTCTATAAATATTGCAATATTGGATATTGTGAGAAGATGTCTCTAGGGTTTGAGCACATAGGGGACAACCATAATCTCCATTTTTTTATAACATAAGTCATCTTGTCTCTGGTTTGAAGAATATCTTTGAGGCATTTCCAAAGAAATTGAGCAATTCTTGGTAGCAAAGGGAGTTTCCAAAGTTTCTTAAAGATTGCTTTTATCCTGTGTCCAACAGATTGATCAATATTTTGCTCTTCAAACATCTTTCTGTATGCAGATTTCATAGAAAACATGCTATTTCTTTCAAGGGTCCAAACCAACCTGTCTTCATGTTGTGTATGAATAGAAATATTGATGATTGATCTTGCTACTGGAACTTCAAAAAGAGAGAAGATAAGATCATAGTTCCACCCTCATGAATCTGAGAAGAGCTGATGAACATAAGTATAGTTTTGAAAGTCAGTAACACCAGATTTTGGGTTTGGTGGTGCTGACAAATCAGGAATCCAACTGTAACTCCATATTAGGATTTTATGACCATCTCATATGCTCCAACAATTGTATTTCTTGATAAAGTGAAGCTCATAGCTTATACTTCTCCAAGACCAAGTAGAGTTAGGATTGATCTTTGATATTAAACACCTTACCACCAGGAAAGTATTTAGCTTTAAGAGATAAAGCACATATAAGTATTATCTGTACAAAATCTCCAAGCAGATTTTATAATAAGAGCTCTATTGAAGAGTTTAAGATCTCTAAATCCCAGACCACCTTCTTCTTTTGGCTTACTAACATTTTTCCAAGAGATTGCAGGCTTTCCTTTGTTTGTTTTCTTCTTCCTCCAAATTTTTTGTTGAGATGTGTTTAGCTTATTTATAGTGGCATCTAGCAGTTTAAAACTTATCATATGATGCACTAGAAGTGCATTTGTAACATTCTTGACCATGACAGACCTACCAGCTTCAAAAATATTTATAGAAACCCATCTTGAAAGTCTTGTTTCCATTTTGTCAATAAAATTAGAGAAAGAAAGTCTCTTATTTCTACCAATAAATAAAGGTAAGCCTAAATATTTTTCATCTTTAATGCTTAGTTGCCTAACTTGAAGAATACCAGTGATAGTTTGACCACATGAAGGACTTGTGTTCTTACTGAAGTAAACATCTGATTTGTGAAAATTTATTAGTTGACCAGAACAAGCACGAAAGTCTTCAATTACTTGAAGTAACTTGTTTGTTTGAGAACGATTAGCCTTACATAACAGTAGGCAATCATCTGCAAACAATAGATGATTTATTTTAGGAGCAGATCTTGAGATTTTCATACTTGTAAGTTATCTGGTATTTTCAATATGGTGCAAATGTCTTGAAAAAGATTTCATAGCTAGGATAAATAAGTAAGGAGAAAGGGAATCTCCTTGCCTAATTCCCCTTGTTGGCTGGAAAGAAAAAGAATGTGAACCATTAATCATAATCTCAATAGAAGTTGTACATATGCATTATTGAATGAGATGACATAAATTTTCACAAAAAATAAAATGTCTTAGAACTTCTATAAGAAATACCCACTGAAAAAGCGGGGGTCTAACAACCTCACCCAAAATTTCGATTAGCAATCTGTATGGACAACTCCGAGTTACTTTCTAGAGAATCAACTAGACTCAATCAATAGAAAATATCTCAAGGAGTTATTATCTCAATATCTCAATTTTATTTACTCAAGCAAATACAATCTGAGAGTCTTAATCAAAGAGACATAACTTGGATGGTACCAAAGACCAATATCCAAGTATCAATCAATTTAAATCAACAACCAAGAAGGTCGGATATTCTAATTGATTGAACAACTCACAACCTGTATTATTTCAATTATATAACAAAATATAATGCGGAAAAGAAATAACATAAACACCAGAATTTTGTTAACGAGGAAACCTCAAATGCAGAAAAACCCCGGGACCTAGTCCAGATTAAACATACATTGTATTAAGCCGCTACAAACACTAGCCTACTCTAAGCTAACTTCGGTCTGGACTGTAGTTGAACCCCAATCAATCTCACACTGATCCAAGGTACAGTTATGCTCCTACGCCTCTGATCCTATCAGGATACTGCTCATTTGATTCCCTTAGCTGATCTCACCCACAACCAAGAGTTTCTACGACCCAAAGTCGAAGACTTTAATAAACAAATATGTATCACACAGAAAAGTCTACAAGGATAGATAAATTCGTCTCCCACGAATAAACCTATGAGTTTTGTTCCGTCTTTTGATAAATCAAGGTGAACAGGAACTAATTGATAAAAGCATACTTATATTCCCGAAGAACAACTCAGCTTTATCAATCACCTCACAATAAAATTAATCGACGCAGTGAAGAAGATTATCGAGGAATCACAAACGGTGAGACGAAGTGTTTGTGACTATTTTTATATCTTGCCTATCGGAGATAGAAATCTCAAGCCAATTATTACAATTGTACTCGTACGATAGAAACAACAAGAGCAGATCACAAAACTACAAGAAAAGTAGTATCGTTCTGGCTTTAGAATCCCAATGAAGTCTTTAAGTCGTTAACCTGGTTTTAGAAGAAGAAAACCAAAGGTTAAAGGAGAAACAACTCTAGATTAGCAAACTATTATCCCACAGAATGTGTGGGGATTAGGTTTCCCAGTAGCTAGAGTTCTCCCTTATATAGTCTTCAAATCAGGCTTTGCAATCAATGTTAGCTTAGTAACAAAGCATTCAATATTCACCGTTAGATGAAAACCTGGTTAGATTCAAGCAAATATTTATCAACCGTTAGATCGAAAACATATCTTGTTATACACACTTGTAATGCACGTTTCAAGGCTTGTGTACCCGTACCCAAACTTGTACATTAGTTGGTTCAACACTAGTTAACCAAATGGTTAGCCGTATGATAACTTTCATATTAACCATATTCTTCTTCACCATAACAAGTCCAAATGACTCAAATGAACTAGTTAGAGAGTTGTTCAATTGCTTAGATCTTTACGTACTACACAAGACACAATCGAAGCAAAAACGATGTAATTCACTCGAATCGACTCATGAACTATAAAGCCACGGTTTGCAATAGCATTCCTTAGTTTATTAATATAAGTTCACAAACATCATTTTTGGACATAACCTACTCAAGTTCGCGGACTGGGTTCGTGGACTTAAGTTCCCGGACGGAGTTCTCAAACTTTAGCAGAAATTCTCGGTTTCGAAAACTACGCCAGTTCGCGTACTGAGCTCACGCACTACTCCGGTTTTACTTGATCAACAAAGTTTTCAAACTTCGATTCAAGCAATAAGGACTTATACATATATGTGTTACCACAAAAATGCTTATATCCTCCAATGGTTATATTGTCTAAACTCTCATTTCAATATTGAAACATTCTCAGAGGCCGTTATATATTTTTATTCACAAACTATTTTTCTTCAGAGTAATTTCCAAAATGATTAAAACATAACATGTCTCTCGTCACTAGGTAAAGATGAACTTAGATAAAGCGAAAGCTTTACCAACACACATTTTGAGAAATTGATAAGCAAGATATACTCAGCTCGAAATGTCATATGTGTATAATATTAGTTTATATAGTAATACGACTTTTGTATCAAGATATGAGATAAAGTAGATAAACTTTTGAGTGATAGATAAGTTCACGTCTCCACATACCTTTTAGTCGATGAAGATCCACTGGTTCCTTAAGTAGTCCTTTGTCTTGTATGATGATCGCCATGGAGTTCTTGAGCTCAACTACACTTTCTATCCTAGTCCGAGACCTTAGCTATAGTAGACTAGAAATCAAGACTTTATAGTTTTGATCACTAATATTGACAAACATGCTTGAGATAGAAACGCATGCGAGTTCGACCGAGCAGTGCTCTAACAATCTCCCCCTTTGTCAATTTTAGTGGAAAAACTATTAATACATATGGAATACAAAAATATATAAATAAACTTTGTAGCTCCTATTCCACATGTCGTCTAATCTTCAACAATACTCGAAATATTCGTCACTTCCAAGTAATCCAATGATCCCAAAGGTTGTAAGTTTAGTATCATCGTTGTTGAAAATCCATATCTATAACAATGAGAAAACAAGAGTACTCAATCATTGTTATATAGTGTCATAGTATCATTACACAGCGTCAAAGTCCAACTGCATCACAACTTTAACAACAATACTATGGTGATACTTCACTCCCCCTTAGTCAATACTCCATCTCACATGGAAACCACTCCCCATTAAATAATGATCCGAAAACCATATGTATTTGTAGTGTGAACTACATATTAATTCTCCCCCCTTTTGTCAATAAAATTGGCAAAGGTACAAGAACGAGATCCTAATGAAATTTTCGTAAGAGACATTTCATGACCAAAGGTAAATGTATATCATCTTGTTTAGATGCAATCATAAATCATTAGCTAAATGTATTCATCAAGAAGTCTATAAAGATACAAGATAACCCCTATAATATTCCACAGCCGCACTCCCCATAAAAATTTGGCAATTAAGCACAAGTTCAAAAAGAACTCTCCCTCATAAAATGTCATTCCCAAGGGAACAACAAGAGCGACCTTAATTTCAAAAGAAAAGAAGGATTTCTTTAGACTCAACAAATTACATACAAGCATGAATTTGGAATCCAAAAAGAAATATTCAATTATATTAACCAAAGCGAACCAAGATTAATTTGACTAAATATGCTCGACACAAGTAAACTTATGGAGACTTAAAAAATCAATTAGATTAATCACAAGAAAACTCGCAAATAATCTAACTGTCATACTCAACCAAACTAATTACAAAGGCAATCAATTTAATTGGCCACACTCGACATAAGTGAAATCTATGGAGCAATGACTAAGTTAATCATGAAAACACCAACCCAGTCAAAGAAATGCTCAAATATAAGAAAACTTATGGAGTGCTAAATAAATAACCACACAAGATGATTAATTTAGTTTATCATGTTCAACATAAAGTACCTTACGGAACAACAACTAATCTAATCACAAAAGTAATCAACTTTTGTTATTTTAGTGCTCAACATAAGATACTTCATGGAACAACACAGTATATACACAAAAAATTGTGGATCGGAGAATCGACCTTAAACCGTGGAATAAGCAAGGATTCATTCTATGTTTCCATCACTATTTGCACAATGACACACAATAGACATAATCCTTGAATCACAAAAGATTTTAACCTATCTTCCATCAAAACTTGACAATATAGGCTTAACTTTTGTGTTTGTCAAAAGTCTATTCATTCTTTTATCAATACTTTCATATCAATACACGAACGACTTTACCTTTGACAAAGTATGGGACAATCAAGTTCACAGATGTAAACACACATATCCCATAACAATATTGCAATATATAAAACCATAAAGATTAATACTGCAAAAATCATCTTCCAAACTATTTTAGAATTTAAAAAAATAAATCTATAAACAAGAAGATGAAAACTTTGGACATAGCTATGTGTAATCACAATAATGGCTATTCCAAATACTAGTTATTCTTCTAACAAAACAAGAAAAAAAAATATTTACTAGGCAGGCAGAAATCAGAGTTCATTAAGAACCTCGTATCTTTCAATGAAACCATCAAAGAATGTATCGCTGATTTCCTTTATTCTCTTGACCGTAGACACACCATGTTCGTGATTTAGAACATTAACTTTGCGATCAATGATATGTGTAGAATACACCTTAATTTACTATCTAGTAGTTATGCTTTCTTTGCTAATTTTCTTGTAAATTATGTATTTTACGTGTGTTTTTGAGTTATTAGGTACTCTGGAGTCGCACGGAGGAAAAGAAGAAGAAATCACCAAAATTGAGCAAGAAAGGGAAAATTTGTCATTTCAGTGAAGAACACTATCTGGAGCCTGGTAATTGTTAAGGGGCAGCTCTTTGGAGGAATACTAAACAAAGTACAGTCAAGGTTAAGGGGTTACCATCTAGGGTATCCCGTATCAGTTATCAGTGGGTGTAATTATCATTGGGTACCCCTTATCCAGAAAATATATGAGTTATTAGCACCCAAACTGGGGTGGTCCTATCCCTGGGGTGTACCATCCACCCCAAATAATTCCTAACCCTAATCGAGAAGAGAAATCTTCTATCAATCATTTCCTCTTATTCATTCGTCCCTGAAAGAGAAATTGAGAAAGAAAAGAGAAAGCAGTCACTGCTGCTGTTGAAACCGAGAGCAACATAGCTATAAATCCAAGAAATCGAGAGAAGAAATCGAGCTAAAATTGAAATCGAGACAGAGATGAGTTTAGAAATTGAGAAATTGAAGCAGTAAAGATGAAGAGATGATGAGGGTTTGCGGCTAGGGATGATGCTGCCGAAAACATTCAGAGAAGAGATAAAGAAATTGGGGTTTGATGGATGGTACTGCCGCTGCAGCTGTGACAAATGATGGTGCTCAATGGAGTTGTTGCCGTGTACATTGGATGAGTTTCAAGGGTCTGAGTATCGTTTGAATGTGTTAGATGATGCTGGTAGTGCTGCTGTTACAGGGAAAGCTGGAATGAAGCTTGAGTAGATGTATGTTAAGTATTGTCGCAGGTACAGAATGGCCTGAAATTGGCCTGAGAATTGTCGTAAAAACAGAGGAAACTCTGTCCATTTTTTATGTTCAGGCAAGCCGACTCAGTACCGCCGATTAACGATCCAGGCAAGCAAATAACCGATCCAACTCAGCTGAATAAGATCAGTTAGCCGAGTAAGATACTGACTCGGTGTCTGACTCCTCCCCTCCTTTGACTCAGATGACTAACGAGTTGACCTTCTTGACAGTTATCTCTAACGGTGGACTGACGGAATATTCCATCGACTGAGAGAATTTTCAGGTGGCCGGCGGTGACGAATTTCGGCCTATTTCCGGCCAAAAACCCAGTTTTCCGGTGACCAAAAATGCAGAATTTTGTGTGGACTTCTCTCATGTGTGTGAAGACTTAGAATTGGGAATTTGATGAAAACTATGAAGTTTTGGAGAATTGGACTTGAAATTGGAATATGGCTCAAATTGGGAAAGTGGTGTTCTTATGGAATGTGGATTATTTTCCTACAAAGATATGAAGAGTATTGAAGCCTATAAATAAATGAGCTCTCTACAACTTTTACACACACACATCTGCTTTGGAGAAGGAGTTAAAGTGCACAAGGATTGGAGGAAGGAGCAACCATCATCTTTTCAATAAGTTTTTCTTTCTTCCTTAATTATTATTATTATTGTGTGAACTCCAAACTATGAGTAACTAATTTTCTTATTGATTGAGGATGAATTCCTAGTTCTTAATATATGATTTGAGTTTTGTTTCAATTCTACTTTGAAGTTTTTCATATGATTATCATTTGTTTTTACTAATATTAATGTTTATGTTTGATTGATAGGTCGTTTGGGTGGCCAACTAAATTGATTTGTTAATTGATCTAAAGCCAGTGAAAGTTAGGGGATAAGTAATCGTTTCTTGACTATTTACATAAGAAGAAAACACAAGACCTTGCGGAGGGATTCCGTGGAGAAATTGTGTATAAAAACAACGTTAGAAAGTGGACCTTGATCTAAGAGTCTAACTACTAATATCAACCTAATAAATTCATAAATCTTAATGCGTTTAACTAAATTACATCTTGAGTGATCTACTACTAGGTGGTTTGGTAAATATAATCCGGTAGTCGAGAACTTCTGTGTCCGGTGATACAAGGGATTTAGGGGTTAGCACTGATCTAGCTGCTATACCTACGGTTGGTGATAATCTATGACTAATAAAAAGTGGAAAAGAACATAACTTTAATCATTGTTTTGCAGCGAAGAAGGATTCCTTGATCTACTTTCTCTTATTGATTTCAACTTACACTTTTAATTACTTTGTTTATTTCTTTTACTTGATAAATTCTAGAACCAATACCCCCCCTTTTGTGACAATTTTACAACTAATAATATCTTGCTCCTCGTGGGATCGATCTTGACTGCCATATATTACTTGTTAATTAGGTAGTAAAATATTAATTAATTTGTTGTGGTTACGACACACATCAATCAACTACCCGATCAAGTTGTCTAGCTTTGGCACAGTCCATGATGAGCTTCTTTTGATTCTGTATCAGGATATTCTGATTAGCAAGAATTCTGGTATGACCATCTAGAAGTTGGTTTATTTGCAATTGAAGATTTGCAAACTCGACCTTTGAATCGTTCTGAAAACGAGTTAAATCCTTAGCAAAATCATTAATCCAGGAGTGGTGATCCTTTCTTTCAAGCATCTTTTTCAGAACCAGCTCCTGAATTGACTCACGTTCCTGATTATTTTCCTCCATATTAATATGCACAATCTCTTGAGATCTTCTCGATCTCTCCATAAAAAAAAATATGAAAAGAAAAATACAATACATAATTTATATATATATGCGTTTGTAAACGAGAGTAGAACTGAGAACTCAGGGGAGGAGAACGTGGACGTTTGTGGAATGCTAACACAAAATTTCAAACTGAAATAATATACAACATACTTGAGTATTTCCGAATTATTTTCCTTGCACCTCTCAAGTTAGAAACAAGGAAACAAATACCTGGAATCAGGTGGTCGGGTGGAACCTAGTCCCACTATGATCATTAAAAAATGTGTTGTATATATCTTCTGACAATTTGATTTTTTTGTTCTTCGCCTTTCTTCGGTTGACTTTCATCCATGAAGAATAAGACATGGTGTGGTTAACATAATCGTCAGAAGGCTTTTTCTGAGGACTAAATCTAGGACCTCTTGCAACTGGTTCAAGAGGATCAGAATAGAGAGGGATCCATTTTCTAGACTTAGATTTACCAGAAACATTCTCATAAGTACGGGGAATGCTTCCTTTAGCAACACGAGAATTTATGCCATAAATGCACTTGACCCCTGTGATGATTTCTAAAATAGAGATCATTCTTATAAGGTTTCTACTTTATTATGGGCATGCGATTCACTACATTAGTCGACAGACTATTTGTTCCATTGACAGTGAAGAGAAGCAAATTATGAAGATTAGAAATTTATTTCCTTCTAGCAAAACAATGGATAACATAGTGATTCTTTTTCCCACAAAAGGTACAGGTTCGTGGAGAAGAAGCAATAATTGGCACCTGTCCTAACTTCATAGCCATATGAGAAGATTTCAAGTTATGTATCCTTTCCTTGACACAATCTTCTTCCGGAGAACATTTCATCTTGTACAAAACATCACGAGAGTTAGTTTGTACGGAGTTTTTTCTCCTTAACATAGAGTTTTCCTTTTCCAAGGATTTGCACTGTTCATGGTCTAGAGTAACAGATGCACTTAGTTTCTCTTTTTTGACATGAAGTCTGTTGATATCTGATGAATGAGTCTCGATCAAACGTTTTTCTCGAATTGAGTCTTCCTTAATAATATCCTCAAGAGAACTAATCTTTTCACGTTGCAGAGTAGTTTCTTGGAGAAGTTTCTCAATATTTTTAGAGAAGGACTTAATGATGTTATAGATATAACGTTCTCGATCAAGAGACTTTCAAATTCATCAATAAGATGATCATGATCATTAAAATTAATAGTCTCAGCTGTTTTTCAGCTTTTGCCAGAGTGTCACATGCTTCATGAGAGTAGGATATGTCAATATTAGATTGAACAATCTTTCTACCCCGGGATTCGGAAGAATCTACTAAGGAGCAATCCTTTAAGGTATTTCCAAGACACTTGGCGTAATCAAAAGCTTTAGAAGACATCCTGGTAGGCGTCAATGATATTTTGTCCTCAGACTCAGATAGCCACAAACACATACTTTTAAGGTCTTAAACATGTTTGCCTGCTCTGATACCAATTGAAAAAACGGGGGTCAAACAACCTCACCCAATATTTTGATTAGCAATCTATATGGACAACTCCGAGTTACTTTCTAGAGAATCAACTAGACTCAATCAATATAAAATATCTCAAGGAGTTATTATCTCAATCTCTCAATTTTATTTACTCAAACAAATACAATCTGCGAGACATAATCAAAGAGAGATAACTTGGATGGTACCAAAGACTAATATCCAAGTGTCAATCAATTTAAATCAACAACCAAGAAGGTCGAATATTCTAATTGATTGAACTATGCATAACCTGTATTAT
Organism: Papaver bracteatum; assembly: GCA_023529315.1. Taxonomy (NCBI): domain Eukaryota; kingdom Viridiplantae; phylum Streptophyta; class Magnoliopsida; order Ranunculales; family Papaveraceae; genus Papaver; species Papaver bracteatum. The sequence goes on along the minus strand of JAJJWX010002382.1, from coordinate 546,085 downwards.
TTCAATTATATAACAAAATATAATACGGAAAAGAAATAACACAAACACCAGAATTTTGTTAACGAGGTTACCGCAAATGCAAAAAAACCCGGGACCTAGTCCAAATTAAACATACACTGTAATAAGCTACTACAGACACTAGCCTACTCCAAGCAAACTTCGGTCTGGACAGTAGTTTAACCCCAATCAATCTCACAATGATCCAAGGTACAGTTATGCTCCTACGCCTCTGATCCTAGCAGGATAATGTGCACTTGATTCCCTTAGATGATCTCGCCCATAACCAAGAGTTTTTACGACCCAAAGTCGAAGACTTTAATAAACAAATATGTATCACACAGAAAAGTCTACAAGGATAGATAAATTCATCTCCCACGAATAAAACTATGAGTTTTGTTCCGTCTTTTGATAAATCAAGGTGAACATGAACCAATTGATAAAACTAGACTTATATTCCCAAAGAACAGCTCAGTTTTATCAATCACCTCACAATAAACTTAATCGACGCAGCGAAGAAGATTATCGAGGAATCACAAATGATGAGACGAAGTGTTTGTGACTACTTTTATATCTTTCCTATCGGAGATAGAAATATCAAGCCAATTATTACAATTGTACTCGTACAATAGAAACATCAACATTAAATCACACAACTACAAGAAAAGTAGTATCGGTCTGGCTTCAGAATCCCAATGAAGTATTTAAGTCGTTAACCTGATTTTAGAAGAAGAAAACCAAAGCTTAAAGGAGAAACGACTCTAGCTTAGGAAACTAGTATCACAGAGAATGTGTGGGGATTAGGTTTCCCAGTTGCTAGAGTTCTCCCTTATATCATCTTCAAATCAGGGTTTGCAATCAATGTTAGCTTAGTAACAAGGCATTCAATATTCACTATTAGATGAAAACCTGATTAGATACAAGTTAATATATCTCAAACGTTAGATCGAAAACTTAGCTTGCCATACACACATGTACTTGACGATTTTGGGTTTGTGTAACCGTACCCAAACATGTACAATAGTTGGTTCAATATTAGTCAACCAAATGGTTAGCCAAATGAAAACTTTCATATCAACCATATTCTTCTTCACCATAACTAGTCCAAATGACTCAAATGAACTAGTTAGAGAGTTGTTCAATTGCTTAGATCTTTATGTACTACACAAGACACAATCGAAGAAAAAATGATATGATTCACTCGAATCGATTCATGAACTATAAAGCCACAGTTTGCAATAGGATTCCTTAGTTTATTAAGATAAGTTCACAAACATCGTTTTTAGACATAACCTACTCAAGTTTGCGGACAGAGTTCACAAACTCCAGTAGAAATTTTTGGGTTCGAGAACTACGCCAGTTCGTGGACTGAACTTGTATGATGAGTTCGCAGACTGAGCTCACGCACTACTCCTGTTTTACTTGATCAACAAAGTTCACAAACTTCGGTTCAAGCAATAAGGACTTATACATATACGTGTTACCACAAAAATGCTTATATCCTCCAATAGTTGGTTATATTGTCTAAACTCTCATTTCAATCATTGAAACATTCTCATAGGGCGTTATATAGTTGTTATTCGCAAACTATTTTTCGTCAGAGCAATTTCCAAAATGATTGAAATATAACATGACTTTCATCACTAGGTAAATATGAACTTGGATAAAGCGAAAGCTTTACCAACACACATTTCGAGAAATAGATAAGCAAGATATACTCAGCTCGAAATATCATATGTGTATAATCTTAGTCTATATAGTAATACGACTTTTGTCTCAAGATAGGAGATAAAGTAGATAGACTTTTGAGTGATAGATAAGTTCAAGTCTCCACATACATTTTAGTCGATGAAGATCCACTGGTTCCTTGAGTAGTCCTTCGTCTTGTATGATGATCGCTATGGAGTTCTTGAGCTTAACTACGCTTTCTATCCTAGTCCGAGACCTTAGCTATAGTAGACTAAAAATCAAGACTTTATAGTTTTTATCACTAACATTGACAAACATGCTTGAGATAGCAACGCATACGAGTTCGACCGAGCAGTGATCTAACACTTACTCCAGCCTATTAAAAGCCTTGGACATGCCCATTTTGAGAGCTAAATGTCCAGTTCTACCTCCTTTTTTTCCCATAGCTTTCACAAGTTCTTGAACTAAACAAATATTCTCTAAAATAAGCCTGCCAGGAACATATGATGATTGCATTTGGGATATGATATCAACCATGTGTTTCTTGAGCCTAAAAGCAATAATTTTAGAGATTAACTTGTAGATGGTATTGCATAGAGTTATAAGCCTGAAATCTTCTAGTTTATGTGCTCCACTGACTTTTGGAATGAGAGAAATTCTAGCATTATTAATCTTCTTGAGCATATAACTTGAAGTAAAGAAAGCCTTAACCATATGCAAACATCTTCACTTACTATCTTCCATTGAGTTTGATAAAATCCTGGAGGGAAACTATCAGGTCATGGGCTGGTCCAAGGTTGCATTGTCATAAGGGCTTTATATTTCCAGCATCATCTAATTTTTTTTATCAGTGCCTCATTATCTTGCTCAGTAATACAAGAATGGATATGCTGGAGAAAATGAAAGGAATCAGTTGGGTGAGAAGTAAAGCTAATCTTCTTGAAATGAGTGATTAAGACATTTTCCATAGAATTCCTATCTTGGCACCAAGAGCCATCAGGAGCTTGTAAAGAATTAATTATATTCCTAGCTCTTTTTTGATTCACTATGATATGAAAATATTTGGAATTCCTTTACATATCATTATAAAAATGATCTCTAGATTTTTTTCATATTGGAACTTGCTTGGATCTCATTAAGGCTATCAATTTGTATCTCAAGCTTATTAACTTCTTATGTATTGCTGATTTGAATGTTTGTAGCTTAAAGTTGAGTCAGATCTTCTTGAAGATGAGTGATCCTTGCTTGGATATGGACAAATGTTTCTTTGCTCCATTTAGAGAGAATATATCTTGTATTAGAAAGCTTATCAGCTAAGAGATAGGTTGCAGAACCTGTAAGGTTAGTTTTCCAAGCAGACAAGATTTCGTTTTTACAAGCATCATTTTTCAACCAGTGCTCAAAAAAATTCCAACATTTACCTGAGATACTACACTTGTTATACATGGATAATAGAATAAGGGAATGATATGAGCCTTTTATAGGAAAATGGGCAAGTTTAGCATATGGGTGTTTAAGCATCCATTCATTGTTAATTAGGGATCTGTCAAGTCTAGATTTTATTTTACCTATACCATGAGTATTGATGGTCCAGGTAAACATGTTTCCATTGTAACCCATATCATGCAAGTCAGAGTATTTAATTATTTTTAGAATTTCAGGAGAAGTAGGTTCTGAATTAGTATTCCTTTCAGTTGTATTCATAGTAATGTTTAGGTCACTTAAAAGGACCCAATGAATATTGACAGATGATATTAAGTCCTGAATGTATTACCACTGACTAGGTTGATCATTTTTATAAGATATTTCATAAACACAGAAAAGGAACCATTCCCCTTTACTGGGATCATTTTTGAATAGAGCATGAAATATGTTAGCAGAGGAATTCAAAAGGCCTAGAGAAAAACCATATTTCCAAAGCAAGATAATACCACCAGCTTGGCCCAGAGAAGGGACATAACATTTGTTTGGAATTGAAGAAAGCAAGTAATTCTTAAGATCTTATCACCATTAATTTTTGTCTCAAACAAAAAAATAATGTCAGGGGAGTGAGTTTTATTTATGTGTAATATAAATGGTCTTTACTGTCTTTGTCTAGGATACCATGGCAATTCCAACTTAGAATATTCATATATGAGTCTGAGGTAAACAGACTGAAGTTGATACACAAGTTAATACTAGGGTTGTGAGCGGAATAAAACAATGCAGTACATAAATCAGCCAAATAATTAATGAAGACGCTACAATAAATGTTGAATCAAAACTTAAACTTAATGTAAGTAAAATAGTTTTTAAGTAAAAGGGAGTATACCATATTATTTAGGGCTTCATTCATCTCATGGGAATTCTCTCATGCTCTTTTATTTCCTTTTTTAACAAGATCATGTTCCATATCATCATTTCCATTAATGGATGGTAGAGTCCCAATATTACTTTCCATGATATCACCATCACTGTCATCTTCATTATGGTCTGTTCTGGTTCTTTTATTATTCCTTATTGTATTTTCCTCATGTTGTTCTTCAAGCTGAGCCGCTTCTGCAAAAAAAATCTGACTAGCTTCACAAATCTTCTCTAACATGATGTCAGTATCTTCACAAATATCCACCCCATATGCAGCAGCAAGTTCATGTACATAGCTAATATATTTCTCATAAGTGCACATTCAAATCATCTGATGTATTGAGGAATTCATCTTCATTATGATCCACATTATAGCATTTAGGACAAAGATTGTGAGGCTTTTTTTCTCAGTGGAATCTTATCCAAGTAACACCACTTGCGGAAGTATTCCACCAACCTCCCCTACGAAGTGGTTTAGTTAGATCAATTTTGATTCTTGCATTAATAGTGGTCCCAAAAGTTGGTTTACATTCTTCAGGATTTGTTGAGATTTTTTCTCCCAACTCTTCAATAGCTTCACTTACCACTTCCACAGAATGGTGTCCTGGTAAAAGATTTTTGAATTGAACATCCCAATCCTGATATTTGAACACCCAATCTTGTGTAGGAATAACAACATCATATTTTAATAAATTCAGATGACATTTCTGAACATTCCACGGTCCTTTGTCTAGGATAGTATTCATAGATTCCTCCATATGGAATTTAAACAGAAATAGATTTCCATCAATGACACGAACATCTTTAACTCTAAATCTATTCCAAAGAATAAAAACCTCCTTCCTCACAGTGTTTGTTTCAACAGGATATTTTGCAACTAGTTTCCCAATTAAAGTAGTACCCCATCCATCAGAAGCTTTGGTGATGGATGACTTATCACCTATTGCTCTTCTCATTTGTCTAACACAAATATCTCTGATCTGAGTGTTATGCATCTTCCCAGTAATGGCTAAGATCTGAGAGTTTGAAGAACATGCCATTGAGAGAGATGGGTTTAAAGATAAGATTGGTTTTGACTTTTTTTATTTTTAGGAGGTTGAGGAAGGGTTCATATAACTAAAATTAGTTATAAACAAATTATCTTTTCCTTTTAAATAAGTTAAGAAGATTATCTTTTCATAACTAAGGAATTGATAAAAGATTTTCTTTCCATAAAAAATGGATTTCGTTGAGTTATTGGAATAACAAGTCAACGAAGTAATTATCGGGAGGTGACTTGATGACCAGCAGTTACGTGGATGTAAAGAGGGAAAGTTTGAGTTTTTGAATTTTGAAGGTACCAGATCTAAAGAATGATACTGAATCTATGAATAACTCAGAAGATCTATGGGTTGATGATGAGACTGATCCATGGTGATATCATTTAAATCCTACACATGATAGAGAAAGTAATACTGGTACATATTGTGATATTCCATCCTTAACAAGATGTGTTGCAATATTGCTTTATACTGTGTCGACGATACTTGAATCGGTGATCTCCAAACTAATAGAAGAAGGAGAATGTTTGAGAATAGAGTCCAATACTGGATGCTTCCCATTATTTGATGAATGATAGATGCCATGAAATTAGAAATTCGTAGAAAGATTGATAAGATAGTACATAAATGAAGAGAAAAGAAGAACATAATAGAAGAGTGTATGGGAAATTAGGTGAAAACTATTAGAGACATAATTCAAACAGTAAACAGAGGTAAAACAAGATAATCATGAACTAGGAGTGTGAAAGTTATGCATAGAGAATCAAGAAAGGGTCAAAATCTATAAGAAAAAAAATCAACTGAGTTGACTCAGTTTATCGCCCGATTTGCAGAGCGTTTCTCTCCTCATTTAGTTCAAGGGTGCAGGATTATATTATTCTTACTTGGGTATTAATCAAGGAAGGATGCATGATAGTATTCTTCTTCTTGATGCTTAGGTGGGTTCTTTTCCTGAGTTGAATAAAAAAGTAAAAATCAAAATTTTCAACACGGTGGAAGCATATAAGTTGAACCGAAGAACCAAATAAAATAACTTATGCAAAATCAACATATCTACAAAAAAAAAAAAAACTAGAGAATAACTAAAAAAAATACCCTTGATTAATCAAGGGAAAATTTATAAAGTACCCCCGTTTTTTTGGGGTCATTTTTTTTATGCCCCCGTTTTTCACAAATTTTCTAAAGTGCCCCCAATATGTATAAAACGGGAAGGAGTTATAATGGTTAGTCAAACCAGTTTTACTAGGTCAAAAAAATAATGTAAATTTACTAAACTGTCCATACAAACCTAAAGAGATAGAGAAAGAAGTTATCTTTTTCTTTTCATTCTCTTTCGTTTTTTAGGCAGTTTCGTTCAGAGAGAGAGAGAGTAGTCCATACAAACCAGTTTTCCTCTCCGTTTCCATCTTCAATTAACAGAAATTAATTATAGGTTTTTGATTCCATTTTTTGTTTATTAAAAATAACTAAATCTCAATTTTAAGATGGAGGAAAAGCAGAAGGTCATGTCCATGTAAGGTTTTACAAACCCCAACTTTTTGGTTTGATTAGATCTGTACCCATAAAAATGATTTTTTCAGTTTTTTCTCTTTTGTCTATGAAGAATTGAATCTAAATAGTTAGGGTTTTTAAATAAAAAAAATTAGTACCCATAAAAATGATTTTTTATGTTTTCTATGAAGAATCCAATCTGAAAAGTTTGGATTTAAAATAAAATAAAATAATTGAGACCCATAAAAACGATGTTATTTCTGTATATTTAGATACATATCTAAAATAAGAATTGAATCATATCTTATTCAGTTTATTTAGTTTGTTATACGTAGACAGGTAAACTTTGAAGCTTGGACATTTTGATTAATCTCCTCAACATTCTCCAGTACGTGTTCATTTTATAGGAAATGAGTAGTCCTCATGTCCTATATACCCATACCATACAAGAAGAATTTGGAGTTTCACTCAAAAATTTTGAAGGACTAACTCTATGAAAACTGTGAATGCCATATGGCATGAATCATTGAGTTCCATATTTTTTGTTTTGATCAACATCGAGATTCTCCATGTAATTTTTCATGGGGATTTCTCTCAGATCATAGTCATGCCGCTTATAAGAATTGAGTTTTCGTCTAAAAAAAATGGAGTACTGAACTTCATTGGTGGGAGATGACAATTAATAAACCAACATATTAAAATATCAGTAGAAACTTGAAATAATGAAAATTAGAATATTGTGGAGTCATGAAAACTGGATATGATTGTACATCCACACGGCACTAGTATCACAAGAGGCTGATATATTTTGATATATAAATATAATTTGTTAGGATATTGTCCATGATTCTATTTTTGATATATTAATATAATTTGTTTAAAATTTTGTTTCTCCTGTTTGTAATATATTTTGTGTGTTGTATGTTTCAGTGGCAATATTGATAAGGGGAAGGTGAAGTTTAGAGACATCAGCTGCTACTGTATTGAGAGTAAAATTGAATTTGTTTTGAAACATATAGATAGAGACAAAGTCAGTCTAAAGGTATTTGAGAAAATGGTTCACAAAAGGTTGTGTCTTGAAGATACAGATATTGTTAGCTTACTATGGCTGTCAGATAATGGAACTCCTTGGAATTTAAAGAATGATCATTCCTTTTTCTGGTTTTGGGAGAAATCTAAAGTAAATTACAAAGGTTGTATAGAGTTGGTTGTTAGGATTGATATGCAACGGGGTATGGATAGTGAGCAGTCAGTGATGATCACACCAAAGAAAAAAGTTGTATCAAAATCACCCGTAGTGAGAAGAAGCCCAAGAATTTCATTAGCTTAGAAGAACAAAAGTGTTGTTGTTTCTACTGCTAAGAAGTTTTTTTGGCAGGAATGTTCACAATTTGCTCAGCCAAGTATTGTTGGTGACAATTCAAGAGGATTCTCAAGTAGTAAACCAGTTGTAGTTGATGATGAATCAGTTATAGAAGATGTGGCACCTCCTGTAGTGGATGTAGAAACACCTGTGGAAGATGATGATGAGTTTAATCAAGAATATTGGATTAACAAATGTAAAGAAAGTGATGATTTTGTATTTCAACTTGAGAACCTTGAAGAGGATGAGTGTCATCCTGTGGAAGACCCAGAAGATGAAGCTGCTTATATTACTGATGAAGACATTGAAGATGACGAAGATGATCCCGATACAGATGAAGGTATTAATATTTGTATCTCTGTTTCTGGTTTTGTACCTTTGTATAATAATAAACAGTCTACATTTAAGGTTATGAAGATGAAGCTGAAGCACAAGTGTAAGGGAAGTAAGGATAGTCTAAACAGAACTGCAGACCCTTTATTTGTAGCCGAAATTGTAATGGATAAGATGAAGAATAGCTCAATGAAAGTAATACCAAAACCAAGAAAAATTTGTAATGATTTCCAGGCTTCTCACCTCATTAAAATTTCTTACCAAACTGCATGGAGGGCTAGGAATTTAGTATTAGAGAAACTACATGGGAGTTATGAAGATAGTTTCAGAGATATTCCACAGTTTTGTAAGATGGCGATGGATACCAACCCTCGTTCAGTTGCAAACTTCTCATATTTCCATAATGACATGAGGTTTGAGTCAGTGACCATGAGTTTTGCTGAAGCTATAAAAGGATGGAAACAAAATTGTAGATCAGTTTTTGGGCTTGATGCTTGCCATCTGAATGGTAAGTGTGGTGGTGTGTTGATGGCTGTAACAGGATTAGATGGTCAAAATGGATTGGTCACATTAGGAATAGGGGTTTTCAGCTATGATAAAATTGAGAATTGGATAATGTTTCTCTCTGACTTGAGAGATAAACTTAATGCACATCCAATGCCTCTAACTTTCATTTCAGACAGGCAGAAAGGGATACTTGAAGGTGTTCAAGCTGTGTTTCCAGAAGTACATCACAGATATTGTTGGAGGTTTGTTTATTTTTCTTATACATTATATTCTTTGAACTGAAATATTTTGGTGTGAGATCTGACTTAATACTTGTTTTTGGTTTTAGGCACTTATATTCGAATTTCAAGAAACACTACAAGGGACAAAAACTGTATGCCTCACTATGGAATGCAGCAAAATGTTACAAACTGAAGCATTTCAAGGTAAATATGTTACTTATATATCATATTATAATGTATGTTCTTTTGTTATGTATCTTATATTTGTATTTTATATGTAGAAACACATGGAAGAGATAAGGAAGGAAAATCCCTTGGCTATGAAGTACCTAGAAGATGCTGGTGTTGAGTCTTGGTCTAGGGATTTCTTTGATGACACTAGTAAATGTGAACACATAAACAATAACTTTAGTGAGTCCTTCAATTCCATGGAAAAAAATCTTAGGGACAAACCAATCTGTAAGCTATTATACCTTTACAATCAGTTGGTTATGGGTCTTTTTCACAAGAGAAGAAAAGAGAGTGCAACATGGAATCCTAAAAAATTGGTCCCAAAAGCAATGAAATTGATTGGGAAGATGTTAAAGTTAGTCGGTGCATTTGATGTTCTACTATCTGTTTTGGGAAAATTATATGAGGTTACAAATATAGGTAGCAAAGCAGTTTTTGTGGTTAACTTGGAAACAAAACAGTGTAGTTGTCTTCAATGGAAAATGAGAGGTTTTGTTTGCCAACATGCAGTTTGTTGTTTGAAGTCATTGAGACCAGATTGGACAGAGTAAGTTAACTTTAATATTTCTTGTTTGTAAACATTAGCATTTGAGTAATTTCATAACTTAACCATTTATGTGTTTATGTGTTGGCAGGTACTGCTCTCACTATTATACGGTTGGGGCATACAGGGCCACATATGCACCATCTATTGCTCCATTTACTGGAAAAGATGACTGGCCTGAGGTACAAATTTGAATAATGCATATTTTCTACTCACTGTGACATATTTTAGATTAATTTGCATTGTTTCCTTTAGGGTTCTTTCTTTATCTGATTCTGTGTTGTTCTTTAGTTGGAGGAACATGAAAAGATAGAGTTGCATCCTGCTCTCAAGATCAGGAAAACTGGAAGACCTAGAGTTAAGAGAAGGAGAGCATGGGATGAACCTCAAACACAGAGCAGGACTTATTCTTGTAGCATTTGTGGTTCAAATGGTCATAACAAATCAACATGTGCAGGTGGTGATGTTGGTCAAAATCCCAAGGCAAAGAGGCCAAGAACCCGAGTAGATGATGCTACCTTCACCAGTAGTCAAACCCCTGCACCCATTTCTGCAAAAGGTAAAACTAAGAAAAACAAGACAAGTTGGAAGGGGGAATCATCTCAAACATCTGCAAAAGCTGCAGCTCCATCTACTACAAAGAAGTAGTACAACAACACAAAGTGATGATAATCTGCAGCAGTTTAATTATGTCTTGTTGAATTGCAGTTTGCTTTTGAATGGTTTTTGGATGAAAACTCTTAGTGATGCAGTTTCATCAGACTTTCATATGCACAGTTTTTTTATGTTGTATTATTTTGGAACATCTATAAATCAGAGGGGCTTTTAAGACTTTATGTAGGTGCCATGTGGAGTTTAACAACCATAAATTTCTGTTTACCGTTTTATTAAAAAAACTGTTAAACTTGGGGTACTTTTGAAAATTTATAAAAAACGGGGGTACTTTATAAAATATCCCAATAATCAAATAGTAATGCATTGTGTCTCTTTCCAACAGTCCATGCAATCTTATATAGGTTTTACTAAATAAAAAACATAAAACTAGGACTACGAAATGGGATCAAAAAAAGAGAAATGATAGGTTAACCGACAACTCCCACCGATTTTGATCCCGGGCCTAATAAAAAATTAAAACAGGCCCCACAACTGCCCATTTATAATCCATGTTGAGAAGCTTTAATTTCAACCATCCATTCTACAATCGGGACACTTTGCGGGAGCAGTGCTCGGTAAGTGTATCATTCCTCTCAAAAAAAAAACTAAAAAATCCACACAAACTAGGGAAAGGAAATCATTTGATTTAGCAATCAACTAAAAGTAAGAAACCAAAATTATAATGAAAGACAAAATATAAATATAAAACTTAATCTAGATGTCCTACATCAGAGCAACCACAGTCATGGGACTAAAGACCAAATACTATCGAAATAGCAGACACTATCGAGCGACTAAAGATCAAACCAAAGACCAAAGACCAAATTTGGTCTTTAGTCTAGTCTTTAGTCGGGCGTAGATTCCAGTTACGCCTGATGGGGCGCAAGTTCAAGTTACGCCCGATCAAAAAAAAAAAAAAAAAAAAAAAAAATGGGGCGCGATTCACAGTTACGCCATAAAAAAAACTGAAAATGGGGCGGAACTCATAAGTTCCGCCCCAAAAAAAAAATTAAGTTGGGGCGCAAGTATTAGTTGCGCCCCATTCAGGCGCAATCATAAGTTGCGCCTGGCCAAATTTGGTTTTCCCACCCGTAGCGTCGCACACGGAGTAAACCCAAAATTTTCAAATTTTTTTGGTCTTTACTCTTTGGTTATAGTCGTATGACTGCAGTTGCTCTCAGCCCCCTTTCTTAAAGAGAGCTCAACCTTGAGTTTGGTATGGGAAAAAAATAATCATCTAGAAGATATCCTAAATGTTGAATGTGGACTGTATATTCATATCAGCTGGAAGGTTAAAAACATATGCAATGTCACTGATCAATCTAAGGATGCATATATGCCCAACATTCTTGTATTTAGTTTTGTTGTAGGTACTCGTAGAAAAATGATCTCCTTGTTTAAGTATACCATAACAAGATCGCCAATACCATTAAAATGAAATGATAATGAAGATCATCATTTAACCTATACTTGGTAATATTGGTAGCTTTCAAATTTTTCTTATCGTATCATGCAGCATTTCAAGGGACGCAATCATGTGATTGGATGCAATATTAGAATTATGAGCAATAAAAAAAAAATGATTTAATGTGTGGTTAGGATCTTTGATGGACCCAAAATTTTCTTGTGCAGCGCAGTTCTCATCTGGTAAAAACCCATGATGCGCCTCTTTGATACGAGTAACCATGTTGTAAAATTTTGCTTCTCACCTGGGAAATGCGCGTTGATTTTTCTTTCTAAGCGTGTTTTATTTCTTCATACGTAGCTACACACCCTTGAGCAACCACACCGTTCGACTAAAACTAAAAATATAGTCGAAAAACCAATCACTATGGGGCGGACTAAAGAGTAAATCCCAGACTAAAACTAAAAAACGGACTATATTTAGTCTTTGGTTTAGTTATAGTCGAGCGTAATTCACGCCTACGCCTGTTTGGGACGGGCTCGCAGGTTACGCCTCAGTATTAGGCGGAGATAATATTTGCGCCTGGTTGGGGCGGGAGCATAAGTTACGCCCAACGGGACGCAACTCAAAGGTACGCCTGATAGTAGGCAGAATAAATCAATTACGCCCCATTGGGGCGGAACTAAAGGATACACCTGATTGGGCGTAATCAAACGAACCGCCCGGGTCCAGGCGTAACTATAAATTACGCCTGATTCATAGTCGGGCGCAACCTGTGTCTACGCCTGATACTGATGGGGCGTAATTTAAATTTACGCCCCATTTCTCACCCAGTTGGTAAAATTGAACGTTGGAAAGTTTGTAACGTTCGGCATTCAAGACCGTTGGAGTTAAAAACTATAACCTGCGATGTTGAGTAGGGCGCAACCACAATGTACGCCTGGTACTCATGGGGCGTAATTTAAATTTACGCCCCATTGTTTCACCTATGTAAGTTAGACATCGTTTGATATTGCAGGGACACCCGGGGACATTTGTGCTTCTCCTTCCGGTTCATCCAAGCGGAACTAGGCATGGATACATTGTATTGTGGTCGCGGACTCGCAGGTGATGATAAGTAGTGGGGATGGAATTGATAATGAAAATGATGAACGAACTTTCTAGGAAAGTACGTAACATTATAAAGTTCTGCGTGTCCATCAGGCGGAGTATTCTTATTGCGCCCCATCAGGCGGAGTATTCTTATTGCGCCCTATCAGGCGTATTTCAAACTGCGCCCTATCAGGCGTAATTTCAAACTACGCCTCTCCATCGGGCGGTTTTATATATTACGTCCCACGACAAACGCAATCGCAGGTTACGCCCGACATCAGGCGTAATTTAAAGTTACGTCCCATTCGAGCGCAATTTATAACTACGCCCCGTATCAGGCGAACTCTTATACATCCGCTCCACCATATTTAGTCTTGCACGGTAGCGTCGTTCGACGGACTAAACCAAATTATTTTAGTTTTTTAGTCTTTAGTCTTTGGTTTATAGTCGTATGACTGCAGTTGCTCTTACAACTTACCTTTGTTCTGCTAAGAGTATAAAGCCATGACTGACAATAGAAGCATATCTGGCATGTGCCAGTGACTTGCAAGCACTGTCCAAGCCTTGGTCATGCCTTAGACTAACACAGATCATTGAAACCTACTTTATGCGTCTTTATTGCACTTCCACCATGTGTTTAGTGCATGCGCTGAGATTGCTCTTGTCAAGGATGCAGTAAAAAAGCACATATCATCCATGCTCCTCACTTCCTTGTGATGCCAATAGCCTACGCAAGTTTCCCTAACTTGCAATTGGTAGGCTTAGAAACCTACAATTACAAACCCCAAGAACATGGTGTCTAGAACATAGATAACTGCAAATACGGGTCGATCCCACGGGTAGTTGGATTGGTGAACTAAAATTCTAAGTCTACTTCTGCTAATTTAGATCAAACATGGGTTTGTAGAAAGACTAAAAATTGATGATTATACTAAAGAAACAAGATTAAAAGGAAAATATATAAGATAAAACAGGGGTTCAAATCCACTGCTTAATCTAGTAGAAAGTTCAATTTTTATCTATCATTCTCCTTAAACTTGAGAAGAGTTAGAGATGCTAATCTCTTGCTCTCTCGAAGATATCATCGTGACATAACATTTCTTTCATATAAATGGATGAATCAATTTCATGAGCTAAAGTATTAATCCCTAGCATTGTTTGTCTTTTTAGAGTACAATCAATCACATACTAACATATTGCAAATTATAATTGGCTTGAACTACAACTTAGAGAGTCTCAAGCTACCAGGGATACTAGACATACTAGGTAAAGGCAATATGTTCAAATTCAGAAATTGAAGCATGCTTAAAACATTCAAATCATTTGAGAACAATATGATAAAAAGGGAAATCTATTTCGATTAAGAGTTTCATCTCATCCCTAATTAACAAACTAAAACATCACTGAAAAATAGAACTGGAAAATTAAAACCTAAAACTACAGCTTGCACCGGCTACTCCTGGCTTAGTTTCTGCCTCATAATCTTTTCCCAATTTATACAACAATTCTCCCAATTTTCAATCCCATTTTCAATAAGGTACAATGATAAAATTAGGGATTTGATGTTTTTGGAACTCACCACTGCACATCCACCCTATTACTTTCACTATATAAATGTCTGACGGTGTTGATGTTGTAGAGAACTGGAAATTCAGACCATTCATTTGCCGTTCTCACTGCTCTTTAGAGAAAAATTCGCCGCCCTATTGTTCCTCTAGTAACAACTATTGATATCTAGGGCAAGCTTGAAATGGGTAAAAAATAGGAGCACGAATTCAACATCTGATTATTAGGGAAAGATGGAGAGAAGATATGGGTTTGAGAAAGATAGGCGGTGCTGCTGGTTTGGCAGTAGGGAGGAGGTATTGTTGTCGGGTGGAGTGAGAACGAGAAATGGAGAAAAAGTTCTGATATTGGAACTCAAAAGAGAAATGGAAAGTGGGTTAAGGGTCCACCTGTGTGTTAGACACTTATACCTAGCCTAGGTATTATAAAATTAAACTTGTACTTTTGGCCCATTTATTTTCCTTCCACTTCTTTGCCTCTATTGTTTGATCCATTGATTCCGGAAATCCATTGATGCCGCTATATGCACTTCTGCTCACAGATTTCGTGCTTCATGGTGTACCGTTCCACTCTCCGCAATGCCAATCAGACTCTCTTTATTCTCTTACGAATGGAAATAAACACCAATTATCAATATTTACAACAAAAAGGATTACTAATACCCGACACACAAAATGCATAATTTGACTTACAATAAGACATTAAAGTATTTGAAATGTGACAAAAGACAACAAAATGACCTAGAAATATGCATTATCAGGCATCGATCAACAATATGGTTAGATTCCTTTCTTTTCATGACCAATTTGCAATTGGTGCATACCAATGTCATATATCTTTCTAGGAAGTATAGACATCTAGCAATGGACTACATATACCTCATTAAGTGCGGCAACAATCATCTTTTGTCTCGAACGTCGATCCACATGATATGTGTTACCGAAATATATTGCAATCATCTCCCAATTATATGATATGACCAACAAAATGCTAGACCATAATATGGTTGCCTATGTATCCTTCACATACCATGAAAAGATTAATAAAAGACTGTAGTTCATCTGAATGTCCAACTCAAACAGAACAAACAAATCAAGGGAAAGCAAACAGTGATGCCAATGGAAAATCGTTCTAAGAGAACTTTCTTAGGTATATGAAATATGTGTCACCAACAATTACCAACTTGTCTTACAAGGACAAAGGCCAAGCAATGCATAATTATTATAGGCCAAGGGAATTTCGCAAGAGATGAATAAGGTTGTACATAACCAATGCTACTTAGTTTGCAAATATGTGTTCTCATGATCAGGAATGATGCATTTATCGGTCTCATCATATGCTCTCCCGGATATTTTACATGGGAAAGATTATGCATGCAGCCTACATGCATTTTCAACCAACACCGCCTCCCTATATATGTCTTATTAACATTTTTACATATTAGAAAATGAGAGTTATTTTCCATATACTGACTCCCGTATTATTTCTCGATATCAGTGTAGGGAAAATGATGCATATGGTATATTTCCCGTTCTTGAACAATGTCATACTTGGAAAAAACATCATAGTGAAGCATTTCAGTAAGAAACTTGGCATAATGACGTGTTTGCATCGTAATGCATACTTAAGTCAGCAATGTAACATAATGATGAGTTTGTAATGCGCAATGGGATAAGCAACAAAGGGACAACGATGCATCTATGCTTAAAGCACCTTTAACCAAAACCCTCTCCATGTATATGTCTTACTCGCATTTCTACTTATAAAAATTTAGGAGTTGTTGGCCATGTACGGATTTCCAGCTTCTTTGCACGACATAATGCACGTAAGATGATGCATCATTGATAGGCAACATAGAATAGTGTTGTCTATTCATAAGCAACAAGCATAATGATGCATTAGTATCATAATGCTTCCACGGATAAGCAATACTGGTAAACATTATATTTCTTGGTAAGGGACAAGCATACTGATGCATCATCACCAGGATGATTCATTGGTAATCAATATTGGTCAATGTCGCTTCTCTTGATAAGGAACATAGCAATGTGATGTATCACTTGCACTAAGTGTACATCACAAGTTCGGGATGATGCATATTTTTCAACAACACATCATAATAGGCACACCATTATCGAATGGTGAATTTCAGGACAAGGTGCATCACTTGCACTAAGTGCGTATAGCAGAATCAAAATGATGTATCATTATACTCCATTCCGCATCTTAGAGCATGCAACACAAGCTTGAGATGATGCTTCGTGTCAGTCAATAACGCATCTAAAATATGTGTCATGCGAAAAATGATGGTGTTACAAGATCATTTATATAAACAATTTAAAAAGAACATAACCGGTAAAACAATAAAGAACTGATTTGTAAGAAAATTCAGCATAGGAGAGATAAACCCCATTGTCAAGGTTTGTTCCAGACATGCATCAAATAAGATTTTCCTAGGTGTGGTTCACTAATTATGTTTATAATCAGTTTGATAATGAGTTGTGATATTAAACTGCAATTTGGTTTAGAGACAAGTCCATAGTATTTTCCAAAATCCATGTGAAAACTTAATGTCTCTATTATATGTAATATTTTCAGAAACTACATGTAAATGAACGATCTGACGGAAGAGAAGATTTGTTGTAAGCACGATATCTATAGTTTTATTGGAATAAAGTAAGGTGCAAGCTATAAAAATCGATCAACAACCACGAAAACAGAAACATAAGCTTATTGAGTTTTTGGAATGCTTAGTAAAAATCTATTGATGAATCTTCCCAAGGAGCATGCAGAATTGGAAGAGTAATGTAAAACCTCGGTTGAACCCGCCAAGCGTTGGTATGTCATATTTTAGTTCCACAACTCAAGGTCGCTTAATTAGATTGCTAGAGTCAACTTCGTTAGGCTAGACTAGGAAGTCTAGAAATATTGATATAAACTCGTGTTACTCTGAAGAGCCTAAAGACGTATCGGCATCAACGAACACATCATCCTTCTGTTCGAGGTTAGTAATACAAGACTTGCATTGTTTCTATTTCTATTTACGTTGCTTTTAAGTCGTTTATATTAAAAACATAACATGCAAAGTTTTATATATGAATCTCTGGCATTGGAAACTTGATCATTTCTTTATGATCAAAGTTTCAAGGAAGAAAATGCTAGTTGTTATAACAATGCTCATTTGAACCCACAATTTTTGTTATTTCAAGCTTGTTGTCAATGTTAATTAATCAAACCTATATATTGATTTCTAGTCTACTAAGTCAAGTATTAGACTAGGTTAGAATTTGGTACTTGAGTATCAAACATCATCACTAATCAGGTATGTGAAGACTAAACCATTCTATCTTATGAGACTATGTCGTATGACTTCTAGTAGATTTACAAAGAAATAAATTTCGAGTCAAGATTGTCTTGTTAAATATCTCGAAATATGATTCAAGCATAGATGTTCAAAGTTCCTTAACAATATTAGTTTTAAAAAATTTATTGTGCAAAAATTAATTTGTGGATCACTTGAAAATTGCCCATGCAAATGATATTATCATTTTGAGTGTTTCAAACATCCAAAGACAGAAATTTAGAACTTCTGATATTTCGGCCCAGGGTAGGTTTGCGAACCACTTCGTAACTTATAGATATCTGAGTTTCAGAAATACAAAGAAGGTTGGAAAACCAGTTCGTTAACTACAAGTTCAGACTGGGACAGTTCACGAACCTGGTTCACGAATAGTGGTGATCGGAAATTTTTATGTTTGTGTAAAAGTATAATAGTTGGGAACACAGTTCATGAATTGAATCGAGTCCATATGAGTTCTCTAGATGGATAGGGTTGGCGAACCGGTTCACGAACCGTAGCACCCTGACTCGTAAACTTGCCTTACTGTTCACAAACTGTTTCACCAACGATCCCAGTATAATTTAACAGATGCTCAGAAATTTATTTTTTAAATATGTCTAGCATTACTATGACTCTCTTAAACACCTCTAAGACACCATTGATCACTAAAACACTTTTATATCTATATCATGATTAATTCTTAAGTGTTTAAATGAACATCAAATTGCTTATAGTTAATATGGCATATTTTAAACGGTTCCATGACCGGGCCATTGTGTATATTCTTCTATGTAGTTTTCAATATAATTTCTCACATGCTTACTTGAAACCCTAACTATAGCTTCATATAAAAAGAGAAAATGTTCGCTTGATTGTCAAGTTATCTTAGCTTAAATTCTTAGCATCCCCCAGTCTTTAAAAACTATAAATAAAGATGCTTTTCAACTAGGAAATTCGATCCCTGACACTTTGTTCCCTAATTGATAGCTAGACTCGTCTGATGTAGTTTTTCAAGTGGTAAATAAAGTTCGTTCAACTCGTACTTGATGAGATTCAATTTAAGATTCAATAAAAGAAAACACTAAAAATCAAGAAAATATATACAAAGTATTGTCACAATCTCGAGAGGTACTGAGACTCAGTATTCCACCCATTCTCATACATGTGGCTCAGCTAATAATTCTAGACATTTATAGCTCAAATAATAATAATAATTTATTGACTCTAATTCATTGCCGAAAGTAGATTTTGAAAGTAATGACTGTAAATCTAAAGCATGAGATATCAAAACACTTAAGAAAGCATGACCCATCAATTGAAATAACAATCACTCAATAAAAATCATAAATCAATTAATAATCAATGCAATAAGTCATAAAAGAATCAATAGAATTACCACACACATGAAGAATGTCTTCCTCCATTGTCCCAGTGTTGGGTTTTAGCTCTTCATGGTGAAAACACGCTCAAAATAATAATACATATCTCAAAAGATGTTTTTTATTGAAGAATTTGTGTAACACGGAGATTTGCAACGCTATGATGGTGTTACAGACGTCACTGTTACAAAAGAATGGTGGCTGAAAATAATATTGCAGTCGCAAAAGGTCTCTTGCAATAAAAATAGGCATTGTTGAACTACGATACTTCTCTGCGACTCTTCTCTTCTCTCCGCGACTGACTTCAAATACCCTTTGTTCTTCATGGGCGAAATGGTGGTATAACACCACTTATCATTCAGCCATTAAAATGACTCCATTTGGAGCCATGTATAGTCGTCCACCACCAACTATTGTAACTTATTTTATAGGCTCTACTATTGTCCATGATGTAGATAATTCTTTGCGGTCTCGTGATTGAACCTTACAGATCCTCAAGATGCATCTCCAAACTGCTCAAGCTCGAATAAAATCCTACGTCGATGCTCATAGGACAGAAAGAAGCTTTGAGGTAGATAACTTGGTTTATAATCGTCTACAACCCTACCGACAAACTACAGCTTATCATCAAGCGTATTCTAAGATTTCTCCACGTTTTATGGACTTTTTCGTGTCGAAGAGAAAATTGGACATGTTGCTTATAAGCTACGTATGTATTCAACAAGTCGCATACACCCAGTTTTTCATGTGTCAGCTTTGAAGTTGAAATTAGGAGCACGTGACACAGTTGAATCTAACTTACCTACAACACTAGATCAGTTTGAATGGGAGCCAGATAAAATCCTGGATCGAGGAATGTTTAAGCAACGCAAAGTTACGGTAACTCGTTGGTTGATTAAGTGGAAAAATCGTTCTGTAGAAGAGGCTACATGGGAAGATTCTGCAAATTTCATTAGCCGTTTACATGCCTTTACAGCTTGAGGACAAGATTCATCTGAAGATGGGTGGGATGTTGAGACACTGACACCAATTATAGCTATTTTAGGAATTAGTTTTTGGTTTCCTTATTTGCAAGTTCCTTGTTCTATATATATTCTTAGTTTGTTTTAGGTTTATTATTCAATCATCAAACTATTAAGTTTTACCAAAAAGTAGTTGATCTCCATTCAAAGGATCGACTGTTCTTGTGTTTTTTAATATAAGGGCCAGCTGAATTAGTACCAGGATCCTATCAAGTTTCTGCAGTAGCAGAAACTTTCCCAGTACTCCTACGATTCTTCTCTACAGCCTTCTATTCATCCCCAAACTCTCGATTATCCTTTTGTTACCTCCCACTACCTCTTATATACACCACATGCTCTCTAAATCTCTTGGAAAATCTTTATTTCTCCTCCACAACAAATTACGGGATTTTCTTCCCTGCTTAATCTTCACGCGTATTCTGCTTCCTTTTTTAACTCAATTTTTTTCTAATTGGTAGCACCAAATCTCAGGGAGGATATTCTCCTTTTAGTCATCACGTAACTGCCATGTATAACATCCAACTTCTTCTCTGTTTTTCCATGGTGGAAGATATCTTTCCATGTTTTACTCCAATCGAAATATTTCCTCTTTTATTTTTCACGTAAACAAATCATTAACAACCCCGTTGTATTGTACCAACCTATGCAATCCATATCCAGCAAGAAAATCCGACAAAAACTCCACCAACTCTCGCCTGAAATAGTTTGTTTACATGAATACTTATTCTCCCCTGTTTTAGCGGGAACCGATCATCCATCCCATTATCCACTGTTAAATCTCTTACACTAAACCTGTTTATCCAAATATAGTCAAACGAAACAAAGTTTGGTGATTGAATCTCTCTACAAAGGCTTCAAAAATCGAATCCCAAAACTGAACTTCGCTGCAACATGCTTCCCGGCAATTTCAGTTTCAATAGGTAAGGGATGGAGTCTTCCCTGATCCAAAAACTGGGTGCTGATAGCTGCGGGAGTAGATAGTAAATAGGGTGCCCCTTAGTAATTGATATGCCCCTTATCCAAATAAGGGGTGCCTTTAGTAATTTTCTCCCACGAGCGCAAATACCACTTTTCGAGCCAATTTTTCCACACAGGTTTAATTCTCCAAAAATACCTACAAAGAGATAAAATACCAAAATAAGTACGAAAATGGGTACTAACAATATAGAAAATCGAGATGAAAATAGACACATAAATGCGTCTATTACCGTATTCTATTGACCTAAGTTTACTTTGCCAAACTTTATTAGGTTTATGACTAAAAGACTTCGGTTTGGGGATCCGTGAAGCCAGGTCCGACTATCGTTACCTTGATAGTTCGTGTATCCTGATCTTGCTTTTCTGTTGTCGAGGTTTTCGTATCTCTTTCAGGCAAGATATATAGTAATCGTAAAGTTTTCTTCGTCTTAGACTTTATGATTCTTCAAGATAGATATCTGAAAACTTCTCTTAATTGATAATTTGAATATTATTCTTGAGAGGTGGTAAATGATCCATGGTTCTCTTCTAAGTGAGTGTAAGTGTTCCGGATTTGTGAAGTTTCCTAGCATTGTAGATTGTAAACTGATTTCCAAGCCTTGATATCTGATTTAAAGGGAAATCAAATAGGTTTATCTGTTAAAAGAAGATTGGTATCAAAAGTCTTCACTTAGGTTGAAGCAACTCCTAGGATGTAAAGGACGCCAGCTAAGGGAATCAAGTGTTTATAATCTTGCGAGGTTTAAGATACGTAAGGAGAGCGACTGTAACTCAATCACCTGGAGGGCGGATTCGGTCTCAATAATATCCAAGTTCAAATATGTACGAGATCCCGGGGTTTTTCTGCTATTGTGGTTTGCTAGCATTCCTGAGAGGTGGTAAAGGATCCATGCTTCTCTTCTAAGTGAGTGTAAGTGTTCCGGATTTGTGAAGTTTGCTAGCATTGTAGATTGCAAACTGATTTCCAAGCCTTGATCTTTGATTTAAATGTAAATCAAATAGGCTTATCTGTTAAAGGAAGATTGGTATCAAAAGTCTTCACTTAGGTTGAAGTAAATCCTAGGATGTAAATGACGCCATCTAAGGGAATCAAGTATTTAGAATCTTGCGAGGTTTAAGATACGTAAGGAGAGCGACTATAACTCAATCGCCTGGAGGGAGGATTCGGTCTCAATAACATTCAAGTTCAAATCTGGACGAGATCCCAGGGTTTTTCTGCTATTGTGGTTTCCTCGTTAACAAAACTTTTGGTGCCTTGTGTTTTTCCCTTTTTGAATTATATTGTTTATCTCTATAATAGGATTTACATAAGTAGTACGTATTAAATCTTTGTAGATACATCCATATAATTGTTATCGATTACGAGACTTGTTTCTTATAGAATTCATATCTTGAAAGATAGATAACAGGTTTATTACCCGACAGAATTCCGATTTCATTATTTGGATACGACTAGATTGATCTTGGATATTGAATTTTGAGATCATCCAAGTACTCTTCTTAACAATCAGGTTCACGGAATCGTTAGTCCATTCATACTGATTGAGAAGAGATAGATATATAAACTCAACATACATATTGTCAAGGATCATTAAGTTGGTATGCTTGCAATTGTGTTAGGTTTTTTCCATATATGTTGCCAAACGAAAAAGTTGGTAGTGTAATTGATACCATCTCTTTTTCACAAGTTGTATTCTAACTTTAGTATATTGAATTACGAAGTATAACGTCTACCTTTTGAACTTCGTTATTGCAATATAAACACTATCTTTGTAACTTGTTATTTGATTATGTACTGAAGTTTAGATTTTTTTCATGCCTAGAAAACTATGTTTAACTACATGAGTTTAAGGAAGTAAACTTGCAAAACTTGTTTCACTGTAAAGGGGTCAATGGGATTGGTGGTCCGATTTCTGTTGGGACCTATAAAAGGACCGATCCATGCCTTAAGGATATATAAAAAAACCGATCCCTATTGGGGATCTCTTGCAGGTTCGGTCCCTATATCAAAACGTATTTTCCAGTTTCATATGTACTTTAGGATTTTTGTGAATATTCGAAATATGAGTTTGTTATTTAGGAAAGTCCAAGATGTCGACATAATGATTAATTTGAACACATGCTATATTCATATTCTTTCATTGTTCAAATTTATTCATTGATACTCAAGGTGAGATCCCAAACCGAAATATTTGAGAATCTTTGATTTGAGCTTTTGAATTTATATGTTTTATTTTCCCAGTAACTAAACGTATCTCTGGAAGATATATTAGTAAAGTATACTGAAAAGACAAGGGTACCCAAATACACCTCAATCTAAAACTTTTCCACCTATAAGTTCTTTCTCCGAAAGTGATTGTATATGGACTGAGTCGAGACAATACAACAAATCGGTTCACACTTTGTGTCATCATCTATGGATACGAGATCGAGACAATATAACAACAAAGTATGTTTACTTGATAAAAGGTTCGGACTTAACCAAACACAATAGAATTACTATCAAGTAAATAGGAATTAAAGTTTGTGTAATTTACTTTAAATTATAATAACAACAATTATAATTGCGGGAAATAAAAGTAAATGACACAGCAAGATTTTGTTAACGAGGAAAACTGCAAATGCAGAAAAACCATGGAACCTTGTCCAGAATTGAATACTCTCAAGATTAATCTGCTATACAAAATCAAACCAACTTCGTATAGTTAAGACCAAGCAACTAAACCTATAGTTCACCTAGTCCTGTCTGTAGTCCCACACCCCCGACCTGTAATAAGTCACGTACTTGAAATAATTTCTTTAGTTCGTATTCCAAACAGTAAAGGAACAACAAATCTGCTTGGTATCAACTCTTTTCAACCAAGTGATGTGAGTTCGACAAAAGGCTCTTCTGTTTATCTCAATAAACTTCTTTGTCAAGTTCTTAGATCCATCTTATCAACAACTACCAAGGTAATTGTTAAGATTTTGCAATCAATACTTTTAATCACAAAGAATTGTATTGATACCGATCTACACAACTAATCAATCCAATCTACCACAAGGATAAACCGATTATAGTTGGATCCTCTTTTACCGAAACAAGTATTGTGCACACCAAAGATTATGAACCCAAATCAGAAATCTTCAAAGTCTTCTTTGTCTTCAAATCTTCTTAGATCTTCAATAAACACCTGCACATAATCAACTTGAGTCTCTTGTGATCAATCACGCACATAACAGAGTCTGTTAACAATGGATTATCATAAGAAGTCTTTAGATCTACAAACAGTCTAAAGATCTCCGTCGAAACTTCGATCTATTTTGAGTGAATCTTATATCAGAAGAGAAGATTCTCAAGCATACAAAAACTAGGTGCAATCAAAGTTCAACCACCATTAGTCAATCAAACCAATCGAAAACAAAAAATAAACCGCAATTATCTAGTTTCCCACCAACGTTACTAATAGAGCTTCTCAATCCCAAAGAAGTCTTTAAACTGAGCGGCCGTAAGAGATTTCGCCTAATTAGGTTATTTTCCTCTCTGAATATGCATCTCCACCAGTAATAACACAACTGAGGTAGTTTTGTTGGCTTTGAGGATTAGTTTGCTCGAAATGCAAACTTTGATATTTATAGACAAAGAAATTTGGACACCAAGGAATTTCCAAAACCAAAAATATTCTCAAGATATGCAATATATCCCAAATTCGGTTTCCATAATTCCTGGAAATGCCTTGTCCAAATAATGACCGAAAATCTCTTAGAAAATCTCCAATTAGTAAATGCATATTAGTAATTTTTATTTTCCAAAAATAAAATTAAAAACCTTAATTAAAAAATTCTCAACTTATTTTTCGATTCGGGATTTTTTCCTTTAGCTATTAAGGATTATCTTTGAACAATAAAAGATAAGCGTTACTGCACATGTTCAAAGTATGTCGATATCTTTACTTTGTACGTCCTCTTTCATACTTACAATCTTGAAACCGATTTTCCACACTTTCAAACAAGTTTAGAATTGGTTCATCTGACTTTCTAGAACTACGTGATTGATCAAGAACATCAATCACCAAACATGGGTTTCACGGTTCTACCAAAACAAGTTTCAGTTCTACCTCCATGTGGGTACTGTATTTAGTCACACTAGCTTTCCAAAAATTCAGTTGACTAGGCACTAGGATCGGTTCCCACATATATATGGTATCTAACTTGTACTTTTTGCACATGTCCATAGGATCGGTTCCACTTTTCCTAAAAACGTGTTACACACGTCCATAGGATCGGTTACCCTTTCTACTAAAAACTTGATGCACCTCATACAAGGATCCATTCCCATTTGTGATAGGTTGTGAAAATACGGGGTCTAACAACCTCACCCAATATTTCGATTAGCAATCTGTATGGACAACTTCGAGTTGTTTTCTAGAGAATCAACAAGACTCAATCAATAGAAAATACTCAAGGAGTTATTATATCAATCTCTCGATTTTATTTACTCAAGAAAATATGATTCGCGAGCTTAATCAAAGAGAGATAACTTGGATGGTTCCAAAGACCAATATCCAAGTGTCAATCGATTTAAATCAATAACCAATAAGGTCGAATATTCTAATCGATTGAACAACGCACAACCTGTATTATTTCAATTATATAGCAAAATATAATGCTAAATAGAAATAACACAGACACCATAATTTTGTTAACGAGGAAACCGAAAATGCAGAAAAACCCCGGGAGCAAGTCCAGATTAAACATACACTGTATTAAGTCGCTACAGACACTATCCTAGTCCAAATTAACTTCTGTCTGGACTGTAGTTGAACCCCAACCAATCTCACACAGATCCAAGGTACAGTTATGCTCTTATGCCTCTGATCCCAGCAGGATACTGCGCACTTGATTCCCTTAGCTGATCTCACCCACAACCAAGAGTTGCTACGACCCAAAGTCGAAGATTTTAGCAAACAAATCTGTCTCACACAGAAAAGTCTACAGGTAATAGATAAATTCGTCTCCCACGAATAAACCTATGAGTTTTGTTCCGTATTTTGATAAATCAAGGTGAACAGGAACCAATCGATAAAACCAGACTTATATTCCCGAAGAATAGCTCAGTTTCATCAATCACCTCACAATAAACTTAATCGACGCAGCGAAGAAGATTATTGAGGAATCACAAACAATGAGACGAAGATGTTTGTGACTACTTTTATCTTGCCTATCGGAGATAGAAATCTCAAGCCAATTATTACTATTGTACTCGTACGATAGAAATAGTAAGATCAGATCACACAACTACAAGAAAAGTAGTATCGGTCTGGCTTCACAATCCCAATGAAGTCTTTAAGTCGTTAACCTGGTTTTAGAAGAAGAAAACCAAAGGTTAAAGGAAAATCGACTCTAGCTTTAGCAAACTAGTATTACACAGAATGTGTGGGGATTAGGTTTCCCAGTTGCTAGAGTTCTCCCTTATATAGTATTTCAAATTAGGGTTTGCAATCAATGTTAGCTTAGTAACAAAGCATTCAATATTCATTGTTAGATGAAAACCATATTAGATACAAGCTAATATCTCTCTGCCATTAGATCAAAAACTTAGCTTGCCATACACACATGTACTTGACGTTTTGAGTTCGTGTAACCGTACCCAAACGTGTACAATGGTTGGTTCAATATTAGTCAACCAAATGGTTAGCCAAATGATAACTTTCATATCAGCCATATTCATCTTCACCATAACAAGTCCAAATGACTCAAATGAACTAGTTAGAGAGTTGTTAAATTGCTATGAGATCTCATGTACTACAAAAGACACAATTGAATCAAAAACGATGTGATTCACTCGAATCATTTCATGAACTATAAAGCCACGGTTTGCAAAAGCATTCCTTAGTAATTTAAGATAAGTTCACGAACACCGTTTTCAGACATAACCTCTTGAGTTCGTGGACTGATTTCACGAAATCAAGCCAACCAGTTAAAGTTAATAAACTCCAGCAGAATTTTTCGGGATGAAAACTTCTGTCAGTTCATGGATTGGGTTCGCGGACTGCACCTGAGCTTCAACTTCAGCAGATATTCTCGGGTTCGAGAACTTACGCCAGTTCACGGACTGAGTTGCTTCTCACGTTTCTGTTCCACTTGATCAACAAAGTTCGCAAACTTCGGTTCAAGCTTTAAGGACTTATACATATATGTGTTGCCACAACAATATTTATATCCCACAATGGTTATATAGTCTAAACTATCATTTCAATCGTTGAAACATTCTCAGAGGACGTCATATAATTGTTATTCACAAACTAGTTTTCGTCAGAGCAATTTCCAAAGTGATTGAAACATAACATGACTTTCGTCACTAGGCAAAGATGAACTTGGCCAAAGCGAAAGATTTACCAACACCCATTTCGAGAAATAGATAAGCGAGATATACTCATCTCGAAATGTCACATGTGCATACTCTTAGTCTATGTAGTAAAACAACTTTTATCTCAAGATAGGAGATAGAGTAGATAGACTTTTGAGTGATAGATAAGTTCAAGTCTCCACATACCTTTTAGTCGATGAAGATCCACTGGTTTCTTGAGTAGTCCTTCGTCTTGTATGATGATCGCCATGGAGTTTTTGAGATCAACTAAACTTTCTATCCTAATCTGAGACCTTATCTATAGTAGACTAGAAATCAAGACTTTACAGTTTGATCACTAAGATTGACAAACATGCTTGAGATAGAAACGCATGCGAGTTTGACCGAGCAGTGCTCTAACATTCCCCCCCTTTGTCAATTTTAGTGGCAAAACTATTAATACATATGGAATACAAAAATTATATAAATAAACTTTGTAGCTCCTATTACACATGCCTAATCTTCAACAGTACTCGAAATCTTCGTCACTTCCAATTAGTCCAATGATCCCAAAGGTTGTAAGTTTAGTATCATCATTTTTGAAAGTCATGAGCGGTTATACTAATCACACATATTGGTAGTTCAAAAGATATGCAATGAATAACAATACCAATAAATCCTAGCGATTTCTCTTTCGATTCACAAAACAAGTTCATGAATTTACTTCCTTTAAACAAATGTAAAACATTGTTTCCTAGGATGAAATCTTCACCTTATAGCCATACATAATCACAATAGCATTCAAACGATTATGTCGATGTCTTATATACAAAGTTTAATGGTTAAGCAATAAACCTCGTATTGTATTCCTTAATACTATGTATATCTAGAGTGTAATCATTCATGCTTCCCAGTTTTGTTTTCAAGATGCACGACTAAAAAGATACGTTAGGGAATAAAACAGTTCAAGTCAAATATCACTAACCTCAAGTGGAAGGCTGATATTGTCGTTATAACTTCTTACTTCTTCACTTCTTCAAGTCTTCACAATACTTGTAATGTCTCATATCCTAACACTTTCAAGCTAACTTATACGAAGTTCACTCTAGTACATAATCAAACGACTCTGAAAATGATTATTGATTCACTAAAATATGACAACCAAACTTGACATACCAACGCTTAGTGGGTTCAACCGAGCTATGCTCTAACAATCTCCCCCTTTGTCAATTTTAGTGACAAAACTCTTACATCATATGGATAAACAAATTACAAGAATTCATTACACATACGCTTGATTCCCGAATTCAACAGCACAATAGCTTGTATACATTCAATCCTTAAATGCCACTGTTGACATTATAATAATAACAAAGCTAATACCCCCCCTAAAGGTAAGATAGGTAGATTTTCAATCCGCACGTCTTTGTTATACCAATTAATATGATATGCTACTCCGCTTAGTCTATGTTTTTCCTCTTTCGTTAGATAAACGTTCAAGTACCAATGTCCTTTTCCTTAGTGATACCAATCAATATAAAATCGATACCAGTATCACTTGTTTACTCCATATATTTCTCCCACTTTTTGTCACAAAATGACAAACAAACGAAAAAATAAAGGACAACACGAAAAGGATCTTACTAATCACATTAGTTCCTTTGCTAAAACGATTGTAAAAATACAACCGCTTCATTTGATAAGACCAAAATAAAGATAACACTATTTTTCTCATCAGGTTCTAATTATCCATATAACTTAGACCTTTAAATTTTAAACAAGCCAAATACTAGGTTAGTTAACTAGCATTTCTTGTTAATACATTCGATTAGACTTGAATAACTGAAACCTCCACTTTGATAAGTCTAACTAAGATCAGAATTAACTTAGTTTAACTTATCCGGAAATTAATTGGACTAAACAATTCATCCCATAAACATTTTCTTTCGTTAAGCCATAAAAAATTCATACAAACCAAATAAATCAACTTGTATAATTATTCACCTCAACCAGAAGCAATTGAAACAACATAAACATTAAAGCACCGCAATTGCAATTTTGTAAGCCTAAACGATTAATACCATACAGTAAAGCAAGATAACAATAGTTTTTCTTAACAGAAACCAATTGAATCACACACACACATACATACACACATAATGTAATAAAACATCAATTGTACCGAAATTTTGTTAAGCAAAAGCAATAAAGATATATGCAATAAAATCAGGCTTTTCTTAAACAGGAAAAAAATTAACTAACAAGATTGTTACCTCAATTTTGTATCCACTTCAACAATATGTTTTCATCTTCTTCCAGGGAGAATTGATATCGAAATATCATTATGTTGTCATCCTTATGCAAAACAAAAGAATAACAACAACCAACCTTTACCAGAGAAAGGTTGTAAACCGGTTTTTAACTATTGCAAGCAAAAGTTGAAAACCCTCGAAACACATATACTTTTATGCTAAACCAAAACCGATTCAACATATTGTTTCTATCAGAACCTCTCATGATCCTTTGATAAAGCCTACCAACATGGGCTAGAACTTAATCCCTCTAAATCAAAAAAGTCACCAAACCATAAGGGTTCACAACATTATGAGATTGAATATCAAGGTTGTAAAACCGAAATCAAACATCCCATAAACATACATAGCAATAAAATAAAACATTCAAGCACAGGCTATGTAAATGAAAAACTATCACAAGAAAAATTATAAATCAAATAATTTTATTCATAATAGACTTAATACAATCATTGAAATAAATCTAAAATTGATGTCTATTTTCCTAGATTCAGTATTACAGCATATACCTTAATCTCTAGTGGTGCTCTTGTTGTTCATTGAGGTTTATTCAGTGTTCAAACTGTTAAAGCATGTCTCAAGAGACTTGTCTACAACCACTTCATGTTTCTCAAGTTTTTTCAACTTGAATTTTCATATCAGCAATATCGGATTTTGTTTCCTCAATCTTATCTTTGAGCCAATCTTGATTTCAAACCGTTATTATGAGATTGGTTCTTAGTTCCTCAAAACTTTGAATATAGTCAACCATGCTATCATAACGAATCCACTTAGTTTTGGTTGGATCTTGTAGGTTGTAGGCCAACAAACATGACTCATCTTGTGATCCAACTGAACTATCAGAATGATTTTTGATATGTTTTTCTTCTTCATCTCTGTATCGATTCCTTGACAATCTCTAACCTTTTGAGCTTCCTCCTTATTAACCTTTGAGATATTGCGAGTTATTGGAGGCATGCTCGGTTATATATATAAAGGATTGATTAGGGTATCAGGTAAGAGATAGTTTTCCTTTAAAAGAAGACAACTTCCGGACCGAAAGATATCAGGAGAAACCAAAAATATTAAAGAATATATTTCATTTCCTTTGTCCGAAATTTTCAAGCCGGAAGGTTTATTAAAGTTTGAAGATTCTAAATTAAACCTATTTTAGGAAGATTGCGTTAAACATGAACATTTTTCAGGCAAACATGGATTCGTAGCTATCCATAAAGTATCACAAATTTTCTGATAATCATCCACACAAACAAATGTGCTCCAGTTTTATTGTGCTTTTCTCATCCATAGTTAAGAGCAAGGAAGGGGATGAGAGTGCACAATTTTGATACAACTAAGTTGCATCAGAGTAAGCTTTTTCTAGCTTACAATGAATATCAAAAATATAGTTCATGTTCCTCTTAGGGAATTTCTGCCAATATATATTCTCCCAAGACGATGATCTTTTCTAACTCTAGAGATATGATCATGTGGAGAAACTGTACTGATGTGAGAATTATCTGAGATTGATATATTTCTCTTAATTCTTTCAATGAGATTTTCATAGGATTTTGTCATTCTAAGGACTTCCTTATGATTCACATCAATGTGATTATCTAAAAAAATTGTCGGAAATTCCTGATTATTTCTTTTGACAGAGATTCATTCTTTCCCTTTCTTCTGGAGTCGTTCTTCATCAAAACAACTGTTTTGATATGGGTGAGGAGAAACCTTTTTCCATAAGCGATTATCAACTCTTTCCTATGATCCTTTTGAGTTGATCTTATCAGGTAGTGGTATAATCTGTCTTTCTATTGAGAATGGTCTTTTAGTTTTTTAAGACAAGAAACTTCTTTCAATATTTTTACTACACTACGTTGAAGAAGTATGAGTTTCCTGTAAAGTGATTGAAAATTGTATTCCTTAAGATCATGTTCATGGAATCTGTTCAAAGTTTCCTTTGGACAATATTTCATTTGATCATCAGTAGATATAGAAGATGGTTTCTAATCCTCCTCTGACTTGATGTATTTAGGAAAACTACCATCATATTGATCTGTTTGAGATGTGACTAAACCGGTTTTATCACAATCTGTAAAAGTCAAGCAAGGAATTTTAGTTTCCTCAATATCAGAAGAAATCACAGCAGCATCATTCTTCAGAATCATAGGGCTTGTCTTTTTTTTTTTGAGAAAGAGATTTACCAAGAGCTTATAATTTGACAGTGAGATTCATATTATTTAAGCCTAGAATCTTCAGTTGAAGGTCTTTATCTCCGATCTCTTTCTTAAGAAGATTTGTCTCTATCTTTAATATTTGCACATTAGAAGACAAAGATTTTATATGCTTTAGGAGTTTTTCCAACTCTTTATCAGCATCTTCTTTTCCATCAGAAAAGACATAGATATTTTCGCAACTCCCGGATCATGAGTTAACGAAGTGGTAACATCTTCAACTTTTGGGTATTCATACTCTTGCATAACGTTAACTGAATCAGACATAGATCC
Source organism: Papaver bracteatum (assembly GCA_023529315.1). Classification (NCBI taxonomy): domain Eukaryota; kingdom Viridiplantae; phylum Streptophyta; class Magnoliopsida; order Ranunculales; family Papaveraceae; genus Papaver; species Papaver bracteatum. The sequence continues at coordinate 513,767 of JAJJWX010002382.1, read as the reverse complement.
AATTCTTATATGATGGATCGCACCAAACACAGATTATTAGATCTTTTCGTGTTTGCCCGCTCTTATACCAATTAAAAAGTCAAGGGTACCCAAATATACCTCAAGCTATAACTTTTCCACCTATAAGTCCTTTCTCCGAAAGTGATTGTCCATAGACTGAGTCAAGACAATACAACTAATCGGTTCACACTTCCTGTGATCGTCTATGAATATGAGATCGAGAAAATACAAACAACAAAATGTATTTACTTGATAAGAGGTTCAGACTTAACCAAACACAATGGGATTTCTATCAAGTAAATATGAATTAACGTTTGTGTAACTTACTTTAAATTATAATAAGAATAATTATAATTGTGGAAAATAAAAGTAAATGACACAACAAGATTTTGTAACGAGGAAACCGCAAATGCAGAAAAACCCCGGGAAATTCGTATAGTTGAGACCAAGAAACTAAACCTATAGTTCAACTAGTTCCTTCTGTATTCCCACGCCTCCGACCTGTAATAATTCATGTACTTGGAACAATTCCTTTGTGTAGATGGGGCAAAATGATTTGCTGGTTTTTACCGAATTGAGGAGACGACCGTACGGAGGGGACTCCTTGAACCGAGTGAAATGTTCAACCTCACACAGATGCACCGCTGTAAAGGGGGTTCTTTGAATTTTAGAGATCAATCTGTAGTACTCCGGCCTAAACCAAGACAATGGACGTTCCAGAATAAATTCGGTCACAAGAGAGGATGGGTCGATCTGTAGGAGGAAAGCTGAGAAATGTGTGGAATAATGGTAATCAAATATTGTAGGTGTGTTGGAAATTCTGAATATGATAAGTTCTGAATGATTGAAATTTCTCAGTTGAGAGTAATTGCTCAATTGATGAGTTATTGATCTCGTGTTGTCTGTGAGACGTGAGATCATTTTTCTATTTCTCGTTGTCGTTATTGTTATTTCAATCATGATTCAGAGACTTACTTATATTGCTGGAATTGTAGACACCATGATCCCATGAAATGTGACAGTTTATGGAATCAAAGAGTGGGGAAGCGGAAATCGTGTTTGAAACCAGTTGCTCATCGTGCGGAGACTTGGTTGATTTTCCATCCACTACATTGTTTACTCCTTCAAATGATTGCATGACTTGCTCACATTCTATCGTGTGTTTGAACACACGTTCCGTAGACCGCCAGACCAAAACCCTAGTTGATATCCCCCCAAGTGACACGATTGACGTCTCGTGGTTAGTTTAGTCAGTTGTTGACTTCATGATTTCATGGGACGATGAGTCCATGTATTTACTGAGTTGAACATGATTTTGTAAAATGTTCTGAAACTCATGAATTGAACGTGGGCATGATTCTCACGTTGATAGTTGAGGCGAGCAAGTATTGCTCTGATTTGTTGAATATTGATAGTTGAACCAATGTTCCTTGATTTGAGCAAGTATTGCTTATCTGATGAATTATTGGTACCGTGACCAAAATAAAATATTAATTAAAATACTGGTAGTTGAACCGAGTATAATTAATTATAATACTGATCATGCGATCGTCATAAAATTATTAGTGTTTGAATCTGGAACTATGATCCTTGGACTCAGAAACCCTAATTTGATCAATTGATAGTTTATTTGAAAATTAACCATGGAATGAAGGAGGGACCGGCTTCATGGGACCGTGGGTCAATCATGTATCTCCCATATGCTCGGGTGAGCAAATGCCAAGGCCTCTTGAAGAGTTGGTGATTGGTTGATGAAAGAATGATTAAATGCTGGTTTAATCATTTATTCGAAAATACTCGTCTGAACCTTAGGTGATAAAACCTAATTGATTATGAAGAGGTGAGGGACCGACCAAGGGGTCATGAAACCGGCCCTGGGTGGTCACGGGATCAAATATTAATCGTTTGAGCAATCCCCAGATTGGTTGAAACCCTAATTAGCGCCCTTTAGTAGAATCGATGTAGAATTCTCATACAGACTCGGAGTTTGATATTCCGCCCCTCCATTATGCACGGAAAAGAATTTCCTATCTCCCATCGCGGAAATATTTAGGTTTTAAGCTCGTTCGGGAGGTCAAAATATCCCGAGAGTAAAACTCTGGAAGAATTCAAGGGGCCGGTCCCAAGGTATTTTTCCTAATTTTATTATGTTTCATGATTTTAGGGAAATATCATTAAACCAAGGAGTTTTGCTGAAACAAAGGAGTTTCCATGAGATGAAGGAAACAAAAATATTAATAATAATAAAATAAGGGCGTGTGGGGATCGGCTTGAGCATGGTTGGCCGGCTAGGGCCCGATCCCGTGAGTTTTCCCTTATTTTATGTATTATTTCATGATTTGAAGGGATTTTCATAATTTCGAAAGAAATATCATGAAATCAAGGAATTTCATGGGATTAAGGAAACATAAAATATATAGTAATTATAAAATAAAACGTGTGGGGCCAGCTAGGGCATGACCGGCCGGCTATGGCCCGGTCCCACGGGTTTTCTTAATTTTATATTATTTTTCATGGGATCAAAGAAGTATCATGAGATTAAGGGGTTTTCATGAAATCAGGGAAATAATAGTAAAATAATGAGGAACCATGAGGTGTGGGGACGGTTGGGATCAAGACATGGCCGATTGGCTAATGATCACGGCTCTACCATATTTTCCCTAATTTTATATTGTTTCCTTGGTGTGAAGGAAACACCATGAAACTGAGGAGTTTCCTCAAAACGAAAGATATTTGTTCAAATGAAAGGATTTTCATGAACTCAAGGAAAATAACAAAAAATATGATAAGAATATGAAACTGGCATGGGATTGACCATGGCACGTCCGGTCGGTCAGTGGGCCCATGCGCGCATTGGTCAATTTTTAATTATTTATTATTTTCCTTCCTATTTTGCATATGTTCATCTTCTCGTCGTATTTTGAAATACTTGTTCGTACGGTGATTGTTAGTGCATCATCGTCGAGTACACTTGCACCATTTAAATCGGGATTACTCAGAGGTAGCTTAGACCCCCGTGTGTTGAATATTTATTACTAACCCATGGAATTCTGCTGGGAAGAACCATGGTTTGCAATAATGAAATATTTCGAAAATATTTGAATATTTTCGGAAATTCAATGGATGAATCCAAGAATTTAGGAATAATTATCTTATGGCTCTATACTAGCAGAGCAAGCTGTCTAAGAGAATTAATTATCCCGATATGATCTTACTGGAGCTTTATATCTTTTATATAGTCAGGGTAAACTCGTTGTTTGTATCCTGAATACATTATCGCTCTATACTAGCAGGGCAAGCTGTCTAGGAGCCGTCCATCTTGTGATACTATATAGAAATAATTACTGAAGTGTTCAGTATTCATGAGATATGTTGTTGCCTAGCCGTGAGACTACATATCTACATGTACTTTGAGAGAAAGTATCCTCAGTCAGAGGATTCGATGAGAGATCCGTGTCTCAATACTCACGTCTGACTGCTGGATCAGAGGTTCGTATAATTATGGGTTTACGATTTTAGCCTTTGTCGAAAATCCACCATCAACACTTTGGTTCGTATTCCAAATAGTAAAGGAACAACAAATCTGTTTGGTATCAACTCTCTTGAACCAAGTGATATTTGTTAGACAAAGGCTCTTCTGTTTATCTCAATAAACTCCTTCGTAATTTGCAAATCTTCAACTGCAAATAAATTAGCTTATTGATGGTCAGACCAAAATCCTTGATAATCAAAAGATCTTAATCAGGAATCATAAGAAACTCATCATGGACTATATCAAAGCGAGGCATCTTGCCCGCATTGTTGATCGGAAAGTTAATGTTCTATCTCATGAACATGGAGTCTCTACGGTCAAAAGAATCAAGGATATCAGTGATACCTTTTATGATGGACCCTTTCAAAGGTATGATGTTATTAAAGAATCTTGATTTTTATTTTGTCTAGGAAACTTCTTATAAGAATTTATTCTTGTGTTTTAAGAAGGATAACTAGGGTTTGGAATAACAATTATTATGAGTACACATAGCTATAGCCAATGATTTTCATCTTGCAATGTTTTTAGATTTATTTATTTAAATTCTAAAATTTATTTGGAAGATGATTTTGCAGTATTAATATTTATTGGATTTATTAGGATATGACCCGTGCCGTAACGGCCCGGGCTCTGGTCATGGTGACAGTGTATTATATAACAATTTGAAAATTTGAGTATCTATCTATGCTTATAAAACATGAGGGTTTGTTGTGTCACGGGACGGCTGGAATACATCCATTTTTCTAACTAGCGGTTACGATTTACCCTCTCCGTCATCTTAGATCTTAATCCAACGGCTGATAAATAATTGGTCCTACTCCTTGGTGATAACTCTTTCTCTCCCATTACTGATGAGTTTATGTCACAACTGTTTCTTATTCACGACAATCAAAGCAGTTGGATCTCTAATTCTTGACACATATACCGTTTTTTATTCTTGACGTTCAATGAAATTGAATCTCAGTTATAAACCATTTACAGAATGCACGGTTACGTTAATCGCAGGTATAACTCTCTGGCTTGTGGGTCATCCGAAATTAGGTTTCTTATTTTTTTGCCCAATTTTTTTTCTGGTTTTGAACAGGTACCGGCATGGTAATAGTTTTTTCGAGCGTGCCGGTACCTGTTCCGACATAGTATTTTGCTTAAATACCTATGCCGGAACAGAATGAAAAATATCCAGAATGTTGATTTTTTTTTCACTTGACTACCGGCATTGATAGGAAATTATCGGGCATGCCGGTACCGTGTTCCGGCATATGGTCTTCATCAATTCCGGCATGGTATTCCTCACTTCCATTTTGAATTTTTCCTGGCTTTAAAAAGCTTGGTGCTGGCATGGTCAGTTGATATGAAGACCATGCCGGTATTGTTTTTCTGCATAGGAAATAAATATGAAAACTATGCCGGAAAAAATACCGGCATAGTCTTCATATCAACTGACCATGCCGGTACCAAGCTTTTTAAAGCCAGGAAAAATTCAAAATGGAAGTGACGAAGACCATGCCGGAATTGATAAAGACCATATGCTTGAGAACCCGATGCTGCATGGTCTTCATCAATTCCGGCATGGTCATCATCACTTTCAGCATGATCTTCATCACTTCCGAATAAAAAAAAAATTTCGTTTCCAAAGTGAGGTGAAGAGAATTTGATATAGAGTGGGGAGAGTTTAGAATTTGAAAGGGAATGGGGAATATTTGGGTTTCAAAACACTACCCCTAAATAAGATTAATAAGAAGTGGAGATGGAAATGAGGGATATGATTTAGATTTTTTATTTTAAGTTTTTAATTTTTATTTTGAGGGAAGAAGTAGAGATGGAAATGGGGGATATGATTTTGTTTTTTGATTTTAAGTTTTTTTTTTATTTTGAGGGAAGGGTATTTTAGTATATTCATAACCAAAAGTCACCCCTTAGCACACACCATGGGTTGGGGGAAGTAATTCATATCCCCCAATTAATTCCCATATCCCCCAATTAATTCTTCATAAATATATCCTTATACAACAATAAATATGTCCCTACTTTTTAATAACCTTATCCATTTAAAATTAGTTTACCTTAATACCCTCGCCTATATAACATTTTTCTTTATTTCAAAATGGAACAAATTTCTTCCTCTACCACTTCACCACCACCACTAGCACCACCACCACCAACATTTAACTATCATTCCATCACCACCGTTCAACAACCACCACCTACCAACCGTCACCACCACTAATATTCCAACATCACCATTACACCACCAACAGTCCTTCACCACCACTAGTCCGTCACCGCCACCACCACTAGTCCGTCGCTGCTACCACCGCCACCTTCGTCGTCGCCTCCACCACCACCACCACCACTGTTTTAGATATTTTTGGATTAACAACGGTATTTGATCCAAATAAAAATAGAACCAATAGTAGAAGTTGATCCAATTTAGGGGATCAACAACGGTAGTTGATCAAAAAAAAAAGGATCAACAGTAGAAGTTGATCCATATAAATGGAGTGAACTTGGCGTGAGTCGAACACGCATCATCTGACATGGAGTCAGTCATGCTACCATTGCACCATAAGTTCAACATTGGAATAAAATTACATGATTTAAACTACAAGCATGATTTAAAACTACAAGCATGATTATACTTATCCAAGGAAATATTGTCAACAACTAGAGTTGAAAGAATCAACAACAGTAGTTGATCCCATAAAATATTAGGTCAACAACATGAGTTGATCCAATAGATGGATCAACAACAGTAGATGATCCCATAAAAAATTGGGTCAACAATAGAAGTTGATCCAATAGATGGATCAACAACCGTAGTTGATCCCATAAAAAATTGGGTCAACAACAACAATTGATCCCGTAAAAACATATAAACAATTGATCATCACTTGTAGCTTCATAAACAACAAAAAATTCATCTCCTTCATTGCAGTAGCCACCAACATCATCTCCTGCTTGCTATATTTCAGCCACAACAAACACCACTGCAACACACAAATTTGCAACACCATTCAAAGCAACATTTTTTACTTCCCTAACATTTATCTAATTTTGAATATGCATAACAGACCCATTCTTCCACCAACTGCAGTTTCAGATCCACCAACAAAACCATCATACCACCATCTATAATCCATAAAAGCAAATGCCACTGTCTGCTATGAAGCTTTAACACCAATTCGAACCATCTGAACCAATTGAGCAGATCCCAAATCCTAAATCAAATCTCCATCTCGTCAGATCTGATTTAAACCTTGATACTAACTGGTTCGAAATCAACAAATCTCGAGCTCAAAATCACCGAATATGAATCTTTAACTCAAAGTCCACTCAAAATCTGAATCTTAACTCGAAACCACCAACTCGAAAACTGAAAATCAAATCGATCTTTGGATCTAGCTTAAAATCAGTTGAAATCGAACACAAATCGTGGTAGATTTTTTGATACTAGTGGCAGATGTAATAGTGGAGGTGGTGCTGGTTGTGGTGGCGGCGATAAAATCTTGGTATGCTTTAAAAAAAAAAAAAACTTGGTTGTGATGGGGGCGATTGAGAAGATGATGGTGAGGGAGATGAGTTCTTTCTCTTTCTTCTGCTATTACAATTGAGAAGAACGAAGTAAGAGGAAAGACTATATAAGGAAATATGATAATTATATTTTTAAATAAAATTTCAATTATGCCATCAGGGACATTTATAAAGTTTGTTAGGGATATTTGTGAAGCCCATTAGAAGTAGGAACAATAATTCAATTTCCACTTCTTTTTTTGGAATGATTTTTGCTGATTTTAAGATAAATTTTCTCTCCCTCCTCTTCTTCAACAAAACCATCAAAAACAATAATTCTCTGCTCAGATATAGTCCATTTATGAACTAGATCTGAGCAGATTTCTTTATTTTTCCTTGCTTTATAGGTTAGTTAGTAGATTTGTTTGGTTTTTATTATGTTTTCTACTTATCTACACCATTTTGGTGGTTTTATCTACTCTTTTGAGGTTTATCTTCGCTTTAATGGTAATTCTTGGTTATCGGGTTAGGTTTTAAGATCAATATTGATGCTCTCCATCCTCTCCAACGACGAAATCTTCATCTTGCTTGTCTCCGGCGATGCAATCTTTATCGGAATCTTCATCATCAGCTTATCCGGCGATGAAATCTCCATAAGTGGTCTTTTTGATGACGGAAGCTTCATCACTAACTATAAGAGATTTGATAAAATCACTCCTACTTTGGGAGCATTTCTTTCCACAAAAGAATAAAAAACTAAATGGTTGGAATTTAATTCCGATAAAAACCATCCTTCTTCCGATTTAATCGGATCTTATTCATACTTGTATTTGTCTTATTATGGTAATCCTTCTCTTTCTCTTGTCGGATTTCTTGTTATTGTATTCTTACGGTATGTTCTTGTTACTTTATATTCTCTTATTTTCGATCTTAAACTCATTGTAACCTTGAAATCCCATTAATGAAAAGGTTCATTGTTTATCAAAAAAAATAAAAAAATAAAATAAAGATTATAAATTAAGAAGCTCCATAATTAATTCATTGTGTTGGAGATAGTTTTGGTTAGAGGAAAAAAAAAAGGATAGTTTTTCTGATCTTCATTTACAAATTAGGGTTGCACTTTTAATTTTTTGGCTAACTACATCTGATTTGGATTTATAAACTGCCGACTTTCAATCATTTATTTTGGGTTCAACATGAAATTTTGTGATCATGATTGATGTTTTCTTTGTTGTTTTATTCTGGCCTCTCAAGTTGCTTTTGCTCATTGTTATGCAGATAATTAGGTTTTATTTCCTTTTTTTTTTTTTTTTTTTAAACTCCTCTGATTGCTTTTAATTAGGATTCGTATTACTTAAGCTGAAACTTCATTTGTTTGAATGTTTATTTGGATCTGGGTTGTTTTTATTTTTTAAGTAATGGTCAGTTTTTGTATATGATTCTAAGATTTCTTTTGTAGACAACAAATTCCAATATTCTTTAATACGCCGTGTTTAACAAAGTTTGTGATTAAGAAGACCGTTTTTGATTTTTTTTTCTTTTCTTTTGATGTCTATAGGGTACAATTGCATATGGGCAATACTTTGACATGAACACTGAAGGGTGTATCGCAAAGATTAAATCCACCAGCATCAGAGTAGTTACCTGTAAGGAATTTCTTTATTTTTTTTTTAATGTGCCTATCAGCATTTATGGATTGATTTGGTGGTATGTTTTCCTCCCTGTAACTTTAAAATTGACCCCAAAATTATACTTAGATAGGTTAAATAAAATTTGATACCCAAAACAACCAAAATATTGTAGGTCAAAATTATTATTTTTACATGTTCGACAAAATGTCCCTTTCCAAAAACACAATATTGCTCTAATAAAATTCATTGTTGTTTATCAGGTCTCCAAGATCAGTTTCATGTATCATTTGTTTTTTATCACCGTTAAACAAATTTGTTTATCTAATTTCCCGAGTAACTCCAAGTGCATATGTTCCCTATCACAATTCAAGACTTCGAGTAACTAGGAAATGGAAAGATTTTGAATTTAGAGCCAGCAGAGATGTCACGAGTATGGACATGGTTATTGATAATGAGCAGGCCATTAATTCTGTCAACCCACTTACTCTTTGGCTCTCCTATTCTATTTTCTTTTTAAGAAAAAATTGGATGTATTAATGCATTTTCTGATAAGGGGGAGAAGTCACACGCCATCATTCTAAAGAATCTTATCTCGAAATTCAATAAGCACATTCGAGAGTCATTTATACTCTATAAAATAAATACATTTTAACCACTGTCAAACTGTAATTCAGGCTTGCCAATAGTTACAAGAAGGAATTCTTTAGGTGAAACGCCGCAGTCACTGCACTTGATGCTTATTATGTTTCAATTATTTCGCATAATTTCTGTTTCTCCAAGTGTGAAGACCTAGAATGGATGCTAAAACCTGAACCATACAGGTCAATTGTATTATTCATATGTTGCTTTTAACCATCTCTATATGTTTACTTTCTAATGTTTTGAATGCAACTGTCGTTGGATTCTTAAAAGCCATTACTTTTATAATGTTTTTGCCATTACTGCATACAAAAGTGACTTGGGGGTTTGCAACAAATGTGATATGAACATGTAACTTAAGTCTTTTGCCTTCGGTTTTTCACAAGGATTGCACGAATCATGTTTTCATCTGAAGGTATGAATTTATTTTTGAATAGTTAATAGTTTAACAGTATTGGTGGATTCAAACGTGACCTTCTATTAGATAAACCGAATACATGCCCATTTAGATCTTGAATATGACATGGGTTAAGATATTTTATGTTAGACATGTATTTAGAAATAAATGTATGCCGAATTTTAAAATATTCATTATCGATAAATTGTGCAGTGTGCACAATCTATCTAACATAAATAGAAGCTACTATTTAACATAAATTTGAAACTCCTTCCAACTGACGCTTCGCGAGAACTTACTTAGGATTTTTTTTTCTTAAATGTGTATTGGTCCTTGAACTCGGACTTTAGTATAATGAAATTCATTTGTATACCAGCTTCTTAATTGTTCATCTAGATACTTTTCCGTTTATTTGTGATAAAAAACTTTGTTATGTTTAGATACTTTATTATATACCACTTTTGTTTACATTCATCGGAAATTGACCGTGCATTCTATATACTGATACAGTTAGATACATCTTTTGGCACATTGAGCTATTGGTTTCTTTGCAAAGGCTTCAAGATTTTAATTTGGTGTTTTAAGCCTATCGGCTCTTACTTTAAGCTTTGATCAAGGAAATTTTATTTATTTTTTAGATAGCAACCAACCAAAATAAATAAAGAGTAGGAGGGAGAGAAAAGAATTGAAAGAAAATAGCAGAATGTAGCGTTTCCACTTTGTTTGTTGTGTCATTTTAGATTTGAGGTAAGTTTATAGTTAGGCACTATTTTATATTTTTTCAACTGATCGATTCATGAAGAAATTTGACGCCCCTGTTTAAAACTTAATAGAGGTGATAAATTGGTTGTACTACCGAATGAATTCAAGCCGGTAAAGAAATACTATTGGCCAATAGAATCGAGGAAGACACTGAGATAATTAGGAGAATAGAAAGTAACATATTAGTCTTATCGTGTCCTTATTTAGAACTATTAGATAGGGGATGAGAATAATCACTCTTTAAATGCATTTAAACCGTTTTATAAGTGATATGATTTGTTTATATTGTGTTTTCCGATAAATTTTATCTCCTTAATTTTGGTTGTGTGTTCTAAATTTTCTAAGAAAATAAAAGGTGAGAATGTGTTGAAATCAATTAAGATGATATAATGTTGTTAGAGAAGTCTTTGAGTTAATTGGGGAACTCTTCAAAATGGTTCCAAATGAACCTTCTATTTTAAACTTTGTATGTGGCACATGTAACATTATTTTTTGTTTGTGAATTGTATTATACAATGATGTTCTATGTGCAGTGTATTCAAGAGCATGGGAGAAAAATACAGATGTTAAATAAGTAAAATATTTGTGGAGGTGTTTCTAGAAAAATTTAGGGTTGCAGGGGTTGGTGTAGAGACATCAGACATGACAGGAAGAACAATCACCATCTACGGACTTGAGCTCTCTGGATTACAATAAATATTAAGCCTTGAGTGTGATTTATACCATGTTTTGCCAATCAATTATAACATGTTTTTCCATTCATTACATGTTTGAACTATAGATGTATATGTCTAGACAATCATACTATGGATTACTATTTTTAGCACAAGATACGTTATGGACGTAATATGTAATGAACTTATGACAGTATGCTCAACTAAACAACTTAATTAGCTATAATTTGATAAACAACCCATTAGTTAGATCCATTGGTAGTACAGTTTTATCTATGAGATGTGTACCTAGAAACAATTAATTGTATGAATGGTTATTTGGTTTCCATGAAGTCAAAAGAGGTGTCTCATACATATTTATTTTGATTCTTTCTTTAGCAAGGTTGGCGCAGGAATGATATCTAAACTTTAATGTTGTTGTTTTTGTATTTTTTATCCGACACACAGTTGCCCACTTTTTTTATACCAAGAAAAGAGACAAACTTCTTTTATGTGCAGTTTATAAGATCAGATAATCCAGTCGAGCGAGTTGGTTTAGAGAACTAAAAATGGGAAGATCGGCAACAAGTGTCTGTATGTATTATACAAAAAGAGGGGTCTCGACTACATATGGCTAGAAACTGTAAACATGAAAACATTTTCTTTCTTCATTGCCACTTTTGAGAGCTATATTCAATTTTCTAAAGACGAGGTATCGACTTTAAGAAATCATTGACCTATTATAAAATGACCTGATCAAGTATTTAAGTAGCATATTAAAATTACAATGATTGATTGCTCAAGGTAGTATTTTTTTCCTTAAAATGTATGGATTGTATGGTGTGGTTAGTTCGAATTTCTATATGTTCTGACATATAGGATAACCACCTGGAAAGTTCATGAGGACTGAATATAGTATGCAGAAAATCATCCATATGATTACAGACTTTCAAAAAGAAAAACATTTGAAAAATATTATTACCACGAGTTCCTTTTCTAAAATCTCCAAGGCCTTAGCAGTATCCACAACTTAACGAGGGTGGCACCAATTTGTTTAGTAATTGGGTAGCTATATCGATCTTGAGGCCTTATATGATTTAATTTAATTAAGTAACTCATCCAATTTAGAGGATTTGAGTCCTTATATGATTTAATGAAGTAGTAACTCATCCAATTTAGAGGAATTCAAAATACAATTCGCAAAAAAATTCCCAAGTAATGCATACTTATAATTCACAAAAAAGAAAAGAGAAAATCAAAATCCATCATTAACCATTATAGGCGCAAGTTACCTATTATCCCATTGCCTTAATGAATCTAGTAACATGAAATCTGTATCCTATTGTAAAAAGAATGCAATAGCGGATAACAACTTAAGCATCATCAAAGTTTCACCATTTTACAAAAATAAAATATACATATACGCCAAAGTATGAAATTTCCCATGGGTGTTTGAAATGGACATCATGCTCATATGAGTCATGTATAGGTTTGCAAAAGTTATGCACGGCCATAGACATTAATTAAAGTAAATATGGGCATACCATCTTCCCCTCTTTAATGACAGCAAGAGTATGGAAAAGTCAAAGAGTTAATAAATCTCTTCCGTTAGATCTTAGATCTATCCCTCTTTAATGACAACCGTTGGATTACTGGATCTAATTCCATGTCACATTTTTCCGTGCCTGCACATAAGGACTTTTGCATAATTTATAAAGTGGTAAGGACTAAACTACAATTGTTTTTGTAATACTTCTAAGGACTTGCAAGACAAAAAAACACCAATTGGTTTTCTTCTTTTCCCTGATAGCTTCTTCTAAGTTTTCAATAAATGAGACGTAACTGATGGATTATGATCGTCTAATCGCACTGATTCATCTCGATCAATAAAATAGGTAACACTTTTCATACCCTATTTACAAATTGTGCAGTTATATAATCGATCCAATTGTATTATTACGTGAAAATTCTTCGATTTCGTCTGTTTACATTATCTGAAATTTGGTGTTTGGTTTATGGTTTCCCACTTTATTATCCGACTTTGTTCTTCGATGCATAATTAGCTTGCTTAAAGGATTGAATTAGTTTTCAAAAATTTGAATTGTATGCGGCTATTGGATGCATAAATTAAGCCATGAAAGTGTTTGATGAATGTCAATTTAGAATATCTTAATTATCTACTTATAGAGAAAGAGCAGAAGTTGATTCACTTTGAAACAAGTTGTAAATTTGTTGTTAGACAACATTTTATTTAAGTTTGTTTGAATTCTAAACCTAACAGGTTGGAGAAGCGCATAAAAAGTAAGTTAAAGACAAATATGTATTCTACCTGAAATTGTGTTTCCATTTGAAGACAAATGATCACTGAAGAACAACTGACCAATCAAAATAATTGGAATCGGAGTAGAGGCTGCTCGAACGACGGTGTAGGCATACTCAATATATATCCTCAAAGTAAACGTCGAACCCCATAAATTTTCCTTCAACATCTTATGCCAATAATGGGGCAAATCTGTTTGATCATGTTCTATATCAATATGTAAAAAGGTAGAAGCCGAAAGAGTTATCAGACACATCTCAATAATGTTAATGGTGGGTATTCAAAAGAACAAAGGAGCAAAGGAGATGGGTGATGCAAAGACAATGGAAAGCATGGTAAAACACATGAATTGTCTGTTAATTTAGGTAAGAGTTTGTCTGTATATTGGGCTGATTTGTTTATTTTGCTCTCTGTCACTGTGTAGTTTAGGTTCTGAAACTGTCAAGTTCGATCAAAAGAAAATGAACATTAGTCAACTGGAATAAGGTAATATCTTCTTTTGACTATAACCTCTTCATCACTTTCCTTTTGAAAGATCCACAAATAAAAATAGTCAAATGACCCATATCCTTGATGTGGATTGAATACTAAGATAACATTCGAGCATGTGTGTCAAATGGATTTATATCTGTGTGTGGTTTTATGAATTTGAACATTCATTTGAATTCAGAGAACAATTTATTGAAACTGAAATTGGCGTTTTTTTTCTTTTCTTTTCTTTTCTTTTCTTTTCTTTTCTTTTCTTTTCTTTTCTTTTCTTTTCTTTTCTTTTCTTTTCAGGTTGTTGTTTATTAGTTTTCATGATTGCCTTTTGGGTGAAGAACAAGTCTTTGGGTTTGGACATCGGTCACAGTGTTGTTGTAACTATTACATGATTTAGACTGTTTGTTGGCATTTGTTATTTGTGTATTGTTCGTTAGTACATCTTTTGTTTCTCATTTGCAGATTAAAGTATTTAAAAAGATATCGTGAATCTGGCGAATTTGTAAGTTTTTCCAACGTGCAATGCACATGCACTCCACTTGTTTCATAGTATTTACAAGAGTTATGTTTACCCGATCTAATTTGTCGTCCCATAGTTTCCATCATAAGAGCACTTCTTACAAAGTTTTAGTGGTTGCTGGTTTGACATTATTAAATTCTGTAGAAGTATAAATATATTATTGAATTTGACCACGATAAATGAATTGATACTGTAACTGTAGTGACATCGAAATAACTATGGATTTGTGTGATGTATGGTGACTATATTTATTGGTTGGGGTGTCTATAAAAGTCTCTCTACAACGGATTATCACTTGATTGCTTTCGAAATTATTAAAGGTCTGTTTCACACGGAGGAAGTTGAGGGAAGAAATTCACATCCTAAGTTAATTTTGAGCATTACAAAAAAAATCAACTATATGCATCATCTTAGCTATTGCATCCATGGCCCATCCTGAATATCAACGATTATTCTGGGGCTTAATGCAGAGACCGTGGATATGAAAATGGATTCCCAGCAAACTCTTGTTTTCCATTGAGATTAGAATCTGAATGAGTAGACACATTCCACAATGTAACTATGGAATTCAAATTTCCCAATTCATGGACACCCGACCAACAAACTTGAGGAAAATACAAAAGGGATACATAATTAAATTTAACAGAGAATGTAAATAAATCCATAATTGCATTGTTCCATGTTTTGAATCTCCTCCAATTATCCTTCAAAATTTTGAAATTGGTCAGGAATGGATAGTGCGGCAGCCGAAAAATGTGCATGAACTCTGTATGAGTGATCTAAAATTCATATGCTTCTACCGCTAGTTTAGTGGCAAGATGCAAGTCAAAACAAAATCTAAGTGATAATTACGACGTAGTAAGCCACTTTACGCACTTGGATTTATTTTCTACAAATAACGAATATATGATAGCAGACTTACAGAAAACCAAAATAAAATAAGAAGGGATCAATAACATAAACCAAATAAAAATGTTGAGGGATCAATTCAAGCATTTCTTCACTAAATTAAGAAACGCAACACTACTTACGTTTTCATACATGACTTGGAAGACATTATCACTTGTTTTGGTTGGAGTTCAAATTTTTATATCGTCTGTCTAAGAGAGTAGATTGAGAAGTCATTTTGTGGATGAAATGCAGTAGTACATGTGTAAGAGACTCTTTTCGACGATTATAAAGAAATGAACATGATTGCATGGTTGATATCATGTTTTCACGCATAATGTACTATTTTTGATCCCACATGCGCCAAAATATGCTGAAAGGATAATTGATCATAATTCAAATTTAGATTTATATTTAGTTATTCACTACGTCAAATAATTAACCATGAGCCAAAAACCACAATATACAAACTGAGAATAGACTACTGCATAATACAAAATAAAGTTACAATAAGATGGTAACCTCATTACTAAAAGTGGGTGTTGATCTATATCCCCTAAAATGAAAGAAAATGGCTCCTAACGAAAATTAAAAGCAAAAATTGATGTCTACCTAAGAATTTCTAATAGCCGATCCTTAAGTTCTCTCAGTAACTCATTTCTTACATTAATTAGCTTCATCCTTCTCCCGGAACCAAAATATTACAAAGATTTTAAATAAACTAGTTTTTCACCTGTGCGGTGCATGGGTCTGTTTATTTCTTATGGAATTTTGGATGCCCTTTTTATTATATAGATATTATATTACAAAACCTACAAATAAACTAAAATAAATATACCTAAGTAATCTCAATCAGTAATTGTGCAAGAAAATAAAATGAACAAAAAAGGACTAAACATCTTATCATAATTATTGGTGAAGAGTATCTTAATTATTAACTTCCAACAATCATCGCACACAACGCAACAACGGTTTGCTGTGTTCGACAAATTTCATTGTTTTTTTAATTCTGCAAACAATAAAGAGTTTGATTGAAAATAGCGAACAGGTTCTTAAGCAATGTAAATTTAAAATATTTGCTAGGAATTAAGCTTCTTTTGGTTGGTTGAATAAAACCATACCATACTTATAAAATCGGAGATTCACACCTCTTTCGCCTATTGTTTCTTTGTTGTCTTTGTTTGTATTTTTCTTTATTTCTTTATTTTTTTTTATTTTTTTTCTTGTGTTATTGACGTGAAGTTCTTCAAGGTAGAGATAAATATACTTTTCCTTTTCATATTATTCCATATGTTTTCTTTGTTCTTCTTTTTGTGAATTTGTTGTTCTAGCTTCATCATGTGATTTTTTTTTGGGTTAAAGATGAAGATAATTAGGGTTTAATAATTTTTTCTCCGTGTTTTGTTTAGATTTTGAAGATATCTTGGTTAAAAATAAATATATTTGTTCATTACTACATTTCACGCAAAATTGAGAAGCCCTAGTTTGTATTTAGGGTAAGAAAGATCTTTGTTTACATGGAAAATATTTCGGAAAATGTAGCAATTGAAATTTATTACTTGATTCTCACTATGGACCATGGTCAGCTGTTGCAATGATTAAGATTTACGGTAGCAAAGATCTAAATTCATATGGTAATAATCCCATACCATATAAATGATGATGGGAAGGTTGATTATCCTATGATCAGTTTGAAAATATTCCGGACAAAACTAATAAATTGAGTGATGCGGCAATGCGATTAGTAGTCTCATCAGTTTGTTTCTTAGCAATTAATAAGGGTCATTGCACTGCGAGGACTTTTGAGATGCGTTATTGCTTGGAAATTCAATCCATAAATAACATAGAGTATATATAATGACCGGGTAACATAAGTGAAGATATGCCAGAACTCGCAACTGCTAAGACTACCTTGGACTGTGCACGAAGTCTAAATATAATTGTGTTCCAGAGATATGTTTTTCTAGTGCCACCGGTCCCATGGAAAAAAAAAGTCCCCCTCCACGTCGTTCTATCGAGTTCAAGCCTTCTATAAACACATCATGCTGGCCTTTAGTCTGTCTATATCATAATCCAATTCCTTATATATCAACCTAATTATAAAATTATACCGATTGTGTTGCATTGAATCATAGAGAAAAAGACAAAGAGGCGAAAAAGGAGAAGTATTTCTATTGATTAGAATAATCAGTTTTACATGGATATCAATCCTTTATATACATATAAAAAGAAAACCCCATGTATCCAGTTGGGCCGTAGGTCCTACGACAAATTGTCCTCTTTTAGGGTGAGGAATCATTGTGAATTCCCAAAGGGTCCTGTTATATCTTTCCATAATTCTCTCAATGTGATGTGGGGAAAAGTATTTTAATCCCCCGTCTTTAAACTTCAAGTTTGGCATATCGTGTATCTTTCTTAGTATATATGGAATATCGTCAGTAATATCTTCCAATTTTCCTCCCACAAGATAATATATAGAAAAGAAAATATTTCTTTATCTGGTTGTGTTACCTCACAGGTAGAAGCATAACCAAATTGCCGAAAGTTATTATACCTATTCAAATATAAAACGTATGCAAGAAGTCAAGGTGACTGTGAAGAGAAGACCACCTAGTTATCCGTGTAGTATACGTGAAGAGAAGATAATTAAAGATTACAATATAAAAATATTCTTTGTAATCTTTATAATTTCCAGACTTACGTAGTCAAAGACATTTAGCCTTTAATAGTATCTTCCTAATTAATTAGGTTTAGTAATATGAATCTATAAATAAGAGTGTAAATGCAATTGTAAAGTCATCTCAGCATGTGCTAAAGATCAATAACATTTCACCCTTTGGGGTTTCTCAGATGAAGACGTTTGTGCGGAACCACTTTAATTTTTGTGTCTTCTTATGTTTGATTTATTCTTTTGAATCGATGATCCGTCTCGATGATACCCATAATTTATTAGCATGTTCAGTTAGGATTTTGATATCTTATAAATGTGCAAGAAAATCCATAGCACATCGACCTGAAACAACATTTTCAAAAAAAAAATCTAACAATAATCTAACAATAATCTAATATTTTGATTAAATTAGATCGACAAAATCAAATCCTAATTAAACCGAAAAAAGGCCATAAAAATAAAACTTCTTATTATTATTTCCACGTACTGCAAATTAGTTTGACATCGTCTGAAACTGGTCGATCATAGGCACAAAATCATAGAAAGTATAAAATCATAAGAACCATAACAATAAAGATAAGAAACAAAGATCACCATAGAAAAAGAAGTGTAAAGGAAGTGTAATGCGCAAATGATTATGTCACGGAAAACTTAAATGAGTGAAAATTTTATATCAAAAGTTTATACCATCAATTCAACGTAAAATGTTAAGGAATGCACATTTTTTATGTAACCACTCTTACGATCCTCCGATACTTTTAATTCTTCATGGGAACGTACTTTGTGGTATTCGGTTGAGTGCCTTTAATTCCTATAGATTTGGAGACAGAAGTGATATCATTATGAGTTACAAATGTGGCTGGTTATTAGCGCCAACATATTGAATACATCATTATGAGTTACAAATGTGGCTGGTTATTAGCGCAAACATATTGAATACAACACAATCTAGAACATCACACTGTCTGCAAATGACTTGTGCCTAATGAACTTCTATAATGTAAAACTTATACAAACCGCTGGTCAAATAAAGAGACAAAAAGTTATAAAGTAGTAAACATATAGCAGATGTGAATAAATGACAATGTCAATTAAGTTTATATATCAAACAATGGTAGAGTAAGAATGTACCTGCATCTTGGTGTTTTGGTGGTAAGTTAAAAAAAGAAACCATGAAAAATTACTGACAGATGCACATGGTTGGCCCCTTCAATGGATTTTTTGGGAAAATGTTATTTGTGCTATTGCAGTACATCGATTTGGAAAGAGTTAGTTAACCATATAGATTAGAACCTTAAAAAAGAAAAGTCATTTCCCAAACCAACTTACTTGCATCACTTTAACATATGTTTATTGGCTTTTTCAATGTTTCTCTCTTTTTAGGAACCATCCACTAATAAATTTCGCAAATTCTTAAATAACACAACATACGAAATGTACCAAATAATGCTCAGTCTAGTCCCAAACTTTGGATGTATACAATATACCTTATAAAGAATGTTGTACGGCATGGATGGAGTTTAACCCAACTACCAATAGAGATCTTCAATTTGCAGTCCCATATGCCCAATCCTATAACTTGCATTTGATGACATAGATACACTTTGTTTGTATCATATTGTGACGGCAACTTGAAATAAACTTAGTGTGTGCAATCAATGTATAATAATTATTGGATGTAAATTGTACTTAAACCTTCATAGGAAGTAGGAGCATATATATAAGCATTTTGTATATGATTCCCACCAACTAAACCTAAACGATGTACCGTAACTGCAACACCGATGCAAAGCCCCATACCTTGAGAAACCAACACGATTTACAAATAGCGTTTTGGAGTAATTGCCAGCTGTTAGCTTCAATCTTCCCATGATTACAAACATTGTTGGTAAGGCTAACTCTAGAGGAATTTCACTTGTTGTTCTTACGACGAAGTAGGAAGAAAGCCTACACCTGTTTGATGAATGTTCTTCTCTGTAAGCATCAATATTTATTTCGGAAATCTAGTTAAAAGTAGTCTATGAGTCCAATCTGCACAAAATGCCTAGATTGAATAAATAAATAAATATACCGATCACATGCTTGTCTCATTGAGTATGGCATCATAATAAAAATAAAGTACAAAAGCTGTGTCAATTTTTTTTAAAACTAATTTAGGCGGCAAAAATAAGCCTATACCTGGTCTTGTAATTGAGAATTAGGCGTTCGTCACCCGAAGAAACCCATTAAAACAGAACCAAACAAATGTCGCAGAATATAAGTTGTCAAAATAAAACTGTTATCAACCTCTGAAATATCTCCATCTATATTATTGCATTTTGATAATTTGTTGCGTCTCCAAGTACAATTTGTTGGCAATATCGGTCTCAATAAAAGATATATAATCTCTTGTTTCATTGATATTGAATTTTATTTTATCGTCATCCATATGAAATAACTCCTACACACACGACACACAAACATGGTAGTTATTTTGTATTATGTAAAAATTCAACTCTTAAGTTATAATTTGCAATACTAACCATTGGAAAAATCTATGAGGAAATCAACAGGATTGATACCTAGCAGTGGTTTTTGCCACAACTTGAATGCGCCTAATAAAGCTAAGCTAAGGCTAGAATTTCACCTGGAAAACTGCACTTGTGATTCCATGGTAGGCCACTTTCTCCCTAGAAAATCATTCAAGTACTTGCTCTGGCTCATCATAAGTTAATGCAATAACTGATTCTTACTACTACCATTCAAAATTTGCTCTCTTGATTTCCATTACGCTTATGATCAAATCGAAAATTATGAGTTTAGCATACATCAATTGGAGTATATGGAAGGAAAGAGTCGTATTACTCAAAGGCAAGAAAATTCGCCGGCTCAACATGAGGAACAAAGTCGAATCTGCTGGTATATATTATGCCTAATGACGCATCTTCTCCGATATATATATGCTAACGACACATCTTCTCGGATATATATAACCAAAGGGAACTTTCCATGTGGCAGCCTAAATTAGAAGAAAACATAAGGTTGAATCTGGATCCACCACCCTTAACATTCTCATTTATGTTAAGAAGAATTGATCAACCAAAAATACCGAACAACAAATCCCTAGAAGGAACAAAAGGAACTATGAAAGATAAAAGTTCATCACCTCAAAAGTACACAAAATCATTCCATCCAATCGCTCCATCATTCACTGTTGAGAATATAACACCTCCTTTACTTTTACGGTCAAAATATTTTTCTTTCTTTTGGTATGTGTCTGGCCTGGACATTACAGAGAGATTCAAAAAGAGGTTCACAAAAATATCTCTTCCCAGATTGGCTTTACCTTGGTTCTTCTCAGTTCTTATGATGTCTTACGATGGAGACTTTGTTTTAGGAAAAATATGGTCAAAGAATTTTAATGATTCTGTCATTCAGATCCAATGGTTAACTAACAATTCTGGTGATTTTTAAGAGTTGATGAAATCTCTCCTTCTTCATCGTACTCGAGCTATATTTGTGTACCTTTCGGAAAAGATGGCTCAATTTCGAAAAGATTCTGGAATTCTTTGAATCAAGATCATGGTGGCTCTAATCAAACTGGGGTTCACAACCAGCATATAGAGAACAACATGAAGGTTAACAATATCAATTTTCCGGAGTTACCAGCACATGAGATGGTATCTGTTAAGGATTATTATCATTTAGCTTTGGCTGTTAAAGTTCACAATTCTCATGCAGGGTGGAAAAAGATTGAGATTGGTATTATGAAGAAACTTAAGCGACAAGACATCATGAATCTGAGATGCGTTAACTGCAAACTGGCATTTTCTATGCTTCATCGATCGAATCTTTTAATTATTTCAAAGAAGAATAATTTTTTAATATAGGAAAAACTAGACTTTCTATTAGGCATTGGAAAGTAGATGATGCATTGGTGAATAAAGCTTTTTGTTCTGATCAAGAGCATTGGTTAGGCATAAGGGGACTTCTGTTTCACTTATGGGTTTCCGTTTCGTTTGAAGACATATGTGGCTCATGGGGTAAGTTTTTGGAGGTCCATTATTCTTCAATGGACTTGTCAAAGCTTAACTATTGCAGGATTAAGGTTAGAGCAAATCTTGCTAATATTCCAGCAGCTGTCTTATTCAAGGAGTTTTGGTTAAGCGTAGAATGGATACAGGAATCATTGCATCAGAAAGTGAAACCGAAACTCAAATCTGTGATTGTTCCTTTGGAGGATCATGCGGAGTCAAATTTTCTTATTTTACCTGCATCATCAACGGTTTCTACGGATCCACTTTCTTCGAAAGATTTGGCAGTTTAAGATTCTCAAATATCTTCTAATTCAAATCTGGATGCGTCAAATCAGGAGCTAAAAATATTAAAGAAAGTTTGGAGAAAGGTGGCAGACCTACAACTAAGGGATAACCAAAATCCTATTGGGACAACTGAATTGGGTCAGAACGATGAGGTGAGTATCCATTGGGTAACAGTCAGACGAAAAAAGTCGGTGTTGAACCAACATATGGACCAGATGGGGAGAGTGGTATCCAATGATCCACTTTTGGATATTAATATAGGCTCTACACCAAAGGGTAAAACTCATGTCCATGGTTCAACTCAAATTTTGAATCACAATATGAGCTAGATGGGGAGAGTGGTATGTGTGGCTGCGGTTTTTGACCCCAATATCGGCTCTACATCATTGAATGGAACTCCTGCTCATGATTTAAATTTTGAACGGTCAGATTTGCGTGATATTTCAAATTTTCAAAATTTGAATGAGGTGGAAATAGAGCCGTTAGCACATTACATCTCTATTGATAATACCGAAGTTGAAACTACTTTGGAAAACCTGGAGGACACACTTTAATTAAAAATTCAGTTTTCTAAGAAAACAGGTGTTTCAATTGTTATGTGGAAAGAGGGTATTCTGGTGTTAGAAGATCATTTAGTTGGTGTTTTTTCAGTCTCTATTAAGTTCAGGAATGTAGATGATAATTTTGTTTGGCTTTTTATTGTTGTTTATGGTGCTTCAGATGCTGGGTATTATAGTCAGTAATGGCAAGAATTGAGAGATATTCGAAAAATTTTTTTTGATGAGCCTTGGCTTATAGGGGGAGATTTTAATGCAATTCTAAATGAGGATGATAGAAATATTCCTGGGGGGAGATATGCAAATAAGAAATCTTTCAGGTTTTTTGTCAGCAAATTCTCTCTAACTGATTTACCCATGGCAGGTGGGAGATTTACTTGGACTAACTCCCAACAACCACCTCTTCTGGTAAGATTAGATAGATTTTTGCTGTCTCCTGATTTCTCAGATCACTGCCTTGAACCTTTACAACTAAGGCTAAGAAGACCCATATCTGATCATGCTCCAATTCTTTTATGCTACAATTCTGGTGATAAGTTTAAATCCCCTTTCACGTTTGATAACTTTATTCTTACTCATCCTGATTTTTTAAAGAATCTTAGGATTTGGTGGGATAATTTAGGTTTTACAGGGAAGCCAAGTGCCAAGTTTCATATTTTCTAAAAAGTTACAAGCTTCGAATTCTTTATCAAAAATTGGTAAAAAGAAACTTTTGGTAATTTGCAAGCTAAATTGGATGATTTGGAGCTTACTATTGCGGTGTTTGACAACTTAGAAGAAATTACTTCTTCTTTATCTGATGAGGATGTGATTGTTAGAGAGTAAGCTAAGCTGGAGCATGCTTCAATCAAGGAAAATAAGTCAGAGAGCTAAAGAAAAATGGATGAAGGATGGTGGAAGGAATTCTAGTTACCTGCATCAGATTTCTTATTTTAAGTACAAACTTAACAGTGTTAATTGCTTGAAAATTGATGGGGATTTATGCTATGATAAAAAGAAGATTTCTGATGAAACAAAATCCTATTATACTTATTTTTTCTCAGAAGACCATGTTTCTAGGCCTAGCTTTGATCAGCTGGATATGCCTTCCATATCTGTATTGGAGAGTATTAATCTTGAGAAGCCTTTCTCTGAAGAAGAAGTAAATATGGTAGTAGATCATTTTGGAACTAATAAGAGTCTTGGGCCAGATGGTTTTACTATGGAATTTTATAAACATTCTTGGGAGATTATCAAGTCAGATTTAATGTTGGTTGTTAAAGAGTTTGAATCCAATTCTTCTTTAGATTGGAGACTAAATTGCACTAACATCACCTTGATTCCTAAATGCAGTGGAGTTGTTTCCTTAAAATATTTCAGAACTATCAGTTTAATTGGTAGTGTTTACAAGATTAGCTCTAAAATGTTGGTAGATAGATTAAAAGCAGTGATGCCCTCAATTATCTCAGAACATCAAGGTGCTTTTGTTCATGGTAGACAGATTCATGATAATATTCTCATTGCTTCTGAGTTAATTGATTCTAGATTGAGACAACAAGTGGTCTAATTTGCAAAGTGGACTTTGAAAAAGCTTTTGATAATGTGAACTGGGGTTATGTTGGTAAAGCCTTGAGTAGATTTGGGTTTGGCCATAAATGTAGAAGTTGGATTAATTGGTGCATCTCAACTCCAAGATTTGACATTATTCTCAAAGGTGAAGCTACTGGTCTTTTTAGAAATCAAAAAGGGATAAGACAAGGATATCCCATTTCTCCTTTTCTTTTTATTCTGGCAGAAGAAATCTTATCATTGATGTTCAAAGCTGATGCTTCTCAAGGTTTAATTTCCGGTTTTAAGGTCAGTTCTCTTGGTACTATAGTTACTCAGTTGCAGTTTGCTGGTGACCTTGCTGTGTTTCTTAATGATTCTGAAGCTGAAATTCAAAATCTGAAGAACATTTTGTGTGCTTTTGAATTGGTCTCTGGTTTAATGATAAGTGCATATTTTACATATATTTGGTGTCAATTTCATGCTAGTATTTGTTGGTTTCCATGCCAATCATTGTATATTACGTTTGTTTTCTCTAATTTATGTTTTATTAGGTGAATCAACCAAAAGAAATGAATTGACACTTAATTGTGCAATAAAAGAAGATAGCTACAAGTGGAGAATGGACAAATACCAAGTGGAACTCATTCAAGTACAAGATTTCTACTTTTCATCTTGAAGATGGCGAAAATATGAAGCCAATGGCGAAAGGATGAAGTAATTTCGAGTTCGTATGAAGGAGTTATGAGCAAAACAAGAATACAAAAGACAAAAGGGAAAAATGGTCATTTCCGGGACAAGTGCTATTGGCACCCCCTTATGTGTTAAGGGGTATCCATTCTACTAAAGGAAAATCAACTTTCAAATGAATTACTAATGACAGTCCAGTATTCAAAGGGGGAAGCTCAAGTTCAAATTCAAACACACGCGCGTATTTTCTTCTTCTTCACGACCGAGACTTCTGCATGGATATCTCGAGACTCGAGTTGCTGTTGATGATCACATGAGTATTGATGGAGCTACAGATGATGGAAGAAATGGGGAATGAACTGATGGAAATGTTGATGCTCGACCAAAATGAGTGGTTGATGAGGACAAAACAACGGAAGAAGAACTGCTACCATCATGCTCAAAGAGTGTTGATGACCATGATTAGCTGATGTGTTATTGTTTACAGGATCGTTCTCGAGTTTTGCTAGAATTTTATGATGAATTTCTTCTTGCTGAGGTTGAAATGATGAAGTACAATGAGAGAACACGAAGGAAAAAGAGTATTGGTTTGCTGCCATTATCGAAGGAGGAAAGAGCTCGGCAAAGAATAGAGAATGGTGTTAATTATCATGATGGCTGGTCGTGATAGAATGATGATGATGACTGCTTGAGGTTTAATGAAACAAAGAAGAAGAAATTGAGAAGAGATGCACTGATGTTGCGAGATAGTGACGATGGAGTTGACTGTGAAGAAGGCTGTCTCAGGTGATGGGAGTAGAAAATAATTTATTGCCATTGGTAGTAGAATGAGCATAGATATTCGAATCCATGGTGGTTGTTAACTGAGTCGACACGGTTAGAGGCTAACTCAATCACATTAATCCAAGAAAACAGGGGAGAACCTAGCTGTGAAGTTGTGATTGGTGTAGAATTTGTGGAAGATTTAAGAGAAGATTTCCGCGTCAAAGATAAACTAGAATCATTATTACGCGTTTATAGAGGTTGGATAATCTTTGGAAATCAAAACTTTACCGAGAATTCAGATTATGATGAGAATTGAGTCGGCAAAACAGTCCCCAGGGTAAGTTTCTGCCGTTGAATTTTAAGATGAATGGTGAGGATTAAAGACTAGTTTAGGGTTTGAGTCGGTTAAGAAGAGTTGGGTGTTTATCAGATTCGAAATTTCAGTTACAAAAAGCTATAAATAGAGGGTCGAATAACCAGCAGAACTCATGTCCTCACCCTCACTTTCAGGTCCATAAACTGTTCGACAGAAGTACTCTAAGAAAAACAAAAGCATAAAGAGATCTATATATGCATCAGTAGCTGAAAGGTTCCTGCAACAAGGCGAAAGTGGATGATCTCCTGCAACAAAAACAACAGTAGATGGAGTTCTTCTACAACTGCAGTTTGCTTTCTATAACCTCCATTATGTCTAGCTAATTTACTTATTTTATTAGGGATGAATTCTAAGTTCTAATAATGATTTAAGTTCTTATAAAAATCTATTTTGAGTTCTTCACATGGTTCTCTTGTTTTTACCGAGATTAATATTTATGATTAATTATTAAATTGTTTGGGTAGCCAACTAAATTAGTTTATTAATTAATCTAATGCTAGTAAAGAGTTAGGATATCCGTAATTGTTGAATAGCTCTTACACGAGTAGTAATTGTGAAACCTTGCAAAGGGATTCTGTGGAGAAATCGCAAGTAAAAACAACCCTAGTAAGTGGACCGAGCGTCTTCGAGGTTTAATCTAGGACCAAACCTAAATTCACAAACCTTAAGGCATTCGACTGAGTTACATCTTGTAATCGTACCTCAAGGTGGCTCAGATAGATAGAATCTGGCGACTAAGCGTACCTGTTTTCCAGTGATTTAAGGATTTTGGGGTTAACTAAGCGTATCTGTTATCCTACAGTTGGTGAAAATCTGTGATTAACAATATATAGATGAATATGTTAATTTAATGAATATTTAGTAATGAAGAAGGATTCCTTGATCAAATTTCTCATTATTGTTTTCAACCTAATTATTTCAATTTGATTTGTTGTTTATTTTATTCAAAAATATTTTACAAAACCCCCCCTTTTAGTGACACTTTTGACAACTAAAACTCCCTGCTCTTCGTGGGAACAAATCTTATTTACTGCTATATTATTCATTAGTAAAGTAGAAGATAAGTAAATTAATTTGTGCATCAAATTTTGGCGCCGCTGCCTGGGAGCAGTCGGTAGCTTTAGTTGTTTCTTTTAGTTTTATTTTGTTTTTAGTTTTTAACTTTATTTTATAGATTTTTGGTTTAGGTACTCAATTTATGGCATCAAAGTATTGGAATTACGAGAGGTGCGGAATTCAAACTCGTAAAGGAACGGTACTTCAGGCAAGTAAGAAATTGCAACCACAACCGTCTACAACAGAGATGGTCGGCGGTGCAAATCCTCCACCACCTCCACATCCGGAGAGGAAGTTAGGAGAGTTAACATCTACATGCTTAGATTCGCAACCACTGTGCATTACAATCACTAACCCAGTGGAGCTGAAGTCGAATCTACTTCATCATCTACCTAAGTTCAAGGGACATCCTGGTGAAGATCCGAACCGTCATCTTCAAGTATTTCAACACAATAGGACAAGTCTAAGAAAAGGAGTCGAAGACATAGATATGGTATGCTACAAGCTTTTCCGTTCTCATTAATGAACTCAGCAAAAGAATGGTTGTATTACCTTCCTTCAGGGAGTGTTACAAAATGGACTGAGATGAAAAAGCTTTTTCTGGAGAAGTACTTTCCTTCTTCTAAGGCAGATGCTGCTCGTAAAGAGATTAGTGGTATTCTACAGATTACTGGAGAATCTCTTTATGAATACTGGGAGAGATACAATAGGTTGCTGGCGAGTTGCCCTCACCACAATATATCCTCAACACTTATCATTCAATACTTCTACGAATGATTACTTCCAGAATAGAGGAATAGGATTGATGAAGCAGCCGGTGGTTCACTCACCGAGAAGACAATCTCGCAAGCAACTAGTCTGATTGAGAGTATGGCCACAAATGCCCAACAGTTTTATACAATACATGACTCAAATGTCAGAAGGGTTAGTGATATGGGGGAGCCTCCGAATACAGAGCACCGATTAAGTACAATTGAGAAGGCGATTCATCGTATAACTTCTGTAGTAGCTCCACCATATGCAGAAGAGTCCGAGGTTGATGCTCTATTTCCTAATCCAAGGCCAATATATGATACATATTCTAACACTTATAATCCAGGTTGGAAAGATCATCATAATTTCAGTTATGCAAACAAGCAAGATATAACTCCTAATCCTTATGCGAGGCAAGGTGGTTTTCAAACAATTCCAACCACAACCTCAAGCTGAAACGGAGGATACATCTAAGAAGATGATCACTATGATGCAAGGTCTCACATCTTTGTGTTGAGGTTTTGTTCCGAATACAAAACTATATGGCTGAAAACAGACTTTAGGTAACAGTTTTGCAGCAGAAAACAGTGATCTAATGCTGTCAAAATCGTGGCTAAAGGGCAGTTTCGGGTTTGGAATGTCTACAAGGTTTACTAGGATTAGGAAACTTGTATGACGGTTTGGAAGAGTATTTTCCAAGTTTAGGGTTTCCTAATTAAGGTGTGAGTCTATTTTTAGGAGTTCTAAGACTTGGGGAGCAAGGATTTGTCTACTATATAAGAGGGCTTATATTGTGAGTAGAAAATTATTCTCTTGGTTAATTCTCTTGGAGAATCCTCTCTTTATGAGAGTGATAGGGTCATAACCGTTGTGTCCTACAATGGTTGGTGATGGGGTAAAAACTATGTGAGAAGAGAGACTTGTAGTGAGAACGGGTATGGGAGAAATCTAGGGTTTCTAGGGTTCATATGGGAGAAGCTAGAATTCATGATGTTCTTCGTGTTCTTGTCTAAAGTCGAAGCAACCATGGCGGTTGAAGTTTATGGAAGAAGAAGAACAAAGGAAGAGGTAAACTCTTCGTAATATGTCTTGTTGTTTCTAATGTTTAGCGCTAGTGGGTTATATAACTAGTTGATTATATGATGTGTGACGATGTAATAACTTGTTATGATAATGAAGCTTCTCGGGGTGGTTTTGTCCGTGGATGTAGCCTACATAGGTGAACCACATAATCTTTGTGTCGTGTGTGATTGTCCATATCATATTGATTATATATTCGTGCTAGTATTATCCGGTCATGCTAATCTAAAGATGTAAGAGACGGATTCGAGCTAAGTTATCTAAAGTAGGATGTTTCGTGGAATTTTCTATGGAAACATGCCGGTTCGAGATGAACGTAACCTCGGTTTCCCAACAAGTGGTGCGGTGAGTGTGGATAAAGATGGCAGTGATTCGGTAATTTGAACAAGAGGTTTCAAAGAAGAGAAAATCTTGGTTTGTGGTAGAATGATATAGATCATGAAGATGATGAGAAAATCTTGGTTCTATCAACCCACTTACTCTTTGGCTCTCCTATTCTATTTTCTTTTTAAGAAAAAATTGGATGCATTAATGCATTTGCTGATAAGGGGGAGAAGTCACACGCCATCATTCTAAATAATCTTATCTCGAAATTCAATAAGCACATTCGAGAGTCATTTATACTCTATAAAATAAATACATTTTGACCACTGTCAAACTGTAATTCAGGCTTGCCAACAGTTACAAGAGGGAATTCTTTAGGTGAAACGCCGCAGTCACTGCACTTGATGCTTATTATGTTTCAATTATTTCGCACAATTTCTGTTTCTCCAAGTGTGAAGACCTAGAATGGATGCTAAAACCTGATCCATACAGGTCAATTGTATTATTCATATGTTGCTTTTAACCATCTCTATATGTATACTTTCTAAATTTTTGAATGCAACTGTCGTTGGATTCTTAAAAGCCATTACTTTTATAATGTTTTTGCCATTACTGCAGACAAAAGTGACTTGGGGGTTTGCAACAAATGCGATATGAACATATAACTTAAGTCTTTTGCCTTCGGTTTTTCACAAGGATTGCAAGAATCGGGTTTTCATCTGAAGGTATGAATTTATTTTTGAATAGTTAATAGTTTAACAGTATTGGTGGATTCAAACGTGATCTTCTATTAGATAAACTGAATACATGCCCATTTAGATCTTGAATATGACATGGGTTAAGCTATTTTATGTTAGACATGTATTTAGCAATAAATGTGCCGAATTTTAAACTATTCATTATCGATAAATTGTGCAGTGTGCACAATCTATCTAACATAAATAGAAGCTACTATTTAACATAAATTTGAAACTCCTTCCAACTGACGCTTCGCGAGAACTTACTTAGGATTTTTTTTTATTAAATGTGTATTGGTCCTTGAACTCGAACTTTAGTATAATGAAGTTCATTTGCATACCGGCTTCTTAATTGTTCATCTAGATACTTTTCCGTTTATTTGTGATAAAAAAACTTTGTTATGTTTAGAGATAATGTAATTTAATAAACATTGAAACAAATTCATGAGTTATTACATAGAAGGCAAGCGAGCAACAAGCTGCGCCGCAAGCCCTTTTTGAATGGCAAACCCTATCCTCTTAAACACAAACTCTCTAGAAAATTGACCGTGAATTCTATATACTGATACAGTTAGATACATCTTTTGGCACATTAAGCTATTGGTTTCTTTGCAAAGGCTTCAAGATTTTAATTTGGTGTTTTAAGCCTATCGGCTCTTACTTTAAGCTTTGATCAAGGCAATTTTATTTATTTTTTAGATAGCAACCAACCAAAATAAATAAAGAGTAGGAGGGAGAGAAGAGCATTGAAAGACAATAGCAGAATGTAGCGTTTCCACTTTGTTTGTTGTGTCATTTTAGATTTGAGGTAAGTTTGTAGTTATGCACTATTTTATATTTTTTCAACTGATCGATTCATGAAGAAATTTGACGCCCCTGTCAAAAACTTAATAGAGGTGCCAAATTGGTTGTACTACCGAATGAATTCAAGCTGGTAAAGAAATACTATTGGCTAATAGAATCGAGGAAGACACTGAGATAATTAGGAGAATAGAAAGTAACATATTAGTCTTATCGTGTCCTTATTTAGAACTATAAGATAGGGGATGAGAATAATCACTCTTTAAAGGCATTTAAACTGTTTGATAAGTGATATGATTTGTTTATATTGTGTTTCCCGATTACTTTTATCTCCTTAATTTTGGTTGTGTGTTCTAAATTTTTCTAAGAAAATAAAATGTGAGAATGTGTTGAAATCAATTAAGATGGTATAATTTTGTTAGAGAAGTCTTTGAGTTAATTGGGGAACTCTTCAAAATGGTTCCAAATGAATCTTCTGTTTTAAACTTTGTATGTGGCACATGTCACATTATTTTTTGTTTGTGAATTGTATTATACAATGATGTTCTATGTGTAGTGTATTCAAGATCATGGGAGAAAAATACAGATGTTAAATAAGGAAAATATTTGTGGCGGTATTTCTAGCAAAATGTAGGGTTGCAGGGGTTGGTGTAGAGACATCCGACATGACAGGAAGAACAATCACCATCTACGGACTTGAGCTCTCTGGATTACAATAAATATTAAGCCTTGAGCGTGATTTATACCATGTTTTGCCAATCAATTATAACATGTTTTGCCATTCATTACATGTTTGAACTATAGATGTATATGTCTAGACAATCATACTATGGATTACTATTTCTAGCACAAGATACGTTATGGACGTAATATGTAATGAACTTATGACAGTATGCTCAACTAAACAACTTAATTAGCTATAATTTGATAAACAACCCATTAGTTAGATCCATTGGTAGTACAGTTTTATCTATGAGATGTGTACATGGAAACAATTAATTGTATGAATGGTTATTTGGTTTCCATGAAGTCAAAAGAGGTGTCTCATACATATTTATTTTGTTTCTTTCTTTAGCAAGGTTGGCACAGGAATGATATCTAAACTTTAATGTTGTTGTTTTTGTATTTTTTATCCGACACACAGTTGCCCACTTTTTTTATACCAAGAAAAGAGACAAACTTCTTTTATGTGCAGTTTATAAGATCAGATAATCCAGTCGAGCGAGTTGGTTTAGAGAACTAAAAATGGGAAGATCGGCAACAAGTGTCTGTATGTATTATACAAAAAGAGGGGTCTCGACTACATATGGCTAGAAAATGTAAATATGAAAACATTTTCTTTTTTCATTGCCACTTTTGAGAGATATATTCAATTTTCTAAAGACGAGGTATCGACTTTTAGAAATCATTGACCTATTAGAAAATGACCTGATCAAGTATTTAAGTAGCATATTAAAATTACAATGATTGATTGCTCAAGGTAGTATTTTTTTCCTGAAAATGTATGGATTATATGGTGTGGTTAGTTCGAATTTCTATATGTTCTAACATATAGGATAACCACCTGGAAAGTTCATGAGGACTGAATATAGTATGCAGAAAATCATCCATATGATTACAGACTTTCAAAAAGAAAAACATTTGAAAAATCTTATTACCATGAGTTCCTTTTCTAAAATCTCCAAGGCCTTAGCAGTATCCACAACTTAACGAGGGTGGCACCAATTTGTTTAGTAATTGGGTAGCTATATCGATCTTGAGGCCTTATATGATTTAATTTAATGAAGTAACTCATCCAATTTAGAGGATTTGATGCCTTATATGATTTAATGAAGTAGTAACTCATTCAATTTAGAGGAATTCAAAATACAATTCGCAAAAAAATTCCCAAGTAATGCATACTTATAATTCACAAAAAAGAAAATAAAAGAGAAAATCAAAATCCATCATTAACCATTATAGGCGCAAGTTACCTATTAGCCTATTGCCTTAATGAATCCAGTAACATGAAATCTATATCCTATTGTAAAAATAATGCAATAGCGGATAGCAACTTAAGCATCATCAAAGTTTTACCATTTTACAAAAAGAACGCAATACTAAAATATCAATTAAACTATAGCGACTTAAGCGTCATGGACATGCAGATGCACTTTCCATGTTCCATCCCATCAATAATGCCACACTTTATTCCATAAGTCAGATGTCGTTATCCACTAACATGTCTTTCAAATACTTGAACATCGTAGGGAAGTTTGAAAAGTTCATATCATAAATTTGGCATTACGATGAATAATTAAATTACCAAAGACTTTGTTGTCCAGACAAATTTTCACTTCAGAAATAAAGTACTACCAATTCACCATTTATCCTATATATTACGGGCATAACAATATCGAATCAAAATTGAAACAATTTAATACCTCTGTTTTTAAAATGAAGATACTTTTACTTTTTCATTTTAGCTTAAAAATTGAAAAAGTGAATGTATTTCTCTTTTAGAAACAGATGAAGTACTAACTAACTCCTCCGCTATTACTCATACTCCCATTTACTACGCCTTCTATTGAACTATGTGAATTCTTTTACGATAATAACCAGGGAATAACATAAACAAAGAAGCCAAACTGGGACGGACACTAAAGCACCCCAAAATATAACTATATGAAATAGCATGTGCCGTTATGGCACGGGTCATTCCCTAGTGAACATATACGGCTTCAAGATGGATTCAGACCTTGAAGTTGATGTAAAGACTCTTGTGTTGTCTTAGGCTAGTGCTCGTGGAAATATGGTGCATTTAATTTTTTCAAATACTGTAAGTAATTGGCAGATTTTTTTTTCCTTCTCGTTCTTGCTTTTCATTGTCTACCTATGGTAGACCTTTGTAAATTATCCTCTTTTTAATAAGTTTTTATCTTCTCATCCAAAAGAAAAAAGAAAATATACATATACGCCAAAGTATGAAATTTCCCATGGGTGTTTGAAATGGACATCATGCTCATATGAGTCATGTATAGGTTTGCAAAATTTATGCACGGCCATAGACATTAATTAAAGTAAATATGGGCATACCCTCTCCCCCTCTTTAATGAAAGCAAGAGTATGGAAAAGTCAAAGAGTTAATAAATCTCTTCCGTTAGATCTTAGATCTCTCCCTCTTTAATGACAACCGTTGGATTACTGGATCTAATTCCGTGTCACATTTTTCCGTGCCTGCACATAAGGACTTCTGCATAATTTATAAAGTGGTAAGGACTAAACTACAATTGTTTTTGTAATACTTCTAAGGCATTGCAAGACAAAAAAATACCAATTGGTTTTCTTCTTTTCCCTGATAGCTTCTTCTAAGTTTTCAAAAAATGAGACGTAACTGATGGATTATGATCGTCTAATCGCACTGATTCATCTCGATCAATAAAATAGGTAACACTTTTCATACCCTATTTACAAATTGTGTAGTTATATAATCGATCCAATTGTATTATTACGTGAAAATTCTTCGATTTCGTCTGTTTACATTATCTGAAATTTGGTGTTTGGTTTATGGTTTCCCACTTTATTATCCGACTTTGTTCTTCGATGCATAATTAGCTTGCTTAAAGGATTGAATTAGTTTTCAAAAATTTGAATTGTATGCGGCTATTGGATGCATAAATTAAGCCATAAAAGTGTTTGCTGAATGTCAATTTAGAATATCTTAATTATCTACTTATAGAGAAAGAGCAGAAGTTGATTCACTTTGAAACAAGTTGTAAATTTGTTGTTAGACAACTTTTTATTTAAGTTTGTTTGAATTCTAAACCTAACAGGTTGGAGAAGCGCATAAAAAGTAAGTTAAAGACAAATATGTATTCTACCTGAAATTGTGTTGCCATTTGAAGACAAATGATCACTGAAGAACAACTGACCAATCAAAATAATTGGAATCGGAGTAGATGCTGCTCGAACGATGGTGTAGGCATACTCAATATATATCCGCAAAGGAAACGTCGAACCCCCTAAATTTTCCTTCAACATCTTATGCCAATAATGGGACAAATCTGTTTGATCATGTTCTATATCAATATGTAAAAAGGTAGAAGCCGAAAGAGTTATCAGATACGTCTCAATAATGTTAATGGTGGGTATTCAAAAGAACAAAGGAGCAAAGGAGATGGGTGATGCAGAGACAATGGAAAGCATGGTAAAAACATGAATTGTCTGTTAATTTAGGTAAGAGTTTGTCTGTATATTGGACTGATTTGTTTATTTTGCTCTCTGTCACTGTGTAGTTTAGGTTCTGAAACTGTCAAGTTCGATCAAAATATAATGAACATTAGTCAACTGGAATAAGGTAATATCTTCTTTTGACTATAACCTCTTCATCACTTTCCTTTTGAAAGATCCACAAATAAAAATAGTCATATGACCCATATCCTTGATGCGGATTGAATACTAAGATAACATTCGAGCATGTGTGTCAAATGGATTAATATCCGTGTGTGGTTTTATGAATTTGAACATTCATTTGAATTCAGAGAACAATTTATTGAAACTGAAATTGGCGTTTTCTTTCTTTTCTTTTCTTTTCTTTTCTTTTCAGGTTGTTGTTTATTAGTTTTCATGATTTCCTTTTGGGTGAAGAACAAGTATTTGGGTTTGGACATCGGTCACAGTGTTGTCATAACTATTACATGATTTGGACTGTTTGTTGGCATTTGTTATTTGTGTATTGTTCGTTAGTACATCTTTTGTTGATCATTTGCAGATTAAAGTATTTAAAATGATATCATGAATCTGGCGAATTTGTAAGTTTTGCCAATGTGCAATGCACATGCACTCCACTTGTTTCATAGTATTTACAAGAGTTATGTTTACCCGATCTAATTTGTCGTCCCATAGTTTCCATCATAAGAGCACTTCTTACAAAGTTTTAGTGGTTGCTGGTTTGACATTATTAAATTCTGTAGAAGTATAAATATATTATTTAATTTTACTACGATAAATGAATTGATACTGTAACTGTAGTGACATCGAAATAACTATGGATTTGTGTGATGTATGGTGCCTATATTTATTGGTTGGGGTGTCTATAAAAGTCTCTCTACAACGTATTATCACTTGATTGATTTCGAAATTAGTAAAGGTCTATTTCACACGGAGGAAGTTGAGGGAAGAAATTCACATCCTAAGTTAATTTTGAGCATTACAAAAAAAATCAACTATATGCATCATCTTAGCTGAATCAATTGCATCCTGAATATCAACGATTATTTTGGGGCTTAATACAGAGACCGTGGATCTGAAAATGGATTCCCAGCAAACTCTTGTTTTCCATTGAGATTAGAATCTGAATGAGTAGACACATTCCACAATGTAACTATGGAATTCAAATTTCCCAATTCATGGACACCCGACCAACAAACTTGAGGAAAATACAAAATGGATACATAATTAAATTTAACAGATAATGTAAATAAATCCATAATTGCATTGTTCCATGTTTTGAATCTCCTCCAATTATCCTTCAAAATTTTGAAATTGGTCAGGAATGGATAGTGCGGCAGCCGAAAAATGTGCATGAACTCTGTATGAGTGATCTAAAATTCATATGCTTCTACGCTAGTTTAGTGGCAAGATGCAAGTCAAAACAAAATCTAGGTGATAATTACGACGTAGTAAGCCACTTTACGCACTTGGATTTATTTTCTACAAATAACGAATATATGATAGCAGACTCACAGAAAACCAAAATAAAAGAAGAAGGGATCAATAACATAAACCAAATAAAAATGTTGAGGGATCAATTCAAGCATTTCTTCACTAAATTAAGAAACACAACACTACTTATGCTTTCATACATGACTTGGAAGACATTAGCACTTGTTTTGGTTGCAGTTCAAATTTGTATATCGTCTGTCTAAGAGAGTAGATTGAGAAGTCATTTTGTGGATGAAATGCAGTAGTACATGTATAAGAGACTCTTTTCGACGATTATAAAGAAATGAACATGATTGCATGGTTGATATCATGTTTTCACGCATAATGTACTATTTTTGATCCCACATGCGCCAAAATATGCTGAAAGGATAATTGATCATAATTCAAATTTAGATTTAGATTTAGTTATTCACTACGTCAAATAATTAACCATGAGCCAAAAACCACAATATACAAACTGAGAATAGACTACTGCATAATACAAAATAAAGTTACAATAAGATGGTAACCTCATTACTGAAAGTGGGTGATCTATATCCCCTAAAATGAAAGAAAATGGCTCCTAATGAAAATTAAAAACAAAAATTGATGTCTACCTAAGAATTTCTAATAGCCGATCCTTAAGTTCTCTCAGTAACTCATTGCTTACATTAATTAGCTTCATCCTTCTCCCGGAACCAAAATATTACAAAGATTTTAAATAAACTAGTTTTTCACCTGTGCGGTGCACGGGTCTGTTTATTGCTTATGGAATTTTGGATGCCCTTTTTATTATATATATATTATATTACAAAACCTACAAATAAACTAAAATAAATATACCTAAGTAATCTCAATCAGTAATTGTGCAAGAAAATAAAATGCACAAAAAAGGACTAAACATCTTATCATAATTATTGGTGAAGAGTATCTTAATTATTGACTTCCAACAATCATCGCACACAACGCAACAACGGTTTGCTGTGTTCAACAAATTTTATTGTTTTTTTAATTCTGCAAACAATAAAGAGTTTGATTGAAAATAGCGAACAGGTTCTTAAGCAATGTAAATTTAAAATATTTGCTAGGAATTAAGCTTCTTTTGGTTGGTTGAATAAAACCATACCATACTTATAAAATCGGAGATTCACACCTCTTTCGCCTATTGTTTCTTTGTTGTCTCTGTTTGTCTTTTTCTTTATTTCTTTACTTTTTTTATTTTTTTTCTTGTGTTATTGACGTGAAGTTCTTCAAGGTAGAGATAAATATACTTTTCCTTTTCATATTGTTCCATATGTTTTCTTTGTTCTTGTTTTTGTGAATTTGTTGTTCTAGCTTCATCATGTGATTTTTTTTGGGGTTAAAGATGAAGATAATTAGGGTTTAATAATTTTTTCTCCATGTTTTGTTTAGATTTTGAAGATATCTTGGTTAAAAATAAATATATTTGTTCATTACTACATTTCACGCAAAATTGAGAAGCCCTAGTTTGTATTTAGGGTAAGAAAGATCTTTGTTTACATGGAAAAGATTTCGGAAAATGTAGCAATTGAAATTTATTACTTGATTCTCACTATGGACCATGGTCAGCTGTTGCAATGATTAAGATTTACGGTAGCAAAGATCTAAATTCATATGGTAATAATCCCATACCATATAAATTATGATGGGAAGGTTGATTATCCTATGATTAGTTTGAAAATATTCCAGACAAAACTAATAAATTGAGTGATGTGGCAATGCGATTAGTAGTATCATCAGTTTGTTTCTTAGCAATTAATAAGGGTCATTGCACTGCGAGGACTTTTGAGATGCGTTATTGCTTGGAAATTCAATCCATAAATAACATAGAGTATATATAATGACCGGGTAACATAAGTGAAGATATGCCAGAACTCGCAACTGCTAAGACTACCTTGGACTGTGCACGAAGTCTAGATATAATTGTGTTCCAGAGATATGTTTTTCTAGTGACACCGGTCCCATGGAAAAAAAATGTCCCCCTCCACGTCGTTCTATCGAGTTCAAGCCTTCTATAAACACATCATGTCGGCCTTTAGTCTGTCTATATCATAATCCAATTCCTTATATATCAACCTAATTATAAAATTATACCGATTGTGTTGCATTGAATCATAGAGAAAAAGACAAAGAGGCGAAAAAGGAGAAGTATTTCTATTGATTAGAATAATCAGTTTTACATGGATATCAATCCTTTATATACATATAAAAAGAAAACCCCATGTATCCAGTTGGGTCGTAGGTCCTACGACAAATTGTCCTCTTTTCGGGTAAGGAATCATTGTGAATTCCCCAAGGGTCATGTTATTTCTTTCCATAATTCTCTCAATGTGATGTAGGGAAAAGTATTTCAATCCCCCGTCTTTAAACTTCAAGTTTGGCATATCGTGTCTCTTTCTTAGTATATATGGAATATCGTCAGTAATATCTTCCAATTTTCCTCCCACAAGATAATATATAGAAAAGAAAATATTTCTTTATCTGGTTGTGTTACCTCACAGGTAGAAGCATAACCAAATTTCCGAAAGTTATTATACCTATTCAAATATAAAACGTATGCAAGAAGTCAAGGTGACTGTGAAGAGAAGACCACCTAGTTATCCATGCAGTATACGTGAAGAGAATATAATTAAAGATTACAATATAAAAATATTCTTTGTAATCTTTATAATTTCCAGACTTACGTAGTCAAAGACATTTAGCCTTTAATAGTATCTTCCTAATTAATTAGGTTTAGTAATATGACTCTATAAATAAGAGTGTAAATGAAATTGTAAAGTCATCTCAGCATGTGCTAAAGATCAATAACATTTCACCCTTTGGGGTTTCTCAGATGAAGACGTTTGTGCCGAACCACTTTAATTTTCGTGTCTTCTTATGTTTGATTTATTCTTTTGAATCGATGATCCGTCTCGATGATACCCATAATTTATTAGCCTGTTCAGTTAGGATTTTGATATCTTATAAATGTGCAAGAAAATCCATAGCACATCGACCTGAAACAACATTTTCAAAAAAAAAAGTCTAACAATAATCTAATATTTTGATTAAATTAGATCAACAAAATCAAATCCTAATTAAACCGAAAAAAGGCCATAAAAATAAAACTTCTTATTATTATTTCCACGTACTGCACATTAGTTTGACATCAATGCAAAACCATCGATCATAGGCACAAAATCATAGAAAGTATAAAATCATAAGAACCATAACAATAAAGATAAGAAACAAAGATCACCATAGAAAAAGAAGTGTAAAGGAAGTGTAATGCGCAAATGATTATGTCACGGAAAACTTAAATGAGTGCAAATTTTATATCAAAAGTTTATACCATCAATTCAACGTAAAATGTTAAGGAATGCACATTTTTCATGTAACCACTCTTACGATCCTCCGATACTTTTAATTCTTCATGGGAACGTACTTTGTGGTATTCGGTTGAGTGCCTTTAATTCCTATAAATTTGGAGAAAGAAGTGATATCATTATGAGTTACAAATGTGGCTGGTTATTAGCGCCAACATATTGAATACATCATTATGAGTTACAAATGTGGCTGGTTATTAGCGCCAACATATTGAATACAACACAATCTAGAACATCACACTATCTGCAAATGACTTGTGCCTAATGAACTTCTATAATGTAAAACTTATACAAACCGCTGGTCAAATAAAGAGACAAAAAGTTATAAAGTAGTAAACATATAGCAGATGTGAATAAATGACAATGTCAATTAAGTTTATATATCAAACAATGGTAGAGTAAGAATGTACCTGCATCTTGGTGTTTTGGTGGTAAGTTAGAAAAAGAAACCATGAAAAATTACTAACAGATGCACATGGTTGGCCCCTTCAATGGATTTTTTGGGAAAATGTTATTTGTGCTATTACAGTACATCGATTTGGAAAGAGTTAGTTAACCATATAGATTAGAACCTTAAAAAAGAAAAGTTATTTCCCAAACCAACTTACTTTCGTCACTTTAACATATGTTTATTCGCTTTTTCAATGTTTCTCTCTTTTTAGGAACCATCCACTAATAAATTTCTCAAATTCTTAAATAACACAACATACGAAATGTACCAAATAATGTTCAGTCTAGTCCCAAACTTTGGATGTATACAATATACCTTATAAAGAATGTTGTACGGCATGGATGGAGTTTAACCCAACTACCAATAGAGATCTTCAATTTTCAGTCCCATATGCCCAATCCTATAACTTGCATTTGATGACATAGATACACTTTGTTTGTATCATATTGTGATGACAACTTGAAATAAACTTAGTGTGTGCAATCAATGTATAATAATTATTGGATGTAAATTGTACTTAAACCTTCATAGGAAGTAGGAGCATATATATAAGCATTTTGTATATGATTCCCACCAACTAAACCTAAACGATGTACCGTAATTGCAACACCGATGCAAAGCCCCATACCTTGAGAAACCAACACGATTTACAAATAGCGTTTTGGAGTAATTGCCAGCTATTAGCTTCAATCTTCCCATGATGACAAACATTGTTGGTAAGGCTAACTCTAGAGGAATTTCACTTATTGTTCTTACGACGAAGTAGGAAGAAAGCCTACACTTGTTTGATGAATGTTCTTCTCTGTAAGCATCAATATTTCTTTCGGAAATCTAGTTAAAAGTAGTCTATGAGTCCAATCTGCACAAAACGCCTAGATTGAATAAATAAATAAATATACCGATCACATGCTTGTCTCATTGAGTCTGGCATCATAATAAAAATAAAGTACAAAAGATGTGTCAATTTTTTTTAAAAACTAATTTAGGCGGCAAAAATAAGCCTATACCTGGTATTGTAATTGAGAATTAGGTGTTCGTCACCCGAAGAAACCCATTAAAACAGAACCAAACAAATGTCGCAGAATATAAGTTGTCAAAATAAAACTGTTATCAACCTCTGAAAGATCTCCATCTATATTATTGCATTTTGATAATTTTCTGCGTCTCCAAGTACAATTTGTTAGCAATATCGGTCTCAATAAAAGATATATAATCTCTTGTTTCATTGATATTGAATTCTCTTTTATCGTCATCCATATGAAAGAACCCTACACACACGACACACAAACATGGTAGTTATTTTGTATTATGTAAAAATTCAACTCTTAAGTTATAATTTGAAATACTAACCATTGGAAAAATCTATGAGGAAATCAACAGGATTCATACCTAGCAGTGGTTTTTGCCACAACTTGAATGCTCCTAATAAAGCTAAGCTAAGGCTAGAATTTCACCTGGAAAACTGCACTTGTGATTCCATGGTAGGCCACTTTCTCCCTAATTAGTGTACCACTTTCTCCCTAGAAAATCATTCAAGTACTTGCTCTGGCTCATCATAAGTTAATGCAATAACTAATTCTTACTACTACCATTCTAAATTTGCTCTCTTGATTTCCATTACGCTTATGATCAAATCGAAAATTATGAGTTTAGCATACATCAACTGGAGTATATGGAAGGAAAGAGTCGTATTACTCAAATTAAAGAAAATTCGACGGCTCAACATGAGGAACAAAGTCGAATCTGCTGGTATATATTATGCCTAATGACGTGTCTTCTCCGATATATATATATGCTAACGACACATCTTCTCGGATATATATAACCAAATGGAACTTTCCATGTGGCGGCCTGAATTAGAAGAAAACATATGGTTGAATCTGGATCCACCACCCTTAACATTCTCATTTATGTTAAGAAGAATTGATCAACCAAAAATACCGAACAACAAATCCCTAGAAGGAACAAAAGGAACTATGAAAGATAAAAGTTCATCACCTCAAAAGTACACAAAATCATTCCATCCAATCTCTCCATCATTCACTGTTGAGAATATAACACCTCCTTTACTTTTACGGTCAAAATATTTTTATTTCTTTTGGTCTGTGTCTGGCCTGGACATTACAGAGATTCAAAAATATGTTCACAAAAATATCTCTTCCCAGATTCGATTTACCTTGGTTCTCCTCAGTTCTTATGATGGCTTACGATGGAGACTTTGTTTTAGGAAAAACATGGTCAAAGCATTTTAATGATTCTATCATTCAGATCCAATAGTTAACTAACAATTCTGGTGATTTTTTAAGAGTTGATGAAATCTCTCCTTCTTCATCGTACTCGAGCTATATTTTATACCTTTCGGCAAAGATGGCTCAATTTCGAAAAGATTCTGGAATTCTTTGAATCAAGATCAT
This sequence comes from Papaver bracteatum, assembly GCA_023529315.1. Taxonomy (NCBI): domain Eukaryota; kingdom Viridiplantae; phylum Streptophyta; class Magnoliopsida; order Ranunculales; family Papaveraceae; genus Papaver; species Papaver bracteatum. Next base: position 470,861 of record JAJJWX010002382.1, on the reverse strand, counting down.
GGTGGCTCTAATCAAACTGGGGTTCACAACCAGCATATAGAGAACAACATTAAGGTTAACAATATCAATTTTCCGGAGTTACCAGCACAGGAGATGGTATCTGTTAAGCATTATTATCATTTAGCTTTGGCTGTTAAAGTTAACAATTCTCATGCAGGGTGGAAAAAGATTGAGGTTGGTATTATGAAGAAACTTAAGCGACAAGACACCATAAATCTGAGATGCGTTAACTGCAAACTGGCATTTTCTATGCTTCATCGATCGAATCTTTTAATTATTTCAAAGAATAATAATTTTTTAATATAGGAAAAACTATACTTTCTATTAGGCAATGGAAAGTAGATGATGCATTGGTGAATAAAGCTTTTTGTTCTGATCAAGAGCATTGGTTAGGCATAAGGGGACTTCTGTTTCACTTATGGGTTTCCGTTTCGTTTGAAGACATATGTGGCTCATGGGGTAAGTTTTTGGAGGTCCATTATTCTTCAATGGACTTGTCAAAGCTTAACTATTGCAGGATTAAGGTTAGAGCAAATCTTGCTAATATTCCAGCAGCTGTCTTATTCAAGGAGTTTTGGTTAAGCGTAGAATGGATACAGGAATCATTGCATCAGAAAGTGAAACCGAAACTCAAATCTATGATTGTGCCTTTGGAGGATCATGCGGAGTCAAATTTTCTTATTTTACCTGCATCATCAACGGTTTCTACGGATCCACTTTCTTCGAAAGATTTGGCAGTTTAAGATTCTCAAATATCTTCTAATTCAAATCTGGATGCGTCAAATCAGGCGCTAAAAAGACTGAAGAAAGTTTGGAGAAAGGTGGCAGACCTACAACTAAGGGCTAACCAAAATCCTATCGGGACAACTGAATTGGGTCAGAACGATGAGGTGAGTATCCATTGGGTAACGGTCAGACGAATAAAGTCGGTGTTGAACCAACATATGGACCAGATGGGGAGATTGGTATCCAATGATCCACTTTTGGATATTAATATAGGCTCTACACCAAAGGGTAAAACTCCTGTCCATGGTTCAACTCAAATTTTGAATCACAATATGAGCTAGATGGGGAGAGTGGTATGTGTGGGTGCGGTTTTTGACCCCAATATCGGCTATATATCATTGGATGGAACTCCTGATCATGATTCAAATTTTGAACGGTCAGATTTGCGTGATATTTCAAATTTTCAAAATTTGAATGAGGTGGAAATAGAGACGTTAGCACATTACATCTCTATTGATAATACCGAAGTTGAAACTACTTTGGAAAACCTGGAGGACACACTTCAATTAAAAATTCAGTTTTCTAAGAAAACGGGTGTTTCAATTGAACATAGGTCCACCGACAATATTTGCATAGAGATAGTGCTGAGGAATCCTAAGGCGAATAATGATATGGAAATTCCGCTTATAGAAGATGATGATGGTCTTGCAGATTATGATACAGACTGGAAATGAATAATTGTACGCTTGAAATTGATGACCAGGATCAAATTGATGCAGTAAGATGCACAAATGAAGATAAAAATCAAGATGTTGAAGCAGTTTTTAATCCAATTATTTCATGGGACTTGGGATTGTTTAATGGATCACAAAATTCTGAGATGGAACATTAGGGGTTTTGGTCAAGATCCAAAGGTTAATGCAATAAGAAATGTAATTGCAAAGAATAATCCTACTATTGTGACTATTCAAGAGACTAAACCTGAAAGGGTTGATGATAGGCTAATTAGGTCTCTTTGGGGAAGTAATAGATGCAATTACATTTTCTTTCTCTCTGAAGGTGCCTCTGGTGGCATCATTGTTATGTGGAAAGAGGGTATTCTGGTGTTAGAAGATCATTTAGTTGGTGTTTTTTCAGTCTCTATTAAGTTCAGGAATGTAGCTGATAATTTTGTTTGGCTTTTCATTGTTGTTTATGGTGCTTCAGATGCTGGGTATTATAGTCAGTGTTGGTAAGAATTGAGAGATATTCGAAATTTTTTTGATGAGCCTTGGCTTATAGGGGGAGATTTTAATGCAATTCTAAATGAGGATGATAGAAATATTCCAGGGGGGAGATATGCAAATAAGAAATCTTTCAGGTTTTTTGTCAGCAAATTCTCTCTAACTGATTTACCCATGGCAGGTGGGAGATTTACTTGGACTAACTCCCAACAACCACCTCTTATGGTAAGATTAGATAGATTGTTGCTGTCTCCTGATTTCTCAGATCACTGCCTTGCAGCTTTACAACTAAGGCTAAGAAGACCCATATATGATCATGCTCCAATTCTTTTATGCTGCAATTCTGGTGATAAGTTTAAATCCCCTTTCAGGTTTGATAACTTTATTCTTACTCATCCTGATTTTTTAAAGAATCTTAGGATTTGGTGGGATAATTTAGTTTTTACAGGGAAGCCAAGTTTCATCTTTGCTAAAAAGTTACAAGCTTCGAATTCTTTATCAAAAATTGGTAAAAAGAAACTTTTGGTAATTTTCAAGCTAAATTGGATGATTTGGAGCTTACTATCGCGGTGTTTGACAACTTAGAAGAAATTACTTCTTCTTTATCTGATGAGGATGTGATTGTTAGAGAGTAATCTAAGCTGGAGCATGCTTCAATCAAGGAAAATAAGTCAGAGAGCTAAATAAAAATGGATGAAGGATGGTGAAAGGAATTCTAGTTACCTGCATCAGATTGCTTCTTTTAAGCACAAACTTAACAGTGTTAATTGCTTGAAAATTGATGGGGATTTATGCTATGATAAAAAGAAGATTGCTGATGAAACAAAATCCTATTATACTTATTTGTTCTCAGAATATCATGTTTCTAGGCCTAGCTTTGATCAGCTGGATATGCCTTCCATATCTTTATTGGAGAGTATTAATCTTGAGAAGCCTTTCTCTGAAGAAGAAGTAAATATGGTAGTAGATCATTTTGGAACTAATAAGAGTCTTGGGCCAGATGGTTTTACTATGGAATTTTATAAACATTCTTGGGAGATTATCAAGTCAGATTTAATGTTGGTTGTTAAAGAGTTTGAATCCAATTCTTCTTTAGATTGGAGACTAAATTGCACTAACATCACCTTTATTCCTAAATGCAGTGGAGTTGTTTCCTTAAAATATTTCAAACCTATCAGTTTAATTGGTAGTGTTTACAAGATTAGCTCTAAAATGTTGGTAGATAGATTAAAAGCAGTGATGCCCTCAATTATCTCAGAACATCAAGGTGCTTTTGTTCATGGTAGACAGATTCATGATAATATTCTCATTGCTTCTGAGTTAATTGATTCTAGATTGAGACAACAAGTGGTCTAATTTGCAAAGTGGACTTTGAAAAAGCTTTTGATAATGTGAACTGGGGTTGTGTTGGTAAAGCCTTGAGTAGATTTGGGTTTGGCCATAAATGTAGAAGTTGGATTAATTGGTGCATCTCAACTCCAAGATTTGACATTGTTCTCAAAGGTGAAGCTACTGGTCTTTTTAGAAATCAAAAAGGGATAAGACAAGGATATCCCATTTCTCATTTTCTTTTTATTCTGGCAGCAGAAATCTTATCATTGATGTTCAAAGCTGATGCTTCTCAAGGTTTAATTTCCGGTTTTAAGGTCAGTTCTCTTGGTACTATAGTTACTCGATTTGCGGTTCTTTGGTGACCTTCTTTGTGTTTCTTAATGATTCTGAAGCTGAAATTCAAAATCTGAAGAACATTTTGTTGTCTTTTGAATTGGTCTCTGGTTTAATGATAAGTGCATATTTTACATATATTTGGTGTCAATTTCATGCTAGTATTTGTTGGTTTCCATGCCAATCATTGTATATTACGCTTGTTTTCTCTAATTTATGTTTTATTAGGTGAATCAACCAAAAGAAATGAATTGACACTTAATTGTGCAATAAAAGAAGCTAGCTACAAGTGGAGAATGGACAAAGACCAAGTGGAACTCATTCAAGTACAAGATTTCTACTTTTCATCTTGAAGATGGCGAAAATATGAAGCCAATGGCGAAAGGATGAAGTAATTTCGAGTTCGTATGAAGGAGTTATGAGCAAAACAAGAATACAAAAGACAAAAGGGAAAAATGGTCATTTCCGGGACAAATGCTATTGGCACCCCCTTATGTGTTAAGGGGTATCCATTCTACTAAAGGAAAATCAACTTTCAAATGAATTACTAATGACAGTCCAGTATTCAAAGGGGGAAGCTCAAGTTCAAATTCAAACACACGCGCGTATTTTCTTCTTCTTCACGACCGAGACTTCTGCATGGATATCTCGAGACTCGAGTTGCTGTTGACGATCACATGAGTATTGATGGAGCTACAGATGATGGAAGAAATGGGGAATGAACTGATGGAAATGTTGATGCTCGACCAAAATGAGTGGTTGATGAGGACAAAACAACGGAAGAAGAACTGCTACCATCATGCTCAAAGAGTGTTGATGACCATGATTAGCTGATGTGTTATTGTTTACAGGATCGTTCTCGAGTTTTGCTAGAATTTTATGATGAATTTCTTCTTGCTGAGGTTGAAATGATGAAGTACAATGAGAGAACACGAAGGAAAAAGAGTATTGGTTTGCTGCCATTATCGAAGGAGGAAAGAGCTCGGCAAAGAATAGAGAATGGTGTTAATTATCATGATGGCTGGTAGTGATAGAATGATGATGATGACTGCTTGAGGTTTAATGAAACAAAGAAGAAGAAATTGAGAAGAGATGCACTGATGTTGCGAGATAGTGACGATGGAGTTGACTGTGAAGAAGGCTGTCTCAGGTGATGGGAGTAGAAAATAATTTATTGCCATTGGTAGTAGAATGAGCATAGATATTCGAATCCATGGTGGTTGTTAACTGAGTCGACACGGTTAGAGGCTAACTCAATCACATTAATCCAAGAAAACAGGGGAGAACCTAGCTGTGAAGTTGTGATTGGTGTAGAATTTGTGGAAGATTTAAGAGAAGATTTCCGCGTCAAAGATAAACTAGAATCATTATTACGCGTTTATAGAGGTTGGATAATCTTTGGAAATCAAAACTTTACCGAGAATTCAGATTATGATGAGTATTGAGTCGGCAAAACAGTCACCAGGGTAAGTTTCCGCCGTTGAATTTTAAGATGAATGGTGAGGATTAAAGACTAGTTTAGGGTTTGAGTCGGCTAAGAAGAGTTGGGTGTTTATCAGATTCGAAATTTTAGTTACAAAAAGCTATAAATGGAGGGTCGAATATCCAGCAGAACTCATGTCCTCACCCTCACTTTCATGTCCAGAAACTGTTCGACAGAAGTACTCTAAGAAAAACAAAAGCATAAGGAGATCTATATATGCATCAGTAGCTGAAAGGTTCCTGCAACAAGGCGAAAGTGGATGATCTCCAACAACAAAAACAACAGTAGCTGGAGTTCTTCTACAACTGCAGTTTGCTTTCTATAACCTCCATTATGTCTAGCTAATTTACTTATTTTATTAGGGATGAATTCTAAGTTCTAATAATGATTTAAGTTCTTATAAAAATCTATTTTGAGTTCTTCACATGGTTCTCTTGTTTTTACCGAGATTAATATTTATGATTAATTATTAAATTGTTTGGGTGGCCAACTAAATTAGTTTATTAATTAATCTAATGCTAGTAAAGAGTTAGGATATCCGTAATTGTTGAATAGCTCTTACACGAGTAGAAATTGTGAAACCTTGCAAAGGGATTCTATGGAGAAATCGCAAGTAAAAACAACCCTAGTAAGTGGACCGAGCGTACTGAGTTTAACTGCTAGGACCAAACCTAAATTCACAAACCTTAAGGTATTCGACTGAGTTACATCTTGTAATCGTACCTCAAGGTGGCTCAGACAGATAGAATCTGGCGACTAAGCGTACCTGTTTTCCAGTGATTTAAGGATTTTGGGGTTAACTAAGCGTATCTATTATCCTACGGTTGGTGAAAATCTGTGATTAACAATATATATATGAATATATTAATTTAATGAATATTTATTAATGAAGAAGTATTCCTTGATCAAATTTCTCATTATTGTTTTCAACCTAATTATTTCAATTTGATTTGTTGTTTATTTTATTCAAAAATATTTTACAAAACCCCCCTTTTAGTGACACTTTTGACAACTAAAACTCCCTGCTCTTCGTGGGAACGAATCTTATTTACTTCTATATTATTCATTAGTAAATTAGAAGATAAGTAAATTAATTTGTGCACCTACGACACGCATCAAATTTCGGCGCCGCTGCCTGGGAGCAGTCGGTAGCTTTAGTTGTTTCTTTTAGTTTTATTTTGTTTTTAGATTTTGTTTTTAGTTTTTAACTTTATTTTATAGATTTTTGGTTTAGGTACTCAATTTATGGCATCAAAGTATTGGAATTACGAGAGGTGCGGAATTCAAACTCGTAAAGGAACGGTACTTTAGGCAAGTAAGAAATTTCAACCACAACCGTCTACAACAGAGATGGTCGGCGGTGCAAATCCTCCACCACATCCACATCCGGAGAGGAAGTTAGGAGAGTTAACATCTACATGCTTAGACCACTGTGCATTACAATCACTAACCCAGTGGAGCTGAAGTCGAATCTACTTCATCATCTACCTAAGTTCAAGGGACATCCTGGTGAAGATCCGAACCGTCATCTTCAAGTATTTCAACACAATATGACAAGTCTAAGGAAAGGAGTCGAAGACAGAGATATGGTATGCTACAAGCTTTTCCGTTCTCATTAATGAACTCATCAGAAGAATGGTTGTATTACCTTCCTTCAGGGAGTGTTACAAGATGGACTGAGATGAAAAAGCTTTTTCTTAAGAAGTACTTTCCTTCTTCTAAGGCAGATGCTGCTCGTAAAGAGATTAGTGGTATTCTACAGATTATTGGAGAATCTCTTTATGAATACTGGGAGAGATACAATAGGTTGCTGGCGAGTTGCCCTCACCACAATATATCCTCAACACTTATCATTCAATACTTCTACGAATGATTACTTCCAGAACAGAGGAATTTGATTGATGCAGCAGCCGGTGGTTCACTCACCGAGAAGATGATCTCGCAAGCAACTAGTCTGATTGAGAGTATGGCCACAAATTCCCAACATTTTTATACAATACATGACTCAAATGTCAGAAGGGTTAGTGATATGGGGGAGCCTCCGAATACAGAGCACTGATTAAGTAAAATTGAGAAGGCGATTCATCGTATAACTTCTGTAGTAGCTCCAACATATGAAGAAGAGGTCGAGGTTGATGCTCTATTTCCTAATCCAAGGCCAAGATATGATACATATTCTAACACTTATAATCCAGGTTGGAAAGATCATCCTAATTTCAGTTATGCAAACAAGCAAGCTGTAACTCCTAATCCTTATGCGAGGCAAGGTGGTTTTCAACAATTCCAACCACAACCTCAAGCTGAAACGGAGGATACATCTAAGAAGATGATCACTATGATGCAAGGTCTCACATCTTTGTGTTGAGGTTTTGTTCCGAATACAAAACTATATGGCTGAAAACAGACTTTAGGTAATAGTTTTGCAGCAGAAAACAATGATCTAATGCTGTCAAAACCGTGGCTAAAGGGAAGTTTCGGGTTTGGAATGTCTACAAGGTTTACTAGGATTAGGAAACTTGTATGACGGTTTGGAAGAGTATTTTCCAAGTTTAGGGTTTCCTAATTAAGGTGTGAGTCTATTTTTAGGAGTTCTAAGACTTGGGGAGCAAGGATTTGTCTACTATATAAGAGGGCTTATATTGTGAGTAGAAAATTATTCTCTTGGTTAATTCTCTTGGAGAATCCTCTCTTTATGAGAGTGATAGGGTCATAACCGTTGTGTCCTACAATGGTTGGTGATGGGGTAAAAACTATGTGAGAATAGAGACTTGTAGTGAGAACGGGTATGGGAGAAATCTAGGGTTTCTAGGGTTCATATGGTAGAAGCTAGAATTCATGATGTTCTTCATGTTCTTGTCTAAAGTCGAAGCAACCATGGCGGTTGAAGTTTATGGAAGAAGAAGAACAAATGAAGAGGTTAACTCTTCGTAATATGTCTTGTTGTTTCTAATGTTTAGCGCAACTAGTTGATTATATGATGTGTGACGATGTATTAACTTGTTATGATAATGAAGCTTCTCGGGGTGGTTTTGTCCGTGGATGTAGCCTACATAGGTGAACCACGTAATCTTTGTGTCGTGTGTGATTGTCCATATCGTATTGATTATATATTTGTGCTAGTATTATCCGGTCATGCTAATCTAAAGATGTAAGAGACGGATTCGAGCTAAGTTATCTAAAGTAGGATGTTTCGTGGAATTTTCTATGGAAACATGCCGGTTCGAGATGAACGTAACCTCGGTTTCCCAACAAGTGGTGCGGTAAGTGTGGATAAAGATGGCAGTGATTCGGTAATTTGAACAAGAGGTTTCAAAGAAGAGAAAATCTTGGTTTGTGGTAGAATGATATAGATCATGAAGATGATGATAAAATCTTGGTTCCGTCAACCCACTTACTCTTTGGCTCTCCTATTCTATTTTCTTTGTAATAAAAAATTGGATGCATTAATGAATTTTCTGATAAGGGGGAGAAGTCACACGCCATCATTCTAAATAATCTTATCTCGAAATTCAATAAGCACATTCGAGAGTCATTTATACTCAATAAAATAAATACATTTTGACCACTGTCAAACTGTAATTCAGGCTTGCCAACAGTTACAAGAGGGAATTCTTTAGGTGAAACGCCGCAGTCACTGCACTTGATGCTTATTATGTTTCAATTATTTCGCACAATTTCTGTTTCTCCAAGTGTGAAGACCTAGAATGGATGCTAAAACCTGAACCATACAGGTCAATTGTATTATTCATATGTTGCTTTTAACCATCTCTATATGTTTACTTTCTAAAGTTTTGAATGCAACTGTCGTTGGATTCTTAAAAGCCATTACTTTTATAATGTTTTTGCCATTACTGCAGACAAAAGTGACTTGGGGGTTTGGAACAAATGCGATATGAACATATAACTTAAGTCTTTTTCCTTCGGTTTTTCACAAGGATTGCACGAATCAGGTTTTCATCTGAAGGTATGAATTTATTTTTGAATAGTTAATAGTTTAACAATATTGGTGGATTCAAACGTGACCTTCTATTAGATAAACTGAATACATGCCCATTTAGATCTTGAATATGACATGGGTTAAGCTATTTTATGTTAGACATGTATTTAGCAATAAATGTATGTCGAATTTTAAACTATTCATTATCGATAAATTGTGCAGTGTGCACAATCTATCTAACATAAATAGAAGCTACTATTTAACATAAATTTGAAACTCCTTCCAACTGACGCTTCGCGAGAACTTACTTAGGATTTTTTTTTCTTAAATGTGTATTGGTCCTTGAACTCGAACTTTAGTATAATGAAGTTCATTTGTATACCAGCTTATTAATTGTTCATCTAGATACTTTTCCGTTTATTTGTGATAAAAAACTTTGTTATATTTAAATACTTTATTATATACCACTTTTGTTTACATTCATCAGAAATTGACCGTGCATTCTATATACTGATACAGTTAGATACATCTTTTGGCACATTGAGTTATTGGTTTCTTTGCAAAGGCTTCAAGTTTTAATTTGGTGTTTTAAGCCTATCGACTCTTACTTTAAGCTTTGATCAAGGCAATTTTATTTATTTTTTAGATAGCAACCAACCAAAATAAATAAAGAGCAGGAGGGAGAGAAGATCATTGAAAGACAATAGCAGAATGTAGCGTTTCCACTTTGTTTGTTGTGTTATTTTAGATTTGAGGTAAGTTTATAGTTAGGCACTATTCTATATTTTTTCAACTGATCGATTCATGAAGAAATTTGACGCCCCTGTCAAAAACTTAATAGAGGTGATAAATTGGTTGTACTACCGAATGAATTCAAGCCGGTAAAGAAATACTATTGGCCAATAGAATCGAGGAAGACACTGAGATAATTAGGAGAATAGAAAGTAACATATTAGTCTTATCGTGTCCTTATTTAGAACTATAAGATAGGGGATGAGAATAATCACTCTTTAAAGGCATTTAAACCATTTGATAAGTGATATGATTTGTTTATATTGTGTTTCCCGATAACTTTTATCTCCTTAATTTTGGTTGTGTGTTCTAAATTTTTTTAAGAAAATAAAATGTGAGAATGTGTTGAAATCAATTAAGATGGTATAATTTTGTTAGAGAAGTCTTTGAGTTAATTGGGGAACTCTTCAAAATGGTTCCAAATGAACCTTCTGTTTTAAACTTTGTATGTGGCACATGTAACATTATTTTTTGTTTGTGAATTGTATTATACAATGATGTTCTATGTGCAGTGTATTCAAGAGCATGGGAGAAAAATACAGATGTTAAATAAGGAAAATATTTGTGGCGGTGTTTCTAGCAAAATGTAGGGTTGCAGGGGTTGGTGTAGAGACATCAGACATGACAGGAAGAACAATCACCATCTACGGACTTGAGCTCTCTGGATTACAATAAATATTAAGCCTTGAGTGTGATTTATACCATGTTTTGCCAATCAATTATAACATGTTTTGCCATTCATTACATGTTTGAACTACAAATGTATATGTCTAGACAATCATACTATGGATTACTATTTTTAGCACAAGATACGTTATGGACGTAATATGTAATGAATTTATGACAGTATGCTCAACTAAACAACTTAATTAGCTATAATTTGATAAACAACCCATTAGTTAGATCCATTGGTAGTACAGTTTTATCTATGAGATGTGTACCTGGAAACAATTAATTGTATGAATGGTTATTTAGTTTCCATGAAGTCAAAAGAGGTGTCTCATACATATTTATTTTGTTTCTTTCTTTAGCAAGGTTGGCGCAGGAATGATATCTAAACTTTAATGTTGTTGTTTGTGTATTTTTTATCCGACACACAGTTGCCCACTTTTTTTATACCAAGTGTAGTACCAGAATATCGCCACAACGATATTCTCATGATAAGAACAACGCTTTCACGAGAAGGTCAAATATTCCTATAAGTATAAATGACATTATTCACGAGAGTGTCGTGAGGATTCTTCAGCAACATTTGGCGAGCGTCACGGGGAAGCATCATAATAGCTGACGATTGAAGAGACATGTTATGAGAGTGTTGTTTCACGAGGATTACAAAAGTTGGCGAAGATTAATATTGCAAATACCATGATGAGATCGCAGAATATATCCGAAAGAAGGGGAAAACTTAGCTGTCACCCACTATGTAATTTCCTATATAAAGGGTTCAAGTAAGTCCAGATGATGATGATGTATTTTTTAGAGTTGAGAAAATCTTGAGGAGAGAGAAACTCCAGAAAAGAAAGTTGTAATTCTGAGTTTGAATATTTTCTCAGAAACATTCTGAGATCTAAATAATAAAAGTGTCGTATAATTCTTTAATCTTCAACTAGTTTCACTTAGATTTTTATAGGATCTTAATAGGGGTGTAGTGTGGGAAATCCTTCTACTACATTTTGGCGCCGACTAAGGGGAATCAAGATCCAAAATCTCTAATTACAATTTGAAGATTTGGAGAAATGGCTGAAAGAAGGAGAAGAAATACATCAGAACCACCAACAATAGTGAGAATAAGTAAAAGACTTGCAGGTGAAGAAACAAGTGTATTAGGAGAATCTTCAAGGATGAGAACTAGGAGGAATAGAACAAGGAATGAAAGGGAAAATTCAATTCAACAACCAAACCAATCAACATCGGTACAAAATGGAAGAGTGGATTATGATAGAGTAAACGTGCATACATGGAGATCAGATTCAATGGGAGAAGAAACAAATCGACAATTAAGAGAAGAAAATGGAGTAGGAAGAAATCAGGAGGTAGAAGAAGGGTCGATTCATCAAGATGAAGATGAAACAGCAGCGGAATTAGGGCAAAGAATACAAGAAGAAAGAAGGTTAGAGGCGGTGGAACGTGCAAATTTAACAAGACAAAATCATGAGTTGAGAATGGAGAACTTAAGGTTACAAAGAAGAAGATCAAGAAGTACAACTAGATCAAGTTCAAGGTCACTTAGAGAAATACCAAGGCGAAATTCCCTCATAAGAAATGATGGAGAAAATGTACAAGAAGAAACGCAAAATCCAAATAGAGGGCAATGCCAGGGAGAAGAGAGAGTAAATAATGATTATAACAATCCATAGGGGGAACTTTAAATGGAAGACGAAATATTGAAAATCAAAGAAATGAAGATAATCAAGATGGTGAAGAAAATCACGAAGAAGGTAGAAGAATATTACATGGACGCGGGCACGTCAGAAATCAAAGAATTATTGAGAATGAAATAGAGAGACATTATGCTGAACAAGCACGTCTAGCTTGAAAGAGAGAAAGACTGAGGGCAGAAATGGAAGAACAGGAGTTTCAAGAGGCAATAAGGCAAAACAATCATGATGATCGAGAAAGAAGACGTACGCAAAATCGTGAAAATGGCAATATTCGGGAAGAATATGACAGAATATAGAGAAGGATAGAAAGACAACAAAGAGAATTGGTGAGAAATGAAGAAGTTGGTGGAGAAGAAATTAGGAGACAAAATCAACTGCGAATTTTATATAGAAATGAAGAGTAAAATCGCAGGAGAAGAGAAAGTGCGTTAAAAAGGCCAATAGAACAAATCCCAACTGCAAATGAGCAAATTTTGAGGGAATTAGCAGAAATGAGAGGGATGATAAATAATAGAAGAGAAGGTGGAAGAAGGCAACTTGATGAAGCAATCGAAGAAGCAGCTAGAACTCCCTTCACACAGAAGTACAACTAAGAGGAATTCCTCCAAAATGCAATTTCCCAGCACTAAACAATATTTTCGATGGGTCTACTTGTGCTATTCAACATGTTAAAGCTTATGTTAGGTGTATGCTACAGTGGGAGAATCATGATGCTGTTTTATGCAAGTACTTTGCATCCAGTTTGACTGGCGAGGCGCTAAAATGGTTTGAGGGATTGCTGAAAAATACTATTACTTCTTTTGATCACTTACAAGCTACATTTTTGGGTGCATACATAAGCAACAACTCTTCACGACCAGGTATCGAAGATGTGGTTGGATTAAAATAGAGAATTGGCGAGAGTCTAAAATATCTAACCATAAGATGGAAGACAATGTGTAGTGAGATGGCGGGAAGAGTAGATGAGAGATATCTTATTTTATCCTTCATTAATGCAATGTTTGCAACCAATTTGCTCTACATACAAATTTTCAGAATCAAAAACACCATCACAATGACTGAACTAAGAGAACTACAAAAAGAGTACATTACTTTGGAAGAAAAACAAAACGAAATGGAGTCATACCCAATTGAAAACACCAGTTCTGTAGTGGCTAATGGAAGTTTGCTTCCCAAAATGATTAATAACGTGGCGAGCACCTCGCAAGTTCAAGCATAGAAAGTGGCGAATAATGACAAACAAAAGCTAGTGGCTATGGGAAGTCATGATCAAGAAGAATTTGAAAGAGAGAAGAATTATTACAATCGTGGAGGAAATAGTCAAATCCAAATGCTTGACCAACCTCAAGAAACTTATGGTGGACAAAAGCAAAATAATTTCAGAAATCAGGGGAACATGAGAACCATATGGGAGGAGATTAAGATGCCACCCTTGAATGCTAGTATAGAAAAAATCTGGGAAGCTATCATTTTAATGGAAAATATACCCTCGCCATGGAACATGGGGAAGGAACCACATCCTAACACTCGTAATCAAGAATTCTGTCCTTATCATCATTTTCATGGGCATTCGATAAATAATTGCAGAAATGTAAAAAGAATAATCTTAAGAATGATCGATCAGGGGAAGCTAAATCATTTTCTAAAAGGGCATTAACAATCGCAACAATTGCCACCACCACCAGATGATCGCAGAATGACTAATGTAAAAGGAGCAGAAACTTTTGTTATAGAGGTTGGAACTAAAGCAAAGAATTTATTTTGTAATTCTATTGTGCATTCTTTCAGAACCATCGAAGATTTCCACGATAATGTCTTAAGTAGAGTCTTTGCCAGAGATATGGATGGAAAAGAAATAATGAATATAGCGAGAATATCGCCATTAGAAGAGTGGCAGAAACAAATCCTTTCTTTTACAAAGACAAGAAATACCAGAGCACTGCATGATAACCCATTGGTGGTAAGGTTGGAAATAAAACCAGAACAAGCAGAAGAATAAGAAGAAGGTAAAGAAAACAATAACGAAATGAAAGAGTCTTGGGCCATTGATATAATCCTAATTGATACTGGCAGTTCCGTAGATATCATGTTCTACCACACCTACAGAACCATGGGTGGGAAAGATGAAGATTTGATACAATCGACATACAGAATCTATGGTTTTAATGGAACTGCCAACAAGCCTAAAGGGGAGATCACAATGAGAATTCCGTTAAGAGGAATGACTTCCAAGATTTTATTCTGTGTTGTCGATATTGAATCACCATATAACGCCTTGATTGGTCGACCTTGGTTACATAGGATATTGGGTGTTGCATCTACCTTTCATCAGTGCATTAAATTCCCTCATCCAAATGGTGTTGGAGTAATTAAAGGAGATTGGGGAGAAAGTAAGAAATGTTATGAGATAGATATCAAGTCTTGTGAAGAAAGAGCAGGGAAGAATAACAATTGGAAATACAGAATTAAGCAACAACAGAGAAGTGACAAGTTAATGGTTGATTCAATAGAAAAGCATGAAGAAGTAACTAACGAGTCCCTCGCAGATATCAAGCAAATAATAAAACGTAGCAAAGGTACAGGTATAAAAAGCATAAAAGGAAGAAATGACAAGCAACTTGCGGGAAAACACTAAGTAAAAGAAAAGATGATAAGGAAGATGAGAAGAATGAAGTGATAGAAAGATGAAATATGACGAGCAAATCGCTAGAAGTGGAAAGGTAAAGTTTTTTTTTCTGTTTGAGTGAAGAAAATGAAATTGAAAAGTTAAAAAAAAAAAAAAAAAAAAAAATTTATTGAGATTTGAAACTCGCAAGAAATTTTAAGAAACGCGAATATAATTTCGCAGAGATTAAGAGAACGGGACAAACCTTTATGGCGTGCACCTTAGTTCGCGAATACAATTTCGTAAGAGGCAAATGTAAGACCTACAAGCACGTCATAAAGGGGGTATCTCTTTATATGATTCAGGGATAAGGTTATACCGCTACTGGAACCTGAGTCATACAGACGTAGGGGTTAAAGAAAACCTATCCGGGAGAGAGATCTTGGATTTCCAGCTTTATAAGGTTATACCCTGGTTGGACGACTGAGAGTCTCTTCCAAGAAGTGCAGAGTATGATCAAGGCGCCGAGGTACACGGTTTAGCCAAGGATGCCCGGGACGGACGAACCTACCCTGGCCATCTTTGGTAAGTCTTGGCTACAATGCACTTGGCCTCAAGAAAACCCCACCTAGGGTGCAGTCTTGTAACTATAAGCCATATAGGCATAAAGGACAAGAGGCTGCGAAAACAACTGGTTGTTGGTAAATCTGGATGGGAGGAGATAGTCTTGTATGGCCGATGTGCCCTCCTTTAAGGGGAAACCAGGGGGAAGATAAGGGCGGCACCCTCCATTAGGGAGCTGATAAGTGTCTTAAGACGACAATGTCATGGGGCTCTAAGATCGCAAGATAATTTAGGCCTGTCATATTGTCGCGTAAATTATATAGAGGCAAAAATCCATAAGAGAAAAAATTTAAGATGAGGTCAAGGGGTTTTTACATGCAAATGTGAAGACGTCCTGCGATTTCATCGCAAGACGGCAATGTCACGAGGCTTTGTTTTCGCGAGAAAACTTAGGCTCGTCATATTGTCGCAATACAATAAAGAAATGCAGATAAGACAAGATCAATGGGTCAATACATGAAAATGTAAAGACGTCTTGCGATCTTGTCGCGGAGAGAATACTATGGAAAAGTAAGACCTTTAAGTAGGAAGGCATGATAAGACTATAAGATCACAAAAATATCAAGGTTTGCGACAATATCGCAGAAATTATGAAATTCGCCAAAATATTCGTTTATTAACTTTCTCATATTGCAGATGAATAATAGAGGCAAGTATGGGAATGAATAGAATGATAAAGATTATTATTCATCACCATATGAGAAATTTATATGGATATTAAAGCGCAGATAATCAGTAGATGCAAACTATATTGACCAAGTTATATTTGCAAAAAAGAGGATGTTCTTTCATTCATACAGATAAAGGGGCAAAGAAATTTACATATTAAATTGAAGAAAGTTGCAGCAAATTGAAGAAACTCGCGATTGATTACATAAAAGAAAGAAGTCAGACAGATACATTGTTTCATTTATCAACATTGTTATCTTTATCAGATTCTTCTTTTTCACCGGATTTCTCTTCTTCATTATCTTTGATGGGTTCTTCATCGCCAGAATTTGTTTCTTCGTCATTATTCTCTTCTTCACTTTCGTCAAAATCTTTATCAGAATCAGAGACACCAAGATCAGGAATTATTGATGGTATTGCCTTTGCAAGATCAGGATACAAAGAATGAGGAATTCCATGGTCGTCACAAACCTGCTTAGTGGTATCATTACGAGTGATGAGGAGGGTTCTATTAAAATTTGCAGAAGTAATCTCAAATTGAGCTTTCAATCGCGAGTATTTATCGTTGCAAGCAGTCAGATCGTTCGCGAGTTGGTGATTAATATCTTCTAGTTCTCTCATCCTTACACGACATCTATCTTCAGAATCTGCGAGAATAAGGCACCGTTAAGATGGAAGTTAAAAAAAAAAAGTTAATAGAATAGAGTGGTTAACAACCTTATTTCTCAGAAATCAAGTCCCTAATTAAGGCCGATTGATCATCATGAAGACTAGCATCTATACCTAAATTATTCCTAGCATTATCAAGAACCTGTGCTGCCCAAGAAAACTCATCATCGCTAGTAATAAGAAGGCGAGAACGAACTTGAGTTTCTCTTGCAAGAAGATCTTTATTTTCGCATAAGAGTTTATCTCTTTCCATTTGAACTTCGAGAAGAATTTTATGGAAATCTGCTAGAGTTTCGCTGCCATTTCTAATTGCTTGATCTTTCTCGTCAACAACATCACTATTTCTACTTCTTAATCCATTGATCACTTCTTTTGATTCATGATAAAGACGCTTAAATTTATTAGATAATCCTAAAGTGTGTCTGTGTTCAATGGTCAGGAGATTAAACTTAAATTTAAGTTCCTCTATAGAGAGGGATTTAATTTGTTCGTCAGCAAAATTACTTAAGGAGTTATTAAGGCGAGAAAGAAGAGTATTATCATCTACAGGTTCGGGAAAGGTTTGAAGGAACGTAGCCTCGTCAGTTAGACCATAAACATCTGCAAAAATGATTGCTTAGATAAGCTATATAAAAGAAAAATAAAAAATCTAAAAGAAAGAAAAAGTAAATCATACCATAAAGTTGTTTGTTGCCATTGTTAAGATCCAAAATCTTCTGTTTATCAACTGAAGCTTCAGTTTCCAACAGTTTATTTTTCTCGCGAAGCTCAGCAATTTCATCCTCTAGTTTCTCTTTATCTTGGCGAAGGTTAACAACCTTTTTCTTAAATGAAGCACATTTATTATCTAAATCAGCAGCAGCAGCAAAAGAAGCTCTCCCAACCTGCAACAGAGTTTTATAAGTACAAAAAATTTGACGAGAGGAATCTGTAGAATTAAGAAACAATTAAGAAAACATACCAGAATACCAAGTGCATTTAAGAAGCTTGGAGTTAGAGTTCCAGAAATTCCACGAAGAGAATTATTATCAGATAAGATTGGAGCATCGCACACTTTGACGAGCGCTTGAGCTAGCCCATTAAGAGTCTCATCACCATACTCATTCGCAGTTCCACGAGAAGAATCGCCAAAAAGCATGGACAGTTGGTCCATGGAAGAATCAGAGGGAGAAGAATTTTTCACAGAGGGAACTTCTCTAATATCGTCAAATTCTTCGATAAATTCATCATTAGATTTATTAATAATGATTGAATCTAATTGGGTATGTTGAGAAGAAGAATGCTGAGATTTATTCTTCTTCAAAGGAGGCTCGCTGGGTTCTTTATCACGAGGGGCAAAGCGTCTTCCTTCACTTGAAACAGTAGATTTCCCTTTACGATTAGTTGAAGGTTTCTCCTTAGGTTTTGGCTCTAAAGGTGGTAATTCTTCAATTACCTGCAGACACAGATAAAGATAAGAAATAGGGGCAACAATATATTGTTAATTAATAAAGGAATATTTCTTACTTCATCTGTGAAAGATCTAAGAGCTAGAAGAGTGTTGGGTTTCCTATATTTCTGGTAATTAAGCTTCATTTTGGCAACCTACAAGATAATGGAAAAGTTAGCGAGAGTGTGAAGGAAAAAATAATAATAGAATAAGAAGATGAGAGAATATACATCGGAAAACCTATCAGGCCAGTTGAAAGTCCATGGTTCATAGTGAGAGAGATTCGCAGGAAGTTGGAGAGAACCAGATATATAAGGACCTTTAAGGCATAATGGAAAAATAAACCACTTATCGTCATTAGAATGACGAGGTCCATCATTTTTATTGGTATGAAAATCAATATCTTGCATAAGAGCATTTTCAGCAGTGACCTTCTTTTTATGCAAACAGACACCCCAACAGGTACTATCCCTTACCATGGGGAGTAACTGGTAATTTCGAAAGAAGTTATCTACAGTATACTTTGTAGGGATAATCAAAATATTTTTATATTTAAGACTTTTATGTTCTTCGGAATATTGGGATCCTTTGCCAGCACCACGAGAGGCATATTCCAGTAATAATCTAATACAATCCCCGCCAAGTTGATACACCGCTCGTGAAAATCTCTTATCAGAAATTATTTGATAAAAGAGTGGAAGTTCAGGGTTGTAGAGAGGAAGTGGAAGACCAGCTTCAAGTTGGCCTAACGAAACTATAATTTTTTCACGAGAACACCGGAAGTTAGAAAATAATTCAAGAGAAAGAAAAAATTTGGGACTTTGATCTGGGATTAAAGATAAGTCAAATCCTTGATTTTTAAGTTTTTCTTGCATCAAATTAAAAGCAATAAGATTTTTAGCACCAGCAGCAACCATTTTGAGAGAATGGAAATGAAAGGAGATTGAAAAAATGGCGAAAGATAGTAGATGCGCGATTTGCGGGAAAGCAATGAAATTTGCAGAGAAGAAGAAGGAAAGAGAATGAGAAGAAAGAAAAAGAGAAGAATGAGAGAAGGTATTTATAGCAGAAGAAGTTTCTCGAGAAAATAAATATAGTTAATACAATGAAAGGACGTGAATGGTCAAATTACAGTTGTTTAAGATGACGTGTCGAAAAATATATGGATGATAAAATTATATGAAGACAGCCGGTGAAAGGTTTAGAGACGTGTCAGAATAAATATGGAGGTGAAAAGATAGGAGATTACGGCAATTTATTCTCACGATCTTTTCTTCTTCGCAGAAAAGATGTGAGAAGAGGCAAGATGTAGTACCAGAATATCGCCACAACGATATTCTCATGATAAGAACAACGCTTTCACGAGAAGGTCAAATATTCCTATAAGTATAAATGACATTATTCACGAGAGTGTCGTGAGGATTCTTCAAAGAACATTTGGCGGCGTCACGGGAAGCATCATAATAGCTGACGATTGAAGAGACATGTTATGAGAGTGTTGTTTCACGAGGATTACAAAAGTTGGCGAAGATTAATATTGCAAATACCACGATGAGATCGCAGAATATATACGAAAGAAGGGGAAAACTTAGCTGTCACCCACTATGTAATTTCCTATATAAAGGGTTCAAGTAAGTCCAGATGATGATGATGTATTTTTTAGAGTTGAGAAAATCTTGAGGAGAGAGAAACTCCAAAAAAGAAAGTTGTAATTCTGAGTTTGAATATTTTCTGTAAACATTTCTGAGATCTAAATAATAAAAGTGTCGTTTAATTCTTTAATCTTCAACTAGTTTCACTTAGATTTTTATAGTTTCAATATCTTGTATTTGTATTTGTAGTACCAGAATATCGCCACAACGATATTCTCATGATAAGAAAAACGATTTCACGATAAGGCCAAATATTCCTATAAGTATAAATGACATTATTCACGAGAGTGTCGTGAGGATTCTTCAGCAACATTTGGCGAGCGTCACGGGGAAGCATCATAATAGATGAAGATTGAAGAGACATGTTATGAGAGTGTTGTTTCACGAGGATTACAAAAGTTGGCGAAGATTAATATTTCAAATACCACGATGAGATCGCAGAATATATCCGAAAGAAGGGGAAAACTTAGCTGTCACCCACTATGTAATTTCCTATATAAAGGGTTCAAGTAAGTCCAGATGATGATGATGTATTTTTTAGAGTTGAGAAAATCTAGAGGAGAGAGAAACTCCAGAAAATAAAGTTGTAATTCTGAGTTTGAATATTTTCTGTAAACATTTCTGAGATCTAAATAATAAAAGTGTCGTTTAATTGTTTAATCTTCAACTAGTTTCACTTAGATTTTTATAGGATCTTAATAGGGTGTAGTGTGGGAAATCCTGCTACTACACCAAGAAAAGAGACAAACTTCTTTTATGTGCAGTTTATAAGATCAGATAATCCAGTCGAGCGAGTTAGTTTAGAGAACTCAAAATGGGAAGATCGGCAACAAGTGTCTGTATGTATTATACAAAAAGATGGGTCTCGACTACATATGGCTAGAAACTGTAAACATAAAAATATTTTCTTTCTTCATTGCCACTTTTGAGAGCTATATTCATTTTTCTAAAGACGAGGTATCGACTTTAAGAAATCATTGACCTATTATAAAATGACCTGATCAAGTATTTAAGTAGCATATTAAAATTACAATGATTGATTGCTCAAGGTAGTATTTTTTTCCTGAAAATGTATGGATTATATGGTGTGGTTAGTTCGAATTTCTATATGTTCTGACATATAGGATAACCACCTGGAAAGTTCATGAGGACTGAATATAGTATGCAGAAAATCATCCATATGATTACAGACTTTCAAAAAGAAAAACATTTGAAAAATCTTATTACCACGAGTTCCTTTTCTAAAATCTCCAAGGCCTTAGCAGTATCCACAACTTAACGAGGGTGGCACCAATTTGTTTAGTAATTGGGTAGCTATATCGATCTTGAGGCCTTATATGATTTAATTTAATGAAGTAACTCATCCAATTTAGAGGATTTGAGGCCTTATATGATTTAATGAAGTAGTAACTCATCCAATTTATAGGAATTCAAAATACAATTCGCAAAAAAATTCCCAAGTAATGCATACTTATAATTCACAAAAAAGAAAAGAAAAGAGAAAATCAAAATCCATCATTAACCATTATAGGCGCAAGTTACCTATTAGCCTATTTCCTTAATGAATCCAGTAACATGAAATTTGTATCCTATTATAAAAAGAATGCAATAGCGGATAACAACTTAAGCATCATCAAAGTTTCACCATTTTACAAAAAGAACGCAATACTAAAATATTAATTAAACTATAGCGACTTAAGCGTCATGGACATGCAGATGCACTTTCCATGTTCCATCCCATCAATAATGCCACACTTTATTCCATAAGTCAGATATCGTTATCCACTAACATGTCTTTCAAATACTTGAACATCGTAGGGAAGTTTGAAAAGTTCATATCATAAATTTGGCATTACGGTGAATAATTAAATTACCAAAGACTTTGTTGTCCAGAAATTTTTTCACTTCAGCAATAAAGTACTACCAATTCACCATTTATCCTATATATTACGGGCATAACAATATCGAATAAAAATTGAAACAATTTAATACCTCTGTTTTTAAAATGAAGATACTTTTACTTTTTCATTTTAGCTTAAACATTGAAAAAGTGAATTTATTTCTCTTTTAGAAACATATGAAGTACTAACTAACTCCTCCGCTATCACTCATACTCCCAATTAATAGCCTTCTATTGAACTATGTGACTTCTTGGACGATAATAACCAGAGGATAACATAAACAAAGAAGCCAAACTGGGACGGACACTAAAGCACCCCAAAATATAACTATATGAAATAGCCTGTGCCGTTATGGCATGGGTCATTCCCTAGTGAACATATACGGCTTCAAGATGGATTCAGACCTTGCAGTTTATGTAAAGACTCTTGTGTTGTCTTGGGCTAGTGCTCGTAGAAATATGGTGCATTTAATTTTTTCAAATACTGTAAGTAATTGGCAGATTTTTTTTTCCTTCTCGTTCTTACTTTTCATTGTCTACCTATGGTAGACCTTTGTAAATTATCCTCTTTTTAATAAGTTTTTATCTTCTCATCCAAAATAAAAAAGAAAATATACATATACGCCAAAGTATGAAATTTCCCATGGGTGTTTGATATGGACATCATGCTCATACGAGTCATGTATAGGTTTGCAAAAGTTATGCATGGCCATAGACATTAATTAAAGTAAATATGGGCATACCATCTTCCCCTCTTTAATGACAGCAAGAGTATGGAAAAGTCAAAGAGTTAATAAATCTCTTCCGTTAGATCTTAGATCTCTCCCTCTTTAATGACAACCGTTGGATTACTGGATCTAATTCCGTGTCACATTTTTCCGTGCCTGCACATAAGGACTTCTGCATAATTTATAAAGTGGTAAGGACTAAAATACAATTGTTTTTGTAATACTTCTAAGGACTTGCAAGACAAAAAAACACCAATTTGTTTTCTTCTTTTCCCTGATAGCTTCTTCTAAGTTTTCAAAAAATGAGACGTAACTGATGGATTATGATCGTCTAATCGCACTGATTCATCTCGATCAATAAAAAAGGTAACACTTTTCATACCCTATTTACAAATTGTGCAGTTATATAATCGATCCAATTGTATTATTACGTGAAAATTCTTCGATTTCGTCTGTTTACATTATCTGAAATTTGGTGTTTGGTTTATGGTTTCCCACTTTATTATCCGACTTTGTTCTTCGATGCATAATTAGCTTGCTTAAAGGATTGGATTAGTTTTCAAAAATTTGAATTGTATGCGGCTATTGGATGCATAAATTAAGCCATGAAAGTGTTTGATGAATGTCAATTTAGAATATCTTAATTATCTACTTATAGAGAAAGAGCAGAAGTTGATTCACTTTGAAACAAGTTGTAAATTTGTTGTTAGACAACATTTTATTTAAGTTTGTTTGAATTCTAAACCTAACAGGTTGGAGAAGCGCATAAAAAAGTAAGTTAAAGACAAATATGTATTCTACCTGAAACTGTGTTGCCATTTGAAGACAAATGATCACTGAAGAACAACTGACCAATCAAAATAATTGGAATCGGAGTAGAGGCTTCTCGAACGACGGTGTAGGCATACTCAATATATATCCGCAAAGTAAACGTCGAACCCCATAAATTTTCCTTCAACATCTTATATCAATATGTAAAAAGGTAGAAGCCGAAAGAGTTATCAGACACATCTCAATAATGTTAATGGTGGGTATTCAAAAGAACAAAGGAGCAAAGGAGATGGGTGATGAAGAGACAATGGAAAGCATGGTAAAACACATGAATTGTCTATTAATTTAGGTAAGAGTTTGTCTGTATATTGGGCTGATTTGTTTATTTTGCTCTCTGTCACTGTGTAGTTTAGGTTCTGAAACTGTCAAGTTCGATCAAAAGAAAATGAACATTAGTCAACTGGAATAAGGTAATATCTTCTTTTGACTATAACCTCTTCATCACTTTCCTTTTGAAAGATCCACAAATAAAAATAGTCAAATGACCCATATCCTTGATGTGGATTGAATACTAAGATAACATTCGAGCATGTGTGTCAAATGGATTTATATCTGTGTGTGGTTTTATGAATTTGAACATTCATTTGAATTCAGAGAACAATTTATTGAAACTGAAATTGGCGTTTTTTTTCTTTTTTTTTCTTTTTTTTTCTTTTCTTTTCAGGTTGTTGTTTATTAGTTTTCATGATTGCCTTTTGGGTGAAGAACAAGTCTTTGGGTTTGGACATCGGTCACAGTGTTGTTGTAACTATTACATGATTTAGACTGTTTGTTGGCATTTGTTATTTGTGTATTGTTCGTTAGTACATCTTTTGTTTCTCATTTGCAGATTAAAGTATTTAAAAAGATATCGTGAATCTGGCGAATTTGTAAGTTTTTCCAACGTGCAATGCACATGCACTCCACTTGTTTCATAGTATTTACAAGAGTTATGTTTACCCGATCTAATTTGTCGTCCCATAGTTTCCATCATAAGAGCACTTCTTACAAAGTTTTAGTGGTTGCTGGTTTGACATTATTAAATTCTGTAGAAGTATAAATATATTATTGAATTTGACCACGATAAATGAATTGATATCTTGAATCGTAGTGACATCGAAATAACTATGGATTTGTGTGATGTATGGTGACTATATTTATTGGTTGGGGTGTCTATAAAAGTCTCTCTACAACGGATTATCACTTGATTGCTTTCGAAATTAGTAAAGGTCTGTTTCACACGGAGGAAGTTGAGGGAAGAAATTCACATCCTAAGTTAATTTTGAGCATTACAAAAAAAATCAACTATATGCATCATCTTAGCTATTGCATCCATGGCCCATCCTGAATATCAACGATTATTCTAGGGCTTAATGCAGAGACCGTGGATCTGAAATTGGATTCCCAGCAAACTCTTGTTTTCCATTGAGATTAGAATCTGAATGAGTAGACACATTCCACAATGTAACTATGGAATTCAAATTTCCCAATTCATGGACACCCGACCAACAAACTTGAGGAAAAGACAAAAGGGATACATAATTAAATTTAACAGAGAATGTAAATAAATCCATAATTGCATTGTTCCATGTTTTGAATCTCCTCCAATTATCCTTCAAAATTTTGAAATTGGTCAGGAATGGATAGTGCGGCAGCCGAAAAATGTGCATGAACTCTGTATGAGTGATCTAAAATTCATATGATTCTACCGCTAGTTTAGTGGCAAGATGCAAGTCAAAACAAAATCTAAGTGATAATTACGACGTAGTAAGCTACTTTACGCACTTGGATTTATTTTCCACAAATAACGAATATATGATAGCAGACTTACAGAAAACCAAAATAAAATAAGAAGGGATCAATAACATAAACCAAATAAAAATGTTGAGGGATCAATTCAAGCATTTCTTCACTAAATTAAGAAACGCAACACTACTTACGTTTTCATACATGACTTGGAAGACATTATCACTTGTTTTGGTTGGAGTTCAAATTTGTATATCGTCTGTCTAAGAGAGTAGATTGAGAAGTCATTTTGTGGATGAAATGCAGTAGTACATGTGTAAGAGACTCTTTTCGACGATTATAAAGAAATGAACATGATTGCATGGTTGATATCATGTTTTCACGCATAATGTACTATTTTTGATCCCACATGCGCCAAAATATGCTGAAAGGATAATTGATCATAATTCAAATTTAGATTTAGATTTAGTTATTCACTACGTCAAATAATTAACCATGAGCCAAAAACCACAATATACAAACTGAGAATAGACTACTGCATAATACAAAATAAAGTTACAATAAGATGGTAACCTCATTACTAAAAGTGGGTGTTGATCTATATCCCCTAAAATGAAAGAAAATGGCTCCTAACGAAAATTAAAAACAAAAATTGATGTCTACCTAAGAATTTCTAATAGCCGATCCTTAAGTTCTCTCAGTAACTCATTGCTTACATTAATTAGCTTCATCCTTCTCCCGGAACCAAAATATTACAAAGATTTTAAATAAACTAGTTTTTCACCTGTGCGGTGCATGGGTCTATTTATTTCTTATGGAATTTTGGATGCCCTTTTTATTATATAGATATTATATTACAAAACCTACAAATAAACTAAAATAAATATACCTAAGTAATCTCAATCAGTAATTGTGCAAGAAAATAAAATGAACAAAAAAGGACTAAACATCTTATCATAATTATTGGTGAAGAGTATCTTAATTATTAACTTCCAACAATCATCGCACACAACGCAACAACGGTTTGCTGTGTTCGACAAATTTCATTGTTTTTTTAATTCTGCAAACAATAAAGAGTTTGATTGAAAATAGCGAACAGGTTCTTAAGCAATGTAAATTTAAAATATTTGCTAGGAATTAAGCTTCTTTTGGTTGGTTGAATAAAACCATACCATACTTATAAAATCGGAGATTCACACCTCTTTCGCCTATTGTTTCTTTGTTGTCTTTGTTTGTATTTTTCTTTATTTCTTTACTTTTTTTTATTTTTTTTCTTGTGTTATTGACGTGAAGTTCTTCAAGGTAGAGATAAATATACTTTTCCTTTTCATATTGTTCCATATGTTTTCTTTGTTCTTCTTTTTGTGAATTTGTTGTTCTAGCTTAATCATGTGATTTTTTTTGGGGTTAAAGATGAAGATAATTAGGGTTTAATAATTTTTTCTCCGTGTTTTGTTTAGATTTTGAAGATATCTTGGTTAAAAATAAATATATTTGTTCATTACTACATTTCACGCAAAATTGAGAAGCCCTAGTTTGTATTTAGGGTAAGAAAGATCTTTGTTTACATGGAAAATATTTCGGAAAATATAGCAATTGAAATTTATTACTTGATTCTCACTATGGACCATGGTCAGCTGTTGCAATGATTAAGATTTACGGTAGCAAAGATCTAAATTCATATGGTAATAATCCCATACCATATAAATGATGATGGGAAGGTTGATTATCCTATGATCAGTTTGAAAATATTCCGGAAAAAACTAATAAATTGAGTGATGCGGCAATGCGATTAGTAGTCTCATCAGTTTGTTTCTTAGCAATTAATAAGGGTCATTGCACTGCGAGGACTTTTGAGATGCGTTATTGCTTGGAAATTCAATCCATAAATAACATAGAGTATATATAATGACCGGGTAACATAAGTGAAGATATGCCAGAACTCGCAACTGCTAAGACTACCTTGGACTGTGCACGAAGTCTAAATATAATTGTGTTCCAGAGATATGTTTTTCTAGTGCCACCGGTCCCATGGAAAAAAAAAAATCCCCCTCCACGTCGTTCTATCGAGTTCAAGCCTTCTATAAACACATCATGTCGGCCTTTAGTCTGTCTATATCATAATCCAATTCCTTATATATCAACCTAATTATAAAATTATACCGATTGTGTTGCATTGAATCATAGAGAAAAAGACAAAGAGGCGAAAAAGGAGAAGTATTTCTATTGATTAGAATAATCAGTTTTACATGGATATCAATCCTTTATATACATATAAAAAGAAAACCCCATGTATCCAGTTGGGCCGTAGGTCCTACGACAAATTGTCCTCTTTTCGGGTAAGGAATCATTGTGAATTCCCAAAGGGTCCTGTTATATTTTTCCATAATTCTCTCAATGTGATGTAGGGAAAAGTATTTTAATCCCCCGTCTTTAAACTTCAAGTTTGGCATATCGTGTCTCTTTCTTAGTATATATGGAATATCGTCAGTAATATCTTCCAATTTTCCTCCTACAAGATAATATATAGAAAAGAAAATATTTCTTTATCTGGATGTGTTACCTCACAGGTAAAAGCATAACCAAATTGCCGAAAGTTATTATACCTATTTAAATATAAAACGTATGCAAGAAGTCAAGGTGACTGTGAAGAGAAGACCACCTAGTTATCCGTGCAGTATACGTGAAGAGAAGATAATTAAAGATTGCAATATAAAAATATTCTTTGTAATTTTTATAATTTCCAGACTTACGTAGTCAAAGACATTTAGCCTTTAATAGTATCTTCCTAATTAATTAGGTTTAGTAATATGACTCTATAAATAAGAGTGTAAATGCAATTGTAAAGTCATCTCAGCATGTGCTAAAGATCAATAACATTTCACCCTTTGGGGTTTCTCAGATGAAGATGTTAGTGCCGAACCACTTTAATTTCGGGTCTTCTTATGTTTGATTTATTCTTTTGAATCGATGATCCGTCTCGATGATACCCATAATTTATTATCCTGTTCAGTTAGGATTTTGATATCTTATAAATGTGCAAGAAAATCCATAGCACATCGACCTGAAACAACATTTTCAAAAAAAAAATCTAACTATAATCTAATATTTTGATTAAATTAGATCAACAAAATCTGTAGTACCAGAATATCACCACAATTATGTTCACGAGAGATTAACGACACTTCTGCGAGCATTACTGAAAAATCTTCAACAACATTTCACGAACGTCACAAAATAATTCAAAGAATGACGAAGTTGACGATTGAAGAGGCATATTAGAAGAGTGTTGTTTCACGAGGATTACAAAAGTTGGCGAATATTAACATTGTAATTACCGCAATGAGATCGCAAAATAGATCCGAAAGAAGGGGAAAACTTAGCTGTCACCCACTATGTAATTTCCTATATAAAGGGTTCAAGTAAGTCCAGAAAGGGATGCTATTTTTTTAGAGTTGAGAGAGTCTTGAGGAGAGAGAAAGTTTTAGGAGAGAGATATTTTTCAGAGATATTTTTAGAGAGAGAAAATGTATTTTTCTTTATCATCTTCTTCCCTAAAACTAGATTTAGAACTCCATTAATGGAGATTATCAAATGTAAAATCAAATGTAAACTTTAACAATCATAGTAGAGAATCATGGATGTAGATCAAATTGATCGAACCATGTAAAAATCCGTGTGTCTATTTACAATTTTTAGAATTTTAATTACCAAATTATTTAGATTAAGAGATTATTATCAAGATATTACAAGGGGTGTGTTGTGGGAAATCCTGCAACTAAATTTTGGCGCCGACTAAGGGGACAAACTACTTGTCAAATTGAAGAAGATTCAAAGAAATAGGCTATCATTAGAATTAGATTTTACTGGATCTAAAAGTTTCAAGATCAGATATGGAGAACTACAACGAAAGATCATGATTATACAGTAAATAGAGAGAAGGAGATATGTTAAGTGGCGGATGAAGAAAATATCAGCAAAAATGTGTCGACAAATCATCGAAAAGGACAAATTTCTTCTCACTTTTCTTATTCTTTGTTTCATTTTTCGGATCTGGGAATTTCAAAATAGATTTTTTGTAAAACCTAAATTTTGCTTTTTGTAAAAGTTTGATTTATTGTGGAAGTCTTGAATCTAAAAATATCTTTGCTACGAATTTGTAGTAACCAAACTTCGTTTTACAAATTTGTTTAATGAATTTCTAAAAATGTCAAAGTCTGAGATTTTCTGTTCTTCGCAGGGAAAAATCCAATGAATTTGGATCAATTAATTTTCCAAACAGGACAAATTCGTTCTTATCTTATTAAAGTTCATAATATAGATCTGGAAGATTTTGAATTTTAGATTATTAATCTTTGTTTTTCACGAAAATTGTTGTTTAGTTGATATTTTGAATTAAAAAGAGGTTTGATCATGAATTTACATCTATAAACCTTGATTTTAATCATAGTTTTGATCGTTTAAGTATGCTTCGTTTAACAAAGGAAACAAAGCCTGCACATTCTTCCGCGAGAGAGATCAAAGGATTTTTGCCAAGAAATTAATTCCTTAAAGCATGTGCAAATTTTGCTGCACGTGAAGAAGAAGAAAAGATGAAGTGGTGATAGTAAGCGCTAAGATAAAAGGATTCTTTATTGCGAGGTGCTCGTCAATAAGTAAACTTGTGGTAGCTACCCCACGAGAAAAGCTACTCCAGTAAACTTGTGCTCGTCAATAAATATCATTTTATCGCGTAGGCAGTTTTTAGAGATTATTTTTGAGTTGTTCTCGTATTTAGTACTAGCAAAGCTACCCCATGAAATGATGGAATTTTGATGAATCAAAAGGAAACCTGTTGCCTTACAAAGAACACGGATACAACGTCTCTCAACAAAGATTTTGCGAAGAGGATAGCATGGCGAGGAAAGAAACAACTCCAGTAATGGAGTTGGCACGTCACATCAGTTATTGAAGATCGTGAAGGGGATATATTAACAGTACAATGGCAGCAGCTAAAAGTAAGAGAAGGATATATAAGGGATGGCCAAAAAAAAAAAAAATGGACGAATGACATAAAGTAGCTTCAAGAATCAATGAAGAGAATGAACAGGACGTCTTACATGTTATAGTAGTAGTCATCCTCGTAAATAAAGCGGGGTCTACGTCCTCGCAGAAAGGTATTAGTGTAAGATGTCGGTGAAGTGGAAGGTATTAACAGTAAGAAAGGTATTAACAACAACTCACTTATATTAAACGTAAAAAAAAGGGGGGTCTACATCCTTCTTCTAGCGCCAGACATCAAGGCTTAAGTTTAGTTCACGAAATTTCAATACCAACTCACGTATATTAAAAGTAGAATCAATATACAACCAAAGTTTTCCTTCGTCAAATTTCACCAAACAAAGAAGCAGGCTCATTTCGTCAAACAGCAAATAAATCTAGCAAATCATAGAAACACAGGGAATAAAAGGAATGGTGGACCGGAACGATGATGCTCGCAGAATAAGAAGACGCCAAAATATTTTAAATAAGGATAAAAGTGTTATTGAAGACGTACTGCCAAAATATCATTTGGAGAGATGAACAACAGTTGGCGAGCAAAGAGAAAGGGTGATTTTTGGAGAGCAATGTACTAGGGGTATCAATTAATTGTTTGAGTATGTAGTCAAGTCTTGACTAATATCAATTAATTGTTACTAGTGGGGTTTGAGTTTTAATGGGGTGACCTGGAGTGTGGGAAAGAACAACTATCCATTAATTGTCTTATGGTGCTCGTAGATCTTACGTACTATCAATTACAATTAATTGTTACACTATCGTCAAACATTATACACACTATCGTCAAAGAAGATTACATACTATCGTCAGCAAAGAAGATTATACACACTATGTTTTACTAATATTTTACGAGGGAACAACTAGGCAAATGACCCTTGAGCTTCCTGGTTGAAAATGTAGTCTTGCGAAGATGCGCCCCTTGTAAACTACATTTTAGAAGGAGGAGAATGGAAATATTGACGAGCAGAAATTGGTACATCTACTTTCCACGAGAGGTTTATTTCATTACTTCGCCAAATTGGTCAGAGGCAGGAATTTGGTATTTCATTACTTCGTCAGATATTTGATTATTCCGCAAGTTAATTTCGCAAAAGAAGGGTTAGAACAATTGGTATAGTGCAAAAGACAGGTCAAGAGTTCATTTCTTATTTCTTCTAATTTCTCAAGCACCTCCAATACTTCGTGAGAACTGGCAGCAACAACAAATCGCCAAAAAGCTAAGTACCATTTCCTTGAATATTTTACTTACAGAAAATGAAATTTTTTGATTTATATTATCGCCAGATTTCAAAGAAATTTTTGAAGATTTATAATATTTAAAAAAAAAAAATAAAAAAAAATCAAGAACTTTTGATATATTTTACTAAAAGCGATATAATCGCAATATTTCTAAAATTTTCAAAGATTTCAAAATATTTCAAAGATTTTTTGATTTGATTGAGAAACAGTGATACAATCGCCAAGAATTCAAAATTTTCAAAAAATTATAAAAAATGAGATTATCGCAAAAATTTTAAAGATCACAAAAATTTTCAAAGATTTCAAAGATTACAATAAATGAAACTATCGCAAAGATTTCTAAGATTTCAAAAGATTTAAAAAAAAAAAAAAAAAAATGAGCAAAACAAATTTTTATCAGAGCTGCGAGCTAATCGCGAGATTATTCAAGATTATATAATGAATTGACATAAATGAAAGAATGAAGAAACGCGAAAATATCGCGAGAAACGCGAATAAAATTTCGTAGATATTTAAAGAATGGGACAAACCTTTATGGCGTGCACCCTAGTTCGCGAATACAATTTCGTAAGAGGCAAATGTAAGACCTACAAGCAAGTTATAAGGGGGGTATCTCTTTACATGATTCAAATGATAAGGTTATACCGCTCGGAACTGAGTCATGCAGATGTTGGGGTTAAAGAAAACCTATCCGGGAGAGATCTTGGATTTCCAGCTTTATAAGGTTATACCCTGGTTGGACGACCGAGGATCTCTTCCAAGAAGTGCAAAGTATGACCAAGGCGCCGAGGTACACGGTTTAGCCAAGGGTGCCCGGGACGGATGAACCTACCCTGGTCATCTTTGGTATGTCTTGGCTACAATGCACTTGGCCTGAAGAAAACCCCACCTAGGGTGTAGTCTTGTAACTATAAGCCATATAGTCATAAAGGACAAGAGGCTACAAAAACAACTGGTTGTTGGTAAATCTGGATGGGAGGAGCTAGTCTTGTATGGCCGATGTGCCCTCCTTGAAGGGGCAACCAGGGGGAAGATAAGGGTGGCACCCTCCATTAGGGAGATGATAAGTGTCTTAAGACGGCAATGTCATGGGGATTTATGATCGCAAGATCATTTAGGCCTGTCATATTGTCGCATGACGTAAATTATACAGAGGCAAAAAGCCAAAAGAGAAAAATGTTAAGATGAGATCAATGGGTTTTTACATGAAAGTGTAAAGACGTCCTGCGATTTCATCGTAAGACGGCAATGTCATGAGACTTTGATCTCGCGAGAGAACTTAGACTTGTCATATTGTCGCATAACAGGCCAAAAAGCCTCAAGAGAAAAGATAAGGCAAGATCAATGGGTCAATACATGCAAATGTAAAGACGTCCTGCGATTTTGTCGCAGAAAGAAAAATTGGCAAAATAAGACCTTTAACTAGGAAGGAAAAATAAGACCAATAAAATAATCTCAAACATTAATTATTTTCCTGTAAGAATGCAGGAAAGATTTGCTCATCGCAAGAGAGAAAGCAAGTACTATTTAGAATCTCTCAAAAATACTATTCAGAGTTTCTCAGAAGTATTATTCAGAATCTATCAAGAGGAATGTCCACAATCTCGTAGCATCATTCACAATCTCGCCACTATTCATCGCCACTATTCACATCATTATTTCAGAATCTCGCAGAAACATTTAGAGCCTCGCAGAACATTCAGAAATTCGCAGAAACATTGATAATTTCGCAGAAAAAATCAGCAGCTCGCAGAAATTCGCAGAAACATTCATAGATTTTCAGATTAATTCAAAGATATTGCGATATTCCAGAATTTCTCAGGGGAAATGATTATTTCGCAGAATATGATCATTTTATCAAATAAGGCAGAGGCAATTCGTTCATTTAGAATTTTCTCAGGGATTCTTCCTTCATAGATAAAGAACAGAGGCAACTGTGGATTACCAAGAAAACATTTTATGTTCTTTATCTTCTCGCAAGAATCATTTCCAAAATGGACTAGGATTTTCATCAAAAATCCAGTAATCATTTCACGAGAACAGAGGCAATACTTATAACTTTCATTCAAAATGGATACTTCTTATATTTAGAGGATTGAGTACTTCTTATACTTCTTCAAGGATACTTCATACTTCACGTACTTCAAGGGATGATGCTTCTTATTTACTTCGCAAAACTTCAGAACTTCGCAAAAGAATAGAGGCAAGTATATACTTTTCAAATCCAGTATTCTTTCGCTCATTCCTTCATCAACAAAAATCAAAGACTATTACAACAACATATTTTTTCTTAAAGATTACTTTTCAAGCAATATTCAAGAAAAAAGAGGCAATATGTAGTACCAGAATATCGCCACAATTATGTTCACGAGAGATTAACGACACTTCTGCGAGCATTACTGAAAAATCTTCAACAACATTTCACGAACGTCACAAAATAATTCAAAGAATGACGAAGTTGACGATTGAAGAGGCATATTAGAAGAGTGTTGTTTCACGAGGATTACAAAAGTTGGCGAATATTAACATTGTAATTACCGCGATGAGATCGCAAAATAGATCCGAAAGAAGGGGAAAACTTAGCTGTCACCCACTATGTAATTTCCTATATAAAGGGTTCAAGTAAGTCCATAAAGGGATGATATTTTTTTAGAGTTGAGAGAGTCTTGAGGAGAGAGAAAGTTTTAGGAGAGAGAGATATTTTTCAGAGATATTTTTAGAATGAGAAAATGTATTTTTCTTTATCATCTTCTTCCCTAAAACTATATTTAGAACTCCATTAATGGAGATTATCAAATGTAAAATCAAATGTAAACTTTAACAATCATAGTAGAGAATCATGGATGTAGATCAAATTGATCGAACCATGTAAAAATCCGTGTGTCTATTTACAATTTTTAGAATTTTAATTACCAAATTATTTAGATTAAGAGATTATTATCAAGATATTACAAGGGGTGTGTTGTGGGAAATTCTGCAACTACAAAATCAAATCCTAATTAAACCGAAAAAAGGCCATAAAAATGAAACTTCTTCTTATTATTTCCACGTACTGCACATTAGTTTGACATCATCTGAAACTGGTCGATCATAGGCACAAAATCATAGAAAGTATAAAATCATAAGAACCATAACAATAAAGATAATAAACAAAGATCACCATAGAAAAAGAAGTGTAAAGGAAGTGTAATGCGCAAATGATTATGTCACGGAAAACTTAAATGAGTGCAAAATTTATATCAAAAGTTTATACCATCAATTAAACGTAAAATGTTAAGGAATGCACATTTTTCATGTAACCACTCTTACGATCCTCCGATACTTTTAATTCTTCATGGGAACGTACTTTGTGGTATTCGGTTGAGTGCCTTTAATTCCTATAAATTTGGAGACAGAAGTGATATCATTATGAGTTACAAATGTGGCTGGTTATTAGCGCCAACATATAGAATACATCATTATGAGTTACAAATGTGGCTGGTTATTAGCGCCAACATATTGAATACAACAAAATCTAGAACATCACACTGTCTGCAAATGACTTGTGCCTAATGAACTTCTATAATGTAAAACTTATACAAACCGCTGGTCAAATAAAGAGACAAAAAGTTATAAAGTAGTAAACATATAGCAGATGTGAATAAATGACAATGTCAATTAAGTTTATATATCAAACAATGGTAGAGTAAGAATGTACCTGCATCTTGGTGTTTTGGTGGTAAGTTAGAAAAAGAAACCATGAAAAATTTCTGACAGATGCACATGGTTGGCCCCTTCAATGGATTTTTTGGGAAAATGTTATTTGTGCTATTGCAGTATATCGATTTGGAAAGAGTTAGTTAACCATATAGATTAGAACCTTAAAAAAGAAAAGTCATTTCCCAAACCAACTTACTTGCGTCACTTTAACATATGTTTATTGGCTTTTTCAATGTTTCTCTCTTTTTAGGAACCATCCACTAATAAATTTCGCAAATTCTTAAAAAACACAACATACGAAATGTACCAAATAATGCTCAGTCTAGTCCCAAACTTTGGATGTATACAATATACCTTATAAAGAATGTTGTACGGCATGGATGGAGTTTAACCCAACTACCAATAGAGATCTTCAATTTGCAGTCCCATATGCCCAATCCTATAACTTGCATTTGATGACATAGATACACTTTGTTTGTATCATATTGTGACGGCAACTTGAAATAAACTTAGTGTGTGCAATCAATGTATAATAATTATTGGATGTAAATTGTACTTAAACCTTCATAGGAAGTAGGAGCATATATATAAGCATTTTGTATATGATTCCCACCAACTAAACCTAAACGATGTACCGTAACTTCAACACCGATGCAAATCCCCATACCTTGAGAAACCAACACGATTTACAAATAGCGTTTTGGAGTAATTGCCAGCTGTTAGCTTCAATATTCCCATGATGACAAACATTGTTGGTAAGGCTAACTCTAGAGGAATTTCACTTGTTGTTCTTACGACGAAGTAGGAAGAAAGCCTACACCTGTTTGATGAATGTTCTTCTCTGTAAGCATCGATATTTCTTTCGGAAATCTAGTTAAAAGTAGTCTATGAGTCCAATCTGCACAAAATGCCTAGATTGAAAAAATAAATAAATATACCGATCACATGCTTGTCTCATTGAGTCTGGCATCATAATAAAAATAAAGTACAAAAGCTGTGTCAATTTTTTTTAAAACTAATTTAGGCGGCAATAATAAGCCTATACCTGGTCTTGTAATTGAGAATTAGGCGTTCGTCACCCGAAGAAACCCATTAAAACAGAACCAAACAAATGTCGCAGAATATATGTTGTCTAAATAAAAATGTTATCAACCTCTGAAAGATCTCCATCTATATTATTGCATTTTGATAATTTGTTGCGTCTCCAAGTACAATTTGTTGGCAATATCGGTCTCAATAAAAGATATATAATCTCTTGTTTCATTGATATTGAATTTTCTTTTATCGTTATCCATATGAAAGAACCCTACACACACGACACACAAACATGGTAGTTATTTTGTATTATGTAAAAATTCAACTCTTAAGTTATAATTTGCAATACTAACCATTGGAACAATCTATGAGGAAATCAACAGGATTCATACCTAGCAGTGGTTTTTGCCACAACTTGAATGCGCCTAATAAAGCTAAGCAAAGGCTAAAATTTCACCTGGAAAACTGCACTTGTGATTCCATGGTAGGCCACTTTCTCCCTAATTAGTGTACCACTTTCTCCCTAGAAAATCATTCAAGTACTTGCTCTGGCTCATCATAAGTTAATGCAATAACTGATTCTTACTACTACCATTCAAAATTTGCTCTCTTGATTTCCATTACGCTTATGATCAAATCGAAAATTATGAGTTTAGCATACATCAACTGGAGTATATGGAAGGAAAGAGTCGTATTACTCAAAGGCAAGAAAATTCGCCGGCTCAACATGAGGAACAAAGTCGAATCTGCTGGTATATATTATGCCTAATGACGCGTCTTCTCCGATATATATATATATATATATATATATATATATATGCTAACGACACATCTTCTCGGATATATATAGCCAAAGGGAACTTTCCATGTGGCGTCCTAAATTAGAAGAAAACATAAGGTTGAATCTGGATCCACCACCCTTAACATTCTCATTTATGTTAAGAAGAATTGATCAACCAAAAATACCGAACAACAAATCCCTAGAAGGAACAAAAGGAACTATGAAAGATAAAAGTTCATCACCTCAAAAGTACACAAAATCATTCCATCCAATCGCTCCATCATTCACTGTTGAGAATATAACACCTCCTTTACTTTTACGGTCAAAATATTTTTCTTTCTTTTGGTCTGTGTCTGGTCTGGACATTACAGAGATTCAAAAAGAGGTTCACAAAAATATCTCTTCCCAGATTGGCTTTACCTTGGTTCTCCTCAGTTCTTATGATGGCTTACGATGTAGACTTTGTTTTAGGAAAAACATGGTCATATCATTTTAATGATTCTATCATTCAGATCCAATAGTTAACTAACAATTCTGGTGATTTTTTAAGAGTTGATGAAATCTCTCCTTCTTCATCGTACTCGAGCTATATTTGTATACCTTTCGGCAAAGATGGCTCAATTTCGAAAAGATTCTGGAATTCTTTGAATCAAGATCATGGTGGCTCTAATTAAACTGGGGTTCACAACCAGCATATAGAGAACAACATGAAGGTTAACAATATCAATTTTCCGGAGTTACCAGCACATGAGATGGTATCTGTTAAGGATTATTATCATTTAGCTTTGGCTGTTAAAGTTCACAATTCTCATGCAGGGTGGAAAAAGATTGAGATTGGTATTATGAAGAAACTTAAGCGACAAGACACCATAAATCTGAGATGCATTAACTGCAAACTGGCAATTTTCTATGCTTCATCGATCGAATCTTTTAATTATTTTAAAGAAGAATAATTTTTTAATATAGGAAAAACTAGACTTTCTATTAGGGAATGGAAAGTAGATGATTCATTGGTGAATAAAGATTTTTGTTCTGATCAAGAGCATTGGTTAGGCATAAGGGGACTTCTGTTTCACTTATGGATTTCCGTTTCGTTTGAAGACATATGTGGCTCATGGGGTAAGTTTTTGGAGGTCAATTATTCTTCAATGGACTTGTCAAAGCTTAACTATTGCAGGATTAAGATTAGAGCAAATCTTGCTAATATTCCAGCAGCTGTCTTATTCAAGGAGTTTTGGTTAAGCGTAGAATGGATACAGGAATCATTGCATCAGAAAGTGAAACCGAAACTCAAATTTGTGATTGTGCCTTTGGAGGATCATGCGGAGTCAAATTTTCTTATTTTACCTGCATCATTAACGATTTCTACGGATCCACTTTCTTCGAAAGATTTGGCAATTTTAGATTCTCAAATATCTTCTAATTCAAATCTAGACGCGTCAAATCAGGCGCTAAAAAGACTGAAGAAAGTTTGGAGAAAGGTGACAAACCTACAACTAAGGGCTAACCAAAATCCTATTGGGACAATTGAATTGGGTCAACACGATGAGGTGAGTATCCATTGGGTAACGGTCAGACGAAAAAAGTCGGTGTTGAACCAACATATGGACCAGATGGGGAGAGTGGTATCCAATGATCCACTTTTGGATATTAATATAGGCTCTACACCAAAGGGTAAAACTCTTGTCCATGGTTCAACTCAAATTTTGAATCAAAATATGAGCTAGATGGGGAGAGTGGTATGTGTGGGTGCGGTTTTTGACCCCAATATCGACTCTACATCATTGGATGGAACTCCTGCTCATGATTCAAATTTTGAACGGTCAGATTTGCGTGATATTTCAAATTTTCAAATTTAAATGAGGTGGCAATAGAGCCGTTAGCACATTACATCTCTATTGATAATACCGAAGTTGAAACTACTTTGGAAAACCTGGAGGACACACTTCAATTAAAAATTCAGTTTTCTAAGAAAACGGGTGTTTCAATTGAACATAGGTCCACCGATAATATTTGCATAGAGATAGTGCCGAGGAATCCTAAGGCGAATAATGATATGGAAATTCCGCTTATAGAAGATGATGATGGTCTTGTAGATTATGATACAGACTGGAAATGAATAATTGTACGCTTGAAATTGATGACCAGGATCAAATTGATGCAGTAAGATGCACAACTTAAGATGAAAATCAAGATGTTGAAGCAGTTTTTAATCCAATTATTTCAAGGGACTTGGGATTTTTTAATGGATCACAAAATTCTGAGATGGAACATTAGGGGTTTTGGTCAAGATCCAAAGGTTAATGCAATAAGAAATGCAATTGCAAAGAATAATCCTACTATTGTGACTATTCAAGAGACTAAACCTGAAAGGGTTGATGATAGGCTAATTAGGTCTCTTTGGGGAAGTAATAGATGCAATTACATTTTCTTTCCCTCTGAAGGTGCCTCTGGTGGCATCATTGTTATGTGGAAAGAGGGTATTCTGGTGTTAGAATATCATTTAGTTGGTGTTTTTTCAGTCTTTATTAAGTTCAGGAATGTAGCTGATAATTTTGTTTGGATTTTCATTGTTGTTTATGGTGCTTCAGATGCTGGGTATTATAGTCAGTGTTGGCAAGAATTGAGAGATATTCGAAAAAAATTTTTGATGAGCCTTGGCTTATAGGGGGAGATTTTAATGCAATTCTAAATGAGGATGATAGAAATATTCCAGGGGGGAGATATGCAAATAAGAAATCTTTCAGGTTTTTTGTCAGCAAATTCTCTCTAACCGATTTACCCATGGCAGGTGGGAGATTTACTTGGACTAACTCCCAACAACCACCTCTTCTGGTAAGATTAGACAGATTTTTGCTGTCTCCTGATTTCTCATATCACTGCCTTGCACCTTTACAACTAAGGCTAAGAAGACCCATATCTGATCATGCTCCAATTCTTTTATGCTGCAATTCTGGTGATAAGTTTAAATCCCCTTTCAGGTTTGATAACTTTATTCTTACTCATCCTGATTTTTTAAAGAATCTTAGGATTTGGTGGGATAATTTAGTTTTTACAGGGAAGCCAAGTTTCATCTTTGCTAAAAAGTTACAAGCTTTGAATTCTTTATCAAAAATTGGTAAAAAGAAACTTTTGGTAATTTGCAAGCTAAATTGGATGATTTGGAGCTTACTATTGCGGTGTTTGACAACTTAGAAGAAATTACTTCTTCTTTATCTGATGAGGATGTGATTGTTAGAGAGTAAGCTAAGCTGGAGCATGCTTCAATCAAGGAAAATAAGTCAGAGAGCTAAATAAAAATGGATAAAGGATGGCGAAAGGAATTCTAGTTACCTGCATCAGATTGCTTCTTTTAAGTACAAACTTAACAGTGTTAATTGCTTGAAAATTGATGGGGATTTATGCTATGATAAAAAGAAGATTGCTGATGAAACAAAATCCTATTATACTTATTTGTTCTCAGAAGACCATGTTTCTAGGCCTAGCTTTGATCAGCTGGATATGCCTTCCATATCTGTATTGGAGAGTATTAATCTTGAGAAGCCTTTCTCTGAAGAAGAAGTAAATATGGTAGTAGATCATTTTGGAACTAATAAGAGTCTTGGGCCAGATGGTTTTACTATGGAATTTTATAAACATTCTTGGGAGATTATCAAGTCATATTTAATGTTGGTTGTTAAATAGTTTGAATCCAATTCTTCTTTAGATTGGAGACTAAATTGCACTAACATCACCTTGATTCCTAAATGCAGTGGAGTTGTTTCCTTAAAATATTTCAGACCTATCAGTTTAATTGGTAGTGTTTACAAGATTAGCTCTAAAATGTTGGTAGATAGATTAAAAGCAGTGATGCCCTCAATTATCTCAGAACATCAAGGTGTTTTTGTTCATGGTAGACAGATTCATGATAATATTCTCATTGCTTCTGAGTTAATTGATTCTAGATTGAGACAACAAGTGGTCTAATTTGCAAAGTGGACTTTGAAAAAGCTTTTGATAATGTGAACTGGGGTTGTGTTGGTAAAGCCTTGAGTAGATTTGGGTTTGGCCATAAATGTAGAAATTGGATTAATTAGTGCATCTCAACTCCAAGATTTGACATTATTCTCAAAGGTGAAGCTACTGGTCTTTTTAGAAATCAAAAAGGGATAAGACAAGGATATCCCATTTCTCCATTTCTTTTTATTCTGGAAGCAGAAATATTATCATTGATGTTCAAAGCTGCTGCTTCTCAAGGTTTAATTTCCGGTTTTAAGGTCAGTTCTCTTGGTACTATAGTTACTCAGTTGCAGTTTGCTGGTGACCTTGTTGTGTTTCTTAATGATTCTGAAGCTGAAATTCAAAATCTGAAGAACATTTTGTTGGCTTTTGAATTGGTCTCTGGTTTAATGATAAGTGCATATTTTACATATATTTGGTGTCAATTTCATGCTAGTATTTGTTGGTTTCCATATGCCAATCATTGTTTATTATGCTTGTTTTCTCTAATTTATGTTTTATTAGGTGAATCAACCAAAACAAATGAATTGACACTTAATTGTGCAATAAAAGAAGCTAGCTACAAGTGGAGAATGGACAAAGACCAAGTGGAACTCATTCAAGTACAAGATTTCTACTTTTCATCTTGAAGATGGCGAAAATATGAAGCCAATGGCGAAAGGATGAAGTAATTCCGAGTTCGTATGAAGGAGTTATGAGCAAAACAAGAATACAAAAGACAAAAGGGAAAAATGGTCATTTCCGGGACAAGTGCTATTGGAACCCCCTTATGTGTTAAGGGGTATCCATTCTACTAAAGGACAATCAACTTTCAAAGGAATTACTAATGACAGTCCAGTAATCAAAGGGGGAAGCTCAAGTTCAAATTCAAACACACGCGCTTATTTTCTTCTTCTTCACGACCGAGACTTCTGCATGGATATCTCAAGACTCGAGTTGCTGTTGATGATCACATGAGTATTGATGGAGCTGCAGATGATGGGATCAATGGGGAATGAACTGATGGCAATGTTGATGCTCGACC
Source organism: Papaver bracteatum (assembly GCA_023529315.1). Classification (NCBI taxonomy): domain Eukaryota; kingdom Viridiplantae; phylum Streptophyta; class Magnoliopsida; order Ranunculales; family Papaveraceae; genus Papaver; species Papaver bracteatum. Next base: position 429,008 of record JAJJWX010002382.1, on the reverse strand, counting down.
AAAATGAGTGGTTGATGAGGACAAAACAACGGAAGAAGAACTGCTGCCATCATGCTCAAAGAGTGTTGATGACCATGATTAGCTGACGTGTTGTTGTTTATAGGATCGTTCTCGAATTTTGCTAGAATTTTATGATGAATTGCTTCTTGCTGAGGTTGAAATGATGAAGTACAATAGAGAGAACACGAAGGAAAAAGAGTATTGGTTTGCTGCCATTATCGAAGGAGGAAAGATCTCGGCAAAGAATAGAGAATGGTGTTGATTATCATGATGATTGGTCGTGATAGAATGATGATGATGACTGCTCGAGGTTTAATGAAACAAAGAAGAAGAAATTGAGAAGAGATGCACTGATGTTGCGAGATAGTGACGATGGAGTTGACTGTGAAGAAGGCTATCTCAGGTGATGGGAGTAGAAAATAATTTATTGCCATTGGTAGTAGAATGAGCATAGATACTCGAATCCATGGTGGTTGTTAACTGAGTCGACACGGTTAGAGGCTAACTCAATCACGTTAATCCAAGAAAACAGGGGAGAACCTAGCAGTGAAGTTGTGATTGGTGTAGAATTTGTGGAAGATTTAAGAGAAGATTTCCGCGTCAAAGATAAACTAGAATCATTATTACGCGTTTATAGAGGTTGGATAATCTTTGGAAATCAAAAATTTACCGAGAATTCAGATTATGATGAGTATTGAGTCGGCAAAACAGTCACCGGGGTAAGTTTATGCCGTTGAATTTTAAGATGAATGGTGAGGATTAAAGACTAGTTTATGGTTTGAGTCGGCTAAGAAGAGTTGGGTGTTTATCAGATTCGAAATTTCAGTTACAAAAAGCTATAAATAGAGGGTCGAATAGCCAGCAGAACTCATGTCCTCACCATCACTTTCACGTCCAGAAACTGTTCGACAGAAGTACTCTAAGAAAAACAAAAGCATAAGGAGATCTATATATGCATCAGTAGATGAAAGGTTCCTGCAACAAGGCGAAAGTGGATGATCTCCTGCAACAAAAACAACAGTAGCTGGTGTTCTTATACAACTGCAGTTTGCTTTCTATAACCTCCATTATGTCTAGCTAATTTACTTATTTTATTAGGGATGAATTCTAATTTCTAATAATGATTTAAGTTCTTATAAAAATCTATTTTGAGTTCTTCACATGGTTCTCTTGTTTTTACCGAGATTAATATTTATGATTAATTATTAAATTGTTTGGGTGGCCAACTAAATTAGTTTATTAATTAATCTAATGCTAGTAAAGAGTTAGGATATCCGTAATTGTTGAATAGCTCTTACACGAGTAGAAATTGTGAAACCTTGCAAAGGGATTCTGTGGAGAAATCGCAAGTAAAAACAACCCTAGTAAGTGGACCGAGCGTACTGAGTTTAAATACTAGTACCAAACCTAAATTCACAAACCTTAAGGCATTCGACTGAGTTACATCTTGTAAGCGTACCTCAAGGTGGCTCAGACAGATAGAATCTGGCGACTAAGCGTACCTGTTTTCCTGTGATTTAAGGATTTTGGGGTTAACTAAGCGTATCTGTTATCCTACGGTTGGTGATAATCTGTGATTAACAATATATAGATGAATATATTAATTTAATGAATATTTAGTAATGAAGAAGGATTCTTTGATCAAATTTCTCATTATTGTTTTCAACCTAATTATTTCAATTTGATTTGTTGTTTATTTTATTCAAAAATATTTTACAAAACCCCCCTTTTAGTGACACTTTTGACAACTAAAACTCCCTGCTCTTCATGGGAAAGAATCTTATTTACTGCTATATTATTCATTAGTAAAGTAGAAGATAAGTAAATTAATTTGTGCACCTACGACACGCATCAAATTTTGGCGCCGCTGCCTGGGAGCAGTCGGTAGCTTTAGTTGTTTCTTTTGTTTTTAGATTTTGTTTTTAGTTTTTAACTTTATTTTATAGATTTTTGGTTTAGGTACTCAATTTATGGCATCAAAGTATTGGAATTACGAGAGGTGCGGAATTCAAACTCGTAAAGGAACAATACTTCAGGCAAGTAAGAAATTGCAACCACAACCGTCTACAACAGAGATGGTCGGCGGTGCAAATCCTCCACCACATCCACATCCGGAGAGGAAGTTAGGAGAGTTAACATCTACATGCTTAGATTCGCAACCACTGTGCATTACAATCACTAACCCAGTGGAGCTGAAGTCGAATCTACTTCATCATCTACCTAAGTTCAAGGGACATCCTGGTGAAGATCTGAACCGTCATCTTCAAGTATTTCAACACAATATGACAAGTCTAAGGAAAGGAGTCGAAGACAGAGATATGGTATGCTACAAGGTTTTCCGTTCTCATTAATGAACTCAGCAGAAGAATGGTTTTATTACCTTCCTTCAGGGAGTATTACAAGATGGACTAAGATGAAAAAGCTTTTTCGGGAGAAGTACTTTCCTTCTTCTAAGGCAGATGCTGCTCGTAAAGAGATTAGTGGTATTCTACAGATTACTGGAGAATCTCTTTATGAATACTGGGAGAGATACAATAGGTTGCTGGCGAGTTGCCCTCACCACAATATATCCTCAACACTTATCATTCAATACTTCTACGAATGATTACTTCCAGAACAGAGGAATTTGATTGATGCAGCAGCCGGTGGTTCACTCACCGAGAAGACAACCTCGCAAGCAACTAGTCTGATTGAGAGTATGGCCACAAATGCCCAACAGTTTTATACAATACATGATTCAAATGTCAGAAGGGTTAGTGATATGGGGGAGCCTCTGAATACAGAGCACCGATTAAGTACAATTGAGAAGGCGATTCATCGTATAACTTCTGTAGTAGCTCCACCATATGAAGAAGAGGCCGAGGTTGATGCTCTATTTCCTAATCCAAGGCCAAGATATGATACATATTCTAACACTTATAATACAGGTTGGAAAGATCATCCTAATTTCAGTTATGCAAACAAGCAAGTTGTAACTCCTAATCCTTATGCGAGGCAAGGTGGTTTTCAACAATTCCAACCACAACCTCAAGCTGAAACGGAGGATACATCTAAGAAGATGATCACTATGATGCAAGGTCTCACATCTTTGTGTTGAGGTTTTGTTCCGAATACAAAACTATATGGCTGAAAACAGACTTTAGGTAACAGTTTTGCAGCAGAAAACATTGATCTAATGCTGTCAAAACCGTGGCTAAAGGGCAGTTTCGAGTTTGGAATGTCTACAAGGTTTACTAGGATTAGGAAACTTGTATGACGGTTTGGAAGAGTATTTTCCAAGTTTAGGGTTTCCTAATTAAGGTGTGAGTCTATTTTTAGGAGTTCTAAGACTTGGGGAGCAAGGATTTGTCTACTATATAAGAGGGCTTATATTGTGAGTAAAAAATTATTCTCTTGGTTAATTCTCTTGGAGAATCCTCTCTTTATGAGAGTGATAGGGTCATAACCGTTGTGTCCTACAATGGTTGGTGATGGGGTAAAAACTATGTGAGAAGAGAGACTTGTAGTGAGAACGGGTATGGGAGAAATCTAGGGTTTCTAGGGTTCATATGGGAGAAGCTAGAATTCATGATGTTCTTCGTGTTCTTGTCTAAATTCGAAGCAACCATGGCGGTTGAAGTTTATGGAAGAAGAAGAACAAAGGAAGAGGTAAACTCTTCGTAATATGTCTTGTTGTTTCTAATGTTTAGCGCTAGTGGGTTATATAACTAGTTGATTATATGATGTGTGATGATGTAATAACTTGTTATGATAATGAAGCTTCTCGGGGTGGTTTTTTCCGTGGATGTAGCCTACATAGGTGAACCACGTAATCTTTGTGTCGTGTGTGATTGTCCATATCGTATTGATTATATATTCGTGCTAGTATTATCCGGTCATGCTAATCTAAAGATGTAAGAGACGGATTCGAGCTAAGTTATCTAAAGTAGGATGTTTCATGGAATTTTCTATGGAAACATGCCGGTTCGAGATGAACGTAACCTCGGTTTCCCGACAAGTGGTGCGGTGAGCGTGGATAAAGATGGCAGTGATTCAGTAATTTGAACAAGAGGTTTCAAAGAAGAAAAAATCTTGGTTCGTGGTAGAATGATATAGATCATGAAGATGATGAGTAAATCAAGACCGAACAAAGAATAGGATGACATCAAGAAAGAGTCGACAACTTTGCTTGATGTGACTATGATTCGTGTTGAAGGTGTTTTATTTGCAAGAGAAGATCGTTCGTGGGTTCAACTGGCGTCTGCAAATATTGTCAGGAGAATGTTTTGAATCATGGTGGTGCTAGGTGACAATCGTTTATACACAACATATGAAGATTGTAGCATGTTTTTTCTACATGGAGGATGACTCAAGATTGTTGGTTCTTGGAGTTGGTGAAGTCCATCTGGAATTGTTTAATGGCTCAGTTTAAACAATGTCAAGTGTTAGACATGTGTCGAAGAAGAAGTATTCTACGAAGGTGGAATAATGAGTGGTCATGTTGACGAAGTAGTTTGATACAAGTCATGTAGAAACTTGTATAAATTATATCAAGAATTTGTTTGTGGTGAGGCTATAAGATCGACAAATAGCGATTCTGGTGGTGCAAGTGCAACGGAGGAATTTGGCTTAGGTGGTGGTTCAAGCTCAAAGTACAACACAATTTCGATTCGTGCTAGTGATGATGTCCGCGAGGATGGCCTTGTATAAGGTGGTAAACATTCATTCTTTGTTGGAGTGAAGATGAAGGTTTTGTTCACGTCACAAAAGGTGGTGATTGTTGAGGTTTTGTTCCGAATACAAAACTATATGGCTGAAAACAGACTTTAGGTAACAGTTTTGCAGCAGAAAACAGTGATCTAATGCTGTCAAAACCGTGGCTAAAGGGCAGTTTCGGGTTTGGAATGTCTACAAGGTTTACTAGGATTAGGAAACTTGTATGACAGTTTGGAAGAGTATTTTCCAAGTTTAGGGTTTCCTAATTAAGGTGTGAGTCTATTTTTAGGAGTTCTAAGACTTCGGGAGCAAGGATTTGTCTACTATATAAGAGGGCTTATATTGTGAGTAGAAAATTATTCTCTTGGTTAATTCTCTTGGAGAATCCTCTCTTTATGAGAGTGATAGGGTCATAATCGTTGTATCCTACAATGGTTGGTGATGGGGTAAAAACTATGTGAGAAGAGAGACTTGTAGTGAGAACGGGTATGGGAGAAATCTAGGGTTTCTAGGGTTCATATGGGAGAAGCTAGAATTCATGATGTTCTTCGTGTTCTTGTCTAAAGTCGAAGCAACCATGGCGGTTGAAGTTTATGGAAGAAGAAGAACAAAGGAAGAGGTAAACTCTTCGTAATATGTCTTGTTGTTTCTAATGTTTAGCGCTAGTGGGTTATATAACTAGTTGATTATATGATGTGTGATGATGTAATAACTTGTTATGATAATGAAGATTCTCGGGGTGGTTTTGTCCATGGATGTAGCCTACATAGGTGAACCACGTAATCTTTGTGTCGTGTGTGATTGTCCATATCATATTGATTATATATTCGTGCTAGTATTATCCGGTCATGATAATCTAAAGATGTAAGAGACGGATTCGAGCTAAGTTATCTAAAGTAGGATGTTTCGTGGAATTTTCTATGGAAACATGCCGGTTCGAGATGAACGTAACCTCGGTTTCCCGACACTTTGTTGCAAAAAAATCAACAGAAAATGATGCTGCTATTAGAGATTTCCAAACGCATATGGGACAGTTGGTCACGGATATGAACCAAATGAAAGCATAAGCTTCGACAAAGTGCCATAACAACCATTTGTGAACCCAAAAGGGCACGTTAATGCAGTAACTCTAAGAAGTGGGATACAAACTGAAGAACCACAAAAACATCAAAAACAAGTGGTTAATAACGACATCGAAAAGGAAGTATAGGAGGAAACCATGGCAAAGGAAAATCCAAACTCAACTGGCCAACCTAAGGACACGGTTCCCACTTTTACCATACCACCTCCTTTCCCTAGTCGTTTTTCCAAGTCAAAGAAGCAAGCTCAAGATAAGGAGATCATGGATATTTTTAGCAAGATTCAAATCAACATTCTATTAACTGAGGCCATCAAAACAGTACCCATATATGCTAAGGTTTTGAAGGACTTCTGCACAAGGAAGGATAAGTTGATTGCCAACGAGATTACATAAGTGGGCGAAAGTGCTACAGATATGTTTCTAAAGAAGATGGCTACAAAGTGTGAAGATCCTGGGGGTTTTACCGTATTAATTACTATTGGTAACCGATGATTTGAGCGTGCTTTGCTTGATTTGGGAGCATCCATAAGTGTTATGTCAGCTGATGTTTATGATTCTTTGAATCTTGGACCTTTAAAAGAGGTAAATATTACTACTCAATTGGCAAACAAGTTCAATATATATCCGAAGGGAGTCGTGGAGGATGTGTTAGTTCAAGTGAATTAGTTAATTTTTCCGGTTGATTTCTACATTGTGGATATGCAAAATGGAGATAATTGCTCATCTACTTCGTTACTTCTTGGGAGACCGTTTATGAAAATATCAAAGACGAAGATTGATGTGGACAGTGGTAACTCACTATGGAATTTGATAAGGAGATCATTTGTTTCAACATATTTGAGGCCATGCGTTATCCTAGTGATGTACACTCCACTTTCTCTATTGATGTTATTGATTCGTTAGCACAACAAATATTTGATTTGAACAATGAAGATGAAGTTGGAGTTATGCTAAGAAATATTATTAATTTGTACATTCATGGGCAGTCAAATTTGGACGTCGACTTAGCCAAAGAGCTAGTGGAGATGTGTGGTGCTTCAACAACATTACAAGAAGCTCAAACGGGTAACATATCTTATATTTCTTTACCCGTAACTAATGAGGTTCCTTTACCTTTTATTATGCAGGCACCTAAGCTAGAATTGAAGCCTCTTCCTGATCACTTAAAGTATGCCTACTTAGGTGATAAATAGGAACTTCCGGTGATTTTTGCAAAGAATCTTACTTCCATTCAATAAGAACGTCTACTTCGGGTTCTGAAAGAGCACAAAACGGAAATTGGCTGGACAATTGTTGACATTAAAGGAATTAGTCCATTAATGTGCATGCATATAATCCTTATGGAAGATGATAGCAAGCCGGTACATGATGCTCAGCGTAGGATTAACCCCCCAATGATGGAGGTCGTAAAGAAAGAGATCCTCAAATTGCTAAGTGTGGGGGTAATTTACCCAATTTCTGACAGCAAATGGGTTAGTCTAGTACAAGTAGTGCCTAAGAAATCATATGTCACGGTTGTTAGAAATCAAGATGATGAACTTGTTCCTACAAGAGTTCGAACGGGATGGAGAGTGTGCATAGATTACAAAAAGCTTAATGATGCAACTAGAAAGGATCACTTTCCTTTGCTTTCATTGATTAAATGCTAGAGAGGTTAGCGGGACATTCACATTATTTCTTTCTGGACGGATATTCGAGATACAATCAGATTTTTATTGCACCGGAGACGAATTCCGTTTGGTCTTTGCAATGCGCCTGCCACTTTTTAGAGATGTATGGTTAGTATATTTTATGACTATGCAGAACGCATCATTGAGATATTTATGGATGATTTTTGTGTTTATGGAAATTCATTTGATATTTGTTTACAAAATCTTGAACTTGCGCTAAAAAGATGCATATACACTAATCTTGTTTTAAATTTGGAGAAATGCCACTTTATGGTAAACCATGGTATAGTGCTAGGTCACATCGTGTTCTCTCGAGGACTCAAAGTCGACAAAGCAAAGATAGACTTAATAAGGAACTTACAATACCCCACTTTGGTGAGGGAGATTCACTCGTTTCTTGGTCATGCAGGTTTTTACAGGAGGTTTATCAAAGATTTCTCCAAAATCTCAATGTCGATGTGAAAATTGTTGCAAAAAGAGGTTTCCTTTGACTTCAACAAGGAGTGCAAGGATGCCTTTAACAAGTTGAAAGAATTGTTGACAACTACGCCGATTATCAAGTCACCAGATTGGAGTTTGCCATTTGAATTGATGTGTGATGCAAGTGACTACGCAGTTGGAGATGTTTTGGGTCAAAGAGTGGATAAGCTGTCCCATGTTATCTATTATGAATCTAGGACCCTAAAGGATGCTCAAATCAACTACTCTACCACCGAGAAAGAATTATTGGATATAGTGTTTGCACTAGAGAAATTTAGATCGTATTTGGTGGGTACAAAAGTGACTGTATATTGCTATCACGCTACAGTTAGGTACCTAATGAAAAAGAAATAACCTAAGACAGGACTTATATGGTGGATATTGTTATTGCAAGAGTTTGATTATGAAATCAAAGTTAAAAGAGGTGTTGAAAATACTGTTGCGGATCATCTTAGTATACTTGTTGTTTCCCAAGAAGAACTTCCTTTACAATATCGTTTTCCAGACGAACAACTTTTCTCAATTGAATATTCAACACCTTGGTACGCTGATATAGTGAACTACTTGGTTACAAAGAAAGTACCTAGTACAATGTCTAATTTTCAAAAGCTTAAGATTAATAAGATATCCAAGAAGTATGTATGGGATGAGCCCTACTTGTGGAAATATGGTTCCGATCAAATAATCCGTAGGTGCGTACCTAACTCTGAATTTCAGCCCATCCTTACTTTTTGTCATACTTATGCATGTGGTGGTCATTTTTGTTCTAAACGTACACTCTCAAAGTCCTTGAGAGTGGATTTTATTGGCCTACCTTATTTGAGGATGCATATATGTTTTGTAAGTCTTGTGATAGATGTCAATGAACGGGAAATCTAGGTGCTCGAAATCAAATGCCGCTCACACCGATTCTTGTTGTAGAAATTTTCCATGTATGGGAAATTGATTTTATGGGCCCTTTTGTCAATTCGAATGGAAATTTTTATATATTTCTTGCTGTGGATTATGTTTCAAAATGGGTGGAAGCTAAAGCCACCCCTACTAATGATTCTTAAGTTGATTGTGAGTTTGTGAAGGAATATATTTTTTCTAGACATTGTACACCAAGAGTGGTTATCAGTGACGGAGGCTCGCACTTCAAGAAATCCTTCCATGCTCTTCTCAAGAAGTACAACATAAATCACAAGGTCGGTACGCCATATTACCCATAAACTAGTGGGCAAGTTGAAATTTCAAATCGTGAGATCAAGTCCATTTTGGACAAAACCGTTAACATAACACGGAAGGATTGGAGTTATAGACTCAACGATGCACTTTGGGCATATAGAACGGAATACAAAACATCGATTGGTATATCTCCATATCGGTTGGTTTATGGAAAAGCTTGTCATCTTCCGGTTGAACTTGAGCACAAGGCTTACTGGGCGATAAAGATATGCAACATCGATTATGATAATGCGGGGAAATATAGAAAGTTATAACTCAATGAGCTAGAGGAGATACATAATGATGCTTACGAGAGTTCTCGTATTTACAAGGAAAAGACGAAGTTTTTCCATGACAAGATGATTTCTCGGAAAAAAAAATTTGTGGGATAAAAAGTTCTTTTATTCAATACTCGTCTTCGATTATTTCCTAGTAAACTAAGGTCCAGATGGATTGGACCATATGTTGTTACTAATGTTTTTCCTTATGGTGCAGTTGAGATCACTAGTATGAAAATTGGAATAATTTCAAAAGTCAACGGCCATATACTGAAGCCTTATTACGAAAAATTTCCTATGGAGAATGTGGATGTGACCGAGCTTCGTGATTTACTCCCCCTAGAGGAGTAGTTTGGAGACTGCCAAGTCGGGATGAGGACGTAAAACTAAGTGCTAAATGGGAGGAAACCCATCGGTTTTGTATCTCTATCTTTTGTATTTTATGTTTCTTAGCTTTTCATATCATATTTTGATTTCCCACCTTAATTTTACTTAGGATGAGTCAATTACATTGAGGACAATGTAAAGTTTAAGTGTGGGGGAGTATTTTCCATATAGAGTTTTTAAAATTTTGCATAAAAACCTTCAACTTTTAAAGATTTTAGAGTCACTAGCATACTTGTAGGTATGTTTACATAGAGAATTCTGACCGACATAACTGAACTTGGAAGTGTTAGGGAACTACGTTCAGATTTTTACGAATTGGAGTCTTAAATAATGGTTTTAATCATGCTGGTGATGCAAATGAGGAGCAGAGGTAATGCATTATTAGAGTTGCTGATCAATCATTAGTGAAGACTACCCATTTTCATATCAATCGATGCACCAGACCAAATTTCTTTATAAATGACTAAAGAGCTTTCTTTTGAGTGTGTGTCACCGTACGTTAATTCCGGGTAGAATGGTGAGCTACCCAACTTCACACAATTTTCAACACTATTTTTGATCTCTTGAGTGCTAATTTTGTCAATCATGAGGGTGGCGTCTATAGATGAAAGCCACCTTCTTGTAGTTTGATTTTTAGTTAGCACCATTCTCTCTCTCTCGCTAACGCCAAGTCCATAGAAACACCATCATCGTCAACAAAGGAACGCCATCAAAATCTACAAGGAAAGTTGAAGACGTTTAAGGTTTACAAGCAACAATACAAGGAAGAGTACATTTCATATCCAAGTAAATCAACATACAGTGAGCAGATTTTCACATATATGTTAAAGATTTACAATACAATGAGCATAATTTTATATCCAAGTATGAAGACTAAGTACAAGAGCGAAGAAAATCAAAAGATGAGAGTTATTGAAGTTTATAATGCGAAGACGATACAAGTTGTGAAGATTCAAGTGGTAAAGTACTTCTCTCATGGCCATATTAATTTTATTTCATATTTAATGTTTTAGTTGCAATCTTCAAAAAAAAAAATACAAAAAAAAGAGATTTGCATTTAGGTTGTTATTTGTTCAATAAAGCCATGAGGAAGAAAAATATATAAAGAAGTTTTAAGCGACAAGGAATAAAGGAAAAGATTTACAAATTGTCGAAGTTCTACGAAATTCAAGAGTTTATCATTAACAGTTGAAGATCTAAGACTAAGAATATGAAGAAGACGAGCCGATCGAAGACATTTCTATTGGATGCTGTGAGAGTGGTGCTTTCGTCACTGCCGATCGGATGTGAAGGTGGTAAGTACTCCCATCCTTGCTATTATGGTTGATTTCCTTTCTTAGAGATCATCAGAAAAATATCTTTATTTTCCACGATTTTGTGGAGTCTCCAGAAATAATTCGGAAGGTTTCCTTCCCACCATTCAACGTGTGTAGGATTTCTCTCTTCATTCCTACCTGCACACATGTGAGACCCATAAAAAAGTCATCTTATTGAGTGCAATTATCATAAAATCCTTTTAAGTGAGGTAAAAGTCGAGGCAAAATGCTTATTGATCGCTCTCAAACACGCATTCTCTCATTATGGTGTGGTTATTTCTCACTCAAGATTTAAGAATGAATATGTTCTTTGGTATTTCTAACTTCTTATTACTAGCATGCAGAAACTATATGTCCTCATAGCTCTTTGGATGCTTGGGAAGCTGGAACGCTTTGAAGTTGGAGTAGGTTTTGTGGGTATACCTCTCGTAAGCCCTCAAGGGACTATAACTCATCCACTAGGGACACCTAGGGGTTTAAAGGCCTGTTGCACATGCTAAGTGCAACTGTTTCCTCAACGATAGGGAGTTGTTGTATTTTTTTAGGGTAGTTTGCTCGAGGACTAGCAATAGCTAAGTGTGGGGGAATTTGATAAGTGCATATTTTACATATATTTGGTGTCAATTTCATGCTAGTATTTTTTGGTTTCCTTGCAAATCATTGTATATTACGCTTGTTTTCTCTTATTTATGTTTTATTAGGTGAATCATCCAAAAGAAATGAATTGACACTTAATTATGCAATAAAAGAAGCTAGGTACAAGTGGAGAAGGGCCAAAGGCCAAGTGGAACTCATTCAAGTACAATATTTCTACTTTTTATCTTGAGGATGAAGAAAATATGAAGCCAATGGCGAAAGGATGAAGTGATTCCGAGTTCGTATGAAGGAGTTATGAGCAAAACAAGAACTCAGAAGACAAAAGGACAAAATGGTCATTTTCGGTACAAGTGCTATTGGCACCCCCTTATGTTTTAAATGGTATCCATTCTACTAAGGGACAATAACTTTCAAAGGAATTACTAATGACAGTCCAGTATTCAAAGGGGGAAGCTCAAGTTCAAATTCAAACACATGCGCGTATTTCTTCTTCTTCACGACCGAGACTTCTACATGGATATCTCGAGACTCGAGTTGCTTCTGATGATCACGGGAGTATTTATGGAGCTGCAGATGATGGAAGCAATGGGAAATGAACCGATGGTAGTATTGATGCTCGGCCAAAATGAGTGGTTGATGAGGACAAAACAACGGAAGAAGAACTGCTGCCATCATGCTCAAAGAATGCTGATGACCATGATCAGCTGACGGGTTGTTGTTTACAGGATCGTTCTCGAATTTTGCTAGAATTTTATGATGAATTTCTTCTAACTGAGGTTGAAATGATGAAGTACAACAGAGAGAACACGAATAAAAATGAGTATTGGTTTGCTGCCATTACCGAAGGTGGAAAGAGCTCGGCAAAGAATAGAGAATGGTATTGATTATCATGATGACTGGTCGTGATAGAATGATGATGATGACTGCTCGAGGTTCAATGAAACAAAGAAGAAGAAATAGAAAAATATGCATTGATGCTACAAGATAGTGACGATGGAGCTGACTGTGAAGAAGGCTATCTCAGGTGATGGGAGTAGAAAATAATTTGTTGCCATTGCCAGTAGAATGAGCAGAGCTACTCGAATCCGTGGTGGTGGTTAACTGAGTCGACACGGTTAGAGGCTAACTCAATCACATTAATATAAGAAAACAGGGGAGAACCTAGCTGCGAAGTTGTTATATAGGTTGGATAATCTTTGGAAATCAAAACTTTACCGAGAATTCAGATTATGATGAGTATTGAGTCGGCAAAACAGTCACCAGGGTAAGTTTCTGCCGTTAAATTTTAAGATGAATGGTGAGGATTCAAGACTAGTTTAGGGTTTTAGTCGGCTAAGAAGAGTTGGGTGTTTATCAGATTCAAAATTTCAGTTACAAAAAGCTATAAATAGAGGATCGAATAGCCAGCAAAACTCATCTCCTCACCCTCACTTTCACATCCAGAAACTGTTCAACAGAAGTACTCTAAGAAGAATAAAAGCATAAGGGGTTCTATATATGCATCAGTAGATGAAAGGTTCATGCAACAAGGAAAAAGTGGCTGATCTCCTGCAACAGAAGCAGCAGTAGCTGGAGTTCTTCTACAACTTCAGTTTGCTTTCTATAACCTCCATTATGTCTAGCTAATTTACTTATTTGATTAGGGATGAATTCTAAGTTCTAATAATGATTTAAGTTCTTATAAAAATCTATTTTGAGTTATTCACATGGTTTTCGCTTGTTTTTACCGAGATTAATATTTATGATTAATTATTAAATTGTTTGGTGGCCAACTAAATTAGTTTATTAATTAATCTGATGCTAGTAAAGAGTTAGGATATCTGTAATTGTTGAATAGCTCTTACACGAGTAGAAATTGTGAAAACTTGCAGAGGGATTCTGTGGAGAAATCGCAAGTAAAAACAACCCTAGTAAGTGGACCGAGCGTACTGAGTTTAACTGCTAGGACCAAACCTAAATTCACAAACCTTAAGGCATTCGACTGAGTTACATCTTGTAATCGTACCTCAAGGTGGCTCAGACAGATAGAATCTGGTGACTAAGCGTACCTGTTTTCCAGTGATTTAAGGATTTTGGGGTTAACTAAGCGTATCTGTTATCCTACGGTTGGTGAAAATCTGTGATTAACAATATATAGATGAATATATTAATTTAATGAATATTTAGTAATGAAGAAGGATTCCTTGATCAAATTTCTCATTATTGTTTTCAACCTAATTATTTCAATTTGATTTGTTGTTTATTTTATTCAAATATATTTTACAAAACCCCCCTTTTAGTGACACTTTTGACAACTAAAACTCCCTGCTCTTCGTGGGAACGAATCTTATTTACTGCTATATTATTCATTAGTAAAGTAGAAAATAAGTAAATTAATTTGTGCACCTACGACACGCATCATTTAAGAGTCAATTTTACAAAGAGCACAATAATGGGTTTGGGTCAGATGCAAAATGGTGATTCTTGTGCTGATATTTTTGGCTGCTCATTGTCCCAATTGCCTATAAATTATTTGGGTATTCAAATTGGGAGTAAGTATAAATGCAAAGTAGTTTGGGATGATATAATTCAAAAATTATATCACAAATTATCAAGTTGAAAAATATCTTATTTGTCTAAAGGCCAAAGATTAATTATGATCCAAAGTGTGTTAGCTAGTCTTCTAGTCTATTATCTCTCTTTATTTCAGATGCATGTGAGTGTATCTAAAGAGTTTGAGAAAATTTTGAGGAGTTTCTTGTGGGGTTCTTCTAAATCAGTAAAGAAAAAGAGTTGGGTAAAATGGTCCAAAGTAAACCTTCCTAAATGCGGGGATGGTATTGGTATCAAGAAAGCACAGTTAATGAATAAAGATCTTCATGCCAAATGGATCTGGAGAAGAATAGTTCACCAAAAATTTGGTGGATTCACTGATGCTCTTTTTCCTAATCAATCTAAGAAGGCAGTGTGTTACAGTTTGTGGGCTGGAATTTTAAAATCAAATAATTTTGTTCAATATGGAACTGTGTTCACTATAGGGGATGGCATAAATATTTCATTTTTGCGAAGATAGGTATATAGGTGAGATTCCTTTGAGGGAGGCTTTTCCAGACCTATTCAAACTCTCAAGAAGTAAGGAGGTGTCTTTGAAAGAAATGATCTCTTCAGAGGGAGCTTGGGACTTACAATTTTCTAGGCCTCTTATTGAGAATGAATTTCTGCAGGTGATCAATCTGTTGCAACTTATTGGTGATCCTATTAGTATTTTGAATTTTGAGTTGGTTGAGGATGGAAGACACTAGGTCTATGGCAATGGGAAAGGCTTTACAGCGGCTAATGCTTATGTTGCACTGGAAACATATGGTTTCTTGTGCTTCCCTGACAAACAATTGTGGAATCCTAAAGTTCCACTGAAGGTTTCTTTCCTAGTGTGGACATTGTGTTACAATAGTGCTCCAACCTTAGATGGTTTAATGAATGCAGGTCTGGTGCACTCTGGCAATTTCCTTTTTTGCAACCAGCAACCTGAAACCAATGCACACCTCTTCTTGCATTGCAACTTCACTTTTCAGATTTGGTCTTATTTATTGGATAGCTTTGGCATTAAATGGGTTTTCTCAAGTGATATTAAAAGAACCTTATGGGAATGGAAGAATAAGAAAAGCAAGAACAGGATCAAAAGACTTTGGGGATACTTACCATTTGCAATCTGGTGGAGTATTTGGATTGAGAGGAATAAAAGACTTTATAATAATGTCTCTAAATCTGTTGATCATATTATAGTTGATATAAAATGCTTGTTATATAACTGGACACTAAGCACTGATATATTTTCATGTTTTTCTTTATCTAATCTCTTATGTAATTGGGATGCTGTAACTCTCACATCCTTGTAACTTTTCTGGGTTTCTTTTTCACCTCTTTGGTGAATTGATTCTTTTTTAAAATTTTCCCTTTTTGTGTCAAAAATAAATAAATATAACACCATCTGTAAAAAGCCCAATTTCCAGAATAAAAAACCAACAAAACCACAAAACAATAAAATCATAAAAGAAAAAAATCACAGCATAAACGATAAAAGTTTGCCTTTGTCGGAATGCTTATATAGAATTCTACCAAGCATAGAAATTCCATAAATATAATACAATATTTTTTCATGTTTTGTAGAATGATTTTCTACTTATTTTTTCTATTTTTGAAACTTGAATTTAGAATGTTTCGATAATTTTCAATGTAAACCAGTTAGGTTTTTAATACAATATTTGGAAATAATATCAGTTTTATATCCTTAAATTTATGATAGCCATATTTGTCCTATGAACCATTATGTTTGTGTAATTTTAACTTCTGTTTTCTTTTTCTAAAACATTTGGTTCAGAGAAAAATAATCTCGCTTTTAGGGAAAAAAGTCCCTAATTTAGGAAACAACACCCTAAAAGTTATGAAAGTTTTGAAATTTTGGATAGTCTACATTATTCTCATATCACCGTAATTAGTGAGTGCGAATATTTTTGTATACAAAATATATTGCATATCAAGACATTAGGAAACAACACCCTAAAAGTTACGAAACTTTTGTAATTTTGGATAGCTATATTATTCTCATATCACCGTAATTAGTGACTGTAAATATTTTTGTATACAAAATATATTGCATATCAAGACATTAGGAAACAACACCCTAAAAGTTACGAAATTTTGTAATTTTGGATAGTCTACATTATTCTCATATCACCGTAATTAGTGAGTGCAAATATTTTTGTATACAAAATATATTGCATATCAAGACATTAGGAAACAACACCCTAAAAGTTCCGAAACTTTTGTAATTTTGGATAGATACATTATTCTCATATCACCGTAATTAGTGAGTGTAAATATTTTTGTATGAAAAATATATTGCATATAAAGACATAACAAAACTACAAATTGGCTTTATTTAATTTTAGGCTGGTCATCCCCGTTCCCCGAAGTTTCATGCGTTTCAGGAGGTCCCGGGTTCAAGTCCCCAATGGCGTAATATTGCAGGAATTAACATGGAAGGTAGTGTTAGTTTTCCCCCCTTGTGACACAATCTCTCCCCCCCCCCCCCTCCCGCTTCGGCTCCCCTTAGCAAGGTTACCCATGAGGCTCACTGGTAGGATAGCACATCAACCTGTTCAATTAATGTAGTAGTATGTCGTTGGAGCCTAGCTTGTTAGGCTTCTAACTAGTTTCATGTAATAATATCATAATAATAGTAATAATTTTAGGCTTATTTTACTTTTAATTATGGTATAAACAAAATTAAGAAAAGAAATATGAAAATGAGGCTTATTGTTTTTTTATGGATTGAATTTTTGTATTAGCCCGTTTAATATTTCAATTCTTGCTTCAATTTTTTGTTTCAGAATCTAAGATTCTAACAATTCTGCTTTTGTTTTTACAGGATCAATCAAAAATTTATTTGCAAAAAAGACGCATCATAGGATTCAAAGGTTAGTACTCACAACCAATTTGATCAATTTTATTTTTTCTAAATCTTGTCGAAAGTGTAATCTTTATTTTTTCTATTGTAGAAAGTGTAATCTGATAGAATGTAGTCGTAATTAGAAAAATTATGATTCTGAAAACTGTAACAGGACAATGGACATTAGACATTTTTTTATTCATTAATTATGCGATTGATTTTCTGATTGATGCATGATTGATCAATATGTGTGTTTGAGTTTTTATTTAATGTATTTTAGGTAACATAATATTTTCAAGATAATTGTTTTAGGCAACAAAAAATCCATTTTCCATTTAAAACTTTTTTAAAAAAATATTTTCCACTTTTTATATTGGACCACATCAAAATAATTTCCTTTTAAAAATTTGGTGGGATCAGAATCCATCAGAAGCGAGAATTAACGTGGAGCTCTTGCGAACGAGAACGCTTTAAAAAACTTTGTTATTATATAGAGAATTGATAAAAAAAAAAAGGGTTTACATAACCACACGTATGTATGACTTTAACATGAATTCTACTTTAATCTAAGATAACATATTTTCAATTAGACATGCATTTGCTAGAGTCCAAATTTGTGCACCCCCTCAAAACCGGGGTGCACATTCCGGCCCTAGTAATTCGTCAATTTCTTTCTTATCTGGTTTTCTAAAACCAGATTTAATTTTTCTTTTTTTGTTAAAAATATCGTTGGAAATATAGGAAAATAAAGTCTGCGCTTATTTTTAGGATCCATTAACTGCTCTTTCTCATTCTTCTCTACCACTACTCCACGAATTAAAAATAAATAAATGAAGAGTCAAGCAGGGATGGATTCTTCTTTTATAAACTCAAACAAGAGTAACCCTAGCAGCAACAACATATTGGAAGATCAAATTAAATCTTATGATTCCATCGGTAATCGAGCTTGTGAAGATTTAACAATGGAGGTAAAAAAATTACGTTTGTTTTCTTTCATCTGATTTTTTCTAGTAAGATCTTACAAGTTATATGAAATTCATTGTCATGAGTTTATGGGTTTCTTTACTTTGATTCATATAACTTATGAAATGGTATACTAATCCAGGGTCAGTCGTGGAACAAAGACATTTGTGAAGATGAATGGAACACTGATGGTAATTATATCGAAGAATCAGAAGATGGTAATTGTATCAAAGAATCAGAAGATTGTTTGGGTTTTGAAAGTGATTGTTAAATGATAAATGGGTACTGCGAAAATGGTGATAATCGTATAACTGAAGAAATAGAAAGTATTGAGACTATGTATGAAAAGCCAAAGATTGGAATGATTTTTGACACAATAGATGAAGCTTATGAATATTATAATAGATATGCAAGAAAGATTAGTTTTAGTGTGAGGAAACAAAGATCAAACAGGAACAGATCTGATCGAAGCAAAATTCATCGAGTACTTCTAGTTTGTATTTGTGAAGGTGTATACCGGAAGGTAAGAACGCCTAAGAGGAAAAGGGTTGAGAGAAGATTTGAATGTAAATCTAGGTTTGAATTTAAACTTTGTGATGCTGGAAAATATGAAGTAATCGATTTTTATGCCGACTATACGCACAGTCTAGTACCATTATGGGGTTCTCATTATTTGAAGTCCCAAAGAAAAATTGAGGTTCCACAACAATATCACTAAAATGTATGATTCTGGCATAAAACCAGCAGATATTTACTCATACTTGCGTGAAGAATCTGGCTGCGCTAGAAATCTCAACATCACCAAAATGGATTCGAACAACTTTATACAAAGGAAAAGGGTTGAATTCTTCAAGAAGGGTGATGTACAATGTCTCCAAGACTATTTCAAGCAACAAAAAAAAGAAAAACAAGCATTTTTTCTCTTCTTTTCGAACAAATGAAGATGGAGAAGTATGTGGTGTGTTCTTTTGTGATGCAGATTCGAGAAGAGATTATGTATTGTTTGGTGATGTTGTTTGTTTTGATACGACATTCCGGACAAACAATTACAACATGCTTTGTGCACCAATTATGGGGATAAACAACCATGGGAAAACTACACTTTTTGGATGCGAACTAATAGATGATGAATCAAGTGATGCTGTGGTGTGGTTATTTAATACTTTTTTGGAAGCGATGGAAGAAAAGAGACCTACAAGTATATTTACTGATCAAGCACCAGGAATTTTGAAAGCAGTTCAACAGGTATTTCCAGATACTCACCATGGATTATGTTTGTGGCATATAAGTCAAAACGCAGCTAAGCATTTGAGTAAAACGTTTTCCAAATTTAAATCCTTTGCACTAGATTTTAAATCTTGCATATATAATCCGGAGACGATTGAAAAATTTGAACAAGACTGGAAAAAAATGCTTGAAAAATATGAGCTCACAAAGAACTAGTGGTTACTAGGGATATATGATTTACGAGAAAAGTGGGCTCAAGTTTACAACCATTCTTTTTTTTGTGCTGGCATAACCACAACTCAAAGGAGTGAGAGCATTAACAAGTTTCTTAAGTCCTACTTTTGCAATGGTAAGATTCTTCTTCGACAATTTGTTAATCAATACTCCAAGGCCATGACTGATAGGCGTGAAACGGTTTTGAAAGCGGAATTTGATACACAAAAAACGTCCCCTGATTTGATATCTCCATGGAGTTTAGAGCGTGAAGCATCAAAATTTTACACCAAAATTTTTTTTTAGTATTTTCCAAGAAGAACTTAAGTTACTTATTGGGTTGTTATTGGAATTGGAAAAGGAAGATGAAGTGACTCGTATCTATAATGCGAAAGATATTGGCGATGTAAGAAGGATACGTAAACTCACATACTATAGCGCTGAAAATTCAGTTTCATGCTCTTGTAGGAAATTTGAGTTTAGTGGGATTCTTTGTGCCCATGCACTAAAAGTTTTCCATGACTTGCAGTACAAAAATCTACCTTCCCAGTACTATTTGAAAAGGTGGTCTAGAGAAGCTACAAATGAAGTTGTTTTTGACACTTCGGGGGATTTAATCCCAAATGACAATGATCCATCTGCTACGGTGTGTTATAGCGAATTATAGCATATTTCACAAAGATTTGTTACCAAGTGTTGTTCAAACTCAAAAGAATTATTTGCTTTCACTAAGTTATTAATGCTAGGAGTGGAACAAGAGGTGGAGGCACGCATTCACTTAATCAAGGAACAAGAATCTACTGTCCAGAAGGCTACATCCAACATAAATCAAGACGAGGCACCAAATATGACAGAGGAGGAAGTACTGCAAGATCCACAAAAGAAGGTTTCTAGAGGCCAGTCGAGAAATCGAAAGAAGAGTCAGGTAGAAATTCAAGTACAAAAGAACTCAGTTAAAAAAGGTTAGTCCCGTTTGCTATACGTGGGTACTTTTGGATGTTATAAAACTTGTAAATGATATTCTGCCAACAGTTAACACAAGTGCACAATAACGTTCATGCAGATGGTAAGGTGGATGAAGTGACCTTAAACCAAATAGGAGAAATTGCAATTATGCATCATCAGTTACAGGTGAAACCTAAATCCAATTTTATCAAGAGTCGTGCTTAACTATAATACTTACGATATTGTCCAATCCAAATAGTTAAGTTGTTTATGTAAATCATGAATAGGTACTACCCTCACAAAACTCTATGGATACTATTACAAATATCTCTGCGGCAAAAAAGAAACCTAGAATTTGTAGAACATGCGACGAGGGAGGTCACGACACTCGGAATTGCAAAAAAAAAAATGATGTTGGAGGTTAGTTTGTCAGTATTTGTAAGCTTCATTTGTTTTGATTTTGTCGGTTCACCTCTAACAAAAACTCGTTTTGCATGAGCACCTAATTTAAAGAATTACTTTGCTAGCTTGTTTTGATGTGATATTATGCTTTGTATAGGTAACTGATGACATTGCCGCAAATTAAATTATAAGAAGGTCAAGGAGGAGAACTTTAATGGTTAAAGGAATTCTTGCAGCTGCGTTACTTTTTGTTTTTTGTCAGTTTTAAATGAAGACCAGATTTCTTTTTATTTTGGTTCAATGGCTTCTTCTTTTTTTCTCAATCAAGGCTTCTACATTTGTTTCCAAGACTTGTTGTGTTCCAATATAGTTTTGTTGAGGTGAACTTCGTCAGAAATGTTCAAGCTGATCTTAGCCAAATTTATGTTCAATTTCACATTGTTTTGTGCACTTGCTGCCTGGTTACAATGACCAACATCGAGAAAAACAGAGAACACCCAATGGATCATTTAACTGTAAGGCAAAGCTTCATGCGAACAAAACCAAGTTTAAAGTGCAAAAACTAGTAATGCTAACATAACACAAAATTTGCGTTACAGTGTAAAAGCTAAAAGTAATGCTAACATAACACAAAATTTACGTTACAGTGCAAAAGCTAAACAAAAATTCAGAGCAAATATTCCAAGTTGGTAGTAGTCATTTTTACGAATAGAAGGTGCGCGTTAGATGGTACGAGCAGTAATTATTCCGCTTTTCATCAAAATTCGAGTTTGAGTATAACCCAAACTCAAATGCTTCGTATATCAAGTTTCTTGTATGTCTTTAACTTCGAAAATAACTTTTAAGGCTTCGAGTACTTAGTGATAATAACTATTCTTCTTCCACTTCGGTATTTTAGCCTGTACTATTACCCAAATTCTTGATAACCTTGTATTCCATTTCCTTCTCATCATTCCCTTTGAAAATATCTCCTTAAATTCTTCGTATACATGCCATCAGATCATGGTTTTGCTAGCAGTCTTGGTTCAGTGAAGAAAAAAATTTGGTTTGAAGTTTCCGAAAGAGAATATTTTTCGTTTATTTCTGGTAGTGGTGGGAATTGGGAAGATGGGGAGAAGGAAGTTTGTTTTTTGATCGATGAGAAGGAAGTTAATGGAAACCTAAAAAAACTTATTTTTCTTTAATTTCGAACGATTTTTTTAACAAAAAAAGAAGAAGTAAATATGGTTTTAGAAAACCAGATAAGAAAGAAATTGACGAATTATTAGGGCCGGAATGTGCACCCCGGTTTTGAGGGGGTGCACAAATTTGGACTCCATTTGCTACCTCCTAGAGTGGAAATCTAAGTTGTTAAGTTGGTAACACATATGGACTATAATGATATTAGCTCACGTCAGGTCTCCCGAGCCTAGTTAGAAATTCGGTATTCGGCATACGTACAGAACGGAAAACGTACGAGGATTATACGGATTCGTTAAAATCAAATTCGGTAAAAAATCCGGTTAACGGTTCGTGATACGGGAGTAATTGGGCGCATATGTACGTGTATAATTCGTTTTTGAGATACTAGTGCGGCGCTCAAAATTCGGCTATATTTAAACAAAACTAGTGACAAAACCCCTAGGTGAACAAACTAGTGATAAGAAAAAACCGGTCATATTATTTTTAACAAATAAAAACCATTTGATTAAAAAGTGATACAAAAACCCCAATTCTTTTTATGAAAAGTAAATTGGATCCTTAATTTTTTTTAATTATTACGTAACTTCCCTTTTCTATCTTCTTATCCATACGAGACTTATCCCATCTCCGTCTCTCTAACACCACAACATCACCTCGCCTCCTCGTCTTCCTCTACCACCACCAAAACCCCAATCATCTCCTGATCTACAACATTTCCTTCTCTTCTTCCCCTACCACCACCAACAGAAACACCGCTCCTTCTATTCTTCCTCTACCACCACCAGCAGCAGCACCTCCCCCTCTTTTCATTTTTGTAGTTATGTAGAACCTAGGGTTTCAAATCGCTTGAAATGGAAGAAGAAAAAACCGACATTAGATGATATTTTGATTCAATCACGTCTCCTAAGGTTAATTCACCAGCATATCTATGATTGTTTGTGTTTCCATTATCATTTTTTTCTTTCTAAAAATTGATTCGTGATTTGTTATCATATCCTCGTCCAAGATCACCACCAAAGTATCCAGATATGACTCGGAAGCATGGAGAGCTTGTAAAAATTCAGAAATTGGAGAGGGAGATTGGGTTTTTGGAGGTAATCATATCTAATTTCATAACCTCCTTTTCATTTCTAATTTCTCAGAGAAAAAATTGAACAAAAATCCCATTTTTGTTTTTCTGTTATGGGGTTTAGGGTTTTGATAATTGAGTGTGTAATCAGTCATTTTCAATCAAAAAGGTTAGCAAATTTTGGTTCCCAAATTGGTATTTTTTGGATTGTATCTGTGAATTTTAGATCTTGATAGTTAAAATGTCAACTTTATTTATTAGGATGAATATGAAAATCCCCAAATTGAAATGGGAAAAAAATTCATGGTGAAAGTGATTTTGGCCTAATTTTGTGTAATTTGTTTGCAAACAGGAGGAATTGAAATTAGTTGAAAACCTTAAACCTGCCTCTAGAAGCTGCAAAGAGTAAGCTTTTTGGGTTCTTTTATGTGGAATTCTTGCCATGGGGGGTCAATTTCCCCCCAATTGCTTATGTTTTTTCTGCCACTTTATGATTGTGCAATGTGTGTATGACTTTGGTGTTTCATCTGAAGTGTTGTGTGATACTTTGCAGGGTTAACAGTTATGTAGCTGCGAATTCGGATCCGTTGATACCTGTGTATGATTACTGACTTTTAGCAATGTAAGATTTTGTAGGTTGTTGATGGGTAGATTACTTATGAATTTGGGTTTCTTGCAAGAACCGGAAGACTCGTAGATCATGTCGATTCTGGAGGTGGCTCTGGTACATTTTCCGCAATCCCAATTCCATGTCATTATGAATTTGGATTTGCTAATTTTTCCTTGGCATGTTTCACTTAGCAAATACATTCATAGAAACAATGAGCTTACATTTAGCCATACTCGTAGATCATGTCGATTCGGATGGTATATTCTTTTGGTTCTGATTTGTTGTTTTTTTTTTGGTTGATTTTGAATGGATTAAACCCGGATTATGGGGTTTGCTTGGTTTCTGATGGTAATTTTTGTTTATTTGAAGGTTGATTGGCTAAGCGAGTTTGTGGAGAAAATGTGGCCTTACTTGGACAAGGTATGTGTGTTTAAATAGTTTTTTTTTTTTTTTATGAGATTGTTTTTTAGGTTGAGCTTTGAATGGGAGATGTTTATTATTGTAGGAAATTTGTAAAACTGCGAAAGCTATAGCTAAACCAATTATAGCTGAGCAAACTCCAAAGTATAAAATTGACTCGGTTGAATTTGAAGTACTTACTTTCGGCGTTTTACCACCAACTCTTCATTTGCTAACCAATCTTTGTTACATGCTCCATATCAAGTTAACAGTTTACAGTGAATAGTCTAGTCCAACTCGGTGGCTCATACTGTTTTTTATCTCTATATGAACTTTAATGAAAGTTGAAGCATTTTTCAGAACCTAGAGTGTCACATTTTGCACACTCATTATACCAAAGCTGCAGAGATAATTTCCATACTTAGGTGCGTAAGAATTCTATGTATTCCCTAGATCCAAATCTTAGCCAAAGTGATTTGAAGTTTTAAAGGCATTGGAAATAACGTAAGCTTTGCTTGACTTATAAACCTATCTTGCTGTTAAGGAGGTTTTATACGTAAAATGTGTTGGATTAGAGCCCAGCAGTTTAGTCTTTAACCGTTGAGTGAGAAACTATCTCAGTTTGTAGTTGGCTGCAGAGAGAATACTAGATGCATGATGTATCAATTGAATCACTCGATTTTGTTCCTTGCAATTGTTAATTTAGGTGTTAACCAAATATGCAATGTTTTTTTTTTTAATTATGCAGGCTTTTAGCTTTGATGATTTGTAAATAATAGTCCATTTGCTTGATATCTTTTATTGTAACCATTAAATGAGCTCTTAAAATATTATAAACTCGTGTTTCCGCATTTGTTTCAGGAATCAAAGTTTATATATGACTGATGAAAAGGAGCTCATAATGGAGCCATGCTTGAAATGGGCAGGAAATCCTAATGCTACTTTTGCCATCAAGTCATATGGGTGAAATGACAATACATAGAAAAATGATGAAACCTAATTAGGTTTAATCTAGTTTTGGTGAAACCTTTTTTGGTTTCATCATTGAAGCTGTGTTGGTGAAATGACAATATGTGAAAAATGATGAAACCTAATTAGGTTTCATCTAGTTTTGGTGAAACCAATTTTGGTTTCATCATTTTTCCTGTTTGGTTTCATCATTTTTCCTGTTTGGTTTCATCATTTTTTTCTGTTTGGTTTTATCATTTTTTTTCTGTTTGGTTTTATCATTTTTTTATGTTTGGTTTCATCATTTTTTTAAGTTTGGTTGAATATTGATCAATGAAATTCATTTTTTTTGGCAGTGGCGGCTGGTTGGTGGTGGCGGTCGGTGATAAAGGTGGTCTTTGCTAAAGCGACGGTAGTTGGTGGTGGTACAGTGGTGGTTGGCTTCTCGGCGGTGTTGGCGGTGGTCTTGACTGGTAGCGGTGGTGGCGATGGTGATGCAATTGCTCAGTATTGGTGGTGGTGGTGCTAGTGGTGTGGCAGGATTTGAGACAAGGAGTAGTTGAAGTTGCAGGAAAGAACTGAGCCAAGGAGCAATTGCAGTCGACGAAACCAATTATGGTTTCATCGTATTTATGATGAAACCAATTTCGGTTTCATCTATTTTTTGGTGAAACCAATTTTGGTTCCATCATTTTTTTCAGTTTGGTTACATCATTTTTCACGAGAAATTATTTGCACGCGAAATTTTGGTTCCATCATTTTTTTCAGTTTGGTTTCATCATTTTTTTCTCATTTTCAGTTTGGTTGCATCATTTTTTTCTCATTTTGCTGAACATTGATCAATCAAATTAATTGTTTGTGGTGGCGGCGGTTGTTTGGTGGGGGTGGTCGGTGATAATGATGGTGTTTCTCGGTGACGGTGGTGGTCGTATGTGGTTGTGGTCGTTGGCTGCGGTGGTGGTGGCGGTTGGAAGTGGTGGTGGTGGTGGTTGGCGGCGGTGACAGAGGTGGAGGGCGGAGGCGGCGGTGGTGATGTGGCGGCGGTGGGGGGTACAATGGTGGTGGTGGTGGTACAATGGTGGTGGTGGTGGTGGGAGGCGGTGGTGATGCAGTGGTGGCGGTGGTGATGTGGCGGCGGTGGTGGTGGTACAGTGGTGGTGGGAGGTGGCGGTGGTGCAGTGGTGGTGGCGGCGGTGGTGCAGTGGTGGTGCAGTGGTGGTGGTGGTGGGAGGCGGCGGTGGTGCACTGGTGGCGGGGGTGGCGGTGGTGTCGCGGTGGTGGTGTTGTGGCGGCGGTGGTGGTGGTACAGTGGTGGTGGTGGGATGTGGCGGTGGTGCAGTGGTGGTGGATGCGGTGGTGTTGTGGCGGCAGTGGTGGTGGTGGCGGTGGTGGTGGTGCAGGGTTGGCGGTGGTGCAGGGGTGACGGTGGTGCAGTGGCGGTGGCGGTGCAGTGGTGGCGGTGCAGTGGCGGCGGCGCTGCTGTGTTGCTGTTGGTTGTGATAATTTAATAAAATTTAAATGTGGGGTTGATTTTTATTTTTGTTGGGGTGATTTAAATAGTAGAAGGGTAATATAGACAGTTTATGATATTTGGGGTTATTGTGCCATATTTGTTTGGATGGGTTTTTTGTGGATGGGTTATAACCCGCGCGCCGATATTTAAATAGCTTTTGGGTAAAATAATACATACAAAATATGATAAAATGTTATATATTTATAATATTTTCACCAATTAAGTTGTAGCTCAATGGTCGTAGTGCTCCTTATTAAGGAATTAAGTGTTGGGATCGATTCCCTTAGTCTACAGTTTTTATATAGTAAAAAATACTACAACCCCCTTATTATATGGGTTCAACATATAGAAACCCCATTAAATGTATCATTCATTGTCAACTCCATACTTTAGGAAAATGATATTGCTAGCCCAAAAAATCAAATTTTCTTCAGATCTGGCACATAATTAATTATTACGAATTTTAATAATATAAAGACTACCCTTTAGTATTTATACAAGAGGAATGTCAGAAGATATTTTCATTTTCTATTTCATTTTATCTCTTCGTATAAAACCAGAGCTGCTCTCATATATTCATTTTCTAGGGTTTTATCCATTCGGTTATACAAGATCTAATCTTGTGATTTGATTTCACATCAACAATTTGCAAGCAAATCGATTTGTGATAGAAAGAATCAATTACGTATACTTTTTGTTCTACTATAACTTCTGCTAAAAGAATTTAGTGGTTTTCGATCTATGTCATCTATGGCTGCCGATGTATGACGAAGAGAAAAAAATAATGAGCTTCATCGATATCTACTTCTGTATTTGTATCTACTGATGATGTTTCTAGATCTTCATTCGTTTGTGACTAAGTCGAAATCGAGATGCAGAGATAATGCAATTCGTCATCGGTAATTAGATCTGAAGATTCAACAACAAAAAGCTGAGAAAGATAAGTTTCTCCCTTCTAATCCTATTTAATTCAATTGAAATTCCTAATTATGTGATTCAGAAAGAAATTTGACTCCAATTTGTTGTTTCTAAGATACTTCAGGTAAGGTTTTCGATTTGATTCAATAGGTATTCCTCATTTAGTAGTTCTACTTTCTTAGTTTGATTAGGTTCTAATTTTTGTTTCATTGACTTTATTCAGATCGGAGAAGAACATGATTTTTATTGAATCAACAGGTTTTGAATCTAGGTATGTTTAGGTTTGTTGTTGTTTCTGCCGATTTGTTGATAATACTAGTTGAATTCAATCAGCTGAGAAGATATTCTCCATTTAATAAAAATGATGATCTCTCATAATTCTAATGGAGCTAGTTGTGGACTCTTGTTGGTGTTTTTATCTTGCTTATCTTGACTACACGTGTTGAGTTTGGTTTCTGGAGGAGTATGAGGAGGCTGTGGTGGTAGAGATGGTGATATTGGAGCAGGTTTGAAGGAGGATTATGAAGTCAGTGGTGCTGTTTTTCAGAATTGATGAATATAAGGAGATGATGAGAAGATAGAGGGTGGATTATTTTAAGTTTCTACTTCTGGTGCTAGTGGTCATAGGTAATTAGCTGATTTCACAAGGTTCTCTTCTTTTATAAATGTTTATATTTTTGTTGTGATCAAAGTTAACTTGTTCTGATAAATTTACTACGTTAGCATCCCTGTGAATGATTGGTTTTTACTGTTGAATTATGCATCCTTGTAAAGGTAATATATGGATTCTGTAAATGCTTTACTGTCATTTTGCATCATGTGATTCATGGTTTGATTGTGAAACTGAGTTTTTGAGTTAATGATTTGAAGTTGATTGAATGGAAGCTTGAACCTGAAATCATACATGAAGTATTGCAAACGAGATTTTTTTCCTCATACTTCAGGTTTAGGTTTGATATGTGTAAATCTTAGTTACATTAGGAGAATACATGTGTAACTCTTAGTTACAGCAGAGAATGCATATATAACTGGTGATGTTGTTGTACTGCTGAGTGTTGAATCTACTTTGTTGAGTCTGTAACTGTGTAGCCACCACTCCTGAGGTGAGGATATGCCCTTGTTATATACTTTTTGCAGTTAAATTTTAATGGATATTATGCCGCCAAGGGTTCTGATGCGCATTGTATGTTGCATACATGTTTTGATTTCCATTTGTGAGATTGGTGAATATGTTTTATTCTGTTTATAGGTTAGAGATAGTATTTGGTTTTGCTGTGGTGACCTTGTTGGAGCCAGATAAACATGTTATGGTGCTAGGAGGCAATAAGGTATGTAACTTCCAGATGTGTAACTTCTAGTTACACAAGCTAAATAGATGTGTAATTTTTAGTTACACATGCTAATTAGATGTGTAACTTCTAGTTACACAAGCTAAATAGATGTTTAATTTCTAGCTACACATGCTAATTAGATGTGTAACTTTTACTTACACATACTGATTGAATATGTAACTTCTGGTTTTAGTGATTGAATTGAAATGATTTGTGGTATGTTTTGTGTTTTCATTGGATTGTTGAGATTAGTTTTTGTAGAAGAGATTGGACAGTTTTGATTATTGAATTGTGAATTTTCAATTATAACCTGTAATGGTGTATGAGGACTTGCACTTGGAGGTGGTTTACAATTGGCAATAGTTAGTGATTTATGCTAAGCTTCATTGTTGTAGTAATTGATTTATTGAACCTTTTATGTTGCAACTTCTAGTGTACTTGTCACTATGATAGTTTGAGTGACTTGTCATCATGTTGGTTGATTGTAGCAGGAATGTCACTAAAATTTCAGCTTGGCGTGAAGCATAATATCAGGAACGTATTTTCTTAATATTTTATAGCAATCGCTCAAGGAATCAACGCTATAGACATTAATAAGCTTCGAGATGCAGGAATCTACACCTGCAATGGATTGATGATGTGTACCAAGAAGGTAAACCTCACTTTTTGATTTTGAATCTTGATTTTTTGAGAATGTCATGGTATTATCAAAATTTTAATTCATCTAATTGCAACTTTGATGGTTAGTATGAGAATAAATGCTAAATACACACATGTGTAACTCCCAATCACACATTTCATATGCATGTGTAACTCCAAATTACACATGCTTTTTTATGTGTACTAGCTGATTATACATGCTTGTTTTAGTTTTAAGAGTGTTTAGTTAGTGAATTTTCTTTAGATTGTTAGATGTAATAGCAGCCTAAACGTGTATTGTTTCATATTCATAGTTCATTTATTTTGTGTAACTTTTATCCATGTTTTTCATACTCAGATACCCTTTCTTAGTGTATTTTTTTTGATTGATCCAAAATACACTAAAGCTTGCAAGTTCATAATAAATGGCATATTCCATATGCAAGTGTAACTGAAAGTTACACAAGACAGATGCATGTGTATCTCCTAATTACACATGCTATATGCATGTGTAACTCTCAGTTACACAAGTCAGCTGGTGTGTAACTGTTGAGTACATGTCATATTTTATTTAGAAGATGCATGTGTAACTCCCAGTTATACTACACAGAGTATGTGTAACTCCTAACTAGGGCTGTACAAAACCGAACCTAAACCGTGTACCGAACCGAAACCGTTGAAATATTAACCGAACCGAAGTGAAACCGAATCCAACGGTTTAGGTTTAGGTTGTCAGTTTCGCAAAACCAACACAATCAGTTTCAGTTTCTGTATACAACCGAACCGATACTTCATCGGTTAGCCGATTAAATTGGTTGTAGGATTGAGACATATATTATCCATAGATCAGTTACCCTAAGTAGTTCAAACTTATCCCAGCCTTCAGTTTTAGGTATTCGTTCATTGCTTTCTTTCTTCGTTTTCATTTATTCTTCGCCGCAGAGAAAAATAGAGGCAGAGAGTTGTCTAGATCAGAGGCAAAGAGCTCCATTCCATCACCAGATTCATCTCCATTTTCTTCTATTCTTCTTCTTCATCATCTTATAATCAACTACTTCAGCACCAAACGGCCATGCAACATTCTACTTCAGCACCTTCGTAAGCGAAACTTTGATTTCTAATGATTTCTTTCTTTGTTTTCTTATTTCTGAACACTGTGTTTTCATTAATTTTAGTAATTAAGGTTAATATGTGGGATAATTTGATTGATTTACTCGTTTTGTATGTTTTATATTCATGTTTTAGTGGTTGAAATGAAAATTTGTGCCTCTGATTATGTTACACAGTTAAGGTTTTTTCTCGATTTTGAAGGTGATTGTTGCAATTGGTAAGATTTCATTTGGAAAACCTACATCCAAGAGATCTAAGAAGCAATAAGTTTGATTTTTGGTTGGTTAGGTTTTGTATTGGGTATTCAATTTTATTTGGGGAATTGAACATACATATCAGGCTTTGTTGGTATTATGGATTTGTGTTTGTTAATTACAGGAAGCATCCATCAAATATTCTAATGGAGGGAAAGGATTTGAAAAGAACTAGGTGTGCTAAAATTGGGAGCTCCAGAAAAGATTATTACGCCGAAATGACAAGCACTAGTTTTTGTAGCTCTTATGGGATTGATTCAACTCAAAAGTATTCTGAATCTCTGTAATTTTTTCCATCCATATTTATATTGATTGATTATACTAATCAGGTAGAAATCTTGGAGAAGCAACTGCCTCTAATTTTGATTATGGTGTTTTGATTGATTATTTTTGTTGAAATTGCAGGTTGGAGTTTAAGTGATGTATGATAATGTATATGCTGCTGGTGATATGGATATTGGGAGTAACAAGCTTTATGTATCTAAGGTAAAAGCATTAACATCAAAAGTTTCCAATCAATCTACATAGTAACTTTGATGTTTCCAAATTCTTTTAATGGTAAAAGATGAATTATTTGTCGTAAGTTAGTTGTAATCGCTGCTGTAGCATGTAGCTAAGGATGGTTCTGAAGATTTGCTTTTTAATAACTTTTGCCCAACCTTGTTCATTTGTTTTTGTTGTGGAAAAACTTAAATTTGTTTAAGAATATCCATAATTATCATTACACTTCAACAAATTAAAATTCCTTTGGGTTCAACCTGTCAAGCACAGAATCTGTAAAAGCATATGCAACATTTGAATATTTCATTGCACAATTCTTATTCTCTGCATGTTTCAACTCCTAATTTCTTATTTAGTCATGAAACTTCCACATGATGTTTAGTTTTGGTTGGTTGTGATATTGCAGGACTCTGTTGGAGTGGCAAGTGCAGTTGGAGACTTTGGATGCCCGCCTTGTCATGCCTTCAAGAACAACCATCTTTACTAAATATTTTGGATTTTATGTGTTAGTTATCTATGTTGGAGTGTCCGCTGTATTTGACATTTTAAAACAATTAGTTTGACAGACAGGTTAATTTACAATTTTCCGACTTTAGTAAAATTGTCTGTCAGTTTTGTAAAAGTAACAGAATTTTCAGTTAACCGAAACCGGGAGGTTTGAAACCGCAACCGGTGGTTTCAAAACCGAATGAAACCGAGTAGGCTAAAATGTTTCACCGGTTTCCAATATTAGAAAATCGAGTACTTCGGTTTCGGTTATTTTTTGACCAACAACCGTACCGAACCGAACCATGTGCAGCCCTACTCCTAACTACAATTGCTTAGATAAGTCATTAAGTGTCTTTCTATGATCTTTGTTGTTCACCTTGTAATTGTTCTATAGTTTTGCTTTTATGGATTTTTTTTCATCCAACCTAACTCGTGGATGTTTATTTTGTTGTAGATATGTAGGCATTTTGGAATCGAGGAAGATAAGAAGGGAAGATAACATTTTTATTAGAAGATCTTGTAGCTTATTTCTAGGATTTCGTTTTACGTATTTCGTGTTTTAGCTTGTTTATTGTGTTCAATAACAATTGATAAATAGAGAAGTTTTTGTAAATGGAATTATTGTTTCAGTTACTGAATATAGGTGTGTAACTTCTAGATAAAAATTTATTATGGATGTGTAACTTCAAAATACACATGCCATATGCATGTGTAACTTACTGTTTCATGACGTATGAATGTGTAACTATTGCGTACACATGCCATATAGATGTGTAACTTCTAGTTACACATGCCATACGGATGTGTAACTTCTAGTTACACATTCCATATGGATGTGTTGGGAGATGGTGGTGTTGGGAGGCGGTGGGCGGTGGCGGTTGGAGGTGGTGGTGAGAGGAGGAGGTGGCTGGTGGTGGTGGTCGGAGGTGGTTAGCGGTGGCGGTTGGAGGTGGTAGTGGTCGGAGGTGGTTGTGGTGGTTGGAACATCATCACATAATATTTTAATAATTTGGGGCCTAGATTTAAATTTTATTTAATTATGGGCTTAACAATATATAAAATGGTATGAATGTCTTTTAATAACTCCGGGCATATATTTAAACTTTTTTTAATTAAGAGCCTCATATTATGGGTTACCCATGGATGGGGCCTAAGCCTAATTTTCCCTTTTGTATAAAGAACGGAAATGAGTTATAGTGGGTCTACAAAGTTGGATGGGCTTGTAAATGTGGGCTTAAGTATGGACGTGTAAAACAGCCTAAACAAAAGATCAGGCGAACCGAACTACCGGATTATACGTGAATCCGTAAAGTTCGCATATTATTCGTCGAGGCCATATAAACCACGTACCATGTTCGGGATTGGAGTAATATGTGCGTTCTGGAATTACTAACTAGGCTCCCGAGAACAAATTGCAAGACCAACATAATAAACTAAAATAAACTTATGTTACTATTCATGCCTAAATTACAATTGACACCCTAAGGTTAATGCTTATTCCCATACTCCAAGTTTCCAACCATTGTGTCCCTTCGATGTGTCCCTTTAAGCACAATCCAGTGCACATCCAACAAATGTGACATCAAGCAACAGTTCTTCGAGAGAACAATGATAGGACCATTTTCAGTTCCATCCAGATGACAACAAATGTTGAATCCTAAAGAAAGTAAAACCTAGTAAGTTGTCGGTTGTTTTTGTTAAGTTCACATCTTAAAATTCATCAATATGCATTTATTCTAAGGCAGTCTGCAAGCTAATGGCAAAGACGACAACTGCATTAACTGGAGTCTTGGGAAAAACATATTTAAGAATCTATATAGTTTGGTTCAATGTACTCCGTAAACATGGGGATTTTTTTTTTCGGAAAAGAGGCTAGCCTCAAATGATATATTGATAAAACCGATTAAGGAAACCGGAAACCTTATAGAGATTTTTCAAGATCATAAAACGATCATACAAGTTGTAGTAGCTCCACCAATTCTTGCCTATCAATTCTATTCCTTCATAACTAAAAACAGCTTCAAAATACCTTCTCTCTTGCAAAGGAGAGGGCCAAACATAAAGGGCCAAACTAATTTTAAAAACAAAACTGGTATGTATCAAAGCACAAGGAAATGACTGGATCGAATCCAACCCAATGTTCATCAGAACATGTAGTTGACATGAACTGGATTTTTTAAATTTAGATTACCTAAAGTAATCAAGGTAGCAATGACCTAACTAACGGTAACAGTAGCAAAGTATCTCAAATAACAATAGTATTCAAAGTGTCTCAAGTAACAGTGGTAATTTGAATCGGTCTTTAAGTGTCTGAAACAGAACGAATCGGGCCGTCTCGGCATTGAAGTTACAGTAGCAATTGTAGAAGATGATCTAAATATAATTGTGTCTGTCTTTGTTTCCACTTCTAGGGTTAGTGTTGTTCTTGTTTTTAACTTTCTTGCCGCATCTGGGGTCGTTTATGTTGGTATTCTTGTCGCCGATTTGGGTGATATTCCTACAGAGAGATACATGCATAGGGTAATGTTAAAAGACCAAAAGTGATCACATTCTTCAGGAACGTAAAAAACTCGCCGGAACAACCGTCAGAGCTCTTGTAACGACCGAAAATGGTTATCACAGATCTTGCAGCAAACAATGATCAAATTTAAACCCAAATTGAAGAACACCATTACATACACAATTCGAATGCCAAATAGGAAAAAACCATAACAAACAGTAACCCCATGAAATTGTAACCTAAAACATGAATTAAAACTAAACATGAGTTGTTCAAATCAGAAACTAGATAAAAAAAACACAGGAGAGAAAACCCCCAAGTTACTGAACTTAGAAGGAGGATATACCGAAGAAACCACTGAAGTTGTTGCTGCTTCATGTTGCTTGCATATTTGCACCGAAGAAGAAGGCGACAGGGTCTGAGTTTTCTATGAAAGATCACCAGCCATCGTTGCTCTAGCAGGCATAAATCCAAGCAGAAAATTCATGAAAACAAACACAAAACTCAAGAAAGGAAAAAAAACCGAAAATATTACTGAATCTAGATTAACAAAGCACAAAAGAGAGATCAAGAGAAGATATAACGATTGGTATTATTTGTTTTGATCAGATCAGCTCCAAAGGAGCGGATCTGATCAAATAAGTTTCAGTCAGTTGTGTTTTTCGGCGAGAAAAAAAATTCTTCTGGAGAGAGAAAGTTTATGTCGGTTTTCTTGTCTTTGGTTTCCTTCTTAAAGATGCAAGCCATAATATTTTAATATCTTTGGTTTCCTTCGGTTTTCTTGTCTTTGGTTTCCTTCTTGAAGATGTAAACATGGGGATTAGAAGTGCCTTTCTCTCCATCTGTGGGAAAAAGCGAAGGTGCCAATATCCTTCTTGAAGATGCAAGCCAGTGTAATGCAACTAATGAAAGTAACTGAAAATTTCATAAATAGACGACATTACCAGAGCACTTATGATGACCTAAGACTTTTCCTTCCATGAAATTGTTGTTACGCCCAGTTAGAGAAAAGGGATAGAAATTAAGAAGTAACTTACTGATGCTAAGAGGCAAATTAAAGCAAACGTTTTAATATTGATCACGATGTGTATTGTAATACTAACTGCACAAAAAGGATCCCTCCGATTAGGTTCTTTAATATCAACAGTCCATTTTCACAAACACACATTATACCCAAAAGATGAAAAAAATACCAATCCTATATTATTATACTTTAGATGATGAAAAAAATACCAACCATATGCTATTATACTTTAGATGGAATGGATGTATCTTACCAATGCGCTTTACTTAGTAGTATCTCTCAGACTTTCCCAGGCTTCGCTACAGCTGAAGAGGATCAAGATTCAGTCACACAAAATAAGTAGTTTATCTGAATCGTTTCCATATGTAACACGCAGAGCCGGGCCTGAGGGTGTGCAGGCCGTGTGACCGCACAGGGCCCAGCTCTGCCGAGGGCCTTTTCTCCCAGCCCAGTATTCATTAGTTATTCAAAATTCAAAAAAAAAAAATCGTAATGGGACTCGAACACAAGACATCTGAGTGTTGTTTAATCAATTCATCCACGGAGCTATCATTTTCTTGATGCTTTAGATCAGACACATACTTAGGTCTTAGTAGTCTATATTGCTCTACCGTACTCCTATTTTGATCGGTGGACATTTTCCAGGTGCTTTAGATCAAACATGTATAATTAATTAAAACTTAGTAAGCTCTATTGCTCTACCATATTCCTATTCGGTGGACATCAACGAAAATAAGTTCATATTTAATACTTTTTCCGTTTTTAAAATAAAAATACTTATTTTTTCATTTCAGCCTAATTTTTTTTGCTTTTCTTTGAAGCAGCCTAAAAACATATGTCACCTCCTCAATTTAGTATAAGATTTTCTTAAGTGCATCAATACCTATAAGTTTGCAAATTAAATACAAATTATTGATATTTTTTTTGTTTATTATGTTTATATAATATTCGACATTATAAAAGGCCCTCTGAAAAAAATTCGCACAGGACCCTTCTAGACACAAGATCGGTTCTGGTAACACGCAGTTCATCTCATTTATGATCAAACTTTATACGTGACTGTTGAGCATAAAAGAATGCTTACGAGAAATACATAGGAGTTGAGGAATAAAACAAAATACTGAAAGGATATTATAGTTACCATTTAGTGGGATTACATACAAAATTCGGCTCACTAAGTTTTTTTTTTTTTTTTTTTTTTTAATTCATTAATCAATTAACCTTGATGTACATGAAGTTTCTCTTTTATAAGAGAATCCAACCATAATGGTGGATTACACCCAAATGGTTTTCATAGACGTTTTTAAAATAAAAAAACTTATTTTTTCATTTCAACCTATTTTTTTTGCTTTTCTTTGAAACAGCCTAAAAACATTTGTCACCTCCTCAATTTAGTATAAGATTTTCTTAAGTGCATCAATACCTATAAGTTTGCAAATTAAATACAAATTATTGATATTTTTTTTGTTTATTATGTTTATATAATATTCGACATTATAAAAGGCCCTCTGATAGACAACACAAAAAAATTTCACTATTACAAAAAGCCCTGTCTAACCTTTCTAATATCAAACTTGTGCACTCCTTTATTAGACCAAGTATAGGGGTTGCCTACAGGACCCTTCTAGACACAAGATCGGTTCTGGTAACACACAGTTCATCTCATTTATGATCAAACTTTATACGTGACTGTTGAGCATAAAAGAATGCTTACGAGAAATACATAGGAGTTGAGGAATAAAACAAAATACTGAAAGGATATTATAGTTACCATTTAGTGGGATTACATACAAAATTCGGCTCACTAAGTTCATTAGTGCTATTTCTACTACGTTTCGATATTATAATACTGTAGCCTATGATTTAAGACAATGAAAGCTAATAAAATTCACCTCGTAGCTACATCTCATAAAAACTAATTAATATCCAATACCGTAGTTGTGAAATCATTCCAACACACGGCAATATTTGCATTGGAAACAGTGTAAGTGCCATATCGTTGGTGATTTAAAGAAGAATCCGAGAGTGAGAATTAAAGATGTCGTACGATAGAGCTGGCGGTAAGGGTACATAAACATAAAAAAAAATTCGATGCATTTATGTTGACGATATGGAGCAATTACACTATATGCTTGAGCCTGAATTACTGATTTCGTCGTCTACCCAAGATTTTTTTTTTTTTTTTTGTTGCAAAGAAAAGTAATGGTGTAATGAAAAGATCCTTACACTATTAGTTTCGGATTTCTAAAATGTAATGGTCTCACCTTGAAGTTTCAGATCACATAGAGCATACAGCTGAGTAGTATGTCTAATATATGTGTTTCAGATTTCTAAAATGTAAGAATGTCTAATATATGTCTAATATAGATGCAGAGAAGTGGGTGCTGACCAAAGCGTGTGGCAGGATGGGTCAAAACAGTTTTCAGTGTCAGAATGTTATAAATTATTAGAGGAAGATGGATTACTGGTATTTTCTTACAAGTGTGTGTGGAACCTAGTTAGTAAGTTCGCGAATAATACTCGTATAATTCGCGAATCCGTCCGTATCGACCGAATCCGTACGTATCGACCGTATAACTGAAACTCTGACTTAGATTCGCGAATTTCCAACTTAAATCGAATTATAGCGTATTTACGAATTACCGAATCATATGCCCCGTATAGTACTTTGCCACATCATCACTAAATAATTATTATTTATTATATTATTTACTTTTAAAATTTTACATACACTAATCTGATTCCAATGCCATCAACGTTCATGTTATTTGCTGATTATGATGCACATATCGTATGTATAGTTCATGTCAAGTATTAAACTATAGTATTTTAGGAGAGATTATATTAAAAATGATTTTTTAACAGGTTAATATATGCCGAATTTTGTACGCCAAATGCATATCTCTAAAACGAATTATACACGTACGTATGTCGTTCCGTATTACCGATGAATCACGAATCGTTGACCGGATTTTTGACCGAATTTAATTTTTACGAATCCGTATAATACTCGTATGTATCCCGTTCTGAACGTATCCCGTACCACGAATTGCTAACTAGGGTGTGGAACCCAAAAATTCCACAAAAGGTAATTTTATTTGTTTGGTCTCTTTGCTACAATGCTGCTCCAACAATGGATAGTTTAAGGAATTCTTTTGATGTGAATGGTTGTTTGCTGTGTAAGAAGAATGCATAAACAAACCATCACTTATTTCTACATTGTGAGGTAACTAGAGAAATCTAGCACTATTTTTTTTGGAAGCTATAATCTGCAATGGGTTTTTCAAGCAATGTAAGAGATACTATATGGGAATGGAGAAGGAAAAAAGGCAGAAACATGAATTTGAAAAAAAAAAATTGGGATATCTTACCATTTGCAATTTGGTGGGCAATATGGCTAGAGAGGAATGCAAGAGTTTTTAATGGAAAGTATAGTTCTGTGGAGAATGTGAAGGATAGTGTCAAGTCTTTCATTTACAATTGGTGTGTTGGTACAAACATCTTTGAA
The DNA here is from genome assembly GCA_023529315.1 of Papaver bracteatum. Lineage (NCBI taxonomy): Eukaryota > Viridiplantae > Streptophyta > Magnoliopsida > Ranunculales > Papaveraceae > Papaver > Papaver bracteatum. Next base: position 390,125 of record JAJJWX010002382.1, on the reverse strand, counting down.
GGTATTTCTTTGGACATGGTTTTGCATAACTGGGAGGCTGTCATTCACTAAGTAGCTTCTCAACCTGGATTGTTTTTGGTTTTTGTTTCTTTTGTAATTGCAGCGGCTTCATTGCTGCTTACTGTGGTTCTGTTCTTGTTTTCTCTTCCAATGTCATTACTTTCTTAGTGATGCATTGGTTTTCTTAATAAATTTTTGAGTAAAAAAAAGATTTCTAAAGTGTAAGGGTAAAATCTAGAAAGTTGTAAAATATGATAATTGGCCTCTAAAAATATATATGAGAATGGTAGATAGGAGATAGAGTATATAGACTTTTAAGTGATAGATAAGTTCAAGTCTCCACATACCTTTTAGTATGAAGTTCCACCAGTTCTTTGAGTATTCCTTCGTCTTATATGATGATCGCCATGAAGTTCTTGAGCTCAACTACACTTTATATCCTAGTCCGAGACTTAGCTACAGTAGACTAGAAATCAAGACTTATAGTTTTGATCACTAACATTGACAAACATGCTTGAGATAGCAACGCATGCGATTTCTACTGAGCAGTGCTCTAACACAAATTTTCAACTACCAACAACTATTTAACCCATATTCTTCCCAAAGGGAAATGCTAATATTGGATCTTTTGTTACATTCACATTGGTAGCATCAGTGGTCGGGGTTGGTCGGCTCTTGCTGAGATTAGTCACATTCGGTCATGGAGTTCTGAAAGGTTACTATCTACAGCATTAGTTCTAAGATTAATCTACATATATTTTTCTAGATTGATTCATTTGTTTACTTGGCCACTTCAACTGAATCACCTTCAGAGTAACATGCAGTTAAAAAAAATCATGATGTGTAATGACCATTTTTATGCATTTTTGTTGTTATGAAGATGAATGCATTGCAATTTAAGTTATTCTGATTATGGATTACAGATGGTGTTATAGTTAGCTATCAATTTTTTATTCTAAAAACTATGAAATAGTTGTCTCCTACTAACCATGAGACTTTTCTTAGTGCCTTCAAAGGGCATTCATTTGGGAACACATCCATGAGGAATTATTTTGCAAATTAATGTAAATTTTCAAATTGTTTGACCTCCACGGATCATTCGAAGGATTGAATACATGCAAGAAACAAAAAGGTTATATTGTGTAGTTTCCGACAGAGGAAGATGCATCACGAATGGTTCAAGGTGCTGATAGAATGTGCATGCTCTCTCCCACTGTTGGTCGATCTGTGGAAGTTGTGAAGCTTACGATGCTGAAAAATAAGCATTGGTAATATAACTTAAATCCACCAATATTTTAATATCCCATTTATCTTTGGAAGTCCTATACCAACTTCGGTATAACAAAAATGGTCGCGTCATTGTAGGTTCCACTAGTAGGGAAATCCCTTCCACTTCTCATGGGAATCAGAGCGGTTCTTGGTCTTACACCCGCTCTGGAGTACTCCTCAGTCCTCATTCGTGATTACTTTTTATTATCTGCAACTTGCAATGCAAAATAGGATTCCTATTTATATGTGTGTTATCTTTCTATATATCATTGCTTCTACTGGATACCTCTTATAATGAATAATAAGCAAGTACATTATTTGGGGTTAGCAGAACAAAATGGATATAACTAGGCCTGGCTTATGAACATATGAATATGGAAAACATGTTGTGTTGGTCACAACTGTTGATGGAGATTTTATAAAGGAAGGGAAAATATAATAACATATTTTTATTCAGTACATTGTATTTATCTTGGTGTATTCGAGCAACCACGTCAGGGAGTTCTTTACGGTTATTTGAGTAAGTTGAAATTGAAAGTATTTTTTTCATTTCCTGCTTCATGTTTTGTTGATTTATATCGATGTTCACTTCTGTAAATTGTATTTTAAATTTAATGTTTCTTTAAGTTACAATGAATGTAATCAGGATGCATATGTTACTCAAAAGGATCCAGAATGACACGATACTGACTTCTTCTTTCGGTATGTTTTATTTCTAAATACCTTCTTCTTTTTGGTATCCCATTTAATTGATGGTGATATATTATGAACATTTTTCTTATATGATTCACCCCAGATTACATCATTTTATCTTTAAACCCTGACCACCAGAGGATAAGAAACTTTCAACCAGTACCATCTCCAATAGATTTTCTTTTAGGAATGTCATAGTATGTAGTTATACCCACTTAACCTCATTATTTTTCACCATAGTTTCACTTATTGTTGTCTTGGCTGGAATTTTGAAATTTTAATGTTAGTTTGGTTAGTGAGTTTTTGATAATTTTGAGTTGGGGTTGTGGTGGGGTATTTGATTACTATAGCGCATGATTCGGACACAAGTTGCAGTGGTCATATTTGGTTTTTTTTATTTTATTTTATTCAGGTGAAGCCGCATTATCCTTCTTCATATCAATACAACACTCTATTTGATCAAACTGGTGAACATCCAAAGATGTACCCACATACTAGTAATCATATGGGGCGAATTATTTAAGGGTGTTACCCTAACATATTTATGTTGACTCACATGTGTAAAGATTGAAGGCAACTATATTCTGTAAATCAAATAAGTTTATGTGTTTTAATCTAGTACTGCCTCTAAAACTTTGTTCGGTTTAGGGATTTCTCAGTTTAGAATTTCTAGGACATGAGCTGGTTCATTATTTCCATCAATGGACTTAGATTAAATAATGACCATGAGTCGGATATTGCAGGTCAACCATATAGCAAAAGTTAATGTTCTCGCAATAGCTATCATCTCCTGGATATATATGTTGAATTAGTCAGCTTAACATCCCAATTTGTAATATATATATATATATATATATAGAGAGAGAGAGAGAGTCATATGGTTATGATTTTGTTTTACAGTCCGATTGGGATATTGGTTTCTTTCCACAAACTCAAAGTAAACACTCCTCTTTGAGAATCGCAAGTACTTCGCTCCACTTTAAAAGCTTTGTTCATCATCCAAATTATTTTTTGAGAAAGTGAGCAAGCATTAGAAATGAAAGATAACAGGATAATGTATCATTTGCCTGTTTTTGCATTTGGAATTATATTGTTTAATGGAACTTTTAGTTAGGCGGGAGTTTGAAAGTGCGTGGGTCTAACAACCACACCCAATATTTCGATTATCAATTTGTATGGACAACTCCGAGTTGTTTTCTAGAGAATCAATCAAGACTCAATTAATAGAAAATACTCAAGGTGTTATTATCTCAATCTCTCGATTTGATTTACTCAAGCAAATATGATTCATGAGCCTAATCAAAGAGAGATAACTTGGATGGTATCAAAGACCAATATCCAAGTGTCAATCGATATAAATCAACAACCAATAAGGTCGGATATTCTAATCGATTGAACAATGCACAACCTGTATTATTTCAATTATATAGCAAAATATAATGCAGAATAGAAATAACACAGACACCAGAATTTTGTTAACGAGGAAACCGCAAATGCAGAAAAATCCCGGGACCTAGTCCAGATTAAACATACACTGTATTAAGCCGCAACAGACACTAGCCTACTCCAAATTAACTTCGGTCTGGACTATAGTTGAACCCCAACCAATCTCACAATGATCCAAGGTACAATTATGCTCTTACGCCTCTGATCCCAGCAGGATACTGCGCACTTGATTCCCTTAGCTGATCTCACCCACAACCAAGAGTTGCTACGACCCAAAGTCGAAGACTTTATCAAACAAATCTGTCTCACACATGAAAGTCTACAGGTAATAGATATATTCATCTCCCACGAATAAACCTATGAGTTTTGTTCAGTCTTTTGATAAATCAAGGTGAACAGGAACCACTCGATAAAACCAGACTTATATTCCCAAAGAACAGCTCAGTTTCATCAATCACCTCATTATAAACTTAATCGACGCAGCGAAGAAGATTATTGAGGAATCACAAACAATGAGACGAAGATGTTTGTAACTACTTTTATCTTGCCTATCGGAGATAGAAATATCAAGCCAATTATTATAATTGTACTCGTACGATAGAAATAGTAAGATCAGATCATATAACTATAAGAAAAGTAGTATCGTTCTGGCTTCACAATCCCAATGAAGTCTTTAAGTCGTTAACCTAGTTTTAGAAGAAGAAAACCAAAGGTTAAAGGTGAATCGACTCTAGCTTTAGCAAACTAGCATCACACAGAATGTGTGGGGATTAGGTTTCCCAGTTGCTAGAGTTCTCCCTTATATATTCTTTCAAATCATGGTTTGCAATCAATGTTAGCTTAGTAACAAAGCATTCAATATTCACCATTAGATGAAAACCTGATTAGATACAAGCTAATATCTCTCAACCGTTAGATCAAAAACTTAGCTTGCCATACACACATGTACTTGACGTTTTGAGTTCGTGTAACCGTACCCAAACATGTACAATAGCTGGTTCAATATTAGTCAACCAAATGGTTAGCCAAATGATAACTTTCATATCAACCATATTCTTCTTCACCATAACTAGTCCAAATGACTCAAATGAACTAGCTATAAAGTTGTTCAATTGCTATGAGATCTCATGTACTACACAAGACACGATTGAATAAAAAACGATGTGATTCACTCGAATCATTTCATGAACTATAAAGCCACGGTTTGCAAAAGCATTCCTTAGTAATTTAAGATAAGTTCACGAATACCGTTTTCAGACATAACCTCTTGAGTTCGCGGACTCAAGCTAACCGGTTGAAGTTAATAAACTCCAGCAGAAATTTCTCGGGATGAGAACTTGATCGATTCATGAACTGCACCTGAGCTTCAACTTCGGAAGATATTCTCGGGTTCGAGAACTTATGCCAGTTCGCAGACTGGGTTCGCGGACTGAGTTGCTGCTTACGTTCCGGTTCCACTTAATCAACAAAGTTTGCAAACTTTGGTTCACGCGTTAAGGACTTATACATATATGTGTTGCCACAACAATTTTTATATCCTACAATGGTTATATAGTCTAAACTCTCATTTCAATCATTGAAACATTCTCAGAGGACGCCATATAGTTGTTATTCATAAACTAGTTTTCGTCAGAGCGATTTCCAAAGTGATTGAAACATAACATGACTTTCGTCACTAGGCAAAGATGAACTTGGATAAAGTGAAAGCTTTACCAACAACCATTTCGATAAATAGATAAGCGAGATATACTCAGCTCGAAATGTCACATGTGCATATTCTTAGTCTATATAGTAAAACGACTTTTGTCTCAAGATAGGAGATAGAGTAGATATACTTTTGAGTGATAGATAAGTTCAAGTCTCCATATACCTTTTAGTCGATGAAGATCCACTGGTTTCTTGAGTAGTCCTTTGTCTTGTATGATGATCGCCATGGAGTTCTTGAGCTCAACTACACTTTCTATCCTAGTCCGAGACATTAGCTATAGTAGACTAGAAATCAAGACTTTATAGTTTTGATTACTAAGATTGACAAATATGCTTGAGATAGCAACGCATGCGAGTTTGACTGAGTAGTGCTCTAAAAATCTCCCCCTTTGTCAATTTTAGTGGCAAAACTATTAATACATATGGAATACAAAAATTGTATAAATAAACTTTGTAGCTCATATTCCACATGCTTAATCTTTAATAATACTCGAAATCTTCGTCACTTCCAAGTAGTCCAATGATCCCAAAGGTTGTAAGTTTAGTATCATCGTTGTTGAAAATCCGTAGCTATAACAATGAGAAAATCATTGGTTCTCAATCATTGTTATACAATGTCATAGTATTATTACACAGCATCAAAGTCCAATTGCATCTCAACTTCAACAACAATACTATGGTGATACTTCACTCCCCTTAGTCAATACTCCATCTCACATGGAAACCACTCCCCCTTACATAATGATCCGAAAACCATATATATTTGTAGTGTGAACTACAATTAATTCTCCACCTTTTTGTCAATAAAATTGGCAAAGGTACAAGAACGAGATCCTAATGAAATTTCCGTAAGAGATATTTCATGACCAAAGGTAAATGTTCTATCATCTTGTTTAGATGTAATCATAAATCCGAGGCTAAATGCATTCATCAAGGAGTTTATAAAGATACAAGATAACCCCTAAAAAATTCCACAGCCGCACTCCCCACAAAGATTTGGAAATTAAGCGCAAGTTCAAAAGAACTCTCCTCCATAAGATGTCATTCCCTAAGGAACAACAAGAGCGACCTTAATTTCAAGAGAAAAGAAGGATTTCCTTAGACTCAACAAATTGCATACAAGTATGAATTTGGAATCCAAAATATTCAATCATATTAACCAAAGCGACCCAAGATTAATTTGACTATATATGCTCAACATAAGTGAACTTATGGAGACTTAATTCATCGATTAGATTATTCACAAGATAACCCATAAATATTCTAACCGGATTACACAATTAAACTAATCACAAAGTAATCAATTTAATTGTCCACACTCGATATGAGAAAAATATATGGAGTGCTAACTAAATAATCACACAAGATGATTGATTTAGTTCATTTAGGCTCAACATAAGAGATTATGGAACCCCGACTAAGATTATCATAGAAAATGACAACCTTAACCGTACATGTACTCAACATGAGAGAACTCATGGAATACAAACTAAATAACCACACAAGTTGATTAAGTTAGTTCTTAATGCTCAACATTTTGCATATTTATGGAACATCCAACCATGCCAATTAGAAATCGACTTAGTCGTATCGTGCTCAACATAAGATACAAGATGGAACCTTCACGGGTAATACATAATAATATGGAAAAATTAAGCTCATACCGTGGATCACAAAACAAGGACCTATTCTATTTTTCCATCACAAAGTGACATAATAGACTTTATCCTTGAATCACAAAAGATTTTAACCTATATTATATCAATAATTTACAATATAGGCTTAACTTTTGTGTTTTTCCAAAAGTCCATTCATTCCTTTATCAATATTTGCATACCAATATGTGAATGACTTTACTTTTGAAAAAATATGGGATAATCAAGTTCACAGACGTAAACATACAAATCCCATCAAAATATTTCAATATATAAAATCAAAAGGATTAATACTGCAACCATCATCTTCCAAACAACTTTAGAATTTAAACCAATAAATCTAAAAACAAGAAGATGAAATAATTGGATATAGCTATATGTAGTCACAATCATTGCTATTCCAAAACACTAGTTATTCTTCTAAATAAAACAGAAAATATAGAAGATTTACTAGACAAGCTGAACTTGATTTGCAACTAAAGATTGAACAACAGTAAGTTCATCAGATTCTTTCTTCAGTTCATCCTTTAGAAACTCAAGATTCCTTGTTGCTATTCCGAGCTGTTCACGAACGACTTCAAAATCACGAAGAAGATTTCCTACCAATTGTTAAGACATCTGAACTGGTAGGTTGTTTTCATGATCAATAGCCTGATGACAGATTATGAAAACAGGGTCTTCATGAAACTCAATAGCCTTCTCTCCCATAATCACTTCTTTGTTGCTTCTCTCTATTATGCCAAGACTCCAGAAGAATCTTTTTATCCTTAATAAATAAAATGTCAAATAATGACATATATATATATATATATATATAAGGGGGTTCATATATAAAACCCTAGGCACAAGGATGTCCGTGCGGTTCTTATGAACGTGTAAAAGTGGTCATAGATGACCAACACATGGGGGACCAAGCTAGAAGAGGAGGAAGAGTTCAACAAGGACTTTTCACTCAAAAAAAAGATCCTAAGAAAAACTAATTTGAAACACATACACCTTTGACAGTTTTCTCAAGACACTTTCTTGAGAACATAGAGCATCCTTAGTATTCTAAAGAAGAATGCTACAAAAAATAGTCATGGTGTGTTAGGATGAGCATTTTGCTCATCATTGCTGACTTCTCCTTCTTCTCCTTTACAAGAATGTAGAGACAAATCACTCAACAATAGTGAAGAACTTTTACTAGGAGTACATGAGTTAGATGCTTTCCAAGTTTTGGAGACGCCCCGTTTGAGTCTGTTTATGCTTGTCCTAAATTCTGAGACTCGATTATTTATGTGAAGAAAATACGGGACAGAATTATTGGATTCATAGTCTTCCATGGAACTTGAATTATTTTTTTTCTCCTGTGCCTTTTTCTCTTTTCAGGGTTATTTGTTACCCATTTATTGTTCTTCCTTCTTCCTTCAACCTTGATTCATATTTTATATTCCAAAGTCATGAATACGAGATGACTTGTCAAGGTAGTTTTCTTGATTGTTGAATGCGCCTTTTACTCCAACAATATGAGAAACAGGTTTAATCATTTCCTTAGACACCCATATAAGAACGTCGTGAAGTTTTTTATTTCTTAACCGAAAACGAAATTTTCGCTCAGGATGTCCTTTATTTCCGCAGTAATAGAAGTTGAAGGAATTATTCTTAATTGTTCTCTTGTGAGTAATTTTGGGAGACGTCCCTTCCTTAGTCACATTTCAGGCTGCAAATATTTTCTCACATGAAGAATTATCGACTGCTTTGACGAAATTGATTTTACTAGTTTTTGGAGCGTCAATTCCTTTATAGCCCTGATCACGTGTATCACGATGTTTTTTACATGCTCCAATCATAGAAGTCAATTTCGTTGAGCTAGTATTGAATCTTCTCAGACTCTCTTCTAGTGATCTTACCTTATCAAGAGCAGCTGAAAGATCAGTATCCAATGACTTTTTTTTAGTAAGAAGTCTGAGTTCTTTGTTATTAAAACATTTCTGTTGAGAGTCATATCTTGCTTCAGTATCTTCAAGTCTTTCTTTCAATACATAGAGATTTTGGAGAATATTGTCACATAGATGATGGGTGACCAATTTTCATCTAAATCCGGCATTTCTTCATATCTCCAAGCGAATATGTCCTGGTACTCTTTGAGAAGTTCCACGAGCTTCGTGCGTTTATCCGTACATAAGGTTGAGCTGATGGAGATAGGCATAGTAGATTCCTCAACGATTTCAATCTCATCAGTTGTGGAGTTGGTGCCATCTTGCAGCTGTTGTGGAGCATCTAGCACTTCTTCTTGTGGTTCGTTGTTGTTGTAGCATTCCATTGGGTAGAGAGACTGGGTAACAGTCTCCCTTGCTAATTGATAATGGCAGCGTCGGTATACCGTTTTCCCTTTCTGGTCACGACTCGTCACAAAAGTTTGTTCCCTCTTCGTGTGAACGTGGGTCGTGGATTCACAGGATGGAGAAGAATGTTTCGTCCGCAAAGATGCATCGTGGGTTTTATCCCTTAATGATGCAAGCCGGTCTTCTTCCCGAATTGACGCCTACGTGGGGAGTGGGATGCAGCGAACTTATCTGATTCTTTTCGTGGAGCTTCTCCAGTGCGTTGAATGCGTTCCTTGTTGGCTCCAGGGGCTGTCGCAGCTCTTGTGGAAATCGATCAGTTAATGTATTAAGAAAAGTGAGTACATCCTTCTGAGTTGCGGCCATATCCATTTGATTCTTAGCAAGAACTTCCTGCTTCTCCATCAAGTATGCAATAGTAATAGGGGATGGTCCTCCTCTCGTACCTCCGGCTCCTCGTCCTGATGAAGGAGTGGAAGTTGTTGCTCTGGTAACTACCGGAGCTGTTACACTTGAGGAGATGCAGGATTTGTGGCTGCTCTGGCTCTGGTGATGGGAGTTGTTACACTTACTGGAACATCTCCTGCTACGCTGGCGTTGGTGGTAGAAGTGACGGATCCACGAGATGTATTGACCACGGTAGCTCCACTGACAGGTACATCGATGCCGGGAGTGTTATCCACACTAGCTCCATCATAATTGATTGCTAATCCAGACCTGAGTTCTACCATATTGAAATGAATTGATGATTGAATTAATTCTAAGATCTACCCTTTTGGAAATTGATAAAATTGAATTGGATTTCGAAGAAATTGACTTTACAACTGAGAAATTAACCTCCCACTATGGTCGCCGATTGTTTATGGGTGAAAACTACTCCTGCTGGTTTTGGAAATTTGGGGTGTATGGATGAGGAATGAATATAAACCCTAAAAAAATGCACTACACGGTGAGTGCTTGTAGATTCGAGAAATCAATCTGTGCAAATCCGGCCTAAACCAAGAAATGGCCGTTCCAGACTTGTTTCGGTCACACAGTGTAGGAGATGGGGTTGATCTTAGGGAGAGAAGCGAAGAAGGTGTTGAGAATGTGAAGGTTTCGGCTATGTATGAATTGTATCAGAAAGATGAACTGGCTTGCAAGATTTAAGCTATCAGTTCCGGTGTTTGAATACGATTGTATCAACACTTGCCTCTGTTGTCTTGCCTTGTTTGAAAAATAGGATGGAGAACCTATTTATACAAGTATTTTAGCCTAACCCTTATATCTTGTGGGAAGTAGATAAAGTGGAGTGATGGAGTAGTGGAGTAATGTGTTAGTGTCACATGACCAGGCTTTCCCACTTCTCCCATCATCACTTAACCGTCCATGACTTCCTGACACATTCTTGTGATGACGTGTTGTGCGCTGCACTCTGTAAAATGCCAGACCAATACCCTAGTATGTATCCCCCAGTTTGTGACATGATTGATGTCTCGAGTCTGTGGATCGTGGGACCCACAGAAAATAGCATGTAATGCAAGACTAAATAACTACGTTATATAGGAAGTTGATACTTGTGAAGTATCGTGTGTATACTATGCAGGTACTGCATCGAGTATATTCAGCATGTATGAAGCATCGCTGTTTGAGCATTTCAAAATAACTTCATGTCCATCCTACTTGGAGGCTGCGCAAGCAAATCGTTCTTCGGTCGAACACATGGTGTGGTAGAGTGACGGATAGTGATCATCATGACGCCTCACCGACAAATTAACTCCTGACTAGGGTTGTATAAACAAGCCGGTGAAGTCGGACGGACGAGATGATCTTTGAGACACTCGTCTGCGACCGTTGATAAAATTAGGGTTTTTGGAAAAGGTGTGCAAACACCACTTTTCAGCTTGGTCGAATCCAAGCTTGGGACATGGTTTTGGTATGGCCGGTCGGTCATGCATGTTGACGGCATGCCGGTATACATGTTCATACCTCACTGTCCCGTGGAAGTGTGATCTGGGCCACTCAATTTATCCGGTGAAGTTGAGTGGTCGAGATCAATTTGCGACAGAAATTTGGTGCCGCAAGAGCCGCACATCATGCCAACTTCTGGCACGCGTGTTAAGATAACCATGCTTGGTATGTCCCGGACGATTGGTTCGGCGTGTGGGTGGTAGGATGGTGTTCACGTCCATACCCTAATATCCCATAGAAACATGATCTAAGCCACTCGATTTGTCCGGCGAAATCGAGTGGTCAAGATTAGTTTGCAATTTGGGAGGTGCGACCACACTTGGTTTGGGCGCGCGAATCGAGTTGTATAGCCAAGTTAGGTCTTGGTCGGTTGGGTGTGGAGATAGGTGGGCATGTAGTGATAGTGTTGATTCTTACCGGACCTGCTTAGCCTATTCCTGGACCCTCCATCCGATCAGGAGAAGATGGACGCTCGTGATCGCGAGATAAACCCTAGTTAGGGTATTTCCGTCCGTGTGTCACACCTGGTTTGGAGCGCACGAATCAAGGTGACCAACTATAGTTGGTCCTGAGCGATCAGTCAGGTATGCAGGTGGGCCCATAGTGGTTGTTTTGACATGCTATGGGCCCTCTGAATCTACATCTGCACCCTCCATCTATACCTGCGAAGATGGATGGTTGAGACTGTTTTGCGACACATGTAATATGCCGCAAACCCTAATTTAGGGTTTTTTGTCCATAATGACGCTTTGGCAAGTTATGCCAACCTTTTGGGGAGGCCGACCATGCGGGGCCCGCGTTGGTTCGGTAGCGGATATTCCATACCTGCTTGGGGGTTATGGAATTGATCTGGGTCATCCAATCATGCTGGTGAATTTGGATGATCGTGATCATTTCCAGACTGATACGGACAGTCCGGATGCTCAATCGGGCTAGTATAGCACATCGAGAGTTGCAGCCTGTACGGGTATTTCGTACATGCTTTCATTATAATGCTTGGAGATTCGTGTTGCTCTGCTGAGAGCAACACTCAGTTGTCATGCCGCACTGATAATGAGTACAGGAAATACAAGGCTGGTTACGTATTAATTAATAATGTTGTAAATTCACAGGGTATATGGGATTGTTGCTACATGCTCCAACCTGGATGAATTTAGTGTATTTAATTCATAGAATGGGATAGTTGTCACATGCTCCATTCTAGGTGAATTATTAAAGTGAAGAAGTATTCAACACTTATTAATGGCTTTATCTTTTACAAGATGTTAGCGCATAATGGTTACACTATTGTGGGGTAGGCATATGATGGCGACAGTTAAAGATAAAATTTATGAGACAAAGTTAGATGTTACCAGGAGAGACAGGTCATCCTGTCCTTCGAGCATGTCACGTTCAATAGACGTCCCTGCGAGCGCTCCCCTAGAATGATGTCGGTCTTTTCTTCTTCTATGGACTGTTACTCCTGTTTCGTTCGTGGGGCTACTACGCCTGCTTGATCGAACATGGGCTTGATGTACCTGTTTCGTTCGTGGGGCTACTACGCCTGCTTGATCGAACGTGGGCTTGATGTGCCTGCTCGAGTGTCATCTTGCTACTTCGACCAAACACCGACCCAGCTAGCTTGACTAAACACCGGACTTGATGCTTTGACCAAACACCGGCCTTGCTATTTGCTTCGCTCGAACGTGGGACCCGATGTGAGCATGCTTGTTTTTAAAAAATGAACCTTGTGTGCTCAAATGTAAATCTGGGTCCTGCAGAAAGCGTTGAAGCAGGCCCGGTAGAGCGTTGAAGTGTTGGAGATGAAACGCCTTCTTCTGGAGAGAGAGCTTTGATTGGGGACGACTGTGTCTGCTTCGACCAATCTGGGGTTAAGATCAAGTGGAACCCGCCGCATGCCTGATTTAACGTCGACCCTGTGTTTCTACTGAAACCGGCCCTGCTGCGTGCGCCTGTTTTATTCGAATACCAGCGTTGTGACTTTGATCAATACCAGACTTGAAACTTGAGCAATACCGGAATTGTGACTTGATCAACACCGGACTTGAAACTTGAGCAATGCCGGACTTGAAACTTGAGTAATACCGTATTTGTGTCTTGATCAACACCGGACTCGTAACTTGATCAACACCGGACTTGAAACTTGAGCAATACCGGTGTTTGGACCCAATACCACCCTTGTATACTCCAACATGAATATGTGTTCTGTCATGTGTGACTACACATCTCATGCGTTTTTATACAAGTACTGACTCCTATCTTTTATCATAGAATGAAGAAAATAACTCCTGTTGAGATGTCTTCTGTGGATAATGTTGGTGCCAAGTCAGGAGGTGTTGACAACTTCAAAGATATGCCGAACATTGATAATGAGTTGTTCACCGCGCCCTTTCAACTATATGAAAATATCAGTTCCACAAGATAACCCTTCTCCTATCGACTTCAAGGTTTTTTATGATCCACTGGGCCCTCATGAAGGATGGGTTAGACGTATGTTAAGCAACGAGTACATCAAAGATAACTTGACCAGAGTGCATATTATTGATGTAGCTTGAGTGTTGAAACGACTCGATAGGATGTTAAAGTGGCTTCTGGTGCGACCGTTGAGGTGGATCCTGGAGAGAGTGTTGAAGCCGGATTCTGAAGCGAACGTGGGTACTGGAGAGAGCGTTGAGGTGGCTCTTGAATAGACCATTGAAGCAGCTTCTGCTGGGGGGGAGCGTTGAAGTGGATTCCTCTTCAGTTCGATTTATCCTTGCAAATTCCATGCTTCTTGACTGACCATCTCTCTTGTGTTGAAGAAGTCCTTGATTGACGGTGAAGGAACTTCATGCTGAGCCTCAGTCCCCAAGCGTGGTTTACATGGTTTGTTCGTAGTGGTTGTTGTCGATCCAGATATAAAATATCTTGGACATTGTTTCATCATTGTGGGAGTCGTGCATGTGGTACTGGAGTTGGGGTTGGCGGACGCGCATGATGTTATATCTCGGTGGTTTTCCTCTTGATGCTTCAGGGAACTGCTTAGAGCAAGTCTTATGGTGGAATCCAAGCAATTCCAAGTGTGGAAAAACCATGGAATGTCAAGTCTAGTGGCTTCCAAGTTGGGGATTTCCACAAAAAATCCAAGGAGGGTTCCATGGTTTGGTGGAAGGGTTTGTGGAATCCATCTAAACGCCAATAAGAATAGCGTTAGACGCCAATAAGATTGGCGCTAAAAAAAACGCCATTAAGAATTGCATTTTTTTTAATCCGTAGATTTAAGATGAGTTGTTGAAATCTAACAGCTGAAAAAAAAAAGCTCCATTCTTATTGGCGTTTTTTAGCTCCAATCTTATTGGCGTTTTTTAGCTCTAATCTTATTGGCGTTTTTTAGATCCAATCTTATTGGCGTTTTTTTTTTAATCCGTAGATTTAAGATGAGTTGTTGAAATCTAACGGCTGGAAAAAAAAGCTTCATTCTTATTGGCGTTTTTTTAGCTCCAATCTTATTGGCATTTTTTTAGCTCCATTAAGAATAGCGTTTCTACTATTCCACCATTACACTTGCGCTTCCATCCACAGTTCCAAATGCTAAGGTGGCGTGGAATATGGATGGATTCCACCATAAGACTTTCTCTTACAGAAGGCTGAAGGTTGTATCGCCTGTTGGTGAGATATATGCCTTACGAACATTATGAGGCTCTTCATTACCGGCAGGCCTAGTTCTTTCTATCAGGGCATATGTTGTTGTAGATAAGCGTTCAATAGCTCCAGAGGATGACCAAAAACGCAGATTCTCCAACATAGCATGATAAACATGTACCACTGTCTGATAAAGTGACTCACCCAGATCTTGTTCGATATGATGCGTTGACATAGTTATCTTTTTGAGGCTGCTCCCTTGAGGTATCGGCTCCAGTGGAAGATTTCCAGAGCATTTATATGTTGCACCGGCATTCTTTAAACCAAATGGCAGTATGGTATAATAAAAAAAAATCCGAGAGGAGTTCGAAAATCTATCTTACTTGTGTCATGCTCGTACATCCTTATCTGGTTGTAGCCGCTACATCCATCCATAGAAGAGAACATGCCATGTCCGCTTATTGCATCTACTAACATGTCGATGTTAAGTAGAGGAGGATCGTTTTTGGAGCAGCACATGTTCAAGTCTCTAAAGTCTATGAAGCACCTGATCTATCCATTTTTTTCGTGTCTTAACTGCAACTGTTTAACCGACTTGGATCCATGTATGACATGTAGATGATGGGTGAAGAATTTTCATCTAAATCCGGCATTTTTTCATATCTCCAAGCGAATATGTCCTGGTACTCTTTGAGAAGTTCCACGAGCTTCGTGCGTTTATCCGTACACAAGGTTGAGCTGATGGAGATAGGCCTAGGATATTCCTCAACGATTTCAATCTCATCAGTTATGGAGTTGGTGCTATCTTACAGCTGTTGTGGATCATCTAGCACTTATTCTTGTGGTTCGTTGATGTTGTAGCATTCGATTGGGTATAAAGACTGGGTAACATTCTCCCCTGCTAATTGATAATGGCAGCGTCGGTATACCGTTTTTCCTTTCTGGTCATGACTCGTCACAAAAGTTCATTCCCTCTTCGTGTGAACGTGGGTCGTGGCTTCACATGATAGAGAAGAATGCTTCGTCAGCAAAGATTCATCGTGGGTTTTAGCCGTAAATGATGCAAGCCGGTATTCTTCCTGAATTGACGCACACATGGGGAGTGGGACGCAACGAACTTGTCTGATTCTTTCCACGGAGATTCTCCCGTATGTGCTGGTTTGGTTTCCCTCGAAGTTTGTCATTTTGGTAGGCTTCCATACGGCCTTTCATGGGAGAACCTTAGATGTCCTGAGAGTTTTGAGAGTAATCACATTCGAAGACGCTCCTGTGTCGATAAGGGTAGTCTTGAACTCTAAATCCTTGATGCGTGCGGTGACATGTAGGGCACGGTTTTGACCTTCCTCTGGTTGATTGCAGCAAAACGTCTCCGCGCGCTGATTCTTGGAGAGGTCTGAAAGTTCACATAAACTTTCCACTAGATAAACCGCTTCCAGATCCACCGGCCTCTGGTTGATAGTGAAACTATTGACTTGAGGAGGATCGTTGTGAGGATCAGTCTCCAGTGTACGAGTCTCCATGACAGGACCATTCATACCTGATGTCACTTCTTTGATCAGGTCCATGTAGGTCCGCGCTGCTGAAGTACCTTCTCCGGTGCGTTGAATGCGTTCCTTGTTGGCTCCCGGGGCTGTCGCGGCTCTTGTGGAAATCGATTAGTTAATGTCTTAAGAAAAGTGAGTACATCTTTCTGAGTTGCGGCTATATCCGTTTGATTATTAGCAAGAACTTCCCGCTTCTCCATAAAGTCTGCAATGGTAATGGGGGATAGTCCTCCTCTTGTCCCTCCGGCTCCTTGTCCTGATGAAGGAGTGGAAGTTGTTGCTCTGGTGACTACCGGAGGTGTTACACTTGAGGAGATTCCGGGATTTGCGACTGCTTTGGATCTGATGATGGGAGGTGTTACACTTACTGGAATATCTCCTGCTACGCTGGCGTTGGTGGTAGAAGTGACGGCTCTACGAGATGTATTGACCACGGTAGATCCACTGACAAGTACATCGACACCGGGAGTGTTATCCACACTAGCTCCATCAGAATTGATTGCTGATCCAGACCTGAGTTCCACCATCTTGAAATGAATTGTTGATTGAATTGGTTCTAAGATCTACTCTTTTGGAAATTGATAAAGTTGAATCGGATTTCGAAGAAATTGACTCTACAAACGAGAAATTAACCTCCCTCTGTGGTCGCTAATTGTTTATGGGTGAAAACTACTCCTGTTGGTTTTGGTAATTTGGGGTGTGTGGATGAGGAATGAATCTAAACCCTAAAAAAATGCACTACGCGGTGAGTGCTTGTAGATTCGATAAATCAATCTGTCCAAATCCGGTCTGAACCAAGAAATGGCCATTTTAAACTTGTTTCGGTAACAAAGTGAAGGAGATGGGGTTGATCTTAGGGAGGGAAGCGAAGAAGGTGTTGAGAATATGAAGGTGTCGGCTATGTATGACTTGTATCATAAAGCTGAACTGGCTTGTAGGATGTAAGCTATCAGTTCCGGTGTTTGAATACGATTGTATCAACACTTGCCTCTGTTGTATTGTCTTGTTTCAAAAATAGGATGGAGAACCTATTTATACAAGTCTTTTAGCCTAACACTCATATCTCATGGGAAGTCGAGAAAGTGGAGTGATGGAGTAGTGGAGTAATGTGTTAGTGTCACACGACCAGGCTCGCCCACTTTTCCCATCATCATTTAACCGTCCATGACTTCCTGACACATTCTTGTGATGGAGCATTGTGCGCTGCACGCTGTAAATCGCCAGACCAATACCCCAGTATGTATCCCCCAGTTTGTCATGATTGATGTCTCGAGTGTGTGGATCATGGGACCCACATAAAGTAGCATGTAATGCAAGACTAAATAACTACGTTATTTAGGAAGTTGATACTTGTGAAGTATCGCGTGTATACTATGCAGGTATTGCATCGAGTATATTGAGTATGTATGAAGCATCACTGTTTGAGCGTTTCAAAATAACTTCATGTTCATCCTACTTCATGTGATGGTTTGGAGGCTGCGCATGCAAATCCTTCCTCGGCCGACCACATGGTGTGGTAGAGTGACGGATGGTGATCATCATGACACCTCACCGACCAATTAACTCCTGACCAGGGTTATATAAACAAGCCGGTGAAGTCGGACGGACGAGATAATCTTTGAGATACTCATCTGCGACCGTTGATGAAATTAGGGTTTTAGGAAAAGGTGCGCAAACACCACTTTTCAGCTTGGTCGAATCCAAGCTTGGGACATGGTTTTGGTATGGCCGGTCGGTCATGCATGTTGATGTCATGCCGGTATACATGTTCATACCTCATTGTCCCATGGAAGTGTGATCTGGGCCACTCAATTTATCCGGCGAAGTTGAGTGGTCGATATCAATTTGCGACAGAAATTTGGTGCTGCAAGAGCCGTGCATCATGCCAAATTCAGGCGTGCATTTCAAGAAAACCAGGCTTGGTCGGTCCCGGATGATCGGTTCGGTGTGTGGGTGGTAGGCTGATGTTCACGTCTATACCCTAATATCCCATTGAAACATGATCTAAGCCACTCGATTTCTCCAGCGAAATCGAGTGGTCAAGATTAGTTTGCAATTTGGGAAGTGCGACCACATATGTTTTGGGCGCACGAATCGAGCTGTATAACCAAGTTCGGTCTTGGTCGGTTGAGTATGGAGATAGGTGGGCCCGTAGTGATCGTGTTGATTCTTACCGGACCTGCTTAGCCTATTCCTGGACCCTCCATCCGATCAGGAGAAGATGGACGCTCGTGATCGCGAGACAAACCATAGTTAGGGTATTTCCTTTAGGATCATAATATCGCCACAGAAATACTCTTGCGAAACAAATAACGTTTCTGCGAGATTATCAATAACACTTTACGAGCATCGCAGACTGACTCAAAGATGGACTCAAAGAATGACTCAACGGATAACGGTAGCAGAGACACGGAAAGAACATGACGATCCAGCGAAGATTACAACATCTGCGAAAATTAGCATTACAACTGCTGCGAGAGCTTCGCGAGTTAGATCCGAAATTAAAGGACAACTAAGATGTCATCCACTATGTGCTTACCCTATATAAGGAGGACTAATAGACTCAGAGAGGGGGAGATCAATTTTAGAGTGTTGGGAAAGTCTTGAGGAGAGAGAAATATTTTGTGAGAGTTTATATTCTTGATTTCTTCCATTTCGTGTAATATTTATAAGAATTAATCAATAAAAGTGTTGTTCTTAATCTTCAATTATGTGTTGATTGTGGTGAATTCTTATATGGGGTGTAGTGTGGGAATTCCTGCAACTACATTTTTGGCGCCAGAAACAGGGATTGAAGGTTGAAAATCGTAGAAAAAGCAAGGTAAAAGATCAGTATTCAAGTTAAGATGATGATCGAACAGGTTGGTGAAATAATTGAAGGAGAAATGATTAAAGACAAGAAGAATTACAGAAAGATGGAGTGTAACACGATAACAAAAACAATAATTAACCGATTCCATGAAAATATCAAGGGAAGGATTCATAAACGAGATTTTGAAGGAAAGAAGCTTATGACGGTGGAGAAGGTATCACCTTTAAAGGATTGGGAAAAGCAGAAAATCACATTCACAACAACATAAATACCAAGAGAAAATTTGCATCATACGTCACCTTTGGTAATAACGGTATCTGTTATACAAATGAACAAGGAAAAATCAACAAAATCTACGGAAGAATGGGTTGTGAATAGAACTTTGGTGGACACATGAAGTTCTATAGATATAATATTTTATCATACATTTAAGAAAATGGGATACAAGGATGAAGAGATGTCTTGTTCAACATATCATATCCATGGCTTTGGAAAATCTTTAACAAAACCTAAAGGCGAGATAGTGGTGTGAATTCTGCTAGGAGAGATTGAAACACAAGTAACGTTATGTGCGGTAGATATGGAGTCACCATATAACATATTATTGGGGAGACCATGGATACACACAATCAAGGCTGTAGCATCAACGTTGCATCAATGTATAAAATTTCCTATGCCCAGTGGAATTGGAGAAATTAGAGGAGATATTGATCTTGCGAAACTATGTTATCAAATTGAAGTGAAGAATTATGATAGACTGCAAAGCTGCGAAAAGATCGCAGAAAATGGTGAAAGAGACAAAGAAAGAAGAATAATTTAAAGTTTACATGATACGAGCAAAAGAAGGAAAAGGAATACCCAGCGAAATCTCGCAAGAAGGAGATAAACCTGCGAGAGCTATGAAAACACCAACACCAATGGGAGAACCTGAAGCCAGCTACACCATAGAAGAACCAACAAAGGAAGTAAATATTGGGAGTGAAGAAGAACCTAAGATGCTTAAAATTGGAACTAAAATGGATGCAGATGAATAAGAGCGAACCATAAATCTCTTGCGAGAATATAAAGACATCTTTTCGTGGAGCATGGATGAGATGCCAGGAATAAATCCATCGGTAGCATGTCATAAATTGGAAATTAACAAAGATGTAAGACCATTTAAGCAAAGGATAAGAAAAATTGCAACAACTTACCTTTCTCAAATAAAAGAAGAATTACAGAAAATGCTCGACGCAGGAATTATAAGGAAAGAAAAATACCCAGAATGGATTGCAAACATGGTGGTGGTTCCAAAGAAAACCAAGGGAATAAGAATTTGCATAGACTTTACTGATTTAAATAAAGCTTGTCCAAAAGATAGTTTTCCATTACCAGATATTCCTCAAATGGTTGAATCAGCAGCGGGAAATGCAAGAATATCTTCATTTGATGGGTATAAAGGATATAATCAAATTCCTCTCGCTGAAGAATATCAAGAGCACACTGCATTCTTTGCTCCAAGAGGATTATACTGCTATACAAATATGCCCTTTGGTTTGAGAAATGCTGGTGCAACATATCAGAGGATGGTGGAGAAGGTGTTTGCAAGGTGTATACACAAGACATTAGAGGTGTACGTAGATGACATGTTGATCAAAAGTAAAGAAGCTAAAAACCATGTGCAAGACTTGAAGGAGATCTTCGATCAAATGCGACATTTCAATATCAAGGTGAATCCTGAAAAGTGCATTTTTGGAGTGGCACCAGGGAAAGTTTTAGGATACATTGTGTCAAAAGAAGGAATACAAGTTGATCCAGAGAAAGTACAAGCAATTCGCGACATGCCAACGCCAGCAACAATAAAAGATGTGAAGAAATTGAATGGTCTCTTAGCTTCGCTAGGGAGATTCATCTCGCGATCATCAGACAAATGTAAACATTTCTTCAGTATACTCAAGAAGGGCACAAAATTCAAGTGGACGGATGAATGTGAAAGGTCTTTGCAAGGAATTAAGGAATATTTAATGAACATATCTATCTTACAGAAAGCGGAGCCAGGAGAAGAATTATTGATCTATCTTGCGACAACCTCATATGCATTAAGCGCGGTGTTACTGCGAGTAGATGCACGGATAGAAAAGCCAATTTATTACATCAACAAAACATTTAATTCTACAGAGAGAAATTATTCAAAGATTGAAAAGTTAATTCTGGCATTGGTTTATGCAACCTTTAAGCTTCGCATCTATTTTCAAGCACATAAAATAAAAGTATTAACAAAGGTACCAATTGAGACAGTAATGAAGAATTCGAAAAGGTCAGGCAGAGTTGAGAGATGGAATGCACAAGTAGGGCACTTTGATATCAAGTACGACATTTTATCTTCGCCAAAATCACAAGTTATAGCATATTTCTTAGCTGAATTTCCTTAAGAAGACGACGAAGCTGTGGAGGAGATGATGGATATAGAAGAAGAACATGGAGATCCAAGAGATCTGTTAACAGAACCCAACAGATGGGAAATATTAGTGGATGGATCATCAAATGGAGAAGGTAACGGAGTTGGAGTTGTCTTTTTCTCGCCAGAAGGAGAAAAAATAGCTTTTTCATTTAGATTGGAGTTCGCATCCACTAATAATGAGACAAAATATGAAGCTGTGATACATGCTCTGAAATTCGCAATAGAAATGAAGTTGGAGAATGCTAGAATTACCAGTGACTCGCAGTTGGTTATTCGCCAAATCAAAGGAGAATACACAACAAATGAACCATCCTTAAAGAAATATAAGAAACTTATTGAAGAACTATCAACAAAAATTCCAAAAATAAAATGGAGACATATATCAAGAAAATATAATAGACTCACAGATGCCTTTTCCTTCATATCCAGCATGATGACAAATCCATATGCGAGATGCATAAAAATCCAGGCACTTATATCACCTTCAATCAACAAAGAAGAAGAAGAAGAAGTAGATGTAATGATAATAGAAAGTGGTGAAGAAGAACCAAGAGGCAATATTGCAGATTGGCGAACAGAGATCCATGCATATCTGGAGAGAGGAGAAACACCAAGAAATAGGTTAGAAGCACACAAGTTGAAAAGCCGTGCAACAAATTATGAATTAAGAGAGGGAGTATTATATCGCAAATCTTTCAATGGGCCATCACTTAGATGCTTGACAAGGGAAGAAGGAGAAAAGGTATTAAAAATGTTGCATAGTGGGGATGCTGGTAATCACAGTGGAGGGAGATATTTGGCATACATAATAAAAATGCAAGGCTATTACTGGCCATATATGCATGAAGATGCGAAACAATTATCAAGACGTTGCGAAGATTGTCAGCGATACGGAAAGAAGATACATGCACCAGGGGCCCCCATTATCATCTTCAACAAGTGTGTGGCCTTTTGGAAAATGGGGCTTGGATATTGTGGGACCATTTGTACCAGGGTCAGGGAAAAAGAGATACTTAATTGTCGCAACAGATTACTTCACTAAATGGGTAGAGGTAAAAGCAGTACAACATATTCGCAACAAAGACATATTTACGTTCATATTCGAAAATATTATTTGTAGATTTCGAATTCCAGCACAATTGGTGTCTGATAATGGAAAGCAGTTTGAAGGGCAGAACATAGAATTGATACTCAGTGCATTTAAGATAAGATTTGGAAAATCTACTCCTTTATACCCACAAGCTAATGGTCAGGCTGAGGCAATTAATAAGACAATCGCAGACATCTTAAAAAAGAAGCTAGAAGGATACCATAGAGCATGGTGTGAACAGATCCATAATGCAGTCCGGGCTTACAATACATCTAGAAGAGAAGCAACGGGAATGTCACCTTTTTTCCTAACATATGGTGTTGAAGCAGTATTACCAATAGAGGTTGCTATTCCTACAACAAAAAGAGAAGCTTGGGAGAAGAATATTAGTGCGGAATGATTCTAAATAAACTTGATGAATTAGAAGAGAAGAGAGAAAAGGCTTCACAACATATGGAAAATTATCAGCGAAGATTAGCTCGCGAGTATAACAAACGTGTCAAAAAACGTGAATTCCAACCAGGAGATTTAGTGCTGCGAGAAACACCAGATTATCAGCGAGAAAATGGTGGTAAATTGGCGAGAAAATGGGATGGACCTTATATCATCAAAGAGATAGTTGGAACAGGGAAATATAAACTGATGGATCCAGAGGGTAGATATGTTGGTCAAAGGCTTAGTAGACCATGGAACAGAATGTATCTAAAAAGATATTACCAGTAACGAATTCTAAGAAAAGCTAGATGATGATATAATATATGATAAAACAGAGAAGAAATGAATAAAAGAAATTTTTATCAGAGTTGTGAAATTATTCGCGAGAATATAAAAAAAATTCAAGAACCAGCGATATTCGCAAGAAATATATAAGAATGGGACGAACCTTTATGGCGTACATCCTAGTTCGCGGGTAAAATTTCGCAAGAGGCAAATGTAAGACCTAAAGTACGTCATATAAGGGGTTTTATGTTTGCATCGCTCAGGGATAAGGTTATACCGCTGCTAGAACCTGAGTCATGGAGAGATGGGGTCCATATCCATGAGAGATACCTATCCAGGAGAGGTACCTTGGATTTCCAACTATATAAGGTTATACCCTGGTTGGACGAATGAGGATATCTCCTAAGGAGTGCAGAGTATGACCAAGGCGCCGAGGTACACGGTTGAGTCAAGGGTGCCCGGGGCGTACGAAATTACCCTGGACATCCTTGGAAAGTCATGGCTATGATGCACTCGGCCCGAAGAAAACCCCATTTAGGGTGCAGTCTCGTAACTATAAGCCATATATGCATAAAGGATAAGAGGCTGCGAAAATAATTGGTTGTTGGTAAAACCGGATGGGAGGAGCTAGTCTTGTATGGCCAATGTACGCTTCCTTGAAGGGGAAACCAGGGGGAAGATAAGGGCGGCACCCTCCATTAGGGAGCTGAGTGTCTAAAGACGGCAATGTCACGAGGCTTTATGTTCGCACGAACATTTAGGCCTGTCATATTGTCGCATGACAAATATTGTACAGAGGAAAAAAGCCAAGAGAAAAAGATAAGGTGAGATCAATGGGTTTTTATATGAAAGTGTAAAGACGTCCTGCGATTTCATCACAAGACGACAATGTCATGGGGATTTGTTTTCGCAAGAGAACTTAGGCCTATCATATTGTCGCAGAGAAATTAGCAATTCACGGATAAGTCAAGATCAATGGGTCTTTGCATGTGAGTGTAAGGACGTCCTGCGATTTTGTCTCCATAACATACAATTGGCTAATTAAGACCTTTAACTATGAAGGCATGATAAGACCAACAGAATAATCATAAACATTAACTATTTTGTTCAATTGCAGATAAACTTTGTTCATTTCAAGAAAGATACTAAGAGGAAAGTATGGGAATTAATAAATAGAACATCATTATTATCTCTCTCGCAAGAACATCATTATTCTTCTCGCAAGAATAGTATTATCTTTCTCGCAAGAACAAAATACATAGTATAAAGTACATCACTCGTAAGAAAATTCATGAGATAACTCGAGAAAATAAAATTCATCACTCAATGTTCACTTCGTCATCTCATTTGTCTTCACCAGAGTTGTCATCCTTGTCTTCGCCAAGATTCTTCTCATTCTGATTAGTTCTAGCTTCTTCTTCGCCAGACTTATCACCAACAGTTGTTCCATCATTGGCAGCAAATTTTTCTGGAGGGATTTTTTCATTGTCCAGCTGGTCTTCTTGAGAAGGGTCATCTTCGCCATATTCACAATCGAAATCACTATCACCACACGGGGAACCTCATCTTCACCTACTTCCATAGGCTTTATTGACATAGGAGGAAGAGAGTTGGACAACAAGACATCATTTACTAGAACTTGAGCAGCCAGATGAACTTGACGAAGATGATCTTTATCACGGTTTCTAATCTCCATATTCTTAAAATATTCAAGATAGTCATATTTCCTTTCAGCTGGATCGTGAGAGTAAACAAGACGAGCAGTAAGAACACCATTTTCTTTACGAACCCTAGCCAGATCAGCACTCAAATCAGAAATGGTAGAATGAAGCTTTTCCTCAGATGCTGCGAGTAACAATAATAAAATTAAAGATTGTTTCGCTAAATATTTTTGCAAGAAAGTCAACAAAAGAAAAATCAACAAGGCATTCAAAAGGACTACCTTCTCTTTGCGAAATTAAGTTTTGAATTAGTGCCAAGCAAGTATTTTCCTAATGGCTAATTGCATCATCAAATTTATCTCCAACTAAACCTTTTAGGCGAGATTTTAAATTCTTTTCTTTGGAGAGGAGAAAAGAATTTTCCTTCGCAATAGCGGAATTAGACTCCTCTAATTTGGAATATTCCTCTTTAAGTCGGTTTACTTTTATACTTAAAGTTATTTTACCTTGGATAAGTGTATTTCTCTCAGTAATAGATGATTCAGTTACTTCTCTAAGCTTATCTTTTAGCGAATGAAGGGATTGTTCTTGGTTATCATACATTCTTTGAAGAGTACTTAATTTATGCGAGAAGTTCGCCGCCTTATTTGAAAGATCCCGCCTCTCTTGAGATAAAATCTTGTTTTCATCTGATAAAGTTTATGTCGCTAAGTTATCCTTGGTTAACAAATAAGAGATGTGAGATACCTCGTCATTCAATAGATCTTGTTTCTGTGCTAATTGTGTATTCTCGTTGGTAAGATTCTCTATTTGATCAAGGGAATATGTGTAAAGATTATCTAATCGGTTAAATTGGTCCATCCAAGAATCTCTATCAAAACGAATCTCTTCAGCAATGGATTAAGCTTTGAATATCCCCATTAATCGATTCTGATTTAAGGCTTAATATGCGAACAAAGGATTTTAAGAAAAGGGAGTAGGGAAGAAGAAAAATAATTAATAAAGAAAAATCAAAGACAGAAAGATAAAAAGTTATACCTTTTATTTCATCATTTTTCTTGCGAAGATTCTCGCAATTCAGTGAAGAATTGTTAAGTTTATGATGAAGAATTTCACATTCTAAAGTCTTGGCTTGGAGAGCCCCCTTTAAAGCTTCAACTTCATGTTCTAGAGATGCTTGCGAAGACATTCGATCAGAACCAAAATATTTTCTTAAAATATCGCAAACACTATGCTTGACAGGATCGGTAGAAGATTTCTTAGCATCATCTAAAATGTCAGATAAAACTTTAAAAGCAACATCTACTCCTACTAAAGTTTCTTTAGAAGAAGGGAGAGATGCAGATGGTGAAGTAGTGACAATAAATAGTTGGATATTTGAATCATTCGCAGCTAATACATCATTTGAGGATGAAGTATCAGGAAAAGTAACAAAGGGGACCGAAGTAGAGTTAACTTGAGAGGTAACTACAGTAGAAGGGGAAGAGACTTAATCCACAGTAATTTCAGGAATGTTATTTATAAAAATATCAGTTCAGGCAGGAATATTTCTGGCAAGATTCTCGCAGAAGGAAGTTACAGGTTCAGCCTGCGAAGGCGTAGGTATAACACTGGAAGGAATCAATTCGGGAGTAGGAACAAAAAAATCAACAATTTTATCTCGGTGAGATATATTGCGAGGAGCACTAGTGCTCTCATCAACCTGCGAATAACAATCTAGATAAGAAATAGGGGCAACAATATTTTTATTAGGAAAACAAATGTTTCTTACTACCTTATGATTCACAGGCTTCCTCTTCTTTTCAGTAGGTTGTTGCTCTGAGTTTCTGGAAGGATTAGGGTTTTGGATTATAATTCTAGTGTTAGAGGTTACTCCGCTGAAAAGAAAACGCAGTATGGGAATTACGTAAAATCAAATAAAAACAGATCAAATAAATTTTGATAAACATAGTTTAAATAAGTAAGATTGAGTTTAGATTAGAGGAACAGATACCTTGATGACTCCATAAAAGCAGTAGCAGATGAATCTTTGGAAGAAGAAAGTTGCAGACGAAAGACGAGGAAGATAGAGAAGAACAAGAATAAGATTTTTCCTGTACCAGATTCTACCTTTTATAGGAAAAATAAGGTGACCTGTAAAGGAAAGACATGCCAGTAAAAATAAGGATATTTGACACGTGTAAGGGTTACACTAAATTTACGGAGCTTTGTCGATAAGATAGGAAGCTGCGTTATTCTGAAGAGATGGAGGTTCTCATAATCCTCTCCAATTCACGGAAAATACATGAGAAGAGGCAAGATGTAGGATCAGAATATCGCCACAGCAATACTCTTGCGAAACAAATAACATTTCTGCGAGCTTCTCAACAACACTTTGCGAGCGTCGCAGACTGACTCAAACATGGACTCAAAGAATGACGTAATGGATGACGGTAGCAGAGACACGGAAAGAACATGACGATCCTGCGAAGATTACAACATCTACGAGAATTATCATTACAACTGCTGCGAGAGCTTTGCGAGTCAGATCCGAAATTAAAGGAAAACTTAGCTGTCATTCACTATGTGCTTACCCTATATAAAGAGGACTAATAGACTCAGAGAGGGGGAGATCAATTTTAGAGTGCTGGGAAAGTCTTGAGGAGAGAGAAAGATCTTGTGAGAGGTTATATTCTTGATTTCTTCCATTTTATGTAATATTTCTAAGAATTAATCAATAAAAGTGTTGTTCTTAATCTTCAATTATGTGTTGATTGTGGTGAATTCTTATATGGGGTGTAGTATGGGAATTCCTGCAACTACATTGCCGGCCGTGTGTCACACCTGGTTTGGAGCGCACGAATCAAGGTGACCAATTATAGTTGGTCCTGACCGATCATTCAGGTATGCAGGTGGGCCCACGGTGGTTGTTTTGACATGCTCTGGGTCCTCTGAATCTACATCTACACATGCGAAGATGGATGGTTGAGACTATTTTGCGAAGCCATACCCAATTATTTTCTCTGTAGTTCCGTGTTCTGATCTTGCTGTTTTCTATCGTATTTAGTACTATTTTCTCTAAGATTTGCTCGAGATTTATTCTCTGATAGGCAAGATAAAAGGTAGTCACAAACATCTTCATCTCATCGTTTGTGATTCCACAATATCTTGCTTCACTACCATACGATTCAGATTATTGTGATGTGATTGATATTTCTAGGTTGTTCTTCCGGAATATAAGTCTGGCATATAAATTGGTTCTTGTTCACCTTGATTTATCAAAATATGGAACAAAAACTTCTAGGTATTTCTATGGGAGACAGATTTATCAATTCAATAGACTTTTCTGTGTGAGACATATTGGTTTATCAAGTTTTTGACTTTGAGTCATAGCAACTCTTAGTTGTGGGTGAGATCAGTTAAGGGAATCAAGTACGTAGAGTCCTGCTGGGATTCAGAGGCGTAAGGAACGCGACTGTACCTTGATCAGTATGAGATTCGTTAGGGCTCAATTGCATTCCATTCCAAAGTTAAATTGTAGTAGGCTAGTGTCTGTAGCGTCTTAATACAGTGTGGTGTTCAAATCTGGACTAGGTATCAGGTTTTTTCTGCATTTGCGGTTTCCTCGTTAACAAAATTTTTGGTGTATGTGTTATTTCTTTTCCGCATTATATTTTCTATATAATTGAAATATCACAAGTTGTGTGTAAGTTCTATCAATTGTAAATCCGACCTTTGGGTTGTTGATTAAATTGATTGACACTTGGATATTGATTTTTGATACCGTCCAAGTTATTTCTTATATTCAATCGGGCTCACAAATTCCTATTTGTTTGATTGCATATTGAATTGATAAATAGAGATATAACTCTTGGATATACTTTTCTTAAGATTGAGTCTGACTATCTAGTCGATTCTCTTGAAAGTATATTGGAGTTAGTCCATACAGATTGCTAAGAAAAATATTGGATGTGGTTGATAGACCCCCGGTTTTTCAGATTCAATTACATAAAAAATGCAATGCGAGATTATGTTAAAGTTAGAAATATGGTGTACCAACATCATCCACGAGCTCCTCCTAGGGAAAAAGTGAGTAATCTGATAATATTTGTACTTATGTCATCGTTAAAAGTTCGCATACTAACATTTAAGAATTCATTGAATTTCAACTGGAACGTTTCAATGAGATATGAAGAATTCGTTATGGGGAAACTAAGTTCATTCACCACAAATAATATACGATGTTGTACCGACGTTCTTGGAGGTTTATTAACGAACATGAAAAGGCGAGGGTACCCTAATATACCTCAAGCTATTACTTTTACTTCCTATAAGTCCTTTTCCCGAAAGTGATTGTCTATGGACTGAGTCGAGACAATACAACAAATCGGTTCACACTTGGTGTGATCGTCTATGGATATGATATCGAGACAATACAACAACAAAGTGTGTTTACTTGATACAAAGGTTCAGACTTAACCAAACACAATAGGATTCACGTATCAAGTAAATAGGAATTAACGTTTGTGCAATTTACTTTAATTATAATAAAACAATTATAATGCGGAAGTATAAAGTAAATGACACATCAAGATTTTGTTAACGAGGAAACCGCAAATGCAGAAAAACCCCAGGACCTTGTCCAGAATTGAATACTCTTAGGATTAAGCCTCTATACAAAATAATACCAACTTCGTATAGTTGAGACCAAACAACTAAACCTATAGTTCACCTAGTTCTGAATATATTCCCAGGCCTCCAACTTGTAAACAAGTCACGTACTTGGACCAATTCCTTTGGTTCGTATTCCAAAAAGTAAAGTAACAACAAATCTGTTTGGTATCAACTCTCTTCAACCAAGTGATATGAGTTGCGCAAAGGTTCCCATGTTTATCTTAACATAAAATCTTTTGCCAGGTTCCAAGTTCTATCTTATGTTCAATCACCCAAATGCAATCGCTAAGATTAATCCAATCAATACCTTTAATTACAATGAAACGTATTGATGTCGATCTTCCTCAACTATTCTATAATAATACCCAAAGGGATAAATCAATTATAGTCATATCCATTTTTCCCAAACAAGTATTGTGCACACCAAAGATTATAAAAACCAAGTCAGAAATCTTCAATATCGTCTTTGTCTTCAAATCTTCTTAGATCTTCAATAAACACCTGCACACAACTACTTGAATCTCTTGTGATCAATCACGCACAGAACGGAGTCTGTTAACAAGGGATTATCAAAAGATCGTCTTTAGATCTAACAAAAGTCTAAATATCCCTGTCGAAACCTTGAACTAGTTTGAGTGAATCTTATATCAGAAGAGAAGATTCTCAAGCATAAACAAACTAGGTGCAATCAAAGTGCAACCACCGTTAGTCAATCAAATCAATACGAAAACTAAAGATAAACCGCAATATCTAGTTTCCCACCAACGGGTCGCGCTAGAGATTCTCTATCCCAAAGAAGACTTTAAATTGAGCGGTCGTAAGAGATTTCACCTAATTAGATTACTCTCCTCTCCGATAGGCGGCTTCACCAGTAACAAAGACAAAAGAGGAAGTCTATGTTACGCAGGATTAGCTTGCTAGAAATGCAAACTCAAAGTATTTATAGACAAGGAAGTTTGGACACCAAGGAATCTCCAAAACCAAAAATATTCTCAATATATTTTTCATTACTCCACCAAATTCAGTTTTCATAATTTATGTGAATGAGCTGTCCAAAATTAATGATCGAAATCTCCTTGGAAAATCTTTAATTAGAAAATGCACATTACTAATTCTTATTTTCCATATATAATTAAAAACCTTAATTAAAAAGATTCTTAACTTATATAAATTCGATCTTGGGATTTACTTCCTTCTTCGCCGTTAAGGAATATCTTTGAACAATAAAGAATAAGCATTAATGCACCGTGTTCAAAGTGTGTCGACATCTTACTCTTGCAAGTACTTTTTCATACTTGCTCACTTGAAACCGAATTACCACGCTTCCAAACAAGTTTAGAATTGGTTCATATGACTTTCAAGAACTACGTGATTGATCAAGTAACACTCAATCACAACATATGGGTTTGCGTTTATACCAAAACAAGTGTCGGTTCTACCTCCATGTGAGTACTATGCATAGTTACACTAGCTTACCAAAGATACGGCTGACTAGGTACTAGGATCGGCTCCCCACATATATTTGGTATCTAACTTGTGTGCACTGCACATGTCCATAGGATCGGTTCCCCCTTTCCAAAAACGTGTTGCACATGTTCATAGGATTGGTTCCCCTTTCTTCCATAAACCTTGATGCACCTCATACAAGGATCGGTTCCCCTTGTGATGCACTGTACCTCTTACTAGGATCGGTTCCCCTTCTCCCAGTAATAAGTTCAGACACTTACAACCCAATCATACCCCAGGTGATTACTTAAGATCGGTTTCACTAATAAAAGTCATACCAATACATAAGTCAGGCCTCATGTGAATAGTTTTACCAAGAACACAAACAAGTCATGAGCGGTTATACTAATCACACATATTGGTCGTTCATAAGATATGCAATGAAGAACATCCCCAATAACGCCTGGCGATTTCCTTTTCAGTTCACAACACATATCTTGAACTTACTTCCTTAGAACACATGTAAACATTGTTCCCTAGGATGAAATCCTTACCTCATACCCATACATAATCACAATATCATTCATATGATTATGTCGATATCTTATATATAAAGTTTAATGGTTAAGAAATAAACTTCATATTGTATTCCTTAATACTATGTCTATCTAGAGTGTTCATGCTTCGCAGTTTTACGTTTTCAATATGCACGACTTGAAAGATACATTA
This sequence comes from Papaver bracteatum, assembly GCA_023529315.1. Lineage (NCBI taxonomy): Eukaryota > Viridiplantae > Streptophyta > Magnoliopsida > Ranunculales > Papaveraceae > Papaver > Papaver bracteatum. The sequence continues at coordinate 358,365 of JAJJWX010002382.1, read as the reverse complement.
GGGAATGAAACATTTCAAGTCAAAAATCACTAACATCAAGTGGAAGGATAATGTTATGGTTGTAGATCCGTACTTCTTCACTTCTTCAAGTCTTCGCAATACTTGTAATGTCTCACCCTAATACTTTCAAGCTAACCTATACGAAGTTGACTGTAGTACATTTAAATCAAGCGACTCTTAAATGAGTTTTGGTTCACTAAAATATGACAAACAAACTTGACATACCAATGCTTGGTGGGTTGAACCGAGCAATGCTCTAATAATCTCCCCCTTTGTCAATTTTAGTGACAAAACTCTCACAATCATATGGATAAACAAATTACAAGAATTCATTACACATACGCTTGATTCCCGAATCCACAACACATAACCTGCATTCATTCAATCCTCAAAAATGCAGCAGCTGCACTATAATAACAAAGCTCATATTCCCCCTAATGGTGAGATAGGTAGATTTTCAATCCGCACGTCTTTTTTATCCCTATCATATGATATGTTACTCCCCCTTAGTTTATGCTTTTCCTCATTCGTTAGATAAACGTTCAAGCACCATTTGTCCTCTTCCCTAGTGACACCATTCAACCATAAAATTGATACTAGCATCACCTGTTTACTCCATATATTTCTCCCCCTTTTTGTCACAAAAATGACAAAGAAACAAAAAAATAATGGACAACACGAAAAGGATCTTACAAATATCAAGATAGACTTGCAACCTGTTGAGTCAAGCACGAGGGTTCCACATACCATTTTTGATAACCAATATCAAAACCGAAACTACAAAGTAATTACGTTTTGATATGTTATCATGGAAATAATTTCCCGAAGTAATTTTTCCCAACTAGTTTAGCAAACCAAAAATCAACTAAGCAACTTAGTTCCTTTGCTAAACTGATTGTATAAATACAACCGCTTCACTCGATAAGACCAAAACAAAGATAAACTCCATTTTTATCATCAGGTTCTAATTATCCATATAACTTAGACCTTTAGATTTTAAACAAGCCAAATACTAGGTTAGTTAACTAGCATTTCCTTGTTTAGGCTTTCTACTAGACTTGAATAACCGAAACCTCCACTTTGATAAGTCTAACTAAGATCAGAATTAACTTAGTTTAACTTATCCGGAATCGAATTGGACTAAACAACTCGTCCCGTCAACATATTCATTAGTTAAGCCATAAATAATTCATACAAACCAATGAATCAACTTGCATAATTATTCACCTCAACCGGATACAATAAAAATAACATATATATCAATGTTTCATTATTGCACCGAAATTTTGTAAGCCTAAACAATTGATACTACACAATAAAGAAAAATAACAATTGTTTTACTTAACTGGAAGCAATTGAATTAACATAAACATTAAAGCACTGCAATTGCACTAGGTTTCGTAAGCCTAAACTATTGATATCACACAACAAAGCAAGATAACAAAAGTTTTACTTAACTGGAAACAATTGAATCACACAAACATCCACACATACATAATGGAATAAAAAAATCAATTGTACCAAGTATTTCTTTTAAGCAAAAGCAATATATATATATCAAATAAAAATAGGCTTTTCTTAAAAAAGGAAAACAATTAACTAACAAGATTGTTACCTCAATTTCACATCCAACTTGTACAAATATGATCGCATCGTTTTCTTCTTCCGGGAGAATTGATATCGAAATACCATTATGTTGTCATTCCCATGTCAAAAACAAAATAGTAACAACAACCAACCTTTACCATAGAAATGTTAAAAATCGGTTTTAACAATTGCAAGCAAACGTTGAAAACCGTCGAAACACATATGCTTTTATGCTAAACCAAAACCGATTCAACATATTGTGACTTTCTCACATATTGTTTCTACAGGAACCCCTCATGATCCTTTGATAAAGCCTACCAACATGGTATAGAACTTAATCCTTCTAAATCAAAAAGTTACCCAAACCATAAGGGTTCATAACATATAAGATCAAATATTAGGGTAGTATAACTGAAATCAAACATCTCATAAATCACTTTGAAATACACTATAAATATTTAACATAAACTCAAGTATTGCAATTACATCAATCTTGTAGATAATTAAATTGTGAAGCCAACGCAAAAAGAATGAGGTCATTCCGAGTTCGGACGAAGAAGTTATATGCAAAACAGTTTTACACTCCTTCGTATTGCACCTCTCACAAGGATCGGTTCCTTTGTGTTGCTAGTGAAAGATCACAATACTAAACTGTTTTCGACATAATTTTTGCATACGATGTCCGAATTTAGTGATTTTTGGCTCGTTTTAATCGTAAAAACAATAGATACACATATATGATCAGTAGATATCAACATCATAAACTCACAATTACCGTTTCTATCAAAACTCAAATATAGATAGAGAAAGTATGAGTATAGAAGAAAAGAAATCTCCTAAAGATGTTAATTAGTCATATAATTACTCGAGAAATCATGTGTTCAGTTTTACGTGCTTCCTTAAACTTCATAAGAGTGAGCACAAGGGCGATCATGCACATTCCAACACAACTAGGTTGCGTTGAGTTAATCCTTGTCATGTTCGTCACGAGTGACTAAGACTGAATCATCATTCTTGACCTCTTGGATGGTTTGTTTTCTCTTGTTCCATCTCTTGTTTTTCTTCTTTGACTTGTTATAAAGAGTTTCATTATCACAATCTTTACTAGTACAAGAGATTTCAGACATAATTTCTTTCTTTAGTCTTTCAAGAAAACTCTTGTAATTATTGTCACCAACAATTAACAGCTGAGAGTCATTCTTGTGACTAACTTTTAGTCCCTTCTTGTCTATGGAGGACTTAGGGACCCATTTAGAATTGGGTTTCGTAGGAGCATCTTTTTCCTTCACAATACCATTAGGAACTTGTCCTTTTGAATATTTTTCGAAACATCCTTTCTCCAATTTGGAACATCAGATCTTGTCTTTGCATTTAAAATGCCATCTCTCTTTATATAATTGGGTATTCTATGAGATGACCTTGTTAAGTGATATGCAAAATTTGAACTATCATCATAATAATTCTTTTGCCTAAACTTAGGACAATAACGATATGAATTCTTATGAGGAGCAAACTTAGTCAATTCATTTGATACAAAAGAAAGTGCATCTTGCATCTTACGAACTTTGCATCCCCATTGCAAGTGTCCTATATTGCCACAATAATAACAATTCTTAGTGTATATATATATATATACGAAGTATGACTTTTAATGTTACCTTTTTTTGGATCCTCTTGCATTGGAGCATGCCGAGTTTTCTTCTTCTTCTTATCCTTGTTCATCTTCTTGACAGACTTCTCTTCTTTACAAGAAATATGAGCATATTTGTCATCAGTGGAAGCCTCTGATTGAGAAGAATTTGTAGCTTTAACAAATTTTACCTCTTTGCTAATATTTGAAGCATCTATTCCCTTATAGCCCAATCCTCGTGTATCACGATGATTTCTACTTGCTTCTAACATTGAGGTTAAATTGTTTGAGCTAGCATTGAACTTTTTAAGGTCCAAATTTTCTTTTATTAACGTCTTGATTTTATCAATAGCACTAGCTAGATCAGCCTCAAGGCGTTTTTCTCGGGAGAGATATTCACCTCATTTGTCTTCAAAACTCTTTCATTGAGAGTTAATCCTCGCATCATAATCAACAAGTTTCTCTTCCAACAAATGTACTTTTTCAAGAGTAGCATCACGATCTTTCTCTAAAAGTTCCGCTCGAGAAAGACTAGCACTTGTTTTTTCCTCAAGATTCTATATATATTTTGAATCAGTTTTCTTTGCTTCTTCAAGGTAATTGTTAAGCACTTCTTTCAGAGAATGAATCTCTAATGAAGCTTCTCTTTTCAGAGAATCAAACTCAGACTTTGAGGAGTCAAGACCAATGACAAGTTGATCAATCATACCTTGCAAACACTTTATATCGTCTAAATGCTTCTTTTCTCTTTCTAATGGAAGAATTAGTTCAGTTGAACATGAGAGAATTTTTTCGCTTAATTCATTTTGATAAAATATTTCTATATTTGTTGAATCAATGTTTTTCTCGCCATCAAGAAGAGTTCTTCCAGAGTCTGAATCATTTATTACACATACATGACTTAACTTAATCTCATCATGAGAACATTCGGAATTATTCTCAGAAGAGCAAGTAGAACTTGACGAAGAAGCCCCTTTTAAACATTTCTTAAAATCAAAACTTTCAACGTCTTGCGATACGTTAACTGAGTCTTTCTTTAGTTTTCTCTTTCGCTTAACTTTACTTTGACTTATGTCTTAAGGTTGGATCACATAAAACACAGATTGTTAGATTTTTTCGTGTTTGCCTACTCTGATACCAATTGAAAATGCGAGGGTACCCAAATATACCTCAATCTATTACTTTTCCTTCCTATAAGTATTTTCCACGAAAGTGATTGTTTATGGACTAAGTCGAGACAATACAACAAATCACTTCACACTTGGTGTGATCGTCTATGGATACGAGATCGAGACAATACAACAACAAAGTGTGTTTACTTGATACAAAGGTTCGGACTTAACCAAATACAATAGGATTCACGTATCAATTAAATAGGAATTAATGTTTTTGTAATTTACTTTAATTATAATAAAACAATTATAATGCGGAAATATAAAGTAAATGACACAGCAAGATTTTGTTAACGAGGAAACCGCAAATGTAGAAAAACCCCGGGACCTTGTCCAGAATTGAATACTCTCAGGATTAAGCCGCTACACAAAATAATACCAACTTCGTATAGTTGAGACCAAGAAACTAAACCTATAGTTCACCTAGTTCCGTATGTATTCCCATGCCACCAACCTGTAAACAAGTCACGTACTTGGACTAATTCCTTTGGTTCGTATTCCAAACAGTAAAGGAACAACAAATCTGTTTGGTATCAACTCTCTTCAACCAAGTGATATGAGTTGCGCAAAGGTTCCATTGTTTATCTTAACATAAACTCTTTTGACAGGTTCCAAGATCTATCTTATGTTCAATCACCCAAAGTCAATCGTTAAGATTCAGCCAATCAATACCTTTATTCAAAGGAAACTTATTGATGCCGATCTTCCTCAACTATTCTATCAAAATACCCAAAAGGATAAATCAATAATAGTCGGATCCTATTTTTCCCAAACAAGTATTGTGCACACCAAAGATTATAAAAACCAAGTCAGAAATCCTCAATATCTTCTTTGTCTTCCTTAGATCTTCAATAAACACCTGCACATAACTACTTGAATCTCTTGTGATCAATCAAACACAGAACGGAGTCTGTTAACAATGGATTATCACAAGATCGTCTTTAGATCTAACAACAGTCTAAAGATCCCTGTCGAAACCTTGAACTAGTTTGAGTGAATCTTATATCAGAAGAGAAGATTCTCAAGCATAAACAAACTAGGTGCAATCAAAGATCAACCACCATTAATCAAACAAATCAATACGAAAACTAAAGATAAACCGCAATATCTAGTTTCCCACCAACGGGTCCCGCTAGAGCTTCTAAATCCCAAATAAGACTTTAAATTGAGCGACCATAAGAGATTTCACCTAATTAGATTACTCTCCTCTCTGATAGGCGGCTTCACTGGTAACAAAGAAAAAAGAGGAAGTATATGTTATGCAGGATTAGTTTGCTAGAAATGCAAACTCAAAGTATTTATAGACAAGGAAGTTTGGACACCATAGAATTTCCAAAACCGAAAATATTCTCAAGATATTTTTCATTACTCCACCAAATTTGGTTTTCTTAATCCATGTGAATGCACTGTCCAAAAATAATGATCGAAATATCCTTGGAAAATCTTTAATTAGCAAATGCACATTACTAATTCTTATTTTCCATATATAATTAAATACCCTTAATTAAAAAGATTCTTAAATTATTTAAATTAGATCTTGGGATTTACTTCCTTCTTAGCCATTAAGAAATATCTTTGAACAATAAATAATAAGCATTAATGCACCGTGTTCAAAGTGTGTCGACATCTTACTCTTGCAAGTCCTTTTTCATACTTTCTCACTTGAAACCGATTCACCACACTTCCAAACTAGTTTTGAATTAGTTCATCTGACTTTCAAGAACTACGTGATTGATCAAGTAACACTCAATCACAACTCATTGGTTTACGGTTCTACCAAAACAAGTTTCGGTTCTACCTCCATGTGAGTATTGTGCATAGTTACACTAGCTTACCAAAGATACGGCTGACTAGGTACTAGGATCGGTTCCCCACATATATTTGGTATCTAACTTGTATGCACTGCACATGTCCATAGGATCGGTTCCCCCTTTCCAAAAACGTGTTGCACATGTTCATAGGATCGGTTCCCCTTTCTTCCATAAACCTTGTTGCACCTCATACAAGGATCAGTTCCCCTTATGATGCACTGCACCTCTTACTAGGATCAATTCCCCTTCTCTCAGTAATAAGTTCAGATACTCACAACCCGATCATACCCCAGGTGATTACTTAAGATCTGTTTCACTAATAAAAGTCATACCAATACATAAGTCAGGCCTCATGTGAATATTTTTACCAAGAACACAAACAAGTCATGAGTGGTTATACTAATCACACATATTGGTCGTTCATAAGATATGCAATGAAGAACAACCCCAATAACGCCTGACGATTTCCTTTTTGGTTCACAACACATATCATTAACTTACTTCCTTAGAACACATGTAAAAATTGTTCCCTAGGATGAAATCCTCACCTCATACCCATACATAATCACAATAGCATTCATACGATTATGTCGATGTCTTATATACAAAGTTTAATGGTTAAGCAAGAAACTTCATATTGTATTCCTTAATACTATGTCTATCTAAAGTGTTCATGATTCGCAGTTTTATGCTTTCAATATGCACGACTTGAAAGATACGTTAGGGAATGAAATAGTTCAAGTCAAATATCACTAACCTCAAGTGGAAGGATAATGTTGTGGTTGTAGCTCCATACTTCTTCACTTATTCAAGTCTTCACAATACTACTTGTAATGTCTCACCCTAATACTTTCAAGCTAACCTATACGAAGTTGACTCTAGTACATTTAAATCAAGCGACTCTTAAATGAGTTTTGGTTCACTAAAATTGACAACCAAACTTGACATACCAACGCTTGGTGGGTTCAACCGAGCCATGCTCTAGCATAACATTTGATGTGTCAAATTCTAAAATTCTTATACCGAATCCTATACATGTAATGCGTTATATTCCTAAACTATGTAATGAATATTTTGTTTCTGAAAGTAAGGTATAATCGGATTATGTGGACATCCATAACCACCGATTTCAACAATCTGTTTATGTGAGAATTTAAAAAACACGATTCTGGGTTTACTTCGTCATTTGAAAAAACTCAACCCAAAAACGGTTTACAACTGCTGGTTCGCGTTTTAAAAAAAATAAAAAATAAAAAAGTTTTGATGATGAATTAATGGTAGTTAATTCTAGGGTTAACTTGATTAAACATCATTTAATCATCCAAATTAGCATTAATTAATCAGGGGTAGTGTTGTCGTTTAGTAAAATAGTTGGATAAGGGGTTATCCATTTTACTTCAAAATATTCTTTTTTGTCTTGTAGTCCCCAAATAATCACACTAGGCCCAAACTAACCAGGTTAAAAAAAATCGAAGGCCACCCGAAAGTTTTAGATTTTTTCTCTGGAACTTTACTACAAAATGTATGCCATCAGGATATCACATAAACTGCAAAATATTTGATATAAGTCATAAAATTATATTAAAGGATGTGGGAATTAAGAATTTAACCCATATCTCATTTATTTTGCTCATAAAAGATCTTTAGTTTAGTTTATTATTAAAATGAAATGACCTTTAAAAAACAGAAGGAATGTCATCTAAATAATTATGTTCGTCATCAAATAAAAAAGGGAGGATTATTTAAATACCTTTCATTTTTTTCTTTGTTTGTAAAAACCCCTAAGGGGTATATTTTAAGTGGATAATGAAAATGAACTAGTATGTGTTTAGATAATGAAACTGAACTGGTATATTCTTGACGCATCAAAACGATAACCCAACTTCTTTCGGGGGTTGAATTGACTCGATATAATTTTAGATATGCCAAAAACTAGATTCTAAAAACATAAAATATACCCCTTAGGAGTATTGGTGAAGAATCCTGAAACGGAAGGATATTTGTTCAATTTCCACAATAAAAAAATTTAATGGCAGGAATACCATTATGTTGGAACTTTATCCTTCAGAAGGTATATTTGTTAACCAAACTTAAATATAATATAATCTCAAATATTATACATTAGAATTCGACAAATTTTATATATTCGGAAAGATTTTTGAAAGCCCTACCTAATAAGCATAAATACAAATATTAGATTTTCATTTTTTAGAATTCTTTTATTGTCAAAACGATTTATTTTTTTCATTCATTTTAAAGAAAAACTATTATCAACAATATTTTTATAGCGCAGTTATTATCTACGATAATATTTTGGTGCGACTACTATTCAAAGTGTCAATTAGATTTCTATGGGAGTTATAAAACTTTCTTGCTAATAATCCACAGTACACCATAAAATAATATATGAAGAAAACTGTTAGAGAACTGCTCGGTCGAACTTGCATGTGTTGCTATCTCAAGCTTGTTTGTCAAGTTTAGGTGATCAAAACAATAAGTCTTGATTTCTAATATACTTATAGCTATGTCTCGGATTAGGATAGAATGTGTAGTTGAGCTTTAGACTTCACGGTGTTCATCGATTGTAGACGAAGATATATTAAAGGGAGCTTGGAGGAACTTCATCAACAAAAGGTATATGGAGACTTGAACTCATCTATCACTCAGAAGTTTATTTTATTATATCTCCTATTGATACTAAGTCGTCTGCTATATAGACTTTATATTATACACATTTGATATTTCGAGCTAAGTTTACCTCGCTTATATCTTTTTCGAAATATGTGTTTGAAAGCTTTTTGATTTAACTACTGTGGATGGGGAAAAACGATCTGCTGGATTTTAAGGAATTAAGGAGACGACCGTGCAGAGGAGGTTCCTCGAACTAGGCAAAATGCTAATCCTCACACAGATGCACCGCTGCAAATGGGGTGCTTAGATTCGAGAGATCAATCTGTAGTACTCCGTCCTAAATCGAGACAACGACCGTTCCAGAGTAAATTCGGTCACAAGAGAGGATGGGTTGATCTGTAGGAGGGAAGCTAAGAAATGTGTGGAATCGATGGTGATTCAAGGATTGTGGGTGTGTGAATTCTGAATATGATAAGTTCTGAATGATTGAAGTTGAACGATTGTGAATAAATTGCTCAATTGATGAGTTTGATGATCTCGTGTTGTCGAAGAGACGTGAGATTCTTAATCTGAGTATTCTATGTATTCGTTCTGTTTTCGATTATCTCTGCCTTCAATATTGATTTAGGAACTTATTTATATTGCTGGAATTTTAGACACCATGATCCCATGAAGTGTGACAGTTAATGGAATCAAGGAGTGGAGAGGTGGAGATCGTGTTCGAAACCGGTTGTCCAACGTGTAAAGACTCGGTCGACCTTCCACCCACTACCTCGTGAATTCCTTCAACTGATTGCATGACTTTCTCACATTCCATCGTGTGTTTGAACACACGTGCCGTAGACCGCCAGACCAAAACCCTAAGTGATATCCCCCCAAGTGACACGATTGATCATCTCGTGGTTTGTTAGTCAATTGATGATTTCTTGGTTTGATGGGACAATGAGTCCACGTGGTTGCTGAGTCAAACAAGATATTCTGGAACCACCCACGAATTGAACGTGTCATGAGACAGAGGTATAATTCTTTTGATGAAGTGAGCAAGTATTGCTCATTCGATGGATTGTTGAATATTGGTGGATTGTTGAACCGATATTCCTAACTCGGGCAAATATTGATCATCTGAGCAAGTGTTCCTCTCGTGATGATTTGTTGAATATTCGACCGTCTGAGCATGTGTTGCTCATGAACGATTGGCCGTGTTCCAAGAATATTAATTAAAGTGATGGTCGTTGAACCTAGCATAATTATTAAAATTCATGACCATGAGGTCACCGTAGAATTATTAATATTAATTCATGACCATGAGATCGTCGTAGAATTATTAATATTAATTCATGACCATGAGGTCGTTGTAGAATTATTAATATTAATTCATGACCATGAGGTCGACGTAGAATTATTAATATTAATTCATGACCATGAGGTCGTCGTAGAATTATTAATATTAATTCATGACCATGATATCGTCGTAGAATTATTAATATTAATTCATGACCATGAGGTCGTTGTAGAATTATTAATACTAATTCATGACCATGAGGTCGTCGTAGAATTATTAATATTAATTCATGACCATGAGGTCGTCGTAGAATTATTAAGGTTAGAGTCTGGAAGCATGGTCCTTGAACTCAGAAACCCTAATTTGACCGATTGACGGTCAATTCATGGTCAGAAGTTTTAACCATGGGACGAATGAGGAGCATCTACATGAGACCGTGGATCAACCATGTAGTGTCCATATGCTCACATGAGCAAATATGATGAATTCACGAAGAGTTCATGATTTGTTGGTGAAAGAATGATTAAATGCTGGTTCAATCATTATTAAAAATGCTCGTCTGAGATTTAGGTGTGAAAACCTAATTAATTATGAGAGAGTGATGGACCGACCATAGAGTCATGGAGCTGGCCATGGGTTGTCCCGTGACCGTCTGATGGTCACTTCATGAAAAATCCAAAGTGTTTGGAAGTTTTGGACCTAATACGAGCAATTGTGCAAATTAGGTCAAAACTATGAAAATCGATGGGATTGGATTCCGTGAGCCGAAGAGCTAATCTTGGTTAGTCAAGATAATGTGCTCATGTCTCTAAGGTGTCCGCGTCTCAGCCTTGAGAATTTTGATATTTTCTGGTGCACGTTTGAGCGACCATTTGAGAAAATATGACAAAATCAGAGTTTTTGATAAAACCGTCAAAACTTCATCGGACGAAGGAAAATAGTGAAAAGTGAGGGAATCATGAAGTGTGGACTGGTCACAGTGATCACGTGACCAACTGTTGGTCGCTTGAGCAACCCCCAAACCCTAATTAACGTCCTTTACTAGAATTGATGTACAATTCTCATACGGACACGGATTTTGATGGTCCGCCCCTTCATTCCATACGGAAAAGAATTTCCTATCTCCTAACTCGGAAGGTTTTAGGTTTTGAGCTCGTTCGGGAGGTGAAAACACCCCGAATGTAAAATTCAGGAAAGATTTAAGGGGTCGGTCCCACGATAAAACGAAGGAGTTTTGTTAAAATCAAGGAGTTTCCATGAGACGAAGGAAACACCATGAGACGATGGAAAATATTTATAAAATAAGGAATGGTGAGACTGGGACGCCGGTGGTCAAAGCACGGTCGGCCAGTTATGACCACGGTCCCATGGTGTCTCTTCCTTAGTTTTACATATTTTGATGATTTTATGAAGGATTCATGAATTTTGAGAAATTTGATAAATTTAGAGTGTTTTCATGAATTGAAGGAGTTTCCATGAGTTCATGGTCTTTGAAAAATATCAAAATAATAAAATTCGGCCTTGTGGGACCATGGAGGCATGACCGACCGGTCATGACCTAATCCCACAAATTTTAATAATTTTTTTAAATAATTTTTGGGTATTTTTTGATGATTTGAAGGAATTTTGAGAAAAATACCATGAAATCAAGGAAAAATAAGATAATTAATAATAAAATAAATAAAACAGGCATGTGGGATCGGCTAGGGCATGGCCGGCCGGCCAAGGCCAGGTCCCACGAGTTTTTATAATTTATTTTATTTTATTATTATTTTTGATGATTTAAAATACCATGAATTCAAGGAGTTTTTTCATGAAATTAGAGAAAAAAAAAATAATAAAATAATAAGGACCGTGAGGTGTGGGCCGGCTGGGACCAAGGCATGGCCGGTCGGCCCATGGTCACGCCCCACACACTCTCCTTAATTATTTTTTTACGGACTCATAGAAGTACCACGAATCCGAAGAATTTCCTCAATACGGAGATTTGATCAAACGAGAGAATTTTATCAAATCATGAAAAATAATAAAAGTGTATTAAAAATATAGAATTAGCGTGGAACTAACCATGACACGATGAGTTGATCGTGTGTCCGTGTCCCAGCGCCTTGGTCAAATATTTTTAATTATTTATTATTTTCTTCCCTATTTTGCATAGGTTCATCGTTTCGTTGTATTTTGAAATACTCATTCGTGCGATGATTGTTAATGCATCATCGTTGAATACACTTGCACCGTTTGAAACAGGGCTTACTCAAAGGTAGCTCCGATGCCCGGTCGTTAATTATTTATTACTAATTCATGAAATTCAATAGAGAATAATCCATGAAATGAGTAATAAAACGGATAGATGTTTACTATTAATTCATAGGATCAGCTAAAGATTCGACTACGAACTCTAAACAATGAGTGATCGTTGCCATTCCATGGGATCGACGTTGATTCGACCATGGAATAAGAGAAATGATATTGCCATTCCATGGGATCGTCGTTGATTCGACCACGGGATCGGATCAATGATATTTTCATTCTGTGGGATCATCGTTGATTCGACCACGGAATCGGAGCAATCTTATTGCCATTCCGTGGGATCGTCGTTGATTCGACCATGGAATTGGAGCAATGATATTTCCATTCCGTGGGATCGTCGTTGATTCGACCATGGAATCAGAGCAATGATATTTTCATTTCGTGGGATCGTCGTTGATTCGACCACGGAATCGGAGCAATGATATTGCCATTCCTTGGGATCGTCGTTGATTCGACCACGGAATCGGAGCAATATTATTGCCATTCCACGGGATCGTCGTTGATTTGACCATGGAATCAGAGCAATGAAGGGATAACTAACCTCATGGGTCTATGCCTAGCAGAATAAACTGACTACGATAGGAGTATTAATTATCTTGACATGACTTGCCGTTAAGCCATATCCTTTATATAGTCAGGTTAAACTCGTTGTTTGTTCCTGAAGATGATATTGCCCCGTAGAGCCGTCCATCCCGTGATACTATATAGAAATGACTGAAAGTATTCAGTATTCATGAGATTATGCCGTTGTCTAGACGTTGACTGCACATCTACATGTACTCTGAGAGAAAGCACTCTCCGTTGAGAATTCTATGAGAGACCCGTGTCTCAATACTCACATGCGATTGCTGAACCAGCGGTCCGTACAATCATGAGTTTATGATTTTATCCTTTGTTGAAAATCCACCATCTACATTAAGTCCCCTGCTTACTGAGGAAAGCTGTGTTCCTCGGTCAGCATTAAATGGTGATTTTCAGGCCAAAAATTATACTAGTAATTGAACTTAGTCGTAAGTTAAAACATTACCGTATTTCGAGAGTATGAGCGAGCCACGACTTGATGAAGGTTTCGTTGTCATGGTTAGGGAGCTATTTGGTGAGCATAAATTGGTGTTGAACCGCTGATTTGGACGACGAGCCCATGGTCGGTTAGGATTCGCGGGCCGGGCCCAAATAAGGAAATCCTAGTGGAATTAGGTTTTGGAAATAAAATTGTATAAAAGGAATTAATCCCTCTTTTTCTTCCCACGACCTGATCTCCATCACCTCTCCATCGTGTTCACTATAAAAAATAATTTGTCGCCGCATTGCTGCCAGTCGCCACCATAATAAATTCTACCGACCGTACCTTTTTTTTTTTTTTTTTTTTGATTCCATGATTTGCTTCATGAATTGATCATATTGAAATTATATATGCGTGTATATAATTAATGATGGTTTTATGAAAAAACCTTGTTTTTTGAAAACGTATGTTTGCTCGATCGTTAGTTTCGAAAACCAACTATAATCCCTGAACTTGCGTCCAGTGATAATCCCTGAACTATAATCCCTGAACAACGACACGAAGGAAAATATGTATGATGGACTTGCGTCCAGTGATAAAATTTTGTTTATGAGTTTTTATGTAAATACAAAACTTTGTCATGTGCATGGATTGTGAGTGTTCACAATATTTTGAAATAAACCTTCATTTTAAAGACAACTAACGACGATACGAAGGAAATATAATTTTTTTTTATAAATAAATATGTGCAGCCGTGACACATATTATGCAAAATATGATGGTATATTTTATTTGATGTAAACTTCATATGTTAGTTGCGTGAATATTCACATTATGAAGATTGCGCCCGTGATTTTATGAAAAATCAGTTTCGGAGATTAATAAAGCTTCGTTCTTCATCGTAGGTTTTGAAGAACGAATAAACGTGTTAACTCTTACGGCGTAGCTATTGTCGTTAGTAGAAATGTAAAGAGGTAAGAGTTTAAAGTTACCTTTCGTTGATGCTGATTTATTTCACGGTAGTAATTCTTTGATTTCTTGATTCCAGAATATGTCGACCAACAAAAACAGCAGCAACAAGTACGATTACTGGTATTCATCTTCTTCCTCTGGTTCTTTCGATGAGGATTCTGACGCTCCTGAAGCGAAAACACATGCTAAGGTTCCCTTGAGTGAACGAAAGGTCTCTTTTGCTGAACTTAAGAAAAGGGCAGCTGAAGATAAAGAGAATAACACTCGTCAATGTGAGAAAGACCGAATCCAGCGTAAGAGACAAAGAATCGAGGATAGGTGTCAATCATTGGATGGAGTGCCTTTCGATTCTGATGCTGATGCTTCTATGGAGGATCTCGTATGGGGACTGCCTGAACACTACATAAAACCTGATCGGTATGAAAGAGAGCATCGAAGGATAACGAAAGAAATTGAAGCCGAGCTTGCAGCAGAGGATGATTGGGATTCGGATGATGAGGAATTCTTTTGCGGTCGGCTGGATCCCACCAGTGATTCTGATGATTTTGAAGAAGAGGATTCTGTGAAAGACAGTGATGATGAAGATTCTTACGACGGATCCGGCAACTCGGATGAATCTGAGTAGCTTTACATCTGTCTTTCTCCTTCTTGAACGTTTGAGTGTTTTTTTTAGTTGTTAAACGTCTTAGACCTTCTTATGAGTGATGAACATTTGTTAATCTTTAATCTCCTCTAATCCATGACACGGAACAACGTTCGTGTATCTAAACTCATCACGACTCGGTGATGCATCATGACACGCGGCCAAGAAATGCTCAAGGCCACATGACTTATCCTTTGACTCATGACGGTCAGTCCCCAGTATTTTCCGTGCATTCAGTATTGATCTTGGGAGTCTAGGGTTTCAGTGAGACTCGTAACCGAATTGACCATTCATTAATGACGACTATCTGTTTGATGTATATATACATCCTCAAGTCCTCAACTCTGTGATCCACGAAAATACTTCCTCCATTCCTGAGTTGATTTTGTTGTGTAGAGAAGCCCTGAACATACCCCTTTGTTGTCATGTCGAGCGGCAGTATTCCTTCTCCTGATCCTCAGTCGATGAGACGTGAAGTATTAGCGTCAGTAAGTCGTTTATCTCTTATTTTCCTTCTCATCCTTCGTTTGATCGAGATTGTTGATCATAAGAGTGTGATCTGATGTAGGGTGGTCAGAAGAACGTTTCTTCTCACAATGCAAGGCCTAAGCGGACCATTAGAACTCCTGCCTGGTACGGATCGGCTCGTGTCGAGGATGAATCATCTGTAAGTAACCCTATACTCTTGTGATTACACCGAATCAAGAGATTAATCACTCCCCTGTCCCATCATAGGCGGACGTCCGTGTCGTGGTTGATGCTAGACGAAGAAGGAGCGGAAAATCTGTGACCGTGGTTGAGGTTTAGGAGAGCAGCAATCAGGCATGTGAATATTCCTCAGGATCTGTGGAGACCGTGGATAACGTCCATGCTCGTGAATACCCCAACGCTGGTCTCTCGTTTGAAGACCCAATGATTAGTACTTCCCCTGACAATGAGGCAGTCGGTGGGTTTGTGGTATCGAAATGTTATGTACCTCTGTACACCAAGATCTGGAAGAGATATGGTCACATTGCTACCACGGAGGCGTGGAAAGGCTTTCCTCCAACTCTTCTGACTACAGTAGCTGGGATGTTTCCAATCATTAAGGAGATGAATCAGATGCGTTTGCAAGACGTCAAAAACCATGAGCTGCGCCGATGGGATGAGATGATCTCTAACTGTGAGCTGCTTCGATTCAATGTAAGTTGGCTTCATCGTCGTCTTGAGATAATCAAGGTTCATAAGGCGGCAGAGGCTGCTGATGCGATTTCCATGAATGTTGTCTTACTTAACGAGGAGAGGATACTGTCTTTGGAGTCGGCAAGGGTTGAGAAATCCGTGGAGGATTTGAAGGCAAAGACGAAGTGTAGGTACCGAATATCGCAAGAGTTTGGGTTGCGAATATAGCAACGACTATAAGAGGAAGTGTCAAGAAATAACACGATGATAGAAGAAAAGCGGGAAAAGAATGAAAAGTTTGCGAGTATAAAATAAACTTGCGATCATAAGTTATGATGCCTCGCATGATATTACAGTTGTAAAGATTTCATTATAAATAGTAGTTCAAATGTTAAATTGAGGGGGTTCTTTTAGTGAGTGTGAGAAAATATTATAGGAAAGAGAATAGAGATAGTTGTAACTATTCTAGTTCCATTTAGATATTTCTTGTGATCAATTGAGAGCATTAATAAGAAAATTGTTAATCATCATCATGAACTTTTTAAGTTTACTAATTCTACTGAGGCTGTAGTTGTAGGATATTCTGCAACTACATAATTGGCGCTAGAAACGGGGATACTGTTGATCATCATAGCAGAAATTTTGGAAATTTGAATATCAAATGGAATCATCAGATGAAGGTTGTAAAAGAGAAGAATGTAATATGATCACAAAGACAATGATTGAGGAATTTCATAACAACATAAAGGGAAAAATACACAAACGAGATTGTAGAGGAAGAAATATCATGGAGATGGAGAAGATAACAACTTTGAAAGAATGGGAAAAGCAGAAAATCACGTTTTCAGTAGCAGAAATTCCAAATGAAGACTTGAACCACACTTCACCATTAGTAGTCACAATCCCGATCATGCGAGAAGAGAGGAAAACTACAAAATCTATAGGAAAATGAAAATTAAACCGAGTTTTGATTGATACAGGGAGTTCTGTTGATATTATATTCTATCATGCACTTAAGGGGATGGGGATCGAAGATGAAGAAAATACAAATTCAGAATATCTTATCCATGGATTGGGAAAATCTGCAACAAAATCCAAAGGGGAAATAATTTTACGAGGATCGCTGGGAGAAATTGAAACACACATAGTTTTATGTGTAATAGATATGGAATCTCCATATAATATGCTGATAGGAAGACCATGGATTCATGCGATTAAAGCTGTTGTTTCGACATTACATCAATCAATTAAGTTTCCTACACCAAGCGGAATACAAGAGATAAAAGGAGATCTTGATAGTGCAAAATTTTGTTATCAGACTGAAGTAAAACATTATGGAGGAAGAGCCAGAAAGAAACAGTTCCGCAGAAAAATTGTGAGAGAAGCAAAAAAGGAAGAAGAGTTCAGGGTGTACACAATAAGAGCAAAAGAAGGAAGAGGAATACCAAGTGAGATCCCAGAAAAAGAAGGAGATCCAATGAAAGTAATCAAAGAGCCAACACCTATGGGAGAGCAAAGTCCTAGTTATGTCGCAGCAGAACCAACCAAAGAAATAAATATTGGAAGTAAAGAGGAGCCTTTAATCTTGCGAATTGGAACTAAGATGGACGAAGAAGAAGAAAAAAGAACTATTTATCTTTTACGAGAATACAAAGATATATTCGCAGGAGGTGTAGATGAAATACCAGGAATTGATCCATCAGTGGCGTGTCATAGATTGAACATAGATAAAAGTGTGAGACCATTTAAGCAAATAATAAGAAAGATTTCGCAAAATTACCATACACAAATAGAATAAAAATTGCAAAAGATGTTGGATGCGGGAATCATAAGAGAAGCAAAATATCCAGAATGGATTGCGAATATGGTCATTGTTCCAAAGAAGAATAAAGGGATAAGGATTTGCATAGATTTCACTGATCTAAACAAAGCCTATCCAAAAGATAGTTTTCCATTGCCAGATATACCACAAATGGTGGAATCAGCTGCAGGACATGACAGAGTCACTTTACTTGATGGGTATAAAGGGTACAATCAAATATCACTCGCAGAAGAAGACCAAGAACATACTGCATTTTTGCTCCAAGAGGTTTATATTGCTATGTGAAGATGCCATTTGGTTTACGGAATGGGGGTGCTACTTATCAACGAATGGTTGAAAAGGTGTTCGCAAAGTGGATACATAAAACCTTAGAGGTATATGTAGACGATATGTTGATAAAAAGTAAAGAAGCCAAAGACCATGTGCGGGACTTGAAGGAAATATTTGAACAAATGAGAAAATTCAACATCAAATTAAATCCTGAAAAATGTATAATTGGAGTTGCGTCAGGAAAATTCTTGGGATACATAGTATCAAAGGAGGGAATACAAGTTGATCCAGAAAAAGTACAAGCAGTTCGTGACATGCCAACACCTGCAACAGTAAAATAAGTGCAAAAGCTGAATGGACTCTTAGCTTCACTTGGAAGGTTTATTTTGCGAATGTCAGATAAGTGCAAACATTTCTTCAACATACTTAAGAAGGGAGCAAAATTCAGGTGGACTGATGAATGTGAAAAAGATTTTCAAAGGATCAAGGAGTATCTCACGAATACATCCATATTACAGAAACCAGAGAAAGATGAAGAATTATTGGTATACCTCGCAACAACTCAATACGCTTTAAGTGCAGTTTTGTTGTGAATGGACGCAGGAGTAGAAAGGCCCATTTACTACATCAGCAAAACTTTTAATACAGCAGAGAGGAATTATTCTAAAATGGAGAAGTTAATTTTAGCTCTGGTTTATGCATCATTCAAATTGCGAATATACTTTCAAGCACATGTGATAAAAGTGGTTACCAAAGTTCCAATTGAGTCAGTCATGAAGAACACAAAAAGATCAGGAAGAATAGAAAGGTGGAATGCACAAATAAACCATTACAAGATAAAGTACGAAGTATTATCATCGCAAAAATCACAAGTTGTCGCAGATTTTTTGGCAGAATTTCCTTTGGAAGAAGACGAGGCAGTAGAAGAGATGATGGATGTTGAAGAAGAATTTGGGAATCCAAAAGATTTGTTAACAGAACCAAATAGATGGGAAATTCTAGTAGATGGATCATCCAACAGTGAGGGGAATGGAGTTGGAGTTGTGTTCATTTCACCAGAAGGAGAAAGAACAGCATTTTCATTCAGACTGGAATTTGCATCTATGAATAATGAAACAGAGTAAGAAGCTGTAGTGCATGCATTGAAGATCGCAATAGAAAAGAAGCTTGAAAGTATAAGAATAACAAGTGATTCTCAGTTGGTAATTTGTCAAATTAAAGGGGAATATACCACGAATGAATTTTCCTTGAAGAAATACAAGAAACTCGTTGATGAATTATCTGCGAAGATACCAAAGCTAAAATGGAGGCATATCACAAGGAAATACAATCGACTCGCAGATACTTTTGCATTCATTCCAAGTATGATGACAAACCCTAATGCAAGAAATATCAAAATCCAAACAATTCAACACCCATCAGTAAATAAATAGGAAGAAGAAATTGAAGAAGCAATTGCGATGGAAGTAGAAAGGGAACTACTAGATAACATCGCAGAAAACATCGCAGATTGGAGAAAGGAAATTCATGCATATCTCGCAACAGGAGAAGTACCCAGGAACAGACTAGAAGCACATAAATTAAAGAGTCGTGCAACAAATTATGAACTACGAGAAGGGATTTTATACAGAAAATCTTTCAGTGGACCACCTATAAGATGTTTAACTTGTGAAGAAGGAGAAAAAATATTGAAGATGTTACACGGAGGAGAAGCTGGAAATCATAGTGGAGGCCGATCTATGGCGTACAGGGCAAAAATACAAGGATATTACTGGCCTAATATGCACACAGACGCAACATTATTGGTAAGACGATGTAAAGAATTCCAACGACATGGGAAAAGAACTCACGCACCAGGAGCAACATTAACTTCTTCAACAAGCTGCTGGCCTTTTGGGAAATGGGGATTGGACATTGTTGGCCCATTCTTACCTGGATCAGGGAAGAGAAGATTTTTAATAGTCGCAACAGATTATTTCACGAAGCTCGCAGAAGTAAAAGCAGTACAACATATTCGTGATAAGGATGTTTTTACATTCATATTCGAGAATATCATTTGTAGGTATGGAGTTCCAGCACAATTAGTATCTGACAATGGGAAAAAATTTGAAGGGCATAATATAGAGATGTTACTCAGTGCTTTTAGGATAAAATGTGGGAAATCAACTCCATTATATCCACAAGATAATGGACAGGCAGAGGCAACAAATAAAACAATCGCAGACACGATCAAAAAGAAATTAGAAGGACATCTCAAAGGGTGGTGCGAACAAGTACCTAGCGCAGTTTGGGCATACAATACAACTAGAAGAGAGGAAACTGGAATGTCTCCTTATTGCTTAACATATGGAGTAGAAGCTGTATTGCCAACAGAGGTTATAATTCCGACTACAAAGAAAGAAGCCTGGGAAAGAAATTTAAGCACAGGGGTGATATTAAGTGAATTGGATGATTTAGAATAAAAAAGAGAAAAGGTGTTGCGATATATAAAAGTTTATCAAGAAAGATTAGCTCGAGAATATAACAAGAGAGTTATCGAACGTGAGTTCAAGCCAGGGGATTTGGTTATGCGAGAAACACCTCCATACCAGAAAGAAAATGGAAGAAAATTAGCACCAAAATGGGATGAACCATATGTCATCAAAGAGGTTGTGGGAAGTGGAGCTTATCGGCTGATGGATCCAGAAGGGAGAGACATGGATTTAAGACTTGGACGACCCTGGAATAAATTGTATTTAAAAAGGTATTATCCATAAACCTCATGAAACATTTTGCGAATATGGTTTGCTCGCGCGAAGCTTAAATTACGAATTTTTAACTCTTATTGCGATTAGCTTTCATTAAAGAGAGACGCAAAAATTACTTGCGAATAAAAGACCGCAAACTGTGATTAGCTTTCAAAAAAGAAAGAGAGCCGCAGAAATTTTACACAGGCAAACCTTTGTGGCGTACACCCTAGTTCGCGAAGAAACATTTCGTAAGAGGCAAAGTCCTAAAGTACGTCATTTAAGGGGTACCTATTAGCATGGCTCAGGGAAACCGGAACACCACCAAGGAACCTGAGTACATGGACATTACGGGGTACAACCCAAAAGCGGGGTACCTATCCGAGTTAAACACCTTGGATTCTCAACCTAATCTTGCGATGTACCAGGATATAGGTTGGGCAACTAAGGCATATTGTCTTTCTCAAGAAGTGTAGAAAGCGATCAAGGCGCCGAGGTACACAGTTGAATCAAGAGTGCCGGATGGGTTTGAAGCACATCTGCCATTCTTGACAAGTCTTGGCAAATGATACACTTGGCCCAAAGATACCCCATAGGGTGCAACCTCGTAACTATAAGCCCTATATGCAAAAAGGATAAGAGGTTGCGATCAAAAGCTGGTTGTTTGCAAAACCAGATGAGGAGATCTAACCTTGTATGGTCAATGTACGCTTCCTTGAAGGGGAAACCAAGGGGAAGATAAAGGGAAGCACCCTCCATTAGGGAGCTGATACGTGCTATAAGACGCAAATGTCATGAGGCTTCTTGTTCGCAAGAACATAAAGACTTGTCATATTTGTGCAACAATCATATTTCTGCGAATATAAAAAAAAAAAATATATATAAAAAATATATTTATATATATACATATTTGCAGAGTCACATACAATGAAGTTAAGATGAGATCAATGGGTTATTACATGAAAGTGTGATAACGTCCTGCGATTTCATCGCAAGACGATAATGTCACGAGGTTGTATATTCGCAAGAATGTTCAGACTTGTCATATTATCGCAAAAATATCATCACAAAAAGAGGTGGCAAAATAAGACCTTTACTTAGGAAGGCATGATAAGACCACAACAATTACTGAAATCAATTCCATCAATATTATTGGAAATTTTTTACGAGAATATATATAAAGAATTCATAAGCATAGAAGCAATTTTGTTCGCAATCATATTCATAAGGGTTGAATACTTCTTATACTTCTTCAAAGATTCAATACTTCTTATATTTCTTCAAACAGTGAATGTTTCTTCATGAATTGAAAAATTTTATACTTCTTCAAGGGTGCCTCATACTTCGTATACTTCTTTAAGGATATTTAATACTTATTATGCTTCTTTAAGAATATTTCATACTTCTTATACTTTTTCAAGGATGTTTCGTAATTCTTCACGGAGATTTCATACTTCTTATACTTCAAAGGGGAATTTATTATTTAATTCGCAATAAGTTGAAACTTCTCAACTTAGACTGAGGCATGGTATTTTAATATCTACAACAATAATTGATCATCTGAAGTGCAATAATAAGGGGAAAGGGAATACTAAGTTAAGTCTTCAAGACATAGTATTTCACTTCATATGATCAAGTCATGCAAATCTAGAGAAAGATCAAAGTAGTATCGCAAAGTACAAAGTATGCATCTTAAGGAAAACAACCAGTAAGCAGGATCGTTCATAGAAAAGAGAATCAACAGTAACCAAGAGAAAGAATTCAAAAGAAAGGAAAACAAAGTTGTTAAAAATAAGAATAACAGTAGAATAATCCATCATGCTTAAAGCTCCTCATCAACGTTTTGTACTGGATCTTTAGGAGGAGTAGGACCATCAACAGGAACATCTCCTTGAGGGATAGATTCTTTTTCCAAATCAAGTCCTCCATCGTCACTCTCGTAATCAAAATCACTATCAGGATCACGAGCAACCTCATCATCAGATATTTTCAGAGGTGTAATTCTCACGGGAGGCAAGGACCTTGATAAGAAAATGTTATTCACAAAGACTTGAGCTTTCAGATGACTTTCACGAAGTATAGCCTTCTGATGGTTGGTATCTTCGATATCTTTGGCGTAAGCAAGATAGTTGAATCTTCGAGTGGCACGATCACGAGAGTTGATCAAACGAGTAGAAAGCAGAGCGTTTTTCTTGCGAAGCTCAGAACAAGAGGCTTCTAGTCCAACTTTAGCACTGCGGAGGTTGTTCTCAGATTCTGCGAGTGAAACAAAATTTAAAGAATCAGTTTTGCGAGTATAAAAAAATTGAAAGGTATACCAAAGGCAGTCAAATTTTAATGACTACCTTCTCTTTGTGAAGAAATAAATTTAGCTAAAGATAGACAACAACTCTTCATCTGATCCATCGCATTGTCAAAACCATCGCCAACTAATCCTTTAAGTCTAGATTGAAGCTTTTGATCTTTGGAAAGAAGATAATTTTTATCCTTCGCAAGTTTAGCATTAAGACTTTCTAGTTGAGAGTAATCTTCTTTAAGTTTATTTCTCTTAGTGCTTAATATCATATTATTATTACGAAGGGATTTCTTCTCGGCAGCAAATGAACTTCTTTCGGCATCTGAAGACCTTTTCAATTCCTCAAGTTCACCTTTTAACAAATAAAGGAGATTTTCTTGATCGCAACATTTACTCTGAAGAATATTTAATTGTTGCGAAGAAGCGTTCATTGTATTCAAGTACATACATCGTTCTTTTGATAAGGTTTCATTCTCTTCTACTAGGGATTCTATCCTTAAATCGGATTTAGTTAAAGAAGAATTGAGCTGAGATATTTCATCATTCAAAAATTTCTGATCGTAAATTAATTGAGTATTCTCTTGGAAAAGGGCATCAAAATTATCAAGAGCACATGAATGAAGATTAGACAAGTGGGAGAATTGATTCAAAAGACTTGCATGTTTGGCTTGAGATTCTTGTGCGTCTGATTCATGATGAAGTACCAACATTCTACATTTCTGGATAGATTCTATAAAGGGGAATGGGTTTAAATGGATGTTTCAAGCATGTGAGGAATAGAAGTAAACAAAGGGAAAGAAAATATAGAGATAATAGTAATACCTTTTAATGCATCATTCCTCTTGCGAAGTATCGCACAATCTAGAGAATCATTCTGAAGCTGATGATTCACTTTACGAAGACTCTCACATTCCGCTTTCAAGGATTCCTGAGATTGGTGAAGCAATTCAACTTCTTTTTCCAAAGATTGGCGTGAAATAGAAATATCAGGATTGATAAAATTATTAAGCACTTCACAAAATTCAGATTACGAACGAACGTTTGAAGACTTCGCAGTACTACTTAAGACCTCGGATAACATTTGGAAAGTTGAATAAATTCCGTCTCGAGCTTCTTGAGAAAGAGGAGAAGAATTTGAAGGAATTAGAGCAAGTTGAAAATTGCTTGGAGCAACAACATTCAAGGGATTAGCGGTAAAAATAGGTTTTTTGGGAGACGAAGTTGAGGAAGTATCTTGCGAAGGTTGATCTCGAAGAAGTGTTGATAAATCGACATTGGTGGGAGATTGAAAACTGGGTAATGGAGTAGAGGCAGGAGTTTGCGAAGAAGTATTTCCACGAGGGGGAGAGGTAAATTCTTCATCAACCTCAGGAAGGAAGTCATCGATTAAAATTAATGGTGTTGGTTTAGTTACTCAAGATCTCTTATTGGGTTTTGATTTTTCACCAACCTACGAATCAAAAGGTGGATTAAAAACTGAGGCAACAATATATTGATTAAAAAGGAAAACAGAGTATTTTAACTACCTTTTGATTCTCGGATTTTCTTCTTCGGAGATTAGGACTTGATTTTTTGGTTGAAGGTTTCTCCTGAGGAATAATTTTGCTGAAATAAATCAAAATCAAACAATAAATTAGACGGAAATCAAAGAGATAAACAAGTGAAAGACGCGAGAGATAGAAGAAAATTACCTTGGAGAACTCATGATGAGGTAAAACAAGAAGATAGAATGATAACTGAAAGTATAATAAGAAGATGGAGTTACAGAAGTGAAAAGGTAAAGTGAGAGAAAGATAAGGAAGGGAATAAGAGGAGTTTATATATAAGGAAATAGTTAGAAAAGAACGGTTACAAAAGACATGTCCAAATAAAAAGAATAAGTAACGGTTATATTCTCACGATCATTACTTCTTCGCAGAAATGACATGAGAAGAGGCAAGATGTAGGTACCGAATATCGCAAGAGTTTGGGTTGCGAATATAGCAACGACTATAAGAGGAAGTTTCAAGAAATAACACGATGATAGAAGAAACGCGGGAAAAGAATGAAAAGTTTGCGAGTATAAAATAAACTTGCGATCATAAGTTATGATGCCTCGCAGGATATTACAGTTGTAAAGATTTCATTATAAATAGTAGTTCAAATGTTAAATTGAGGGGGTTCTTTTAGTGAGTGTGAGAAAATATTATAGGAAAGAGAATAGAGAAAGTTGTAACTATTCTAGTTCCATTTAGATATTTCTTGTGATCAATTGAGAGCATTAATAAGAAAATTGTTAATCATCATCATGAACTTTTTAAGTTTACTAATTCTACTGAGGGTGTAGTTGTAGGATATTCTGCAACTACATGAAGGTTTTTCAGAAGAAGCTTGATGAGGCTTCTTTCATGGACTATATGTTGTTGGATGGTTTGCTCTGAGTGAGCATTTGTGATTGTTGTCTTGAATAATTCTGAGTGTTTGACTAGATGAACACCTGATCGTGATTTGAATAGTTTTTTGCTCATTTTTGAAAGTTTAATGAACAAATGAGCATTCATATGCTCTTTGGAGGAATGAAATTACATTTTGAGGAATGCTTGAAAATGATGAATAGGTAGTTTGTTTTATGAATCAGGCATAGTAATCTTTGATCCATTTGCCATTGATGATATTTCCTTCCTTTCCCCCATCGACTGCCAGGATTTTATAGTATCCGCTAGATACTGCTTTGATGATAACATATGGTCCTTCCCATTTTGGAGATAACTTGGGAGAGGACATGTCTTGTTGAATATGCTTTGATATCTTTAATACCAGATCTCCTACTTGGAATGTTCGAGGTCTTACCATTTTGTTGTAGGCCTTGGAGATCCTCTGTTTGTAAGCTTCCACATATTTCTCCACTTTGGCTCTCCTTGACTCCAGCGTGTCTAGTTCGGAAATTCTTGATTTGGATATTTCAGCTTCGTCCCATTGTACACCACTGGATGCCGCAATCCTGGCCGAAGGAATTTTGATTTCTGCTGGTAGTATGGCATCAGCTCCGTAGACGAGAGAATATGGCGAAGTGCCGATCGAACTCCTTCGCGCGATTCTGTAAGCCCACAGGGCCATGGGTAGTTGATCATGCCATGACCGGGGATTATCATGGATTTTTCGACTGATGATTCTGATCAGGGTTTTGTTAGTACTTTCCGCTTGACCGTTTCTTTGTGGGTAGTATGGCGTGGAGAATATTTGTTTGATTCCATACTTATTGAGTAGCTTTTCAACATCTTGATTGGTGAAAGGGGTTCAATTATCTGTGATGATATGTTTGGGAACTCCAAATATGCATATTATGTGTTCTTTGATGAAGGCAGCGATCGTGGATCCGGTGGTGCTCCGAAGAGGGATAGATTCTACCCACTTAGTGAAGTACTCTGTTGCAGTGATGATGTATTCATGTTGCTTTGAAGATGTTGGATTAATTTTTCCGATGATATCTAGTCCCCAGCTATAGAAAGGCCACAGACTATTCACAAAGTTTAATGGGAGGCAAGGAGTGTGAATGAGGTTACCATGAGTTTGGCACTTATGACACCTATGCACATGCATGGATGCATCATCTTCCATGGTCGTCCAGTAGTATTTCTCATGAACTTGAAGAAACAACTTCTTTTTTCCTTGGTGTTCCCCTTCGTGCGCTTCCTTCAGGATTGTAGGGATTTCATGCATGGCTAGACATCTCAGCAAGTTCCCACCAAAGATTTTGCGGTATAATATCCCATCGAAGTAAGCGAATCTCTTAGATCTCTGAATGAGTTTGACCGCTTGCTTCTTTTCTGATGGTAGTTCATTATCCCGGAGGTATTTGACGTAAGGTTCCCTCCAGTCCCCAGTGTGTTGGGTTGTCAGAACTTCCAAATGATGAGGGGGTGTCAGGCAGTCCGAACAGGATCCTTGTAAGGCTCTTAACTGAACTTCCATGGATGGCCAGTAGTATCCCATCCTTTGAAGTTTTCTGTAAAGTGTCACCACCAATGTTTGTCCACAGATTTCTTCATGTGTGCGCTTGAGTTGTTCTTCCGCTTCGCCGTTACCGAGACATCGTGATAGGGATCCATCTGGGTTTCGATAGTACAATGCTCCATGTAATAAGAAGTAGTTCTTCAATTCTTTGAGACTGACTTGACCTTCAGAAATGGAGTTGCTCAATTCATGGATGATGGGTGCTCGCCAATCGTTGGCTGGAATGTCTTCGACCTGAGTGAGCAAAGTTGACGACACAGTTCGTCTATGTACAATGACTGTTTTCTCTGCCCCTTCGAATTGCATCTTGGAGGCGAGGGTTTCTAGGCAGTCGGCGTGCCTGTTGTTGGTCCGCCCTTTATGGACGATCGTGGCGTCAGCGAAATAAGTTAACAGTCGTTGAGCTTCGGTTCTGAACGGAGCTAACGTGATCTCTTTGAGAGAATACGTTCCATTCATCTGGTTGACCAATAATTTTGAATCTCCTCTTATCTCGAGATGCGTTGCTCCTGCTTGTTTAGATAATGATAATCCCAAGAGGAAGGCTTCGTATTCTTCCGAGTTGTTGGTGCAATGGAAATCCAATTTGAATGAGTGTGAGAAAACTTCACCGGACGAAGACACCAGCACTATGCCCGCTCCTCCAGTGTCATTACTAGTGGTGGAAGATCCATCAAAGTATAAAAGACATGTTTCTTCCTTGATAACTAAGACGTCTTCGATTTTACCACCACGTCATCGACATAGTCTTCCACTTGCTTGTGCATCATATCATGGAATATGGCGGTCATGGCTCGTTGATAAGTAGCGCCTGCATTTTTTAGTCCAAAGGGCATCACCGTGTAGTAGAAATTACCGATAGGAGTACGGAATGCAGTCTTGTTGGCATCATGTTCATACATCTTGATCTGGTTGTATCCGTTGTAGACATCTATGAATGAGAACATGCCATGACCGCTGGTTGCGTCGACGAGCATATCAATGTTGGGTAGCGGGAAATCATCTTTCGAACAACATTTATTCAAGTTCCTGAAGTCGACACAACATCTGATTTGACCATTTTTCTTTTTGACAGGTACTACGTTTGCTAGCCATATCGGGTGAAGAATAGGCTTGATGAACCCTACTGCTAACAATTTCTGGATTTCTACCTTGATTTGCTCTTCGATTTCGTGCCTAAACTGTCTGGGCGGTTGTTTGACAGCTTTGGAACCGGGAACAATGTGTAGGTGATGGGTGACGAGCTTGTCGTCCAGACCTGGCATTTCCTCATACGTCCAAGAAAAGAGATCCTGATATTCTTTTAGTAGTCTTACTAGCTCGGTTCGCTCCTCCGGTAATAGTGCTGAACTGATCAGGATTTGCCTTGGATCTTGCTCAGTCCCGATGTTGATAGTTTCGAGATCGTCAGTAGTGGAGTCAGTCCCGGCTTGTAGTTGTCGTGGAGCGTCCTGGACCTCTTCTTCAGGTGATGTCTCACTTTGACATGACTCCTCAGGGTGGGGAGACTTTTCATCGTTCTCCCCGATTAATTGCTAATATTCCCGTCGGCGATAAGTGACTCTTCCTCCTGCGTCTCGATCATCTATGAAGTTCGATTCGGGAGTAGAGAGTTGATCATTATTGCGCTTAGTCGATGTGGCGGATATCTTGATCTTTTTGGTAGTTACAGACGGATTGTTACCAACCTTCTCAATAGTCTTCCAGCTTGGGAGTGGAATACTGTGAATCTTGCTTGGAAGCTCTGGAATATTCTTTTGAGATTCGAGGAATTCAGCATCGTAGATGGGAGAATAAGGATATGATGAAGCAGGTACGCAAACAATTTTGTTGTCGAGCAGAGCTTTCATACATTGGTGGTAGGTGGACGGAACCGCCTTGTTGTCATGGAGCCATGGTCGGCCAAGTATCATGTGATAGTCGGGTTCTTGCTCAATCACATGAAACTTTGTTTTCGCTCGAATCGGCCCCACCCGTAGATCAATGTACGCGTATCCATATGTGTGGATCTGGCTTCCTTCAAACCCTGTCATTAGGATGGGATGATGGACAATCTTGCTCTGTGGGAATCTGGACATCCTGAGAGTTTTCATGGTGACAACATTCGTTGAAGCGCCAGTGTCAACAAGAGCACTTCTAAATTCGGTGCCTTTGATGAAGCCAGTGACAAATAACACCCGGTTGTGTCCTTCATCTGTCATGCGATCTTCTTCTCCAAAAGATATGATGTCGATTGAAAGCTCAGAGACCAAGGAGACTCCTTCAATTGATCGGGTTGGTGGTTCTATCATCACGCTGGATGATATCTGATTAAGTGCAACAAACGTGTTTGTGCGCTGATCCCTGGAGAAGTGTAGAAGTTCGCACAAGTTCTAGATCAAATGAGTGACCTCTTGTTCTACCAGCTTCTCATATGTTGTGAAGTTGTTGATTTGATGATCAGGTGATGATTCAGTCCCCGACGTTGGGACTTCTGGGGTGGAGATTCTTCCTAACTCAGACGTTAGCTTGATGAGGAAATCGAGTATGTGATTCATCGTGTTCTTCATCAGATCTATGTTCCTGGCGTGGATCTCCAGGGATCGTGACAATTCGGTTAGAGTTGGGGCTCTTCCATCTTCTGTACCGCCAGACATAGTGTTAGAAGGAGGAACATTCCCGTTTGAAGAATTCTGGATCAAGTTTGAAGTAGTTGAGTTAATCCTAAGACCAACCATCTTGTGAGAATTGAAATTGCAACCGAGAGAATGATCTCCCACTATGGTCGCCAATCTGTGGATGGGGAAAAATGATCTGCTGGATTTTAAGTAATTAAGGAGACGACCGTGCGGAGGAGGTTCCTCGAACCAGGCAAAATGCTAATCCTCAAACAGATGCACCGCTGCAAATGGGGTGCTTAGATTCGAAAGATCAATCTGTAGTACTCCGGCCTAAATCGAGACAACGACCGTTCCAAAGTAAATTCGGTCACAAGAGAGGATGGGTTGATCTGTAGGAGGGAAGCTGAGAAAAGTGTGGAATCGATGGTGATTCAAGGATTATGGGTGTGTGAATTCTGAATATGATAAGTTCTGAATGATTGAAGTTGAACGATTGTGAAGAAATTGCTCAATTGATGAGTTTGATGATCTCGTGTTGTCGAAGAGATGTGAGATTCTTACTCTGAGTATTCTATGTATTCGTTCTGTTTTCGATTCTCTCTGCCTTTAATCTTGATTTAGGAACTTATTTATATAGCTGGAATTGTAGACACCATGATCCCATGAAGTGTGACAGTTAATGGAATCAAGGAGTGGAGAGGTGGAGATCGTGTTCGAAACCGGTTGTCCAATGTGTAAAGACTCGGTCGACCTTCCACCCACTACCTCGTGAATTCCTTCAACTGATTGCACGACTTGCTCACATTTCATCGTGTGTTTGAACACACGTGCCGTAGACCGCCAGATCAAAACCCTAAGTGATATCCCCCCAAATGACACGATTGATCGTCTCGTGGTTTGTTAGTCAATTGATGATTTCGTGGTTTGATGGGACAATGAGTCCACGTGGTTGCTGAGTCGAACAAGATATTCTGGAACCACCCACGAATTGAACGTGTCATGAGACAGAGGTATAATTCTTATGATGAAGTGAGCAAGTATTGCTCATTCGATGGATTGTTGAATATTGGTGGATTGTTGAACCGATATTCCTTAACTCGGGCAAATATTGATCATCTGATCAAGTGTTGCTCTCGTGATGATTTGTTGAATATTTGACCGTCTGAGCATGTGTTGCTCATGAACGATTGGCCGTGTGCCAAGAATATTAATTAAAGTGCTGGTCGTTGAACCTAGCATAATTAATAAAATTCATGACCATGAGGTCACCGTAGAATTATTAATATTAATTCATGACCATGAGATCGTCGTAGAATTATTAATATTAATTCATGACCATGAGATCGTCGTATAATTATTAATATTAATTCATGACCATGAGGTCGTCGTAGAATTATTAATATTAATTCATGACCATGGGATCATCGTAGAATTATTAATATTAATTCATGACCATGAGGTCGTCGTAGAATTATTAATATTAATTCATGACCATGAGGTCGTCGTAGAATTATTAATATTAATTCATGACCATGATGTCGTCGTAGAATTATTAAGGTTAGAGTCTGGAAGCATGGTCCTTGAATTCAGAAACCCTAATTTGACCGATTGACGGTCAATTCATGGTCAGAAGTTTTAACCATGGGACGAATGAGTAGCAGCTACATGAGACAGTGGATCAACCATGTAGTGCCCATATGCTCACGTGAGCAAATATGATGAATTCACGAAGAGTTCATGATTTGTTGGTGAAAGAATGATTAAATGCTGGTTCAATCATTATTCAAAATGCTCGTCTGAGACTTAAATGTGAAAACCTAATTAATTATGGGAGAGTGATGGACCGACCATAGAGTCATGGAGCCGGCCATGGGTTGTCCCGTGACCGTCTGATGGTCACTTCATGAAAAATCCAAAGTGTTTGGAAGTTTTGGACCTAATACGAGCAATTGTGCAAATTAGGTCAAAACTATGAAAATCGATGGGATTGGCTTCTGTGAGCCGAAGAGCTAATCTTGGTCGGTCAAGATAATGTGCTCGTGT
The DNA here is from genome assembly GCA_023529315.1 of Papaver bracteatum. Classification (NCBI taxonomy): domain Eukaryota; kingdom Viridiplantae; phylum Streptophyta; class Magnoliopsida; order Ranunculales; family Papaveraceae; genus Papaver; species Papaver bracteatum. Next base: position 326,413 of record JAJJWX010002382.1, on the reverse strand, counting down.
CTCTAAGGTGTCCGCGTCTCAGCCTTGAGAATTTTGATATTTTCTGGTGCACGTTTGAGCGACCATTTGAGAAAATATGACAAAATCAGAGTTTTTGATAAAACCGTCAAAACTTCATCGGACGAAGGAAAATAATGAAAAGCGAGGGAATCATGAAGTGTGGACCAGTCACAGTGATCACGTGACCAACTGTTGGTCGCTTGAGCAACCCCCAAACCCTAATTAACGTCCTTTACTAGAATTGATGTAGAATTCTCATACGGACACGGATTTTGATGGTCCGCCCCTTCATTCCATACGGAAAAGAATTTCCTATCTCCCAACTCGGGAGGTTTTAGGTTTTGAGCTCTTTCGGGAGGTGAAAACACCCCGAATGTAAAATTCAGGAAAGATTTAAGGGGTCGGTCCCACGATAAAACGAAGGAGTTTTGTTAAAATCAAGGAGTTTCCATGAGACGAAGGAAACACCATGAGACGATGGAAAATATTTATAAAATAAGGAATTGTGAGACTGGGACGCCGGTGGTCAAAGCACGGTCGGCCAGTTATGACCACGGTCCCATGGTGTCTCTTCCTTAGTTTTACATATTTTGATGATTTTATGAAGGATTCATGAATTTTGAGAAATTTGATAAATTTAGAGTGTTTTCATGAATTGAAGGAGTTTCCATGAGTTCATGGTCTTTGAAAAATATCAAAATAATAAAATTCGGCCGTGTGGGACCATGGAGGCGTGACCGACCGGTCATGACCTAATCCCACGAATTTGAATAATTTTTTTAAATAATTTTTGGGTATTTTTTGATGATTTGAAGGAATTTTGAGAAAAATACCATGAAATCAAGGAAAAATAAGATAATTAATAATGAAATAAATAAAATAGGGCGTGTGGGACCGGCTAGGGCATGGACGGACGGCCAAGGCCCGGTCCCACGAGTTTTTATAATTTATTTTATTTTATTATTATTTTTGATGATTTAAAATACCATGAAATCATGGAGTTTTTTCATGAAATTAGAGAATAATAATAATAATAAAATAATAAGGACCGTGAGGTGTGGGCCGGATGGGACCAAGGCATGGCCGGTCGGCCAATGGTCACGCCCCACACACTCTCCTTAATTATTTTTTGACGGACTCATAGAAGTACCACGAATCCGAAGAATTTCCTCAAGACTTTTTAGATTTGATCAAACGAGAGAATTTTATCAAATCATGAAAAATAATAAAAGTGTATTAAAAATATAGAATTAGCGTGGAACTGACCATGACACGATGAGTTGATCGTGTGTCCGTGTCGCAGCGCCTTGGTCAAATATTTTTAATTATTTATTATTTTCTTCCCTATTTTGCATAGGTTCATCGTTTCGTCGTATTTTGAAATACTCGTTCGTGCGGTGATTGTTAATGCATCATCGTTGAATACACTTGCACCGTTTGAAACAGGGCTTACTCAAAGGTAGCTCCGATGCCCGGTCGTTAATTATTTATTACTAATTCATGAAATTCAATAGAGAATAATCCATGAAATGAGTAATAAAACGGATAGATGTTTACTGTTAATTCATAGGATCAGCTAAAGATTCGACTACGAACTCAGAACAATAAGTGATCGTTGCCATTCCATGGGATCGACGTTGATTCGACCATGGAATAAGAGAAATGATATTTCCATTCCATGGGATCGTCGTTGATTCGACCACGGGATCGGAGCAATGATATTGCCATTCCGTGGGATCGTCGTTGATTCGACCACGGAATCGGAGCAATCTTATTGCCATTCCGTGGGATCGTCGTTGATTCGACCACGGAATCGGAGCAATGATATTGTCATTTCGTGGGATCTTCGTTGATTCGACCACGGAATCGGAGCAATGATATTTCCATTTTGTGGGATCGTCGTTGATTCGACCACGGAATCGGAGCAATGATATTGCCATTCCGTGGGATCGTCGTTGATTCGACCACGGAATCGGAGCAATGATATTGCCATTCCGTGGGATCGTCGTTGATTCGACCACGGAATCGGAGCAATGATATTGCCATTCCGTGGGATCGTCGTTGATTTGACCACGGAATCAGAGAAATCTTATTGCCATTCCACGGGATCGTCGTTGATTCGACCATGGAATCGGAGCAATGAAGGGATAACTAACCTCATGGGTCTATGCCTAGCAGAATAAACTGGCTACGATAGGAGCATTAATTATCCTGACATGACTTTCCGTTAAGCCATAACCTTTATATAGTCAGGTTAAACTCGTTGTTTGTTCCTGAAGACGATATTGCCTCAGAGCCGTCCATCCCGTGATACTATATAGAAATGACTGAAAGTATTCAGTATTCATGAGATTATGCCGTTGTCTAGACGTTGACTGCACATCTACATGTACTCTGAGAGAAAGCACTCTCCGTTGAGAATTCAATGAGAGACCCGTGTCTCAATACTCACATGCGATTGCTGAACCAGCGGTCCGTACAATCATGAGTTTACGATTTTAGCCTTTGTTGAAAATCCACCATCTACAACTACGTTCATCATCATTCTTGACAAAAGTCAAAAGATGATCATGTGAAAATGACCTGGTAACATCTTACATGATTTGTGTGAGATAGTCATTTGATGTAGGCTCAGAATGTTTCGTATTGATCATTCGATCACTTTAAAATTGCTTATAATATAATAGTTTATGTGATACAGCTATTGTCGTCTTCTAAGAATGTTTCAATGATTGAAATGGGAGTTTAGAACAATTAATCATCGTCTGGATATAGCACAGTATGCATACCCGTATGTAAACTATTGTAAGAATAACTCAGGTACGGGAACCAAGTATGCATATCCGTATGCGAACGATTTTAACTGTCAAAGTTAGGGAACTAAGTTTGCATTCCTATTTGTAAACTTATTCACCTGTTCGGTCCGGAATGACAGTATGCATACCCATTTGCGAACTGTCGGACGTGGCCAATGTCCGGAACTTAAGTTTGCGTACCCGTTTGAAAACTTATGTGGTTAAGTTCTAAAATCAGTTAAGTATGATTTCATACTCATGAACAAATATATTTATATATTAAGGAATGCAATCTTTGCAAACCATGGCTAAATGTTCATGAATTGATTCTTTGAATCAAAACCGATATTGCTTCAATTATGTCTTGTAACTCTATGAGAATAAAAACAATTGAAAAACACTTTGAGAAACACGATTAGATTCATTTAAGTATCATTTGATCTAGAAGTGTTAAGATGAACATGGTTAACACAAAAGTGTTCATATGGCTAACTTCAGTTAACTGTTATTGAGCCAACTCAATTGGAAGCTTTTTGTTTTAGCTACGTTCATCATTATTCTTAACGAGTTTAGTTGGAAACAATTTATTTGTTGGAAACTAAATAATAAGTCAAAATATGATCATGTGAAAATTTCCTTGAAACATCTTACATGATTTGTGTGAGAGAGTCATTTGATATCGACTCGGAATGTTTTGTATTGATCATTCGATTACTTGAAAATTACTTATAAGCTAATGGTTTGTGTGAGACAACTATTGTCGTCTTCTAAAGATGTTTCAATGATTGAAATGGGAGTTTAGAACAATTAACCTTTGTCTGGATACAACATATCATGCATAGTAGTATGCAAACTGTTGTGGTATGATTCAGGTCCGGGAACCAAGTTTGCATACCAGTATGCGAATGGTTCTACCTGAGTTACAGTCTGGGATAACAGTACGCATACCAGTTTGCAAACTGATGGACAAGACCAAAGTCTGGAACTTAAGTTTACATACCCGTTTGTAAACTTAGTGGTTAAAGTTCTAAAATCGGTTAAATATGAGATAAATACAATTGAACAACTCTATGAGTAACACTCATAAACAAATACATTTATAAATTAAGGAATGCAATCTTTGCAAACCGTGGCTTAATGTTCATGAATTGATTCTCATGAATCAAACCGATTTTGCTTTAATTGTTTCTTGTATACTTGTATGAGATATATATATATAATTGAACAACTCTACGAGTAACACAATTAGATTCATTTGATTATTTTTCATGGTTGATTCATTATCATATTTGATCTAGAAATGTTAGATGAATGTGGTTAAGACAAAAGTATTCATATGGCTAACTTCGGTTAACTATTGTTGAGTCAACTCAATATACACGTTTAGGTACGGTTTGAAAAAGCGGGGGTCTAACAACCACACCCAATATTTCGTTAGGCAATCTGTATAGACTAACTCTAATATAATTCCAAGTGAATCAACTAGATAGTCAGACTGAATCGAGGAAAGATATCAAGAGTTATATTTCTTTCTCAAATCAATCATCAAATCAACATGATAGAATTTGTGAACTGATTGGTATGAGAATAACTTGAATGGTACCAAAGACCAATGTTCAAGTGTTAATCAATTTATACCAACAACCAAAGGTTGGATTTACCAATTGATTGAACTACGCACAACCCGTGATATTTTTATTATATAAAGAAATATAATGTGGAAAAGAAATAACACAGACACCAAAAGTTTTGTTAACGAGGAAACCGCAAATGCAGAAAAACTGACCTAGTCTAGATTTAAACACCACACTGTATTAAGACGCTACAAAATCTAGCCTAGTACAAGTTAACTTCAGACTGGAATGTATTTTATCCCTAACCAATCTCACACTAATTAATATACAGTTGTGTTACTTACGTCTCTGAATCCCGCCAGGACTCTACGCAATTGATTCCCTTAGCTGATCTTACCCACAACGAAGAGTTGTTACGACCCAAATTTGAATACTTGATAAACAAATCTATCTCCCACAGAAAAGTCTATTCTGATAGATAAATCTGTCTCCCACAGAAATACCTATGAAATTTTTGTTTCGTTTTTTGATAAATCAAGGTGAATAAGAAACAATTGATAATCCGATCTTATATTCCCGAAAAACAGCCTAGAAATATCAATCACCTCACAATAGCTTAACTATATGGTAGTAGAACAAGTTATTGTAGAATCACAAAGAATGAGACAAAGAGCTTTGTGATTACTTTTTTTTATCTTACCTATCAGAGATAAATCTCGAGAAAATTTTAGAGAAGATAGTACTCAATAAGATAGAACAAGTAAGATCAGAACATGCAACTACAGAGAAAATAGTTGGTTTGGCTTCAGAATCCCAATGAAGTCTTTAAGTCGTTAACCTATAATGGTTTTAGGTAAAACCTAGGTTAAAGGAGAATCGAATCTAGTCGTAACTAGTATCACACATGAGGTATGGGGATTAGGTTTCCCAGTTGCTAGAGTTCTCCCTTGTATAGTCTTCAAATCAGGGTTTGATAACGTTGTGACAAAGCAATCAATATTCACCGTTAGATGAAAAACCTGATTTAAGATTCAAATTAAATTTCCACCAGTTAGATGATCTTATTACACTCAAATGAAATATACCTTCATTTAGATATAGGCAACCATACCTAAACGTGTATATTAAGTTGGCTCAATAACAGTTATCCATATGAACACTTCTGTGTTAACCATTATTTTGGAGTAAAAAATAATTCTGCTGGTTTTGGAAAATTTGGGTGTGTTTATGAGAAACTAATTCATACCCTAAACAATTGCACTGCATGGGAGTACTTTTAGATTTGAGAAATCAATCTGTACAATCCTGGCCTAAACCAAGAAATAGTCGTTCCAGTCTCGCTTCGGTCACAAAGTGAAGGAGAATGGTTGATCTTAGGGAGGGAAGCGAATAAGGTGTTAAGATCAGAATGGTTAACTCTGAAGGTGTGGTTATTTTATGACTTGTATCAGAATATATAACTGGCTTGCGGAATGTAAGCTATCAGTCCTTTGGTGTTTTTATGGATGATTGTGTTGATAACCAAAACTGTGTTGTTGGTGTGATTCGAACCCAACACGTTGTGTGCTTTAGGTGAATGCTCCACCATTGTGACATGTTGGATGTCTCGAGTATTTTCGTGGAAAATATGCAGCTGATTGCTAAGTGGGTCTTCTGTGCAAGACCTATTTATTCTGACCAATTGCGAGCAGGCTAGGCGGCGGGTAATAATGTGTGGCGAGCTAAGTCATGAGACTTTCTGCAACATATAGCATGTGACGCTATTAAGTTAGTCTTGGTTGGTCGCCTAAGATTTAATTTAGGCCGGTCAATTCGGTTGGCAAAGTTGGATGGTCAAGATTTCAATTTATGGAAGAGGGTGTCCATTGATTATGGCCACATCTCGTTGGCGCCTGCCAGTGGCATAGTGGCGCGGTGGAACCTTCCTGGCATGGCTGCGGACACTATATCTTGGCATATACTACTGTGGCCACATTTAATAAAGAAATTATGGCAAGGCCATAATGTGGGGACGATCATGGGTAGCCATAATATGGCGCGGGCGCCATTCTTTAGGGTCTTATGGGTCCTACATGGCTTGTGGCATGTCGTGGGACCGAAGTGGAATAGTCAAGCCATGACCAATTCCATTAAAACAAAAGTTCTATTATGATCAAAATACCCTGGTTAGAATTTGTTATGGCGTTGGCCGCGAACGAAAAGTGAGATAGCACACGGTTGTTGTTATGGCAAGTTGGCATATTGCTGTCGCGGAATAACATGGCATGCCAATTAGTATGCTGGCGCAATTTTGCATGTTGATTAGATAATTGGCATAGCGTCCACATTGACACGAAAACCACTAGGTGTTGACGCAGTTTGGCTTTATCTAATGCATGTGGCGGGTTTAAACCGAATTGATTGGTTGACGAGAAAGGGGTCGGCAAGCAGCATGGGCCCGGCCACATTCCAAGTGTGTATGGCGTATTTAGAGCGACTTGATTGGTCTATGGAAAAAAATGGGGGCCGGCATGGGAAACATGGAGCGTGGAAATTCGGTTACATGTGGCGTTTGCTAGGGAAAACTGGTCGTCTATGTGGAGTGGCCACGCCTCCTCTTGTTGCTACTCCTATTTTCCGCAGCTCCTCTTTTACTTCTTGTTTTCTGATTTTATTGGTAGGATTTTGCTCCTACTAGTCCATGGCGGATTAATTTCCTAGCTTACCTAGGTTTGGCCTCGACCAATAGGGTTCGAGACATTGCGCAGGGCGTAAAAAACCTAATTTTTGTAAATTAATTAGGACAAAATTTGAACTTTATGAGCTATCACAAAATTGAAAAAAATTGATAAATTATGTGTGTTGACACAAAATTCTTTAATTTTATTCTCAGAGAGCAGTTAGCGCGTCTTCTTTCGGGCATGCTGATTTCGATCCAGCCACTCTAGCGAGCATGTTCTTCTATGACTTTGAGCTCAGATAAAAGCATTCTTATTCTGATTATCTGATAGTCTGCTCCCGGATTTAGATAAGGTTTCAACAAGAAGCACGACTTGGTTGGCGTTGAATCCTTGTCTATCGGGTAAGCCTTGTTGAGGTCGTTCAGCATCCGCCTCCTCTTAGGGTTTCTGCAACGTATATACATATGCAGGTGAAATTTGACCATCCTTCTTAATTTTCAATAGAGATTCTCCTGCTAAACCCATATCCTTTCATCATTTCAGACAGGAGTGGATCATCCTCAACCCAGCCAGACTCTTCTAATAAACATAGGCGGCTCGTATCCAGAGTGTGACTCTAATTATCTCCTAATTTTGAAGAGGTAATTCCTCTCTATATTTTTGACGTCTAACATCATTTTTTCAGAGTGGACGAATCCCTGTGTCTCGTGACAACTCCCCTATTCGGATCATCCGAGACAAGAAGATCATACCGATATGCTTTTCACTGGTGAATAGGCATTCGTTTGCTATGGCTGATAGGTAACAAAATTTTCTCTCCCTTTTCTAGAGATATCCTGCTGTAACATGTGTAACTGTGGTCGAGGACGATGATATGGCCACTCCTCTTCCTTAAAACTCAAACACACCTACTACCGCAGACCTGGAAGACGCTGATTTGGGTATATTCTCCTACGAGTATCCCAATGCAGGCTTGCCATTTGATATTCACATGAAGTGTTTATCTTCTAGCTACCATACTGTTGGTGAATTCCTGGTATGGAAGGAGTTTGTTCCTTTGTACCCAAAAATATGGAGGAAGTACGGAAACATTGAGACTAGGAACATAGTACAACATTGTTCATCTGCTTTGGTTACTACTGTTAGAGCACTGCTTGGTCAAACTCGCATGCGTTGCTATCTCAAGCATGTTTGTCAATCTTAGTGATCAAAACTATAAAGTCTTGATTTCTAGTCTACTATAACTAAGGTCTCAGGCTAGGATAGAAAGTGTAGTTGAGCTCAAGAACTCCATGGCGATCATCATACAAGACGAAGGACTACTCAAAGAACTAGTGGAGACTTGAACTTATCTATCACTCAAAAGTATATCTAATCCATCTCCTATCTTGAGACAAAAGTCGTTTTACTATATAGGATAAGAATATGCACATGTGACATTTCGAGCTGAGTATATCTCGCATATCTATTTCTCGAAATGGGTGTTGGTAAAGCTTTTTCTTTAGCCAAGTTCATCTTTGCCTAGTGACAAAAGTTAGGTTATGTTTCAATCACTTTGGAAATTGCTCTGACGAAAACTAGTTTGTGAATAACAATTATATGACGTCCTCTGAGAATGTTTCAATGATTGAAATGATAGTTTAGAAAATATAACCATAGTGGGATATAAACATTATTGTGGAAACACATATATGTATAAGTCCTTAACACTTGAACCGAAGTTTGCAAACTTTTTTGATCAAGTAGAACCGTAACGTGAGCAGCAACTCAGTCCGCAAACCCAGTCCGCAAACTGGCGTAAGTTCTCAAACCCGAGAATATATGCTGAAGTTGAAGCTCAGGTGCAGTCCGCGAACCCAGTCTGCGAACTGACGAAAGTTCTCATCCCGAGAAATTCTGCTGGAGTTTATTAACTTCAACCGGTTAGCTTGAGTCCGCGAACTCAAGAGGTTATGTCTGAAAACGGTGTTCATGAACTTATCTTAAATTACTAAGGAATGCTTTTTAAAACTGTGGATTTATATTTCATGAAATGATTCGAGTGAATCACATCGTTTTTGATTCAATTGTGTCTTGTGTAGTACATGAGATCTCATAGCAATTGAACAACTCTCTAACTAGTTCATTTGAGTCATTTGGACTAGTTATGGTGAAGAATAATATGGTTGATATGAAATTATCATTTGGTTGACTAATATTGAATCAACCATTGTACACGTTTGGGTGCGGTTACACGAATTCAAAACATCAAGTACATGTGTGTATGGAAAGCTAAGTTTTCGATCTAACGGTTGAGAGATATTAGCTTGTATCTAATCAGGTTTTCATCTAACGGTGAATATTGAATGCTTTGTTACTAAGCTAACATTGATTGCAAACCCTGATTTGAAAGATTATATAAGGGAGAACTCTAGCAACTGGGAAACCTAATCCCCACACATTCTGTGAGATACTAGTTTGCTAAGCTAGAGTCGATTCTCCTTTAACCTTTGGTTTTCATCTTCTAAAACCAAGTTAACGACTTAAAAACTTCATTGGGATTGTGAAGCCAGACCGATACTACTTTTCTTGTAATTATGTGATCTGATCTTGCTGTTTCTATCGTACGAGTACAATTATAATAATTGGCTTGAGATTTCTTTCTCCGATAGGCAAGATTAAAGTAGTCACAAACATCTTCGCCTCATTGTTTGTGATTCCTCAATAATCTTCTTCGATGTGTTGATTAAGTTTATTGTGAGGTGATTGATGAATCTGTGTTGTTCTTCGGGAATATAAGTCTAGTTTTATTGATTGGTTCCTGTTCACCTTGATTTATCAAAAGACTTGTTTATTCGTGGGAGACGAATTTATCTATTACCTGTAGACTTTCTGTGTGAGACAGATTTTTTTGCTAAAGTCTTCGACTTTGGGTCGTAGCAACTCTTGGTTGTGGGTGAGATCAGCTAAGGGAATCAAGTGCGCAGTATCCTGCTGGGATCAGAGGCGTAGTAACATAACTATACCTTGGATCAATATGAGATTGGTTTGGGTTCAACTACAGTCCATACCGAAGTTAATTTGGAGTAGGCTAGTGTCTGTAGCGGCTTAATACAGTGTATGTTTAATCTAGACTAGGTCCCAGGGTTTTTCTGCATTTGCGGTTTCCTCGTTAACAAAATTCTGGTGTCTGTGTTATTTTTATTCCACATTACATTTTGTTACATAATTAAAATAATACAGGTTGTGCATTGTTCAATCGATTAGAATATCCGACCTTATTGGTTGTTGATTTAAATCGATTGACACTTGGATATTGGTCTTTGGAACCATCCAAGTTATCTCTCTTTGATTAAGCTCGCGAATCATATTTGCTTGAGTAAATCAAATCGAGAAATTGAGATAATAACTCCTTGAGTATTTTTTATCGATTGAGTCTTGTTGATTCTCAAGAAAATAACTCGGAGTTTTCCATACAGATTGCTAATCGAAATATTGGGTGAGGTTGTTAGACCCCCCGTATTTTCAATTGGTATCAGAGAAGGCAAACATGTTAAAGACTTTACAAGTCTGTGTTTGTAGCGATCTGACTCTATGGACAGAGGTGCTATCTCAATAAACTTACCACCAGTATTCGATGGATCTAATTTCTTATGGGAGGAAATTGTTATGCGAGATTTTCTTCAAGCACGTGATTTTCAATCATGGGTATATGTTGTTAATGGCTATGATCCTCCTGTTGTTGTAGAAGGAGAAAATGTTCCCAAGAATATTGCTGAATATACTCCTACAGAAGTTCTTACTGCAAAGAAAAACTCAGACGGTTTGAATGCGATCATACATGCCGTTACCCCCAAATCTTCAGCACCATGTGTCTAATTGCACTAAGTCGCAATAAGCTTGGGATATCTTAGCAACCGTATTCGAAGGAAACTCCCGTGAAAAGGAAGTAAGGCTTCAAAAACTTAATTCTGATTGGGAAAACCTTCGTATGGGAGATGAAGAAACATTTGATGAGTTTAATCACAAAGTGTCTGAAATTGTTAATGCATATTTTGCATTGGGTAAGACTATTCCTGAAAAGGACATTGTGATGAAAATTCTCAGATCACTTCCATCTAAATACGATGCTAAGAAGCATGCCATCGTTGAGGGGAATAACCTAAATACTCTCTCCATAAATACGCTGGTTGGTAAGCTTAAGATCTTTGATCACAAACTTTCGTCCAAGACTAAGGATGTTGCGTTCAAAGCACTAAAGGACACTAAATTACTTGATAAAAGTAAAAAAGTGTACATCTCTGAAGATGATCACTCTGAGATAGATTCATCATTTGAAGATCTTGACAAATCAGTCTCAATGATCACAAGACAGTTTAGGGATCTTATATTGAAGAGAAGTAAACGGTTCTCCAGGGATAAGCATAAGGCATCAATCAAACCTCATAATCGTGTTCCTCCTAAAAACAAGGATATTGATGAAACTGATGATGAGGATATGCCTCAGTGCTTTAAGTGTAAGGGATTTGGTCATTTTGCAAACAAGTGTCCAAATCGGAGAAAATACACTGGGAACAAAGGTCTTGCTGCAACTCTTGATGAAATGTCTGACGACTATGATTCAAATGAAGACGAGAAATCAAGTGTTGCACTTCTTGGTGAAAATATTGATTTTCATAGTTGTAGTAGTACACATATCAATTTTAATATTCTTTCAGAAGATAATCCAACCATTCTGGAAGAAAAAGTTGACTCATCTCTTGGAAATACTGTCTATAATAACTCAGGATCCACTATGTGCCTAGCTGCTTGCACTATTCAGAAGCCTGATTATTATTCAAGTGTGACGCGCTCATATTGTTCATTAAAAGGTCATGAACTCTCGAGGTGTTACAAGTTCAAACATAAGCAAAGACACGTAAACAAACTTCAACGAAGATCAAATCATTTAGCAAGAAAGCTCAAACTTGCTCAAAAGACCGCTGAGGTATATAAGATTTTATCTTCGTCTAAGAAGTTAGTTTCCAATGAAAAATCATGACCATTTGAAAAAAAAATATGGTCAAATTATTTTGATAGACAAAGGTCTATGGATTCCTCTCAAGAGGAAATTGGTGGACAAATTGTTGTTCACCACAACACAACTTAATTGTGTTGTTTCTAAAATCATGTCTCATGTGCCTGATCAAAAGAGATAATTATTTTGTACCTCTCAGGCTTTAGGAAAAGCTTTGTTATTTTTGTCTATCAAACAAAAGAAAAATGGTATTATCGACAACTTTACTATAGGGATAAGAGTTGATCGTTTACGAACCTATTTTAGGTTTTGAACCCTACATTCCTTTTCCTTCTCTAAAAGCCAATTGTGAATTCTTCTCACAAACCCATTCGTTGATGGACGCTCCAGGAATGATGTCTTGCGATGGAAAATAAGGTAATGTGATTGTTGAGCCATCAATCATGAAGGAAAAAGGAAAATCTCCATTTCCTCCAACCTTGAAAAGAAAAAGAATGAATATGAGGAAACCAAGGGTTATTCCTTCAAATTCTCAGAAGTTTTCTGATGTTCTTGATGTGTTGAATGAGTTTCGTAAGGAGATTCAACAAATAAAGGCTTTTGTGTATAAGACTCATGAAATTTAGAAGGCCCTGGTTCGACAACAGCAACCAAGAAGGTTCATCGATATAAACTCCTTTCTTAATGAAACCTATGTTCCAATGGCTGTTGACGACAAGGAGTTCGGGGACGATAATGATTTCTTCAAAAGTCTTAATGTCTAGTAAATTTTCCATGTTTTATGTTTTATTTAGAAGAATAACTAGTGTTTTTGGAATAGAAATTATTGTGACTACACATAGCTATATCCAATGATTTCATCTTCTTGTTTTTAGCTTTATTGGTTTAAATTCTAAATTTGTTTGGAAGATGTTGGTTGCAGTATTAATCCTAGATTTTATATATTGCAATATTTTGATGGGATTTGTATGTTTACGTCCGTGAACTTGATTATCCCATATTTTGTCAAAAGTAAAGTCGTTCACATATTGGTATGCAAATATTGATAAAGGAATGAATGGACTTTTGGCAAAACACAAAAGTTAAGCCTATATTGTCAATTATTGATGTAAGATAGGTTAAAATCTTTTGTGATTCAAGGATAAAGTCTATTATGTCACCTTGTGATGGAAAAATAGAATAGGTCATTGTTTTGTGATCCACGGTATAGAGCTTAATTGTTCCATATTATTATGTATTACCGTGAAGGTTCCATCTTGTATCTTATGTTGAGCACGATACGACTAAGTCGATTTCTTATTGGCATGGTTGGTTGTTCCATAAAGATGCAAAATTTTGAGCATTAAGAACTAATTTAATCAACTTGTGTGGTTATTTAGTTTTTATTCCACGAGTTCTCTCATGTTGAGTACACGTACGGTTAAGGTTGTCATTTTCTATGATAATCTTAGTTGGGGTTCCATAATCTCTTATGTTGAGCCTAAATAAACTAAATCAATCATCTTGTGTGATTATTTAGTTAGCACTCCATATATTTTTCTCATGTCGAGTGTGGATAATTAAATTGATTACTTTGTGATTAGTTTAATTGTGTAATCCGGTTAGAATATTTATGGGTTCTCTTGTGAATAATCTAATCGATGAATTGAGTCTCCATAAGTTCACTTGTGTTGAGCATATTTAGTCAAATTAATCTTGGTTCGCTTTGGTTAATATGATTGAATATTTTGGATTCCAAATTCATACTTGTATGCAATTTGTTGAGTGTAAGGAAATCCTTCTTTTATCTTGAAATTAAGGTCGCTCTTGTTGTTCCTTAGGGAATGACATCTTATGGAGGAGAGTTCTTTTGAACTTGCGCTTAATTTCCAAATCTTTGTGGGGAGTGCGGCTGTGAAATTTTTAGGGGTTATCTTGTATCTTTATAAACTCCTTGATGAATGAATTTAGCCTCGGCTTTATGATTGCATCTAAACAAGATGATATAACATTTACCTTTGGTCATGAAATATCTCTTACGGAAATTTCATTAGGATCCCGTTCATACACCTTTGCCAATTTTATTGACAAAATGTGGGAGAATTAATTGTAGTTCACACTACAAATACATATGGTTTTTGGATCATTATGTAAGGGGGAGTGGTTTTCATGTGAGATGGAGTATTGACTAAGGGGGAGTGAAGTATCACCATAGTATTGTTGTTAAAGTTGTGATGCAATTGTACTTTGACGTTGTGTAATAATACTATGACATTGTATCACAATAATTGAGAACCAATGCTTTTCTCATTGTTATAGCTACGGATTTTCAACAACGATGATATTAAACTTACAACCTTTGGGATCATTGGACTACTTGGAAGTGACGAAGATTTCGAGTATTGTTGATGATTAGGCATGTGGAATATGAGCTACAAAGTTCATTTATATAATTTTTGTATTCCATGTGTATTAATAGTTTTGCCACTAAAATTGACAAAGGAGGAGATTGTTAGAGCACTGCTCGGTCAAACTCGCATGTGTTTCTATCTCAAGCATGTTTTTCAATCTTAGTGATCAAAACTATAAAGTCTTGATTTCTAATCTACTATAGCTAAGGTCTCAGACTAGGATAGAAAGTGAAGTTGAGCTCAAGAACTCCATGGCGATCATCATACAAGACGAAGGACTAATCAAGGAACCAGTGGATCTTCATCGACTAAAAGGTATGTGGAGACTTGAACTTATGTATCACTCAAAAGTATATCTACTTGTAGTTGCAGGAATTCCCACACTACACCCTTGTTAAGATTCTATAGAAATCAACTAAACTTTAAAGATTAAACGACACTTTTCTATTCAAATTTCAGAAATGTTTACAGAATTTGGAAGAAATCAAGATTACAAATACCCTCTTAAAGTTTCTCTCTCCTCAAGACTCTTTCAACTCTCAAAAATACATCATCCTTTTCTGGATCTATCGAGCCCTTTATATAGGGATTTACATAATGGATGACAGCTAAGTTTTCTTCCTATTTCGGATCTATTCTGCGATCTCATCGTGATAGTTATAATGTTCTTCTATCGCAAAAATGATAACCATCGCAGGATTAACATATTCTTCTTCTATTTATTTCATCGTCAGTTTCTTTGGGTTATTCTGTGACGTTCGCGAAACATTGTTAAAGAATTGGCAGTGATGCTCGCAGAAACGTTGTTAGTATCGCAGGAATATCGTTGTAGCGATATTCTGGTCCTACATCTTGCCTCTTCTCATGTCTTTTCTGCGAAGAAGAGAAGATCGTGAAAAAAATTGCCATAACTGCTTATCTTTTCAGACTTTTCTATTCTGACACGTTTCTATGTCCTTCGCCAGCTGTTTTCACGAATTCTTTCTTCCAATAAATTTTTGACACGTCTCCTCTAACCGCTGCGATCTAACCAACCACGTCTTTCCTTTGCATTAATTACCTTCATCTTCTTCGAGAGATTTCTTCTTCCATAAATACTCTTCTCATTTCTTTCCTTTTTCTCTTTTACTGTCTTCTTCTTTCATACTCTCTCTGCAAATTTTGCTGTTCTTCCGCGAATTGCGTTTCTGTTACTGCCGTGATTTCTTTATTTTTTTAGACCTTTTCTTTCATTCCCATACTCTTCAAAAATGGTTGATGCTGGCTCTAAAAACTTGAAGGCCTTTAATAAGATGCGCGAGAAACTCAAAATTAAAGGTTTTAACTTATCTTTAATTCCAGATCAGGATTCCAAGTCTAAACTTTCTCTTAAATTATTCACTGATGATCAATGTTCTCGCGAAAGAATCATAGTATCGCTAGGACAACTTGAAGCTGGTCTTCCCATTCCTCTCTATGACCCAAAACTTCCATTATTTTATCAAATAATTTCTGACGAGAGGTTCTCACGAGCGGTATATCAACTAGGTGGAGATTACATCAGATTGCTACTGAATACGCTTCTCGCGGTGCTAATAAAGGAACTCGCTACCCTGAAGCTCCGAAGAATCCTCACTTTAAAGATGTCCCCATTGTTCCTGCAGATTATACTGTGGACAACTTCTTTGTAAATTATAGTATAGTTCCTATGAAGAGGGATAGCACCTGCTGGGGTGTTCGTTTGAAAAAAGAGAAGGTCGCTGGTGACAAAGCTCTTATGATGGATATTGATTTCCATACATATACCAACCAAGGTCCTCGCCATTCTAGCGATGACAAGTGGTTCATCTTTCCATTATGTCTTGAAGGTCCCTATATATCTGGCTCTCTCCCATTACCTGCGAATCTCTCAGAGTATGAGCCATGGGTCTTCAATTGGCCTGAAAAATATAAAGAGGTATATTTTTTCAACTTTTTATATTATTATCATTTACTGTCTTCTTTATATTCTCGCTAACTATTTTGATCTTTCTCAGATTGATAGAATGAAACTCAGCTATCAAACTCTTAGGAAACCTAGCATTTTCTTGGCTCTGAAATCTTTCACGGATGAAGTAAGAAATATCTCTTCATAAACTTTAACAATATATTGTTTCCCCTATTTCTTATCTTCATCTGTGCTCGCAGGAAATCGAAGAGTTAGAACCATTAATACCCGCAAAAACTAAGGAGAAATCTTCAAAAGAGAAATCTGGGAAATCTTCAAAGGAAAAATCTTCTGCTTCTTCTAGGGGAAGGTCTTCTGCCCCTCACAATGAAGAATCTAGCGATCCTCCACTAAAGAGAAGAAAAACTCAACCTTCTTCTTCTTAAATTCATCAAGAAATTCCGGAAAATACAAGTGTTAATCTTGATAAAGATAATAATGACGAGGATTTCAATGTTAGCGGTTTTCCTTCAATAAAGAATTCTCCTTCTTCTGATTCTTCAATGACTCATTTATCCAGAATTTTCAGCGATATTTCTCATAGCATTACTTCTAATGATGAAAATGAAATTATTGACAAAATATCCCAATCCCTCGCTAAGGTTTGCGATGCCCCCATTCTGGTGGACAATGATTCCCTCCAAGGAATCTCAAGATCGCTGACTCCCAGTCTCTTGAATTCTCTTGGTACCTTGGTATGTTTTTATTTTTTCAGTTTGTTCATATATTTACTCCATCGCTAGATCTTAATTTATATTCTTCTTTCGCAGGTTAGAAGAGCTTCTTTTGCTGTTGCTTCTGATTTATATAAAAGATGTGCCAGCTCTGAAGAGAAAGTTGCTAAACTTAGCCGGGATAAACAAAAATTAAAATTCGAAGTTATTGAGCTTCGCAAGAAGAATAAACATCTGGAGACTGAAGCTTCAGTTGATAAGCAAAATATCTCTAATCTTGATAGAGCTAACCAACAACTCTATGGTATGACTGATTTCCCTTTTCTCGTAATTCTTTTTATTCTATCGCAGCTTATTCAAGTGACCACTTTTAATTTGCAGATATTTATGGTCTTACTGACGAGGCTATACTCTTTCAATCTTTCCCCGAGCCTATAGATGATCATACTCTTCTTGCTTGTCTTAATAATTCCTTAAGTAATTTTTCAGATGATAAGATTAAATCCCTCTCCATAGATGAACTTAGATCCCATTTTAATCTCTTAAAAATTGAACACAGGTTCAACTTAGGTTTAACTGATAAATATAAGCGTTTTTATCTTGATTCAAAGAAAGTAATAGATAAATTAAGACAGAAAGATAGCGATCTTATTGACGAGAAATATCTTGCTATCAAAAGGGGATCCAAGACCCTAACATACTTTCATAAAACCCTCCTTGACATTCAAATGGACAGAGATAAACTTATCCACGAGAATGAAGATCTTCTTGCGAGGGAGACTCAAGTTCGATCTCGTCTCCTTATTAATAACGATGATGAGTTTTCTTGGGCTGCGAAGGTTCATGACAACGCCAGGAATAATTTAGGTGTAAATGTTAGCCTTCAAGTTGAACAAGCGGCCTTAATTAGAGATATGATTTCTGAAAGAGAAGGTTGTTTGTTGTTCTTCTTCTCGCTAATTTTCTTGTTTTTATTACTCTTCTTTACAAAATTTTAACTTGTTGTCACATATTATCGCAGGAGCTGAAAAAAGATATCTTGAAAGGATTGGGGAACTTGAAAATACCCTTCCTGCTCGCAATAAGAAGTACTCACGATTGAAGGAGCAATTTGACATTACTACCGCGAACTTCAACAGATCTCTCATTGTTGTTCGTAATGATTCCGTTAAGTTGGTCTGCAATGATCATGGAATTTCTCCTTCCATATATCCTGACCTTGCAAAGGAAATTCCCTCAGTAATCACAAATCTTAACATTTCTGATAGTGAAGCTGAGGATTCTGACGAGGATGAAAATGATAATGACGAAGGAGAAAAATCTGGTGGATGAGAAGACTCTGATAGTGATGATAATGATGAAAGGGAGAAATCTGGCGATGAAGAGAAGTCTGATAAAGACGATGGCGATGAATCTAGCTAGTTCTTCTTTTCCCTTCTATCTTCCTTGTATATTTATTTTCTCCTTTCTGTAATCATTGCTGTAAATTTATCCAATTTTGTGAATTTCTTTTGCTTCTACCTGTATGAATTAGAAAACAGTTCTTTTTATGCAAGTCAATCAATTAATATAATTATTATTCTTTAGTTATCTATGTGCACATTTATCTATGCAAGTTTTAATGATAGATGAATAATAATTTTATCGCTCTCATGCATTCCAGTACTTGCCTCTATTATTCATCTGCAATATAAAAATTGATTAAAGATTAGGTATTACTGGGAAATAAAATTTGCCTCAATATTGGCGATCTTATCGTCAGCAATAAATGCGTGAAATTGCATTTCTCATAACATCTGCGAGCATTATCGCAGTAATCTTGTGGTCTTATTACGCCTTCCTAATTAAAGGTCTTATTTTGCCACACTCTTTCTTTCTGCGACAAAATCACAGGTCGTCTTTACATTTGCATGTATTGACCCATTGATCTTGCCTTATCTTTCTTCTTTGATTGTATTGCGATAATATGACAAGTCTAAGCTCTCTCGCAAGATCAAAGCCTCGTGACATTGCCATCTTGCGATGAAATCGCAGGACATCTTTACACTTTTATGTAAAAACCCATTGATCTCATCTTAACTTTTGTCTTGTTGCCTCTGTATAATTTACATCACGCGAAAATATGACAGGCCTAAATGTTCTTGCGATCATAACGCCCCATGACATTGCCATCTTAAGACACTTATCATCTCCCTAATGGAGGGTGCCGCCCTTATCTTCCCCATGGTTTCCCCTTCAAGGAGGGCACATCGGCCATACAAGACTAGCTCCTTCCATCCAGATTTACCAACAACCATCTGTTTTCGCAGCCTCTTGTCCTTTATGCCTATATGGCTTATAGTTACAAGACTGCACCTAAGTGGGGTTTTCTTCAGGCCAAGTGCATCATAGCCAAGACTTACCAAGAATGGAAAGGGAGTTTCGTACGCCCTTGGCACCCTTGGCTCAACCGTGTACCTCGGCGCCTTGGTCATACTTTTCACTTCTTGGAAGAGATTCTCGGTCGTCCAGCCAGGGTATAACCATATATAGTTGGAAATCCAAGATGTCTCTCCCGGATAGGTTTTATTTAACCCCAACATCTGCATGACTCAGGATCCAGCAGCGGTATAACCTTACCCATGAATCATGTCAAGAGATACCCCCTCTTATGACGCGCTCGCAGGTCTTATATTTGCCTCTTACGAAATTTTATTCGCGAACTAGGGTGCACGCTATAAATGTTTGTCCCATTCTTTAATCTCTGCGAAATTTTATTCGCGTTTCTCGCGAGTATTGTAACTCTGATAGAATTCATAACTTTGATCTTCTTTTTTTATAAAATCTTGCGATTCCTTCAAGCAGAAAATTATGTTCAATTACATATTCAAACAAATTATTCATAGAATTCTCTAAAGTTCATCATTTTACCTCTCTACTTACTATTTTCTAATTCCACTTTTCTGCTACGTTTTATTTTTGTTCCTTTTTCTGTGAGACGCTCGCCATCAGTTTTCATATCCTCTTTCCACTCTATTGTATCAATCATCAATCCTTCACATCTATGTTGTTGTTTGATTTTGTACTTCCAATTGCTATTCTTTTCAGCTCTTTCTTCACAAGACTTCATATCGATTTCATAACATTTCTTGTTTTCTCCCAAATCTCCTTTGATAACTCCAACACCTTTAGGATGAGGAAATTTGATACATTGGTGATAAGTAGATGCTACACCCAATATCCCGTGTAACCAAGGTCTTCCTATCAAAGCATTGTAAGGTGATTCGATGTCCACAACACAGAATAAGATTTTTGAAGATATTCCTTTTAACGGTATTTGCATTTCAATTTCCCCCTTTGGTTTGTTAGTTGTACCGTTAAATCCATAGATTTTATATGTTCATGGTATCAAATCTTCATCTTTTCCGCCCATGGTTCTATACGTATGATAGAATAAGATATCAACTGAACTCCCGGTATCTATTAAGACTCTGTTGACGGCCCAAGAGTCTTCAATTTTACCATCATTTCCTTCATCTTCTGCTTTCATATTCTTTGGTTTTATCTCTAACCGTACCACCAATGGGTTGTCATGTTGCTCGCCAAGCCCTGGTACATCTTGTGCAGTGAAAAATAGAGTTTTCTTCTGCCATTCTTCTAATGGCGAGGTTCTCGCTAGATTCATTATCTCTCTTCCATCTGTATTTCTTGCGAAGACTCTTCTTAGAACATTGTCATGGAAATCTTCCACAGTTTTGAATGAATGCACGATGGAGTTGCAGAACAAATTCTTTGCTTTAGCCCCCACTTCTATCACGAATGTTTCTGCTCCTTTGATAGCATTTACCCTGCGAGTTTCTGGTGCTGGTGGTAATTGATGAGATTGTGGATGTCCTACTAGAAAGTGATTTAACTTCCCCTGATCAATCATCCTCAAAATTATCCTCTTTACATTCCTATAATCATTTATTGAATGGACATGAAAGTGATGGTAAGGACAAAATTCTTGACTTCTATTGCTTGGATGTGGTTCTTTTCCCATGTTCCATGGGGATGGTATATTTTCCATCAGAATGATAGCTTCCCAAATTTTTTCTATACTAGCATTAAGAGGTGGCATCTTAATTTCTTCCCATATTATCTTTTGGTTTCCTTGCCCTCTAAAGTTATTCTGCCTTTGTCCGCCATAAGTTTCTTGCGGCTGATCAATTCTTTGAATTTTATTATTTCTACCGCGATTGTAATAATTCTTCTCCCTTTCATATTCTTCTTGATCTCGACTGCCCATTGCTACCAATTTTTGTTGGTTGTCAATTACTATTTTCTCTTGTTGTGCTTGCGAGGTGCTCGCCACATTACTTATCATTTTAGGGAGCAAACTTCCACTTTCTGATAGCGAGCTGGTGTTCGCGATTGGGTATGATTCCATCTTATTTTGTTTCTCCTCCAAAGCAATGTATTCTTCTTGTAACTCTCGCAACTATGTCATAGTGATTGTATTTTTGACTCTGAAAATTTGAATGTACAGCATATTAGTCGCGAACATTGCATTAATAAAGGATAAGATCAAGTATCTCTCATATACTCTTCCAGCCATCTCGCTGCACATTGATTTTCACCTTATGGTTAAGTGCTTCAAACTCTCGCCAACTCTCTGTTTTAATTCAAACACATCTTCAATACCCGGCCGCGATGAATTGTTGCTAATATACGCTCCTAAAAATGTAGCTTGTAAATGATCAAAAGAAGTTATGGTATTTTTTGGTAATCCCTCAAACCATTTCAACGCCTCGCCAGTTAATCTGGATGCAAAATATTTGCATAACACAACATCATGATTCTCCCACTGTAGCATACATCTAACATAAGCTTTGACGTGTTGAACGGCACAAGTAGTCCCATCAAAAATGTTGGTTAATGCTGGTAAATTGCATTTTGGAGGTATACCTCTTAACTGTACTTCTTGAGTAAATGGAGTTCTCGCAGCTTCTTCAATAGCTTCATCAAGTTGCCTTCTACCTCCTTCTCTTCTATTGTTCATCATTCCTCGCATTTCTGCTAATTCTCTCAATATTTTCTCATTCTCAGCTGAGTTTTGTTCCATTGGTATCTTTAATGTCGTTTCCATTCTCCTGCGTTCTTTCCTTTCTTGTCTTGCGAGATTTTGTGTATCTCCTTCTTCATCATCATCTCGTCTTTCTCTGCGATTTTATCTTTCATCTTCTTCTCTGCGAATTTATTCATTTCTCCTCATTTCTCTTCGCTGTCTCTCTATTGTCCTTTGTATCCTATCATATTTCTCTTGAATATTACCATTGTAGCGATTTTGCGTACTTCTCCTTTCTCGATTTTCATGATTATTTTATCGCACTGCTTCTTGAAATTCATGTTCCTCTACTTCTGTCCTTAATATTTCCCTCTCACGAGCTAGACGTGCTTGTTCAGCATAATGTCTCTCAATTTCTTCTTCAATCATTCTTTGATTTCTATGATTCTCTCGCCCATGTAATATCCTCCTACCTTTTTCTGAATTTTCTTCTTCAATTTGATTGTTTCTTCCCTCTTGATTTCTATTGTCACGCGAATTATAACGATCACCAATTATCTCTTCTTCTCTATGACGTTGTTCTCCATTTGAATTTTGCACATCTTCTCCAAAATTTCTCATTGGGGAATTTTGCCTTGCTTCTTCTCTGAATGATCGTGAATTTGATCTAATAGTACTTCTTGACCTCCTTCTTTGTAACCTCAAATTCTCCATTCTTAGCTCATGATTTTGTCTTGTTAAATTCGCACGCTCCTCTGCCTCTAGTCTCCTTTCTTCCTTTATTCTTTGCATCAAATCATTTTCTATTTTATTTTCACGTCCTACATGAATTAATCCTCCACCTATTTCTTGATTTCTTTCTCCTCCTTCTTCATTTCTCAATTGTCGATTTTCTGCCTCTTCTATCGAATCCGACCTCCAAGTATGCACACTCACTCTTTCATAATCTACATTCCTATCTCGTGTTTGTGTTTGTCGATTTGGTTGTTGAATTGAACTTTCTTCTTCATTTCTTATTCTATTTCTTCCTGATCTCATCCTTAAAGATTCTTCCAATTCACTTGTTCCCTCTCCTGCAAGTCTTTTACTTCTCCTCACAGTTGTCGGTGGTTGTGATGTAGTTCTTCTTTTTCTAGCCATTTCTTCAACCCTAATAATTCCTTTAAATCTTCAAGTTGTAATTAGAGATTTCTTAATTTGATTCTCCTATTTCTAGCGCCAAAATGTAGTTGCAGGAATTCCCACACTACACCCTTTTTAAGATTCTATAGAAATCAACTAAACTTTAAAGATTAAACGACACTTTTCTATTCAAATTTCAGAAATGTTTACAGAATTTGGAAGAAATCAAGATTACAAATACCCTCTTAAAGTTTCTCTCTCCTCAAGACTCTTTCAACTCTCAAAAATACATCATCCTTTTCTGGATCTATCGAGCCCTTTATATAGGGATTTACATAATGGATGACAACTAAGTTTTCCTCTTATTTAGGATCTATTCTGCGATCTCATCGCGATAGTTATAATGTTCTTCTATCGCAAAAATGATAACCATCGCAGGATTAACATATTCTTCTTCTATTTATTTCATCGTCAGTTTCTTTGGGTTATTCTGTGACGTTCGCAAAACGTTGTTAAAGAATTGACAGTGATGCTCGCAGAAACGTTGTTAATATCGCATGAATATCGTTGTAGCGATATTCTGGTCCTACGCTACTCTATCTCCTATCTTGAGACAAAAGTCGTTTTACTATATAGACTAAGAATATGCACATGTGACATTTAGAGCTGAGTATATCTCGCTTATCTATTTCTCGAAATGGGTGTTGGTAAAGCTTTCTCTTTAGCCAAGTTCATCTTTGCCTAATAACGAAAGTCATGTTATGATTCAATCACTTTGGAAATTTATCAGACGAAAACTAGTTTGTGAATAACAACTATATGATGTCCTCTGAGAATATTTCAATGATTGAAATGAGAGTTTAGACTATATAACCATAGTGGGATATAAACATTTTTGTAGCAACACATATATATATATATATATATAAGTCCTTAACACTTGAACCAAAGTTGGCGAACTTTGTTGATCAAGTGGAACCGAAACGTGAGCAGCAACTCAGTCTGCGAACTGGCGTAAGTTCTCGAACCCGAGAATATCTGCTGAAGTTGAAGCTCTGGTGCAGTCCGCGAACCTAGTCCGCGAACTGACGGAAGTTCTCATCCCGAGAAATTCTGCTGGAGTTTATTAATTTCAACCGGTTAGCTTGAGTTCGCGAACTCAAGAGGTTATGTCTGAAAGCGGTGTTCATGAACTTATCTTAAATTACTAAGGAATGGTTTTGCAAACCGTGGATTTATAGTTCATGAAATGATTCGAGTGAATCACATCGTTTTTGATTCAATTGTGTCTTGTGTAGTACATGATATCTCATAGCAATTGAACAACTCTCTAACTAGTTCATTTGAGTCATTTGGACTAGTTATGGTGAATAAGAATATGGTTGATATGAAAGTTATCATTTGGCTAACCATTGTGTTGACTAATATTGAAACAACCATTGTACACGTTTGGGTACGGTTACACGAACTCAAAACATCAAGTACATGTGTGTATGGCAAGCTAAGTTTTCTATCTAACGGTTGAGAGATATTAGCTTGTATCTAATCAGGTTTTCATCTAACGGTGAATATTGAATGCTTTGTTACTAAGCTAACATTGATTGCAAACCCTGATTTGAAAGATTATATAAGGGATAACTCTAGCAACTAGGAAACCTAATCCCCACACATTCTGTGTGATACTAGTTTGCTAAGCTAAAGTCGATTCTCCTTTAACCTTTGGTTTTCTTCTTCTAAAACCAGGTTAACGACTTAAAGACGTCATTGGGATTGTGAAGCCATATCAATACTACTTTTCTTGTAGTTGTGTGATATGATCTTGCTGTTTCTATCGTACGAGTACAATTGTAATAATTGGCTTGATATTTCTATCTCCTATAGACAAGATAAAAGTAGTCACAAACATCTTTGTCTCATTGTTTGTGATTCCTCAATAATCTTCTTCGATGCATCGATTAAGTTTATTATCAGGTGATTGATGAGATTGAGTTGTTTTTCGGGAATATAAGTCTGGTTTTATCGATTGGTTCCTGTTCACCTTGATTTATCAAAAGATGGAACAAAACTCATAGATTTATTCGTGGGAGACGAATTTATCTATTACCTATAGAATTTTCTGTGTGAGACAAATTTGTTTGCTAAAGTCTTCGACTTTGGGTCATATCAACTCTTGGTTGTGGGTGAGATCATCTAAGGGAATCAAGTGCGCAGTATCCTCCTGGGATCATAGGCGTAGGAGCATAACTGTACTTTGGACCAGTGTGAGATTGGTTGGGGTTCAAATACAATCCAGACCGAAGTTAATTTGGAGTAGGCTAGTGTTTGTAGCGGCTTAATATAGTATATGTTTAATCTGGACTAGGTCCTGGGGTTTTTTTGTATTTGTGGTTTCCTCGTTAACAAAATTCTGGTGTCTGTGTTATTTCTATTCTGCATTATATTTTGCTATATAATTGAAATAATACAGGTTGTGCGTTGTTCAATCGATTAGAATATCCGACCTTATTGGTTATTGATTTAAATCAATTGATACTTGGATATTGGTCTTTGGAACCATCCAAGTTATCTCTCTTTGATTAAGCTCGCGAATCATATTTGCTTGAGTAAATCAAATCGAGAGATTGAGATAATAACTCCTTGAGTATTTTCTATTGATTGAGTCTTATTGATTCTCTAGAAAACAACTCGGAGTTGTCCATACAGATTGCTAATCGAAATATTGGGTGAGGTTGTTAGACCCCCCGAATTTTCAAATACAATGAAATGTCTTCTGCCCATGGTTGCAGAAATGGAAGATATATCCATTCGTTATGTTGCTGAATCAACTGTTGAAAAGTGGGAAAACATGTTGTCTACCTGCGAATATATGGAGTTCAATGTGGTCTGGTTGCGCAGCTCCTTGACATTATCAAAGTCGATTGAGTTGGCATCATCGCCAATATCGTTCCGTCTACGAAATATATCTTGGAGGAGAAAAAGGCTTTGGCTGTGGAATCCGAGAAGGTGGAGCGTGCGATACAAGACTTGAAGAGTATGACTAAAAGGTATTAGGATATGCTGAAAATGATGCTTTCAAGGGACTATAACTTGTTGGACAGCCTTTTCTGAGACATACTATTTTATTGTTTTGAATAAGTAGGCGTGAGAATGTTTGATCGTTTTTTTTTTGGGTTTTGAACACTATTTTGGAAAATGAATTGCATTGGGTTTTGATAATCCGATGGAGTTTACATTAACATGCTTTAACTAATGAAAACTTTGATAATTCAAACATGAGTAGAATGAAGAGTGCCTGATTGACCATGTCATGAGATGACGAGGGGTGGAATAATGGTCAGGTATAGTATGCCTTGAGCCATTTTCCGTTTATGGCCGCTTCCAATTTTCCTCCATCCTCTTTGACAATCTTATAGTACCCAATGCTATATGCTTTGGTGATCACGTAAGGACCTTCCCATTTCGTTGAAAACTTTGGTGCGGACATGTCTTGCTGAATGTGCTTGGTAGTCTTTAATACCTGATATCCTCTTTGAGAAACTCTACGGATTTATCATATGCTTCAGATCTCTTTCGGTATACTTGAGCATGTTCTTCAGTTTTAATTCTCTCGAAGTCTAGAGTATCTAACTCCGCTATTCTGTAACTCGATGCTTCAGCCTCATTTCATTTGAACTCCACTTGCTGCTGCAATCCTAGACGATGGGATTTCAATCTCTGTTGGGAAAATTTCATCTGCGCCATAAACAAGTGAATAGGGAGAAACGCCGGTAGCGCTCCTAGGTGCTGCTCGATATGCCCATAGTGCCATAGGCATTTGTTCGTGCCACGTCCTGGGATTGTCATGCACTGTTCGACTGAGAATTCGAATCAGAGTTTTGTTGGTTCTTTCGGCTTGCCCATTCCCTTGAGGGTAATAAGAAGTGGAGAAAACATTCTTAACTTCATATTCTTCAAGCAATTCTTGTACTTGATTATTGGCGAAGGGAGTACCGTTGTCAGAAATGATGTGCTTAGGTATACCAAATAGGCAAATGATGTATTCCTTAATGAATGCTGAAATTGTTTCTCCAGTGGTTCCTCGATAAGGAATAGCTTTAACCCATTTGGTAAAGTATTCCGTCGCGGTTATGATGTATTTATGCTGCTTTGACAATGGCGGATTGATTTTCCCAATAATATCAAGTCCCTAGCTGTAGAAAGGAAACAAACTACTATTGAATGAAGGGGAGCACAAGGCGTGTGGATGAGATTCCCGTGAATCTAACATTGATGGCATTTCTATACATACGCCGCCGCATCATCCTCCATAGTCGGCCAGTAATACTTTTTGTGTACTTGAAGGAATAACTTCTTCTTTCCTTGGTGTTCACCTTCATGTGTATCTTTCAACATAGTCTGGATTTGAGTCTTTGCCAAACATCGTAGCAGTTCGCCTCCAAAGTTTTTGCAGTATAGGATACCATCATTTGGCCCTGTGCTTCATCTTGGCTGCATCCTTCTTGTTGGCGGGTAGCACACTATCACAAAGATAGTTGACGTATGGCTCCCGCTAGTCCCCAGCATTTCCAATGTTAAGAACTTCCAATTGATGTGGTGGCGCTTAACAATTTGAGCAGGACCCTTGGAGCGCTCAGGCTTGGGTCTCCATATCCGGTCAGTAGTATCCAAGGCATTGAATACGTCGGTAAAGAGTCATCACTAACGTTTTTCCACATACCTCACCATGAATGCGATTAAGTTGTAGCTGTGCTTCTTCGTCTCCGATACATCTTGACAGAGACCCATGAAGCATGAATAAGTTTTGCAGGGTTTTTATACTAACCTTTCATTGGGAAAGCGAACTATTAAGTTCTTGAATAATAAGAGTTCTCCAATTGTTGGCTTCAGTATCTTTGGACTTCGAAAGCCATGCTGACGGCACGGTCCTTCTTTTCAAGGTCAAAGTCTCTTCCAAACATTCGAATTATAGCTTCGAGGCTAACGTAGCTAGGAAATTGGTATGTTTGTTGTTATTTCGGCCGATATGGATTATGGTCATATCAGCAAAGTAGTTCAATATCTTTTATGCTTCATATCTATAAGGGGCTAGTGTTACCTCTTTGAGCGAGTATACTCCATTCATCTGATTGACCAGTAGCTTGGAGTCACCTCTTACTTCTAGGTGTGTGGCTCCTGCTTGCTTGTCTAGTGACAATCCTATGAGGAAAGCTTCGTATTCTGCTGAATTGTTGGTGTACTAAAATTCAAGCTTGAAAGAATGCGAAAAGAATTCACCAGTTGGAGATACTAGAACTACGCCTTCTCCTCCAGTATTACTGCTAGGGGTAACAGAACCGTTGAAATACAATGGCCATGCTTCTTCTTTGACAAAAGAGATTTCTGGAAATTCCCCAGGAAGGTCTTCATGCAGCGCGGTAGTACCTTCCCCCGGGAATGCTGCCAGTAGATATGCTAATGCTTACCCTTTAATATCCCTTAGAGGAGTGCACGTTATGTCGAGCTCTGACATTTGGAGTAGCCATTTGGCTAGCCTTCCTATCAAGGTCGGATTTGAGAGTAAGAATTTGATAGGATCGGCTCTAGCTATTAGCACCACTTTGTTCGACATCAGATAATGTCTGAATTTATGAATAGTGTGAACTAGGGATAGACATGCCTTAGGATAACGGAGTTCAGCATCCCTTAAAGTACGACTAAAATAGTATATAGGGTGTTCAATCCCTTCGTCATCTTATTGAGAAAGGAGGGCCCAAACTGCAGCATCACTGTAAGCAGTGTAGAGGCATAACGGTCTTCCTTGTATGGGAGATTTCGTAACAGCTGGTGATGACAATATTTGCTGGATCTTCTGAAACGCTTATTGTTGCTTCATGGTCCAAATGAAGCTAGCTCCTTTTTTTAGCAAGGGGGTGAATGAAGCGATAATCTGAGCCAAACCAGGTATAAAATGCCGAATGTAGTTTACCTTGCCTATGAATTTCTGGAGTTCTTTCACAGTTTGCGGAGGAGGTATCATGAGGATAGCTTGGGTCTTGGTCAGATAAACCTTGATTCCTTCAGCAGTGACTTGAAAACCTAGAAATTTTCCAGAAGAGACCCCAAAAGCACATTTCAAAGGGCTCATTTTCAATTTGTATTCACGACACCTTTCAAACACTTGCCATAGAATGTCTGTATGAGCTGCTAGAGTCTTTTATTTGACCACTATGTCATCTACGTAATATTCAACTTGCTTATGCATCATGTCATGGAAAATTGCAGTCATGGCGCGTTGATAGGTAGCACTAGCATTTTTCAAACCGAAAGGCATCACAGTATAATAAAAGTTTCCAATAGGAGTTCGAAAAGTTGTCTTGCTTGCGTCGAGTTTATAGATCTTTATTTAGTTGTAGCCGCTATATCCATCCATGAAGGAGAACATACCATGTCCGATGGTAGCGTCTACTAGCATGTCAATGTTGGGAAGGGGAAAATCGTCCTTGGGGCAGCATTTGTTCAGATCTCTGAAATCGACATTGCATCTAATTTGACAGCTTTTATTATTTATAGGGACCACATTGGCCAACCATGTGGGATGGTGAATGGGTTTGATGAAGCCGGCAGCTAATAACTTATGAATCTCAGTCTTGATTTGTTCCTCTACATCATGTTTGAACTATTTGTGATATTGCTTGACTGGCTTGGATCCAGGTATTATGTGTAGATGGTGAGTAACCAGTTTTTCATCCAGGCCGAGCATTTCCTCATATGTCCACGCGAATATGTCTTGGTAATCCTTAAGAAGATTCACAAGTTTCATGCGTTCATCTTCACATAGAGTTGAACTGATAGAGACAGGCCTTGAAGATTCTTTATTCCCGATGTTGACAACTTCGAGTTCATCTATAGTGGAGGCGGTGCCATCTTGTAACTTCTGTGGAGCATCTGGTACTTCTTCTTGTAGCGTGTTATTCTGGTTGCATTCTATTGAACAGAGAGACTGGGCGTCAGTATCCCCTGTTAATTTCTAACAACGGCGCCAATATACAGTTTTCCATTTTTGGTCACGACTCGCCACAAAAGTCCTCTCCCTCTTGGCATGAAGATGAACCGAATTTTTGTCTGATGAAGATGGATTGGCGTGTCCTGTCAGCAGAGGCGCGCCGCGAGATCTGTCCTCTTTGTTCAGTGATACAAGCCGGTCTTCCTCCTCGATCGACGTCCATATAGGGAGTGGAGTTCAGTAAACCTTGCTTAAGGAGTCTTGTGAATTTTCTTCTGGCTCGAACAGTTCTATACTGCAAATCGGTGCATATGGAAATAATGATGCCGAAATGAGAACGACTTCTTTATTCAGCATAGTTTTCAGGCATTGGTGATATGTCGAGGGAATGATTTTATTATCATGGAGACATGGTCTTCCCAGTATCATGTTCTGGTTTGGATCTTCTCTATTACCTCAAATTTCACTTTCGACCGACATGCCCTACTGATAAATTTAGATAAATATACCCATACGTGCTGGTTTGGTTTCCTTCGAAATCTATTATCATGGTAGGTTGTTGCAAAATTTTATTTGGTCAAACCTTGGTTGTCATGTGAGTCTTAAGCGGAACAACATTTGAGGACTCTCCCATATCAATAAGAGCCCTTTTGAAATTTGAATCTTTTATACGTGCAGTAACATGCAGGGCTCTGTTATGGCCCTCTTCTACCATCATGTCGTCTTCAGTAAATGTAACATTGTTTATGGATATCTCCGATGTTCTTGAGTTTTCAGGGAGTGAAGGAGCCAAACGCGTATGCATAGCTATATGATTGATTATAGCAAACTTCTTCGCTCATTGGTCCTTCGAGAGGTGTAAAAGCTCACATAAACTTTCCACTAGAGAAGCCGCTTCCTGGTCCACCGGCCTCTAGTTGGTAGTGAAGCTATTGAATTAAGGGCGATCATTAGTTGTCGAGTTAGCCCTCAGTGCTGGAATTTATGAAGTAGAGGAGCCGCTCCAGTCTGATGTCAACCTGACGAGGAAATTGAGTATGTTGTTTATCGCGTCTTTCTTCAGGTCCATGTTCCTCGTGCGGATTTCCTATACTCGTGCAAACTCGATCAAGGTTGGAATTTCTCCATTGGCCATGCGATTAGATTGAGCTTTGGGGCGAGAAACATTATCATCTGAAATATTTTGACCGAAGCTTGGAGTTGTTGAATTAGTCCTTATACCAACCATCTTTTGAAAATTAGAATTGCAACCGAGATATTAATCTCCCAATGTGGTCGCCAGTTGTTTTGGGTTAAAAACTGATTTTGGGTGTGTTGATGAGAAACAAATTCAAACCCTAAACAAATGCACTGCACGAGAGTACTTTTAGATTCGAGATATCAATTTGTACAATCCTGGCCTAAACCAAGAAATGACCATCCCAGTCTTGATTTGGTCACAAAGTGAATGAGAAGGGTTGATCTTAGGGAGGGAAGCAAAGAAGGTGTTGATATCAGAATGGTTACCTCTGAAGGTGTGGCTATTTTATGACCTGTATCAGAATATATAACTGGCCTGCAGAATGTAAGCTATCAGTCCTTCGGTGTTTTTTCTTGATACTTGTGTTGAAAACCAAAATTCTATTGTTGGTGTGATTTGAACCAAGCACATTGTGTGCGTTAATTGAATGCTCCACCATTGTGACATGTTGGATATCTCGAGTATTTTTATGGAAAATATGCAGCAGATTATTGAGTGGGTCTTCTGTGCAAGACCTAGTTATTTTGACCAATCGCGCGCAGGCTAGGCGGCGGGTAATCATGTGTGGAGAGATAAGTCATTAGACTTGCTGCAACAAATAGCGTGTGACGCTATTAAGTCAGTCTTGGTTGGTCCCCTAAGATTTAATTTAGGCCGGTCAATTCGGTTGGCGAAGTTGGAAGGTCGATATTGCAATTTATGGAAAGGGGTGGCCGTTGATTATGGAAACATCGCGTTGGTGCCTGCCAGTGGTATAGTAGCATAATTGGCACCTGCTAGTGGCATAGTGGCGGAGTGGCAGTGGCATAATTGGCGCCTGCCAGTGGCGTGGTGGCGGAGTGGCGCCTGCCTGGCGTGGTTGCGTCCACTATATGTTGGCATATACTACCGTGTCCATGTTGAATAAAAAATTATGGCAAGGAAATAATGTGGGGACGATCATGGGTAGCCATAATATGGCGCGGGAGCCATTCTTTAGGGTCTTATGGGTCCCACATGGCTTGTGGCATGTCGTGGGCCCGAAGTGGCATAGTCAGGCCATGACCAATTCCATTAAAACAAGAGTTATATTCTGACCAGAATACCCTGGTTAGAATTTTTTATGGCGTTGGCCGCGAACGAAAAGTGAGATAGCACGAGACTGCGTTGTTATGGCACGTTGGCATATTGTTGTCGCGGAATAGCATGGCCTGCCAATTAGTTTGCCGACGCAATTTGGCGAGTCGATTAGCTAATTGGCATGGCGGCCACATTGACGCGATGGACACTAGGTGTAGGCACAGTTTGGCTTTATCTAATGCGTGTGGCGGGTTTAAAGCGACCTTATTGGTCAATGGGAAAGTGGGTCGGCAAGCAGCATGGGACCTGCCACATTCCAAGTACGTGTGGTGCATTTAGAGCGACCTGATTGGTCGATGGAAAAAAAGGGGGCCGGCAGGGGAAACATGGAGCGTGGCCATTCGGCTACGCGGGGTGTTTGCTAGGGAGAAATGGATGGCTATGTGGCACAGCCACGCCTCCTCTTGTTGCTGCTCCTATTTTCTGCAGCTCCTCTTTTACTTCTTGTTTTATGATTTTTTTGTAGGACTTTGCTCCTACTAGTCCTTGGAGGATTAATTTCCTAGATTACATAGGTTTGGTCTCGACCAATAGGGTTCGAGATATTGTGCAGGGAGCAAAAAACCTAATTTTTGTAAATTAATTAGGCCAAAATTTGAATATTGTGAGCTATCACAAAATTAAACAAATTTGATAAATTATGTGTGTTGGCACAAAATTCTTTAATTTTATTCTCAGTGAGCAGTTAACGCGTCTTCTGATTGAGTATTTTCATGCAGACCTTAATCTTGATACTTTGGGAAATTCATGATACTCTGCTGCGAGTGAACACAAATTGTCATGTCATACCAATGTTAAGGGTTCAACCGGGGAACATAGCATAGGAAAAATACTCAATAAGTCGTACATTAATGAATAATGCAGACATGAAATAAAATTTACAGAATATTTGGGGTTTTTGCTACACGCACCATTCTGGGTAAATTTTTCATAAATATACTGAATTGCTCAACACATATGTAAGTTGAGAGGCTTGAGCACTCATCACTTTTAAATGGCTCAGTTTCTTTACAGAACAACGACGCATTAAATACAGGGTTTTAGAATTTTAGCCCTGAACTAAAAACCACCATCAACAACCATGTTCATCGTAACACTTCTTGATCAAATGATACTCAAATTAATCTATTTGTGTTTCTTAAAGAGTTGTTCAATTGTTTATATTCTCTTAGAAGTATACAAGACACAATTGAAGCAAAATCGGTTTTGATTCAAAGAATCAATTCATGAACATTTAGCCACGGCTTGGGAAGATTGCATTCCTTGATATTTAAATATATGTGTTCATGAGTATGAAATCATACTTAACCGATTTCAGAACTTAATCACATAAGTTTGCAAACAGGTATGCAAACTTAAGTTCCAGACATTGGTCACATCCGACAGTTTGCTAATGGGTATGCATTCTGTCATTCCGGACCGAACACATGTGAATAAGTTTGCAAATGGGTACACAAACTTAGTTCACTGAGTTTTACAGTTAAAACCGTCACATACGGGTATGCATACTTAGTTCCCAGACCTGAATCATTCTTACAACAGTTTGCATATGGGTATGCATACTATGCTATATCCAGACGATGATTAATTGTTATAAACTCCCATTTCAATCATTGTAACATTCTTAAAAGACGACAATAGCTGTCTCACATAAACTATTAGTTTATAAGCAATTTTCAAGTGATTGAATGATCAATACGAAACATTCCGAGACTATCTCACACAAATCATGTAAGATGTTACCAGGTCATTTTCACATGACATATTTTGACTTTCGTTATGAATAATGATGAATGTAGTTAAATAAAAAAGCTTTCCAACACATATTTTGAGAAAGATATAAGCGAGGTAAACTCCTCTCGAAATATCAGATGTGTATGATATAAAGTCTATATAGCTCTACGACTTAGTCTCAATAAGATATATAATAGAATAGAATAGAATTCTGAGTGATAAATGAGTTAAAGTCTCCATATACCTTTTGTTAATGAAGTTCCTCAATCTCTCCTGAGTAGATATTTGTCTTCAATCGATGAACGTCGTGAAGTCTAAAGCTCAACTACACATTTTATCCTAATCCGAGACATATATATAAGTAGACTATAAATCAAGACTTATAGTTTTCACAACTAAACTTGACAAACAAGCTTGAGACAGCAACGCTTGTGAGTTCGACCGAGCAGTGCTCCAACACGGTTACCCATATTTAAATAAATGTATGTTTCATTTGTGTGTAACAAGCTAAGACCATCTAACGATGAAGAGATATTGCTTTGGTTTTAAGAAAACGTAGCTTGAATCTTTGTTGATGGTGGATTTTCAACAAATACCAAAACCGTAAAATCATGATACTGCATGTTTCTGATACGGCTTCAGGCATGTGACGATTCATATTTTACGAAGCCAAGATGAACATGTCTTTTGAAAAGCCTCCACTAGCTAAGCGTTCGATCCCTGACATTTTATTGTGCCCTCTATGTAGAATAATGGAATTGGGCGGTCCTCCTACATAATTATTTGTTGAGAGGGCTTAACGCCTTCAGGACGTCGGTGATACTCACCGTTCCCTGACTACATGAGAGTGACCCCCCTATACATAGAAGAACGATTGGGCGGTTCTCCGTAAGATTGAGAGAAACAACTCCTTCAGGACAGTGACACTCACTGATCTTGACTATCTAGAGCGACCGTGTATAGACTCTGGTGTTCTCCGTAAGATATGAGAGTGCCTTTAGGATATCAGCCGTCTCCTGACTATGCACATACATTAGTTCTGCCATGACATTCACCACTGAATTCCCAAAATGATATATTATTGCTCCTATTCCATGGTCGAATCCACGGCCTGATCCCATGGAATGGAAATAAAAATTACTCCCATTCCATGGTCGAATCCGCGGCCTGATCCCATGGAATGGCAATAACAATTCATATTATCTCATTACTCCAATTTCGTGATCGGATTCACTGCTAATCTCATGGAATGGTAATAGATAATTTTATTACTCTGATTCTATGGTCGAATCCACGATCCCATGGAATGGTAATGCCTATTTTATTATTCCCAGTTCATGGTCGAATCCACAGTTGATCCTATGAATTGATAATAAATACCTACTCATTTTGTTGCTCCATTTCATGAATTATTCTACACTGAATTTCATGAATTAGCAATAAATACTAAACCATTGGGCATCTGGATCATCACTGAGTAAGCCCCACAAAAATGGTGTAAGTGTACTCTACGATGATGCACGACTGAGCACCCGGATGCACGAACGCGCATCCAAAAATATGGACAGATGAGCAATCCTGCGCAAAACAGGAGAAAATAACAAATATTAATAAAATAATAAGGGGCGCCCAGGGGCTGGCCCCACCGTCCGGACGACCATGCCCTAGCCGTGGACGGTCCCCCATGCTTCTTCCAAGATTTTTCCCAATTTTGTTATTTTCATGAACTCATGAAAAACTCCTTGATTTTAGCAACTTTCCTTGTTTTTGCAAAATTCATGAATTCTCCATAACTTCATGGATTCATGAAAAATAATATTATAAAATAGGGAAATTTGTGCGGGACCAGGCAACCAAGTCGGTCGGCCATGCCCAAGCCTTGGCCGGTCCCACACCTCATAATCTCTAGCTTTTTATAATTATTATTCCCTAAACTCATGAAACTTCTCTGTTTCAACAAAAACTCATGGATTCTCCATAACATCATGGTTTCATGAAAAATAATAATATAAAGTTATGAAAAGTGTTGTGGGACTGGGAAACATAGCCGGACGGCCATGCCCTAGCCATGGCCAGTCCCACACCTTGCAATCCTAAGTCTTTTATAATTATTATTTTCTTAAATTCATGAAACTCCTTGGTTTGAGCAAAAATCATGATTTCTTCATAACTTCTCAAATTTTGCTCGAATCATGAAAAACCAAAAGCCAATGGGTCACACGACCGGCTAGCCTCTCACGACAATTTTAATGTTAAAATATTCATATTTTAATATTTACAAAATATTGATCAATTGAGCATACATGCTCATTCCAACAAAATCAAGAATTTCAGTCGAGATGAAACTCTTCTGAAAATTCATAATGTTGCTCAAACGCACATCAGAAAATACTGAAACTCTCAGTACGGAGACAAAAACACCATGGAAACACGTGCATGCATTAATAACCGACCAGGGTCATTCCTAGGGATTGTACAAAGCCGGTCCCACACGTTTTCACACTTTTGACCTAATTTGCGCAATCGCTCAAATTAGGCCAAACTCTCTCCAGCCAACCTGGGGATTGCTCAAATGGACAAATAATGGTCCCGTGATCACCAAGGGTCGGTCACACGCTCTCTTGGTCGGTCCCCCATTTTTCATACTTAGGTTTTGCCTAATGTTGAACCCAGCAATAATTCAATAAATGATGAAACATGCACTTAATCATCATTCCTTCACCAACTCTCCAACTAGAACCCTGGTGCATGCTCACTCGAGCAATTGGGCATCATGTGGACGTCCATAGTATCATGTGGTCTATCCTTCCTTCGCTTATGACCTATTTTCAGCAATTCGTCGACTAATGAGCAATTCATCGAAAATTAGGGTTTTCGAACAAATGCTCAAAAATCATTATTCTTAGCAATTTCAAACACCAAATGAATTTATGTTGGTCCACGGTGATTAATTATATAATATTTGGTAATCTACCAATATTGTAATATTTTATTGGGTCACGCCACCAATAAATATTTCGTCGAACTGAGCAACATTTGCTCAATTGCTCAAATATTGATCCACCTATCAATATTTAATAATTTATCAGTAACTTGTCGAATTGAGCAATACTTGCTCAGTTGCTCGAATATTGATCAAAACTATCAATATTCAGTAATTTATCAGTATTTCGTCGAATCGATCAATACTTGATCAGTTGCTCGAATAATCCACATATATTCAGTAACTCATCAATATTCAACAACTCGTCGAATTTACAACATTTGCTCAGATGAGCAACATTAACATTCATGAATCGCTGAGCATTTGTCAAACATGCTCGATTCAACAAAACCTAGGCTCATTGTCTAATCAGCCAAAAACTGACAAACTAAGTACATGTATGTCATGCAGATTCCACGATTCGTGAGATATCAATCACGTCAAATTGGGGGATAATAACTAGGGTTTTGGTCTGGAAGCCAACAGTATGTGGATTAATCCACAACGAGAAATGTGCATAAGTTGTGTAAACGGTTGAAGGAGTTAGCAAAGTAGTGGGTGCACGATCCGTCAAGTCTCCACACGACATGGAATTGACTTTACCACGATATTTCACTTGACCACTCTTCCACTCATGAAACTGTCACACTTACAGGGATCAAGGTGTTCACAACTCTGACAATATAAATAAGTCTCTAAATCCATGATTGAGGACAACGAATGATCACTAGATATCAACAATCATCCAGAATTTCTCGAGTAACTACTCTCAAGAATTCATCAATCCATCAGAACTTATTTGAACTCAACAGTTCACCAATTATTGGAGAAACCTTCAACACATCTATAATCCTTGATCATCATTGATCCCACACAATTCTCAGCTTCCCTCCTATAGATCAACCCATCTCCCTCTTTGCGGCCGAATTGACTCTGGAACGTCCATTGACTTGGTTTATGCCGGAGTCCTACAGATTGATATCTAGAATCTAAGAACTCCCTTTGCAGTGCATCTGTGTGAGGTTAAGCAGTTTGCTTAGTCTAGGAGTCTCGACAACACGCTCGACTCTTCACTTTCCTAAAAAAATAGCGAACCGTTTTTCCCCATCTACAGATTGGCGACCACAGTGGGAGATTAATCTCTCGGTTGTAATCCCATATTTTTTATAAAATGGTTGATCTTAGGTCAGGTTCAGTCACCAATCCAAACCCAAACAACGCTAGCACTAGCAACAATAGTGGAGCTCCGGAAACTAAACCTATTTCTAACAACCGCACTGACAATACCACTCCTCCACAAACTGTTAGAGCACTGCTCGGTCGAACTCGCATGTGTTTCTATCTCAAGCATGTTTGTCAAAGTTATTGATCAAAACTATAAAGTCTTGATTTCTAGTCTACTATATCTAAGGTCTCGGACTAGGATAGAAAGTGTAGTTGAGCTCAAG
Organism: Papaver bracteatum; assembly: GCA_023529315.1. NCBI lineage: Eukaryota > Viridiplantae > Streptophyta > Magnoliopsida > Ranunculales > Papaveraceae > Papaver > Papaver bracteatum. The sequence continues at coordinate 287,704 of JAJJWX010002382.1, read as the reverse complement.
AACTCCATGGCAATCATCATACAAGACGAAGGAATACTCAAGGAACCAGTGGATCTTCATCGACTAAAATGTATGTGGAGACTTGAACTTATCTATCACTCAAAAGTCTATTTACTTTATCTATTATCTTGAGACAAAAGTCGTATTACTATATAGACTAAGAATATACACATGTGACATTTCGAGCTGAGTATATCTCGCTTATCTATTTCTCAAAATGTGTGTTGGTAAATCTTTCGCTTTAGCCAAGTTCATCTTTGCCTAGTGATGAAATTCATGTTATGTTTCAATCACTTTTGAAATTTCTCTGACGAAAACTAGTTGTGAATAACAACTATTTGACGTCCTCTGAGAATGTTTCAATGGTTGAAATGAGAGTTTACATAATATAACCACTGGGGGATATAAACATTGTTGTGGTTTACACATATATGTATAAGTCCTTAGCACTTGAACCGAAGTTTGCGAACTTTGTTGATCAAGTGAAAACCGGAACTTGAGCAGTCATCCCAGTCCGCGAACGTGCGTAATTCTCGAAACCGAGAATTTCTGCTGGAGTTGTAGCTCAGTTTCAGTCCTCGAACTGACGAAAGTTCTCGAACCCAAAAATTTCTGCTGGAGTTTGTGAACTCCAACCGATTAACTTGAGTCCGCGAACCCAGTCCGCGAACTTGAGTGGTTATGTCTAAAAACGATGTTCGTGAACTTATCTAAATTATCTAAGGAATGCTATTGCAAACCGTGGCTTTTTAGTTCATGAATTGATTTGAGTGAATCACATCATTTTTTCTTCAATTGTGTATTGTATAGTACATAAGATCTCATAGCAATTGAACAACTCTCTAACTAGTTCATTTGAGTCATTTGGACTAGTTATGGTGAAGGAGAATATGGTTGATATGAAAGTTATCATTTGGCTAACCATTTGGTTGACTAATATTGAACCAACTATTGTACACGTTTGGGTACGGTTACACAAACCCAAAATCGTCAAGTACATATGTGTATGGCAAGCTAAGTTTTCGATCTAACGGTTGAGATATATTAGCTTGTATCTAATGAGTTTTTCATCTAACGGTGAATATTGAATGCTTTATTACTAAGCTAACATTAATTGCAAACCCTGATTTGAAAGACTATATAAGGGAGAACTCTAGCAACTGGGAAACCTAATCCCCACATATTCTGTTTGATACTAGTTTGGTAAGATAGAGTCGATTCTCCTTTAACCTTTGGTTTTCTTCTTCTAAAACCAGGTTAACGACTTAAAGAATTCATTGGGATTGTGAAGCCAGACCGATACTACTTTTCTTGTAGTTGTGTGATCTGATCTTGCTATTGCTATCGTACGAGTACAATTATAATAATTGGATTGAGATTTCTATCTCCGATAGGCAAGATATAAAAGTAATCACAAACATCTTCGTCTCATTGTTTGTGGTTACACAATATCTTTTTTCGATGCGTCGATTAAGACTATTTTGAGGTGATTGATAAAACTGAGCTGTTCTTCGGGAATATGAGTCTGGTTTTATTGATTGGTTCATGTTCACCTTGATTTATCAAAAGACGGAACAAAACTCATAGGTTTATTCGTGTGAGACGGATTTATCTATCTTGTAGACTTTTTTGTGTAAGACAAATTTGTTTGCTAAAGTCTTCGACTTTGGGTCGTAGCAACTCTTGGTTGTGGGTGAGATCAGCTAAGGGAATTAAGTACGCATTATCCTGCTGGGATGAGAGGAATATGAGCATAACTGCACCTTGGATCAGTGTGAGATTGATTGGGGTTCAACTACAGTCCATACCGAAGTTAATTTGGAGTAAGCTAGTGTCTGTAGCGGCTTAATACAATGTATATTTAATCTAGACTAGGTCCCGGGGGTTTTCTGCATTTGCGATTTCCTCGTTAACAAAAATTCTGGTGTCTGTGTTATTTCTTTTCCGCATTATATTTTGTTATATAATTGAAATAATACATGATGTGCGTTGTTCAATCAATTAAAATATCCGACCTTATTGGTTGTTGATTTAAATTGATTGACACTTGGATATTGGTCTTTGGTACCATCCAAGTTATCTCTCTTTTATTAGACTCGCGAATCACATTTGCTTGAGTAAATCAAATTGAGAGATTGAGATAATAACTCCTTGAGTATTTTCTATTGATTGAGTCTAGTTGATTCTCTAGAAAAACAACTCGGAGTTGTCTATACAGATTGCTAATCGAAATATTGGGTGAGGTTGTTAGACCCCCGCTTTTTCACAAACTAACATTGGAGGCAATCCTCTCTTCGGCAGGCATCCTGAAGAAATTAGAGAAAATCCACCTACTATTGCTGATCTCATGAAGGTCCACGAAGTTCTTGCTAAAAATCAGACTAACATGGCTGCTACTCAGAAGGATTATATAACCATCTCAAAACTCTCACTGACAAGGTGTCAGACAAAACTCGGGAGAAGGGAAAAGACAAGGAAACATCTCCAACTGTGTATCCCGAAGTAATTTCGGTCCCTGACGATGATGAAACCTACAAAGCTGCAGAACCTGAACTTTCTAGTTTCATCACTAGTGAAGATCTGGAACGTTTTATGGAGAGCCGAGGAAAGGGCCATGCACCATCAATCAATCGTCGTCAGCCTCCATATCCTGCTGCGACGCAAAGAATCCCTCTTCCAAAGGGTTACACTTCTCCAACCTTCATACTCTACAATAGAACGGGGAATGCTCGAGAACATGTTTCTCAATTTCTGGAAGCATTAGGAGAGCATGAACACAACCATGTCGTCCATTTTAAGAAGTTTTCAAAATCTCTAAAGGGTCGAGCATATACTTGGTACAACAACATCGCACTAGGTAGCATAACCAATTGGGGAGAAATGATTAATATTTTCTACAGGAAATATTTATTTGTCTCTGAGCAAGTTACTCTCTCTGACTTGGGAAGGATGTCTCAAAAGAATAATGAACATCCAAACGACTACGTGAAGAAGTTCAGACTTCAATCCTTGGATTGCCATTATCCTAATGTTACTGAACAACAACTGGTGGATTTATGCAACAATGGGATGATCCCAGTCTACAGAGCTTTGCTGGAATTTTTTTGTTTTCAGGCCTTCTCAGAACTTCATAAAGCAGCCAAGGATCATCAACTACTTCTCCTGCCTTACTAGAAAGAACGAATACTATCAAAGTAGAGGAATCGAAAGACACTCGAAGCAGCACTGCTAGGCGTCTAATCAACAAGCAGTACAATGTCGAAACTTCCATGAATATTGCTGAAGGGAGCAAAAGAAAAGCTGAAGCACATCCACGTAAGAATGCTCCTCCAGCGTTCAATCCCTCAAAAGCGCCAAGGAAAGATGGTCAAGCCAGGAATGCACAATCGCATACTCAAGACGAGTAAGACACACCTGACTTCCCCTTTTCTATTGAAGAGGTGATCGAACTATTGGAGGTCTGGATCCAAGACGGTGCGATCAAATGACCTCATGTAAAAAACAAAACAACTTAGGAACAGATGGAAAATGCACGCTACTGCCATTTCCATATGTATGTCAGTCATCCGACAAGTGATTACAGAATCCTAAAGCGTATATTCAAAGAAAAGGCTGACTCGGGGAACTGAGGACTGAAGGAATGCACAAAAACCTTCTCCCAATCAGGACATTCACACTCTCTAAGTAGCCAGTCAAAGAATCAGTTCAATACCTAATTGAGCATGTTTGTGAGTTACTGTACTTATCAAAAGCTCAAAGAAACGACATGTTTGCTGCATTAAGCCACATTGTATCTAGGAAACGATTAGACATTTAGGATATACGCCCTGAACCTCCACTCAAGGAGATGTATGACTGCGGACTTCTCACTAAAGTCCATCTTAAAGGAAATCAGTTCAAATGGGCATTGGTCGACGTTGGCACTGCCTTTAACATCATCCCTTTAAAAACCCTCAAATTTGCTGGCATCACTAGACAGGAAGCAACACATGATCCTATCTCAGTCAAAGATTATGAAGGAGTCCATAGGGATGCCTACGGTTACATCGTCCTCAAAATAAAAGTTGGAGAAACCTGGTCAGAAACCAAATTCCATATAATTCAGGAAGATCCAGGATACGACATGGTTCTTGGGCGAGCATGGATTCATGATGGAAAGATCACTATAACATCTTCAATTTCACAATCCTATGTCGAGAAAAGCTCCGACTCGGAAGAAATGGAGGACACTCCACCATTTAATCATTTGGGAAAAGTCGAAGACTTGATGGAACTCACACAAAAACTGGAAGAAAGCGCACATGAATTTGTCAAAAGGTTCCGTACTCAGGAAAGTCTCATTCCCACTCATGCATCTATATTACCAACTTTCAAATATGCTACTCTGGTCAATGGACTTGATCATGCTCATGACTTGGATGTCACCAAACGTTATGAGTGGTTAGTATCACCTTAGTAGTACTTCACCAAGTGGTTAGATGTCGAACCTCTCGAAATTCAGCATCTCACCAACACGGTCATTGATAGAATAATGATTGAGTTCCACAATCAGTATCCTAAATATTATCCCTTGCACGAGTGTCCATATGTGCCACTGAATTGGAAAAATCCGCCAACAGAGCATCCCGCTGTGCGAAGAATTCTGAACAAACGAAAGATGTTCAGGGCTCGAACAACCAAACCTAACAAATTTCATGAGGGAGATTTGGTTCTTAAAGCAACTAGATGCAATTTGCATTCCACAAAGAGTTCCAGATGGGAAGGGCCTTTTATGATCGCTAAGTCAGTTGCTGAAGGATACTACAAATTGGCTGACATCAAGGGCAGGACAAGTATACCAGTGATTCATGAAAATTGGCTCAATACCTTTAATGCATAAAACATTCAACATTTGGGTTTTCTATGTTCAAGACAAACGTTCAAAACATCTGACGTTTGCATCTTAGGGTTTTCTTTTACCTGTAATTTCAATTCCTCCAAAATGTTTGCCAAACTTGCATCCAGTATTTGAATTCAGCAATTTATCAAAGTTCTTTTATTTAAGAAAATCTCTATCAACTCCAAAAATCCAAAAGAAAATCTTCAAATCACTCAAAAACTCAAAACCTATCAAAATTCAAAACCAAAATCTCACATCTTTCAGAAGTGCGAAGTTCAAGAGATTATGGAAAGAAAACTAAAGAAATCCATCAATGTATGATTTCTGCTTCTCAGCATTCTCCAAGACTTGCAAATCCGCTTTATCCAACTCCATCTTTTGAGTCAACTCAGCAATATTTGCCATTTTTTCCACCACAGCCTCACTGGTAAAAGGTATAATCTTCACTACTGCATCCTTGATGGTGTTGATCTTCTGACGAAGCCACTTCAGGTTAAAACCAAGTCTCTCAGAATTCTCCAAGTTGTACTCCCAATCAAAGAGTATATCTCGTGACGATACTTCTGGTCCTGGTACAAATATCATCTATGACACGTAATATATTTCCTAACTGCATTTTCAATAAGTAGCTACGTTCAGGATCTCTGGTAATGACGATATGGCCATACATCTTCCGTAACTTTTCATACATATTGGCATACCCAGCGGGAACGCTGAATCCACCAATCAACACATGATTTGGGAGTAAACACCAAACAAAGGCTCAAAAACTATCCCTGAAGTAGAGTATTCATGCACAATTATACGGTTCTCAGTATCAGGAGCAACCTCAACAATCATAGGCGCAGCTTCTTCTGGGACAGTATTATCTACTCTCGGCACGACTTCTTTTATTTCTAAAGCAATCATCGTTGGTGTTTCAATTACCTCAACAATATCAGAAACAACCATCTCATGGCCTTGAAGTGTATAGATGGTTGTGTCACTATCAACAGCGTCGGGATTGCTCGAATCATCATTATTGGTGTCATTATTCTCAGCTTCGGATTTGATACCTAATAAGAAGATTACATGGGATTAGAGCGATCCAAGCAAGTAAACTCAATACAATTGTAAAGTCCAGCATGTAAGTGAACTAAAATTATCTAAGTTCTTCATTATGCATCCAAGATATGAGCAAATAGCATAAAAGCCATAAAAACACGTTTTTCAAATAAGTTTGTCAGAAAATTTTATACTACTCTGTATAAACGATGAACTGGGAGAAATTGGTAAGGAATATAAGGTTGAGTCATATACCATTATCTTCATATGGGTGTCATATACAACATATCAAAATTTCATGGAAATTGGATGGACGGGAAGAGAGTTGTGGCCAAAACATTGGACCTCATACCGACTGAAAATTTTCTAAAGGTCTCCTGGAAGTTCACTCTTTCGTTGATTTCGCCCCCAAAAAGTGCTCCAAACTTAAAAAAATTATCTTATAAAGCTTGGAAATTTTCTGGGCTTAAATATACATGGGTAGATCGCGAAAATCTGATGTCGGATGAGGATTCTACAACATTTTTACTAAAAAACCGTGGTCTGGATTTTTCTGATGACGTATTTCGGAAAAATTTCTCATATATTCACTGGGATTCTCATTCATTCATTCAAAAATCAGCAATCCTATATTTATATGAAGATAATACAAAATATATACTTACTTGAGGAGCCTCCAACTCATTCGAAGGGTTAACAGGGTCGACATCAATATTGGGAACACCATTATTTTCATTCGGTCGCGATTCTTGAGGATTCTCCTTCTCCCTACTATTCGAAGACGAATGAATAGCATGACCATGTTGGTTTTCCACAACAATTTATTCATGGAATTATCAACAATAATCATCATTTTTTCATTCAAGGAAATGCCGAAATCACTTACACGAAAGGATACTCACATTAACCTCTCCATCGATGCTGGATTCATGAATTGTTCGTATAGAGGAAAGATACCGTCAATAACCGATGGAGAAAACTTCTGAAAAAAATTAATACTCTTCTAAGATCCTGATTATATTGACAAGAAAGCCGCAGCGATAAGATAAATACTAACAACTCACCAAAGAAGCGATATGGGACTGCACATTATTCGGTATCATTCTATGGGCTGTTTTGCTTCTTCCTTCTCCACCCTGGGGACTTTCTTGAAGGTCTGAGAAGTCCACACAAATTCGAGGCCTCACAGCATGGCCATCCTACAGAAGACCAATGAATGATTAAAACACGTCTAGTTTACTTTCACGAATTATGAAGAAAAGATGCTTACCTGAGCACATTCCGGAGATGTTTTCCACTTGTCACCACGGGAAATGTACTTTAGCCTTGGTCGAGTATTAATAGATTCAAGGGAAGGAAAATCTTGCGCTGGAGACTTAATGTCCATCACAAAAGCATACAGACGCTCAAGTTGCTGGCGTCAGAAGTCTATGTAACCCGGAGTCACGAAATTAGCACAACCAGAGCATGGGAATAAATACTCATTTCCCTCCACATGGGTGCAGTCCATATTAGCCTTCAAATACTCAACTGATAGTTTTTTCATTCGATGACCTGGGATACACTGGTCTACGACTATCTACCGAACTGCTCTATCAATGTTATATTCCTATACTCTGAATTCTCCATGCATCACTGATACTAGGTGGCCAGGATTGCAACTTAATATGAAATATATCTCTCCATCATTCAAATCAACACCAGTCTTCAACATGATATTTTCTTCGGCATCATTGAAGGTAATCAATTGTGAGAAGAGATCAGGGACCGACACCCATGGTTGAAAGTTAAACTCGGATTCAATGTCCAAAATATCAGTGATGCGTATCTTGTATTGCGGCTGCTTTGTAGACCACCTCATGATCCTGGCATTGTATTTCTCAAGGAAAGCATGGAGAGTGTCGACATTCGTCCCTTGCAAAACACTACAGGGAATCAGAGCATAATTTTCAAGATGCTCCCACATCAAAGCTTGGAGGAACATAGTATTAGCATATGTCTCAATTTTCATGAAACCGTTAGAAACACTGGAGTCAATAACCAAAGAGTCCAAGTTGGCAAACAGTGAACCTAAAAACAGGCTACCAATTGGAAGTTTCTCACCTTTAGCCATCTTAATAGCAAAAGGTATCACCAATGGCTTCAACCAATGTTTGTTGTCCTCGAGAACATCCCTAGAAAGCCACAAGCACAAGAAAGCGGTAATGGATAGGGTACCATCAATGGGTTTTTTAGGAATTCTGTCTCTCGGCCACCAGTATCTCAACCACTGAGTATAGAAAATTTTGGGAGACTCATTGAACTCGTGCATTTTAGTTTCCAAAGTACGAGATATCAGCTTCTCCTCTGTCGAGAGTTCTTCAGGGAAATTTCCAGTAACTGGAAGATGCAACAAAGCGACTACATCTTCTAAAGTAATTGTGAACTCTCCCCATCTGCATATGAAGGTGTGAATAGGAATACACCAACGAGCAAGTAAATCCACGATACCTGGTATATCATGATTAATGATCAAATCTGCAGAAGCTTGAATGGCTAGCGTCACTTACGCACTATCCAGCAAGGCCCTCACGCGGCTCTGGCCTAGCATATGCCTTGCCCATATAGAAAAATACATCAGCGGATTTCGAGAAAGTCTGAGTTCCATATGAGAAGCCGAATAATGTTCCCCTTCCAAATAGAACCGAATTATTGTTGAAGGAGACACCAACTTATTCTGAGCAATAGTCCTGGGATTTATGAGCAATGGAAATGAAGAACCTAAAGGACGTTTTTCAGGCCTATACAAATATTCAAATAACATGTCTTCAGTGGTTAGAATGTTCTTGGGTTTGGGAATTTCTTCCTTCCCCTGAGAAGTTCCAGAATTGCCATCCTTGGAGAAATCATCATCTCTGGAAGATGTATATGTGGAAACATCATCTCCAGAAGTGTCTTCTCTCGAAACTTCACTTTCAGTACGAAATCGAGTCATCTCCGCCAAATTGCTGCAACATTCCACACGAGTTTCGTAAATACAATGGAACTAAGGCAATCAAACAATTTTGATGCTTACAATCAACGTCTACAAAAATGGTAATCCTTAACTCTTACCTATTTACGATTTCACGAACTTAGTGATAACAGCGTGAAACCTAAAAAAACTTGTTTGTTCTTTCAAACCTGCAAATCCGAGCAAAAACTTATTATTTAAAGTCGATATTGGCTTTCCACGAAACTATGAATAATTCACATAACCTTCCATGTGAACATTCGCTGATTCTTACGTGTACCTACACTATAAAATCGCCAAACTCGCACATACTACGAACTCATCAACTCATAGAAATATTATTTGCTATCAATAATTTTTCATAAATCAATATTTTATTTTAAAAATAAAAAGTGAATAAGTCATGTAATTTTAATTTTTTTTTTTAGGTGAGCTAATAACTCACGTAAATAATAATAATTTTTTTTTCTCAAACGAGCATTCGTCTGCGAAACCAGGGTCTTTTCTAGTTTTGTAAAAGTCTACCTATTTCAAACAAAGTTTTGAAAGTTCTCAAATAAATTTTATCATGAACTCCAGGACTTTTCGAAATTTCCTTTAACCGTAAAGATCATTATTTACTACTCTTTATGAATAAACTTACGTTCTTAAAGGTATTTGCAAAATGCATGCTTTGAAAATAAACTGGGGTTTTCATGAAACCTAATAAACAAAGCTTTTACTACTGCAACTATATCATGTCTATGCAAAATTTTATGTATTTCTTCCATGTTGGGGATTTTTGTTCGTTTTCTAAACTAGCGAAAAATGGGAATTCATACGTTTTCTAAAAAAAAATTCTTCATAAATCTTACGCATGCTTGCAACTATGGGACTTTTTTTTTTGAACAACTCATAAATCATAGAACATACAGAAAAAAAAAATGAACTTACCTATCGCCGTCCGGAAACTGGACGGATGTTGATCGGCGACGGTGATTTGCGCTGGTTTTCCTGTGAATTTATTTTCTTCCCTGCTAAACACGTGAAAGAGATGAAGAGAAGAGGTGCACAGTTTGGAAAACAAAAAAAAATATACTAGGGCTTCAACCTTTTATATTAATTTTATTTCCAAAACCTAATAAAACACGGGTTTCCTTTTTGGGCTCGAGCCCGTAAATCCTAAATCAACCAGAACTGGACTTCTGACCGACCAAATTAACGATGTTCCATTTCTCCGTGCTCACGGAATCGCACTCTATCAGGGTCCTCACCCGAACATTTGCTCGTACATGACACCATTGGAGCAAATCGAGGATTCTGAAACTACCATTGTAGACTGATTTCAACCACCGATCTCATCGACTGAAAATCACCATCTAATGCTTACTGTGGAACATGACTGTCCCTCACTATCCAGGGGACTTAATTTTGATGGTGGATTTTTAACAAAGGCCAAAACTATAATATCATGACACTGCATGTTTCTGATACGGCTTCAGGCATTTGACGATTCATATTTTACGAAGCCATGATGAACATGTCTTTCGAAAAGCCTTCACTAGCTGAGCGTTCGATCCCTGACATTTTATTGTGCCCTCTATGTAGAATAATGGAATTGGACAGTCCTCTTACATAATTGTTTGTTGAGAGGGCTTAACGCCTTCAGGACGTCGGTGATACTCATTGTTCCCCTGCAACTGGTCTTAAGAAAATCGAGACGGAATTATGCTGACACTCTTGAGGGAAGCAGAACTCCCAGGCACTGTGTGCCATGCATTGTCGGTTAGCTTAAAGAGTGCTCCCCCCCTCCCCCGGGGTGTCATTGCGTTCGGGCCACGCGTGACGGGACTTCGGTCTGAGGCACTCATGGCGCAAATTAGGACGGATTAGCAACCTGTACAGGGCGGACTAGTCCCCACCAACATCCCCCTGAAACCCTATAGCATTACGGGAAACAAACATGGATACTTTGATCACTCACTGTTCCCTGACTACAGGAGAGTGACCACCCTCTACATAGAAGAATGATTGGGCGGTTATCCGTAAGATTGAGAGCAACAACGCCTTTAGGACAGTGACACTCACTGATCCTGACTATGTAGAGGGACTGTATATAGACTCTGGCATTCTCCGTAAGATATGAGAGTGCCTTCATGATATCAGCCGTCTCCTGACTATGCACATAGATTAGTTCTGTCGTGACATTCACTACTGAATTCCCAGAATGATCTATTATTGCTCCTATTTCATGGTCGAATCCACGGCCTGATCCCATGGAATGGAAATAATAATTCATATTATCTCATTACTCCAATTTCGTGATTGTATTTACTGCTAATCTCATGGAATGGTAGTGGATAATTTTATTACTCTGATTCTATGGTCGAATCCACAATCCCATGGAATGGTAATGCCTATTTTATTATTCCGAGTTCATGGTCGAATCCATAGCTGATCCTATGAATTGATAATAAATAACTACTCATTTTGTTGCTCCATTTCATGAATTATTCTACACTGAATTTCATGAATTAGCAATAAATACTCAACTATCGGGTATCTGGATCATCACTGAGTAAGCCCCACAAATATGGTGTAAGTGTACTCGACGATGATGCACGACTGAGCACTCAGATGCACGAACGATCATCCAAAAATATGGACAGATGAGGAATCCTACGCAAAACAGGATAAAATAATAAATATTAATAAAATAATAAGGAGCGCCCAGGGGCCGGGCCCACCGGCCGTCCGGCCATGCCCTAGCTGTGGCCGGTCCCCATGCTTCTTCCATTATTTTGCCCAATTTTGTTATTTTCATGAACTCATGAAAAACTTCTTGATTTTAACAAATTTCTTTGTTTTTGCAAAATTCATGAATTCTCCATAACTTCACGGATTCATGAAAAATCTAAGTTATAAAAAGACATGCACTTTGAGTCCTTGATCAAAGAGTCATTAGATGGATAGGATTGGTCGAAAAGGGTCATCTCGCGGTCATTGTCGTCTGGATTTCGTTTGACTTGGACGGCTGGGAGTGATAGGGGGCCACACTTATTAAACACGGATTTTACCATATATATCACCTCACAGTTTATTATCAATAAAATATCACCTCCCGGTCGTTCGTTTTTGATCTGGGATATCGAACCTTTTGGTGGAAAATGGGTCAAAGAGTTTCAGGTATGGCAAAAAGTTTTAACACAAAAACGTGTCACGACCTAATCAAATCTTGGTGGTTCCGTTTTTGGAGTTTCAATATGCGGAGAGATGTCTCTTAATATTTGTTCAAAATTATGCCAGGCGCACAAATCTTTAGCGGTTACGAATTCTATCCCACCAACCGTGGAAACCGTAATTAGTCAGTTTCATGGAAATAAAAAAATCTCAACTCTCTACATATTTTCCTACTCAATAATTCTTTCACCTTATTCATTGTCGAATGGTCGTAGTAGAGGGTTTGTGGCTTCTTTATCTCTTGAGTCTTGACCTTAAGTTTTACCACAAATCGTCTCGCAAAATACATAGCCCATAGAGAGAGGTAGAAGGAGAGGGTTTGTGGTATCATTAGACGAGACTGAGGTTGGTTTGTTGATGTGAATTTTGCAGGTGAGAGTGAAAGTGGGGTATCCACCAATACCACAACAGAATAGAAGAAAACAATATGTTGATTAAGTTCCATGATGATGCTAAAGTTTATTGTAATAATGAACAGTATGCTAAAGTTTTTTATGCTTATTAAGTTGAAAAATTAAGAAACAAATATGGTGGTCTTGGTGTACTTAATAAGTTGGTGGAGTTCTTAATCTCAAATCTTTCTTCCTTAATATTGTTCTTCAATCGTGGATTTGGCTAATGTTGCTAATGATTTTGGGCCTCCTGTTCGCATTCTGTTTAGTTGTTGTTATTCTCATTTACCTAGCGAAATTATTCATGAAAATGGTTTATCCGTATAAATTCTGTAAGTTATGTGTTTTTGATCCATTTGTTTGACCAACTTTTTATGAAATGAAGACCAAGGTTATTGATGGAACTCCTACAGTAACTATTCCAGTAACTATTGCATCTTCAAAGAGATACTGTATCAAACATTTATGTGTAAGCATCAATTTAATGTATGTTTAACTGAGGAAAGGAGTAAAAGAGTATGGATACCAAACATTTCTGTAAATTGTTGCAGGAAGTTTACATGCTTCCTGTCTCCTTTTAATTTCGAAAGACTTAGTACATAACTTGATAGTCTCTGCTTCCCTTCTAATCTTTCTCTATGTAACGCTGGGTGTTTCAGTGCGTCCCAGAGACCAGTGATCTCCTCTTCTTCCAGAGTAGCTTCTTTGTGCAGGCTGCCAAGTGCAATGGATTTATTGGTGTCCCTCTTCGGATCATTCTCTTAAAACACCAATGGAGGCAATTGTTTCGTTGTAATCCATCAAAGAAAATTGGAGGGAGGAAATAATATCAATTACAAAGAAAGCAACAAGACTAAGTGGTTTTTTATTTTCTTTGTGTTTATGTATATTTGTGGATTTGGTGTCTTTCTATATGTATGTTGTTCGATCAATATTGTTTCTCTTATTTTCTGAGATGCTAATGACTTTAACATCTTTTTTTGTCGAATAATACTGTTTATCTTATATAGATAGTGTAAACATACACTTTATTTTATTGGTATTGATATGCAATGAAAATGTCCAATTTCTGCGTGATTATTGCTTTAGTCAACTAAAACTAAATAAAGTTTTTATCTAATTGATGTGTATATTACAGGTGAGAGTGGGAAGAATTAAAGTGTGGGGAATGCATGAACACCACAATGGAGTAGAAATAAGCAGATACATGCATGGATTCATGAAGATACTAAAGTTTGCTGGAACAATGTGGGGAGAATTTTGTTGTTCACCTTATTACTGCTCATTTTTACTGAGGCTAACAACATTGTCCATCTATTTTTTTTGGAAGTGTTTGAATTTTTTTTTGCTAAATCTAAATGTTTGATTTGTTACCACAGCTTTACAAACAAATTAATTGGAATGAAAGCTAATTTAAACATTTGTGCTTCTATTGGTAACTATTTGTGGTAGATTTGTTTGTTTGTAAATTCACAATTAGTTAACGTGCATGTCCGGGAGTGGTGAACCCTCAAGTTCTACGTCATAATTTCAACAGTGGAAGGAGATCCCATATGGGGTATTACTTCTCACTGACCTAACCCGACATCAATATCTTCAAATACTATGGTTTTTTAGTTTTCCATTTTGAATGTTTGAACGAAATGGAGCATTCGTGTCGGATTTGTTCAAGGAGAAATTCCCAACAACACAGGTTTTTTTTTTGTACTACTAATTTAGGAACTTTGTTAGTGGTGTAATGTACTAATTGAAGATACTCCTCGGGTGTTACTGAAAGTCGCACTGCATGTTGGTTGATGCGTTATAGAGATCCTACTGGATGGCACTTTGAAAACTATTATCGGATTGAGTGTGAAAACGATTATCTTTTACATTTTTTTCTCCGGCCACAATCAACGGAAAATGGGTCATTTGTCCAAAAAAAATTAAAACACGGTTCAAATGGACGAGTAAAAAATTTTATGGGTGAAATGGACAAAAAAAAATAGCAAGGATAAAACTGGATTCATCCTGGCTTAAACTTAAAAAATAGCAAGGATGAAACTGGATGCATCTTGTGTAAAATAAAAATAAGAAAAAATATTTGAAAATGGACAGGATGAAACTGGTTACATCCTGCCTATTTTTAAATTTTTATCCATTTAAACAGTATCTAAATCTAAGTGTCCTTTTCACCCAGGAAATTTTGATTTGGGTCTTTTTAACCAATTTTGTGCACAATCAACGTGAGTAATTTGGCTTCTTGGGTCTTTCTTTTTATTTCCAAACAATTTCCGTTTTTGTTGCAAGTTCATTGATTTCTCCTAACTCTGTTCTACGGTCTTACCTTAGTTTTGTTTTATGACTGATCAGAACAGATACTTGCTTGGCTAATTTCCCCTTCGTATTTTTTCCTGTTGATGTATATTAATGGTTCACTAATTCCGGCTCATTCTTTGGTATTTTCATGCACAACTACGTCTATCATCGACATAATTGCACCAAGGTGGTGTTGCAGACTGTGTCCAACGTATCTTCAAACATAGGATGACGAAAACCGAAAACATAATCAAGGTTTTTTTTCTTAATTGAATGACCCATCTTTCAGTTTGTATTTGTTATGTTGCAGGCAGTTTATAGATCAATTTTGGTCAAATTTATTTGTGTAAACCTTTGAAGATCAAATGGATTCCACACCCTTGGTGCATGCACACTGAATCTTATTAGGAATATAGGTCAGTTCAAATCTGTGTTGACTTGACTAAGTTTGTGTGTCACATGTTATGGGTATAACTACCCTTGTCCTGTATTTGTGTAAGGTATCTGAAACATAATTCAATTCTATCATTATCATAGTTTTCTCATGGTATCATTCGGGAAAAACATTACTAAAATTGTTTTTCGATCCTAGGTTTTCTTTTCATCTCCATACTTCTTTGTAATGGAAAATCAATTCATAGTTTCCGCTGCATCATATCAATCATCATCATCAAAAGGTTACAAGAAGAAGAAGAAAAAGGTTACAAGAAGAAGAAGAAAAACAAAAAGAAAAAGAAATCAAATTCTGATATTGAAGAAGCTTTTACTTACGCTGCTCTAATGATCAGAAATTGTGGTGTTTTGCTACAACGATTAGGAATGTTTATTTGATAAAGGTAATTTTTTGATTCAATTACAATTTCAAAATTAGGGTTATCAATTATGGTTTTCAATTTCTTGCTGCTTCTGAAGATGTTTCTCAACTTCTTTTCCCAACTTGGCATAATTCAATACAAAAACCCTTTCTCTGGATTGGTGATTTTCATCCTAGTTACAGAAAAATCTGCAAATTATCCACTTGTTTGGAAATACCCATCAAAGAATTTGATAACTAAAGTTGAAGAAATGGAATGTGGGATACGGTTGATTCTTCTTGGGGTTATGAATCGGTATAAGATATTACAATCTGGGTATATTAATAAAGTTGGGTATGATTGGATTCATTCTACAGGGAATAATGAAATTTTGAAAGCAATTAGTGGTGTTGAATTGGTTAAGGAATTTGAACAATGTAATATCCCATTAACAAAAATCGTATATGTTTATAAAACGAGAGCTAAAGAAAGATTTTCTCAAGGTTTCTACTGCAAAAGTTGATTCATTTTCACCTTGTTTCAAGAAATTGGAAAGGATTTTAATTCCATCTGGATTTACATCAACTGCGCATAGTTTGCAAATACTGGAGGATATCTCCCTGGTCGCAACCATAACCAGGATGTTTACATGAACGACGTCATTGTTTGTTTAGAGTAAGGGATAGCACAAGGCGTTTTGAAGCTGCTATTAGAAGGCATGATGATGTCTATGGGATAATTGGAATTATAATACAGCTAGAGTCGATCTTATATGTAAATTCTACTCGTCAAGAGGGTCTCATGATAGGTGCGTGTTATTACGAATTGCATTCACCAGCAACGATACACATTAAACCATATTTTTGGCTGGTAGCAGCAACTCCTCATCAGCAACATTATCTCAAACTCAGTCTCAGCAACATCATTATTTTAGTACCAACAGTTTCTCATCAGCTGCAGTGGAGGGACAACCACATCATCAACATGATCAACTAATCAATAACAACAACAACAACTTCAACATCAATCCAACAACAGTAGCAACTTCCGGGTAATATCAACATGGGTAATAACTTTTTAATAAAAAAATTTCCCCATTTGTTCATTGTTACTTCTTTTTTATATAAGTTTAGCATATGAAGTAATAATTTTCAATACCCAACTGGTCCTAAAAACATTTTTCAATAACCAATTATATGACTTGTTACTTCAAAACAAGTCATATCAATACGTTTACAGATCTGGTCTTACAAATGCCAGTTTCTAAATATCAATTTGAGTCTCTTAACCAACAGAGAACACCAAAAACAATTCGAGTCTCTTAACCAACAGAGAACACCAAGAATAATTCGACTCTCTTAACCAACAGAGAACACCAAAACAAATACCGGATACTACTTTTTCTGCTGTTATTCAACTTGTGTTGCTGCTGGTTCTAATGTCTGATAGTGCTTCTACTTCAACAACTACTTCTGTTACTTGTACTGCTTTTGCTGCCAACATTGCTTCATGCTTCAATTTTTAACAGCCGATGTTGTTACTTCATTGAATTGTGTTACATTTATTACTACTGTCCTGGTACAATTAATGCTGTTGTTGCTCCTTCTACAAATTTTTTAAGTCTGTTTAGTTCAGCTACTCCGCTAGTTCTGATGCTATTTCATACAACTGCCGGGCTCTCTCTTGACTGCTGTTTAAGGGAGTGATTCATGTTTTGATAGAAAAGTTCACAATTACTACTTGTTCTGCTACTATTGGTTCCACTACTGAAGATGTTTGTACTGCAATGGGGTTTGATTCATTCTTCTACTGATACTTTTGTAGCTTAGTTGTGTGATATGTTTTCAGTAACTGCTGGCTTGATCACATTGACAAGACCACTTCCTTCAGATGTTTGATGTTTACATACTTCTATTACTACTTTTCAAGGGCTTGCTGGGT
The DNA here is from genome assembly GCA_023529315.1 of Papaver bracteatum. NCBI lineage: Eukaryota > Viridiplantae > Streptophyta > Magnoliopsida > Ranunculales > Papaveraceae > Papaver > Papaver bracteatum. The sequence goes on along the minus strand of JAJJWX010002382.1, from coordinate 270,145 downwards.
TAGCAATTGGATTAGCTAGGTGCAACATTGGTTTCTCAATTTTACTACTTCATCTTGAGTTCTGCATTCTGTAACATTGTATGTCAGTTCAAGTCTGTGCTTAGCTAGTGTTCTTCTACAATTTTATTTATTTTTCAGTTCAAGTCTCTGTTGACTTGATTTTCTCTCTTCAAACAGTTCCAGATTTTTCCAGTGTCTGTCTGTAACGTTTGTGGGGGTGTATTAGGAATATAGGTCAGATCAAGTCTGTGTTGACTTGACTAAGTTTGTGTGTCACATGTTATGGGTATAACTACCCTTGTCCCGTATTTGTGTAAGGTATCTAAAACATAATTCAATTCTATCATTATCATAATTTTCTCAAAGCTCTTGAGAAATTATGCTCAGTTGTGCTCGGTCTGCAAGAGTTCTTTTTTTTTTCCTTCTAACAGGGGTTTGTTATGACTTATTAGGCAACCGGATAAGCACGAATTAGACGGAGACAAATTATGAGTATGTGGAATCTTCTAAATGGCCGTCAAATTGTAAAGGTGACATTATTTTTCCTTCAGGAGACGGCTCAAGTGGTAGCCAGTAGGTACTGACAATCCTATCAACTCGAGCAAAAAAATAGACTCACTGTATGTACATTTGTAGATCATGTATCACGGGTTTCAGATGGAACACATTTGTGTCAATATTAGTGGGTGTTATGTAGCCACATCGGTAGGCAATACCGTCATATTTGGGAAAAGCTTGAGATAGTTTTACTTCATAATTTTGTAATTTAGTTTTTGTGTGATAAATACGTAGGCTTGAGTTTAAAAACCTTTGTGGTTCCGCTCATATATTTGGGTTCACCTTTAGATTTGGTTGATTCTTCTTTAATCTCCTCAGGTCATCTTTTTTAATTGTTGTCCCTGTCAACTTTTGTAACTTTCTTACCTATTTGTGACAGCAAGTTATGATAATTCCTTTTGTTAAATTATCGTACTTATTATGCTAATTAAACCAAATTGTCCAACAAATTAGAGTTGAATGGCCATGAAAAAGGGGTTTTCTCGAGTTTCATGGTTGACTGTATTACAAATTTGATTTAGGCATCGAATTTCAGCAGTATACGTATTTGTTTTGGCTAATATACTCGCACTTATGTCACTTTCCACTAACCGGATGTTTCAATCTTCTCATGAAATAATTATCAATGCTTTACCAAAAATGAAATCCTTTTCGTTGTATGCTGACCCATTAATATCTCAGCCATAAAATTGTTTCAAGAACAGTAAATTATTTAAATTGTAAGAATATTTACTGTAGTGTTGAATCAAAAGTTTGGCTACGGCATGCATTCAATTCCCCGTGTGTTCTTGCAATAACTTATTGTCCCTGTTTATTGAATGTGTTTGACCTCAACCAGCCGAAATATGGAATCGGATCATTAAGAATATCCTCTATGCCGAAACGAATTGGATATGCCGTAAATATGGAATCGCATCATTAAGAATATCTCCTGCAAGAGTTTTACCATAATAACATAATCGTAATAGTGGCGAGAAAGGCGTCTTTTTCTTTTTCCATTTCGTTCTTCATTACTTCGTATGGGGGTTGTTTTATTCAGTACATGAATTGTGGATGATTAATTTTCAGTACAAATAAAAATCAATTTATTTTATTGGATTTAGCACCATGAATTGTGGATGTATTCTAAATTTTGATTTTGGCCGTTGATTCAACCGCATGCTGATTTTGTTTATGTATCTTTCTCTGCAATAATGACACTAGATAAGGAAAAAGTGTGTATCCTAAATTCTCAATTGCCTAATAAAGCCATTATGGGTTTGTTTTGGGATCGAATTCTTTGTACGGAAATCAATTCGGAGCAAGAAATGGAGTTATAAGAATTCTGGGTTATTGTTTGGCGAAGAGAATAGGGAAGAAATATGATTTTGATGTCATCTTTTCAAGTGATTTTAATGGATAAAATATCAAGTATTCAGAGTCCATATATACGATCAATAGATATGGGGATTGCTTTGGATGCGAATTCTCTGTAGGGAAATCAATTTGAAGTAACTAATTGAGACATGAAGATAAAAACAATACCACCAGTTGAAATACACAAAGTCTTTGAAAGAAAGCATGAACCATTACCAGCTTAGTTCCATTGCATCGTTGTCATGGGTACGAGGTAGAATTTGAAGTGGATATGGAACTGAAGGTTGGGTAGGTATTCACTTTGATTTTGGTGTTCTAACATCTTTAATTTTCTTGAATATTTGAATATTGCTGCATTGTGATGTACGCATTTCCTACTCAACTTTAGAATCTTTTTCTTTGAACCGAAATATTAAGTTTTAATTGGTCCCAGTAGACTTTGAGAGATGACAGTATTTGTCTTATTCTGGAGGACGACATTAATATCCTCTGATGTTTTCTTTTTTGACATGTTCTACTCAGGGGAATACATTAGTATCCTCTGATGCTATTTGATTATTCATTCCCCTGAGGCTCTCTTTCTTCAATGTAAGAGAACTCCATCAGCAACAACTGCATCTGTTCGTAATTAAAATTCCTACACTATCTTTATGTGTTTTCTTTAATCCCTTAATTTTGATTTTCAATTTTAATAATATGGGTAGCTTAGTTTAGATGAATAGGGTCATCTATGTTATAGAATATATCAACATAACACCAGCAGAAACTAGTATTTATTTTTTATGAATTCTTTGAGTTTTGTGTTTGCAACTATTCTATTTTAAATGGTATTAGCAGGGTAAATGGTTCGATGTAGAGGACGATATCATTCCCGCTCTTGAAAAAGGTATATATCTGTTTTAATGGTCAATGGTTTTCTTTGTTGCTATTGTTGTTGTTTCTGTAGTGGATTTTCCTAAATTTTTATGCCCTACTTGAAGAAGAATTTGGATGGATAACATTGTTTTGGGTATCACATTGTTTATTGGTTAGATATTTGAAATATGAATTAAGGATGCTCTCAATTTGTTTGGCAGCAGGTTTAAATCATATTTAAGATGATAAACTGGAAACTAATGAGTTGTTTAGTGGAGAGCAGCATACGGGTTCAGTCAGTATCATATGTGGTGGTTTTGGCGGTATCTCAATCTCTCTCGCTCTTCATGATGCCTCCATTCAGGTGTGTAGGGATTTTGCAGATTCGTTACCTGGTGTAGTTTTCATGGAGGGTTACCATCGTATTTGTCATTGTTATTAGCATTGGGAGTTGTTTTCTTGGGTCAATTTGGAATGTGGATTACTAAATTGACGGTGTTAATTAAGTTTTGGGGTTATCTTTGGTGATCTAAGGTTTTATTATTAGTTGAATGTGATATTTGGTCTGGTACCTGTGATTTTTGAATTTTGGTTTTTGTAGGTTTGATATTCAGGGTGTATATAATTCATGAGACTGAATTAGGCATTCGATGTACAGATTGATATAGGAGATGATATATTATGGGTTAAGTGAAATTCAGGTTGCGGGAACTTAACAAAGGTATGGATAAGGTTACCCCCAGTTAATATCATGGCTAACAGTGGATGGTTATGATATGGATTGCATTACGAATCTGATCATATGAAGAGGTAAATCTTGCTTCTGTCACATACTAAGACAAGTCTTTTAAATCACTGACCTGTGGTGCAATGGTAGCGTATTTGACTCTGGGTCAGAAGGTTATGTGTTCGATTCATGCCAGGGATAACTGTCGATATTTAACAGTGTTCTTCAAATAATTCGAGTGTTGTTTTCTATTTTTGTTGAGATTCTTACAGTTTAGATTGTTATCTGGGTTTTTTGCATATAAGTTGTACTGAGCGGGCATAAAACTTATGCTCTGTATGCAATACATATTTTACGCGTGTGAGGTATGTCAGTTTGGTACACCGTGAATTCATTATTTTTATTGGTCGTAATGTTGATGAACACTTTGTTACAGACTCTTCGAATATGTTATTATAGTGGTATGCAAAGATTGATATTACTACATCAACCAAATTGTGGAGGTTACTGTAGAGGTCATAACCATATTGCGCAATTCCAGAGTCGAGGCATCTTGAAAATATCATTAGATTAAGTGGTACTGATGCATCAGTGGTATTTGTTAAACTTTTGATGAAGTCGAGGCATCTTTGAAAATCTCTACTCATTAGGTTCATAATTCTAAATTTAAGTTTATGTATATGTTGTAGTTCTATTCAAAAATTTCTTACTTGCAATCAGTACCACTTAATCTAATGATATTTCCAATAATATACATGATCATTGATATGGCTAGATTAATATTGGGAAACCCCATATTTATTAAAAATATTCTCAATAAACTCAAATCTTCTATATGCCTTTTGAGATTATTTTACATTGATGTTTCACTTTTGAATTGACTGAAATCAAGATTCTAATTCGATAACCCTATACGAATAGTGTTTCATTTACACTTCGTGAAGAGTGTGTTATCAATATTGAGGGGATTTTGCGGGTTAAGATATGAGAATAAAGTTGTAGAAAACTGTTGATTTCTCCTCCTATGGATTATCCCAGTGAAGTTTGTGAGATATGCTTTGACAGATTTGTAGGACTTCATTTGTGTCTTTTTATTGGTATAATTTACTTGAATATAGGTGTACGTCGTCATCTGTGGTGCAAACCAGATTTAGGCGGACTCAGATATAAGCATAACACCACTAACTTGAGGTATAAGTTCATGGACACACACTTTTTTCCCTTTTGGATCATAATATTAGTTGAAATGAGCTCTCAGATATACTTACAAAATAACTCCAATATTTGAAAACGTTAAAAGAAATAGAAAATATAAGCTACTCCCCCCAATCAAGAACCGCTTTTGTTATTGCTACGAGGTCTTGCGGCACCATGTCTAAGTTTTAACATAATCTAATTAAGTACTTCATAAGTTGTCGTAGATGTGTCGTGCAAAGTATAAACCTATTCCTGAAGTTGGGGGTGACATCCCATTCTGTTTTGAGTTTATCACCAACTTAGGGTATCATTAGTCTCAATAATTATATTGCTCCATTTTAGGATTTCATAGGTTCTTTAAAGCGGACAAAAACATCTACGACGACAAAGAAACAAGACAAACAAAACATAACTGAGGTGACTGTTTCAATAAAGATTCATCCATAATTATATAAAGTATATCAAGTGTTTTTTGAATAACTTTTGAGTCATTTTAATTGATCAAGTTGATAGTTACACCTTCTGTCAAACCATTACACACTAGACCAGTTAAAGTTTCGCAGGATTTTGGCTACAATATTAAATCCATGTAGTCAGTTGAGATAACTAGGAGAGATGCCGAGATACGATTAAACACAGTTGAGTCGCGACATGCAGATTTAAACTTGGATTTTGGTTTCGGGTTCATATAACCTATCCTCTCCAACAATTTTTCTTTTCTCAATATTGGCTGATGTAATTCTTGGTGAGAAACTGTAAGCAGCCGAGCCAAAAAAAAAACTCAAAACTGCAAGCCAAGGTTATTATAAAATCTCAAACTTTGATTGCAGAAGAAACTTTATATTGGTTTGGTGAATTATTCTTCAATTGGAGGTATCTTTTTGGAGGTTTCATTTCCATTCATTTACGCATGTTTTTAACACCCAGGTCCAGGTACGCAGTAGAGTTTCACTAAAAAATAACTTTTTATTGTGAACTTGAAAGGTTTGGAAATACGCGTTCAGGTATACTTTCCATTAGTAGTAGCATAATGTATTGTATTGCGGAGTTACAAATAATTCCCAGCTTTTGATCCCATAAGTGGTGCCTCCATAATAAGGCGCCTCACCGTTTCCCGCTTGCCAATTTACTATCATACAGGTGACATGGGAAGTTTTATAATTTGTACAGATGAACCCGGAGATACATCGTTTTAGAAATAGTTCAGGGACGCTTCACCACTTCCTTATACTATAAAGAACTTAAGAGATTGCAATTGCTTCACTATCCAAATCCAAACGAAATAAATGCATTTCAGCCATCACGAAGAAAGCTCATAATTACATATTTGTAGTTTTGAGGTTACTATGTTTGCTTGCAAAACTCACATGATACTAAAATTTTGACATTTTTAATGCCCGTTATTAAAAAGAAAAATAAAATAAAATAATTGCCCTTATCTTTTTCTTCTTGCTAATATTGCCGTCCTTGGTGCGAAAACCCACATGGTACGAAATGTGATTTATAACCACCCGTAATTCCGTCCAGAACTGGGATACAATTCAGAAAGTGACGCATTCTTAATTCGTGCAAGTGCTGAAACAACTTGCTTAAATACAATGAAGTGATGAATTATTTTCAAACCGCGTCTCCCAGATTTTTTTAGAAATTATATATATGTAACCGTAAGCTTTGTTGAGATATGCTTCTAAAAGTAGATACACATTAGTTTGTTACAACGTAAAATTTCAATTCTATACAAAAAGAATATCGGAATATTATTTAATAAACCGCAGCCTACCTAACCTATATGCTCAACCCCTGTAATCGGGCATATCTTCCAATAAAGTATGATTCTTAGAAAATATTAAAATATATATATATATATATATTAATATTTTCTAAGAATCATACTTTATTATGGTCAAGTTTATTATTTGCTCATGTAAACCATAACGTGTGCTACTCGAGCGAGTGATTTTTCTTTATCTTGGACATGCAACCCGGATTAGCTAGACGTTGTTGGTTTGACATAGCCACTCCGTTAACGCGTGAAAAACAAGCAAGGGAATATGAGAAATCGAATCAATACATTGAAAGTACTTCTCATATATATGTATTATAACGGTCAAGATTTTATTATTTAGGAAGACTGGGATTATTGTCACGCCCTAGGATAAAGATGACATAGCTATTAATTTTAAACACGGCTAATCTTAAATTTATCGTAACTAAATTTCTTAAATACTGTCCCAATCATTAATGGATGACTAAATTTTTTTACTGAGCGGCTGACCAAATTTGATCATGCCAGCAAGACATCGAAATCTTCCTTATAGGTTCGACGACCCTCTAACTTTCAACCTAATAATGACTAATTTTAAAGTGGAACTATATTTGACTTTAGAAATTCTAACGGCTATGACACAATTATCTAAACACCGCCCCAATCGTTACTTAAACATAGAAGCATCAATATGTTTCAACAACTTACTAGCTATGCTATAACACTTTTGTATTAATTTCTTTAAGGAGCAATTATTTTTTTTCTAATAACTTTAAGAGATAATTTTTACTATTTCAAGTTCTTAGTATTTTCAGTTAATGTTCAATTCTGTTATTGTTTAGGTATTAAATCTTTAATTAATATAAATTTTAGATATTGATTCTTTAAGTAAATCAAGTGATTGATTATTTTTTTTGTTGAAAATGAGCGCCTAAATACATACTGATTCGATTAGTACTAATGTTATTAGGTGTTTACTAATGTTATAAAATTATGAGTATCCTGAAATGAAAAAGAATTAAATTATGTAAACTGACACTAACATGGGAGGTTGAGCCGGGGCCGTAAGACCCCGGTGATACCTAGTCAATAGTATAAAGCAGAGTTTGGCTAACTTTGCCTATCTGAGTGGTGGTTAGGATTTATCCTTGGCAAAGATAAATCAAAGGTTGTGGTTCTCCGTGCCACACCCTAAAAATCGCACACGTGGTGTTCATTCCAATATTATGAATTAAAAATGAATACTCAAGTCAAGATATGAAATTTCAAAAATTATAACGGGGAGGTTCGAACTCATGACCTATTGTGTCATAAGAGTGGCCTCTAACCATTGTTCCACCTTGGTTGGAATTGATAGAAAAGATAAATCAACAGTGGTTGTTTGTTCAACTTAAATATTAATTAGTATAAGTATTTTATTAATTAGTATAAGTGATTTGTCTAGAGAGAAGATAAATCTATGGTTATGGTTTGTTCAACTTAAATATTAATTAGTATAAGTGTTTTATTAACTGATGTTTCATTAATTTCTCATGATAAATGATTTATTAATTTTACATCATAAATATTCCTTAATCAATATTAGTACATATCTCCATCAATAAATAATAATTTTGACAAAAATTATTTCAATAGATATTAGTGGTGGTGGTGGTATTAGAGGAAGAAGTAAGTGGTGGAAGCGGTGGAAGGTGTTACTAAGTGGTGGAGGAAGTAACATTAGTTTTGGTGGAAGAAATAGTGGCGCTGGATGGTTTTAATGCTGGTGGCATTGGTTTTTTCTTTTTGAATCAAAAATAATAATTTTTTTTACACGACGGGTAATATTGTATTGTGAAAAGTATAGTTGGTTGTTTTTGACACGATCAAAAAAGGCGGATAACAAATATTTTTGGGATGATACCAAATCATATAAGAAAAGATGGTTGTTTTTGGTACCACTGCTATCTTTGGTAACCGTTCGTACGCATGATTTTCAGTATTAACAAAAAACATATAGTTGAATAAATTAATTGACGACCTAAGTTTGTTAAATCTAAACTTTATACATGACGTGTGGGATTAAAAGGTATAAGTGTGCCCAATATTCTACGAGGGATGAAAAATGGTGGTGGTGGAGAAAGAAGTGATATCTGGTGGTTTATGGTACTGGCCGGTTTGGATGAGTAGTAATTGACTATGTTAATTATGTGCTTCTACAAAAGGATAACACTATAAATTAGAAATGTGGTTGATCGTCTTAATGCTAATATAAACTCGGTTAAAATACATGAAAATTAAGAAGAAGAAAAAAACATTTGGATGTCACGTTATATAATAAATAACACTAAAAACTACATATTTAGTATCAATGTTTCTCCGTCCAATAGATAAATCTAAGGTTGTATTGAGATCTCGTAAGAAGAGGGTGAGTTGGTCTTGGATTTCTGAATGATAATGAATATAATGAAACGCTCCCTCTCGGTTTCTCCAATGAAAACCAAAACCTTCTAAAAAAAATAATAATCAATCGAACAACACTTAGATGGAACGCATCACCACCAGTGTAAACTTCTCTGAATTGCTACATATCCAGTGAAATTTCTACAGATTAATCTGGTGATTTCGTCCTACCGTAGTTTTTAACGAGGCATGCAATTAAATCTCTAATAGTGATTTTAAAGGTATTTAATAATTATAAAATTTTCTTATAAGTTTTGTTTATGCAAGTACAAGTATTGATTTAACTTGGGTTCTTTTATATTTTGTGTTAAGTTGATGACTTTTTAATTTGAATACATGTTTGGTTAACAAACTTTGATACATATAGGGTATTTTCTTTGTAGAACTGATGTTAGTCTCTAATTTTTCTGTTAGCACTTTGTTTCGATCCCATATTTGTAGACATTATTTGACTAATGTTGGGGTATTTGTTTAATCTCAAGGACGATTAAACCCAATGTGTGTTGTATACATTGAAGGCGACAGAAGTTTGTGTCGGCTCTACCTTGAAACTAATAATTTTTCTTCAGAAGGTTAGTTGAATTTATGTAGATACAAATATCAATATGACTATGCTCTTTAAAACTCCAAATTACTTGAGTAACACTAGATGTGAGAACGTCATTCATGCGCTACTTAGCATAGTTGGTGTGAAATCTTTTTATCCACGAATTTCTTCAATTTTATGTTATCAATATGATTGAGAAAGAATCTTACACATGTTTTGATTTACTATTATAAGTTTATTTTTTCAACTCACATGTGTATATCTTAGCCTTCCAATAGCCAAGGGTTCTTCATTTTTATAACTCTCACATTTGCAAAAAATAAATAAATAGTGTTTATCTATAGTAGGAAAAATATTATGGGTTTTTGCTTCACTCCTTAGAGCCTTAGTTATCAATAATTTCGGAACAAATGTATTCATAAACATCATAGAGTTGGATTGGAAGTTTAGGTATATGTATTGTTAGATGAAATATTCTTTTTGAAGTTTGAAATTATGGTATGATGGAACAATAAATGGGAAAAAAATATTATTTACTGTATTTTTTATTTTATTTTCATGTTGGCACAACATTATTACTCCGTCCAGATGATGGGTGTCTAAAACACCTATATATTTATCTATTGTTTATGCTTTTTTTGCTTAGTTTTCTTGTAAAATATGTATCTTATGTTTTGCTTTTGAATATTTAGGTACTTTGGAGTCACTTGGAATAAAAGAAGAAGAAACGGTGCAAAAATCTCATCTCATGTGCAAATGCTTATGGAGGCAGATTATTTCTCACAATTTACTTTTATTTCTTCATCTATGTATGAAAAGTATGTCGGCTTTAGTGATGCAACTTTTCTGTCTGAAAAGCATGAAAACTTTGGTGATGACTCTCATTGAAGAGAAGAAGTGAATATGAGGAGTAAAAGACGATTGCTGTTGGTGGAAGGCGAGAGAAGGCGTTCATTTGGAGCAAAAAGGAGCAAAAAGATCAAAGCGCGGGTGAGAGACATGGGGATCGAGCCAAGTCAACAAACGGGTTACCATTTAGTTGTCCTTTGTCAAAGTTATGGGTGCCTTGAATCAGTTTAGGTACCCCCAATATGCTTCGCCAGAGTGGGTATAGTACCTTCCCATTCCTACACAAGACCCTAAAATTGAGAGAAATTATCTCTCAATCATTGTCGTCTGAAATTCAGAAAGAAGGGAAGTAAGTTAGGGCGACATTATAATTTGAGGAAAGATGAGAAGAAGCTACAATGGATGTTGCAGATCGAGCACAAGAGGGTTCGGAATTTATATTTCCTCTCGTCACAATAGCAACAGATGTACCAAGTTACGGCTGACGAGCTAGGATTTGGGGGGTTTGTTCGATGGGTTGAAATGGGTATAGAAACTGAGAAGAACACGCATCTTGGGTCTCGAAATTGTTTTGTGTTTGAGCAGAGAGTGCAGGTGATAAAAATGGGTTTAAGTTGGCGTTCTGGTAAGACTCAGATGAAATAGAAGTTGGGTTCTGTTGATTTGGGGTTTCACAGAAACTAGGGTTCGAGAAGAAAGAATTTCTGTGGTTCGATTTGGTAGCTTGTTGGTTCGAGTGCAGGTTGGGAGAGATTGGTAATGACTCTGGTGCTCAATCGGTGGTGATACTGAATGATTGAAGCTAAAGGAAGCAGCAGTTGTAGTTTCTGGTGAATGAGACTGGTGTTGGAATAGATGGACTGAAATTCAGATGAAGGGTTGGGTCTGGTTATTCAATTTAACAAAGATTATAGCTGGTGATGTTAGTAGATGCTATGAGCATAAGAAGAAGAATACAGGAAGTTACAGGTGGAAAGAATGGAGTTACAGCTGTAAACAAGATTGAGCAATATCAGGGAGATGCATTGCAGTAAGTGTTGGCATCTTGGTGGTGCAGCTGAAGTAAAACCAGAGATGTTGCTGGGCAGCTGGAGGTGGCGAGTAGGTGTCACAAGAATGGAAGCTGTGCAGATGCAGTTGCAGAGGGGGATCTAGCTGTGAACAAAATGGGATCTGGTGCAACTAGTTATGAAGCTACATGTGCGGACTGAGATGGAACTCGTTATCGCAGGGGAAGCTAGAAAACTGAGAAGTTGCAGCTGTGAAGTGCAGGTGTAGTTCAAGGGGAAAAGGAAGTGTGTTCTGGTGTTGCCGCTATTGATTATAGGTGATGAGTTGATGTAGTAGCTGAGGTTGCAGCCACAGATGAACTGCAGAATTGAATTTGGTACTGGTATAGCAGGAGATGAGGAACTGCAATGGAGCAGCTGTTGCAGAAAAGACGGTCTTTACTGTTGGTTTTTGAAGCCAGAGATGGAGTGTTTTCCTTATTTTCTGTTGTAAACAGGGTACGAGCTAGTAGTAACTCAGGTGGTGATGGAAATGTACAGAAATTGGTGGATGTGTGCTGTTATACTTGAGTTGGAAGTTATGAACGACGGGTGATGATATGAAGTGTATCTGAGCAGCTACAGGCAAGGAAGGACAAGTGCATTTACAGGTGGTAAGCTGCAATGTAAAGTGCTATTGGTACAGTGGAAGAAATGGTTAGCTGCAATGAAGTTGATGCCGAGAAATAATGCAACTGGTGGTGTTGTTGAGGCATGAACTGAGGAGATTGACTCCATTGTTAGTAGGTTCCTGGTGAGCTGTGGTGAATGGTAGATGGCTATGGACTCATTGGTTTATAGAGAAGTGGAGGTCTGCACTGAGCGTGTTTGTGTGTGTGTGCAGCTGGTGGCTCACCAGAATAGATGAATGCCATAAACTATTATTATTGGTGCATTGGCTAGGATTGGTATGGCCACTGATGTTGGGAGCTGGAATTGAGGCTGTGAAGCCCAATGATGTTGCAATCCTAACTCAGTCTTAACTCGGCATGACCGAGTTAAAACGGTTGACATGGCACCTGAGCTCCGGTCACCTGAGGTGTTTCCCGGTGACTTTTCCGGCAAACTTCCGGCACTATGACCAGTTTTCCGGTGACTCGTTTTTGGCAGAGATTTCTACTGGGCTACTCTCACACATGAATTATATGGGCTTGGTGGATATATTGGGCTTGGACTTTTGAGGATATGACCTAGTTTGGAGAAAGAAATCTACAAAAGGGAGGACTTTTACAACTTTGTTAATCACGTATTTTCTATTCTACTGGGAGTTTTGTAGAGAGCTGGAAATAGGGTTTGCTTCCTTGTTTAATTTCATTTACTTTATTTCAATTATTATTTGATAATGAACTCCAATATTATGAGTAACTAAAACTCTCTTTGATTAAGGGCGATTTCGAAGCCCGAAATATGAATCTATATTTGATATGAAATAACTTGTTCTCTTGCATTTTATTAATGTTATTGACTGATTTTCTACTATTCTAATATTGTCTATGGATTATTTGTTAAGGGTTTAAGTTCGAAATTGAATCATTAATTCTTAATCTATTTGCTAGTTTATATTTTCTTCGACCCGTAATTGTCTAGAGAAGATAAACACAAGTAGCGATATGTGGGTATTGATGATGGGACTTTGTTAAGTATCCATATGTAGAAATCAACACTAGTAGGTGATTCATGCTTTTGAGTTCATCACTAGGAGCAACCTTATCTCACAGAACTTAGAGCATTTGTTTAAGTCACACCTAGTAAGCGTACCTCTAGGAAACTTGGCAAGTAGGAACCGGTAGTTGAGCGCTTCCGTATCCGGTGAGCTTAGGAGATAGTAACGGAATAGTTGAGCGTACTAATTATTCTAGGGTTGTTAGTAATATGATAATGCAAAGAACTTGGCTATATATCAATTTGGTTTGTATTCCGTGGTCTAGAATGAACCTTTAATCATTTCCATCTCATATTTGAATACATTTTACAATTTTCAGATTTTCTACAACACAATCATCTTTGCTAAGAGTATTTTCTTAACAACTAGAAACTTCATACCTCCCTTGGGATGATCCTGCTTGCATTATACTACTTGCTAGTGTAAAAAGTAGAGAAATATTATTTTTGCGAGATTCGACGCCTCGTCAAAATTGGCGCCGTTGTCGGGGAGGCAGTGGCGAGTTTAGTTGTTATTTTTATTCTTAGTTTATATTTTTGCTCTTGGTTACAATTTCAGTTTACTTATTCAATCTTTAAGAATCTGATTTTCAGGTACGATTTCTTTGGTGAATGCGCGGAGAAGGCAGGCCAAGTCCTATTGGTATACGTCTTCGTTCAGGAACTTTACTAAAATATTTCATTCGAGAAATAAACACTGCACTTCCTCCTAGTTTTACACCAAGTGAATTCTCGGACTCGGACCAAGAGGAAGACAACACAATGGGAGCTCGACCTCCTGCTCCAAGAACACTCAAGGAGCTCACTTCTCCAAACCTAGATCAGCAGCCTTTATGTATTCAACTGAATGGAAACATTGAGTTGAAGCCGCAATTGATTAACTTGCTGCCCAAATTCAGAGGTTTATCGGGAGAAGATCCTAATCGTCACTTACAACAATTTCATCATGTTGTAACTAGTATGAAGCAAGCAACTGCAGATGCGGATATGGCTATGATGACAACATTTCCTTTTTACCTTTTAGATACTGCAGGAGAATGGTTCTTTTGCTTACCCGCTGGAAGCATAACCACATGGAATGGGATGAAGAAATTGTTCCTTGATAAGTATTTTCCAGCATCAAAAGCAGCTGTGATTCGCAAGGAGATTTGTGGTATTAGGCAAATATCGGGAGAGACTCTTCATGAGTATTGGGAGCGCTACAAGAAGCTTTTAGCTAGCTGTCCACACCACCAAATCAGCGATCAACTTGTGATTCAATATTTCTACAAGGGGTTACTTTCTAATGATAGAAATTTGATCGATGCCGCAAGTAGTGGTGCACTTACCAACAAGACCATTTCGGAAGCTACAAGTTTGTTGGAGAATATGGCTGCGAACACTCAACAATTCTACACTAGAGATGAATCAGCGGTAAGGAAGGTGAATGAAGTTGGCAATTCTTCACACATGGAACAAAGGATGGGCAACATGGAGAGGATGATGCATCAAATAGCTGCGGCTGTCATACCATCATCATCATACACCGAAGATATTGAGCAAGCAAATGCCATGTACCAAAATCAGCTAAGGCCGAGATATGATCCATACTCTAGCACATACAATCCGGGTTGGCGCGATCATCCCAATTTCAGCTATGCTAACAAGCAAGCTGCAGTTCCCAATATTACTTTAAATCAACAAGGTGGGTACCATTTCTTGCAAAAGCCACGTCAAGAAACTCAAGGCACGAGTATAGATGACAAGTTGAATCTCATTCTCAACACAATGGTGCAAGATAAGCAAAAGTCAGAGATGGATATGAAAGACATCCGAACTCAAATGGGTCAATTAGCTACTGCAGTGAGAAAATTGGAAGCACAAGCAGAGGGAAAACTACCTTCGCAAGTAGTAAATCACAAGGAGAATGCCAATGCTATTAAGCTATGGAGTGGGAAGCAAGTAGAGAAACCGGAAACATCACCGGTGTCCCATGAACCTGATTTGGAGAGAGAAGAGGGTGAAACAGCCCCTAAAAAGGCTGATCCGGTAACAAATTCTAACTCTAAAACTCGTGTTTCTACTCATTTTACTACTCCTCCTTTTCCTAGCAGGTTTGCGAAGTCGAACAAGGAGACATTGTACCAAGAGCTTTTGGAAATTTTTAAAAAGATTGAAGTGAACATTCCACTCATTGAGGCGATAAGGCAAGTTTCGCGCTGGGAAAAGTTCTTGAAGGAATTGTGCATTAACAAGCACAAATTGACCGGTAATGAAGTGATGAGTGTGGGGGAAAATGCTTCGGCATATCTTCAAAAGAAACTCCCACCTAAGTTGAAAGATACCGGTAGTTTCACTATACCATGTACTATTGGTAAAGTCAGGTTTGAGCGTGCTATGCTAGATTTAGGAGCATCCATTAATGTTATGCCTGCCTCCATTTATGAATCATTGAAACTTGGACCTCTTAAAGATACCGGTATTGTTATACAACTTGCAGATAGGTTTAATTCTTACCCCAAAGGGGTTATTGAAGATGTTTTGGTGCAGGTTAATCAACTCATATTTCCGGCTGATTTCTATGTTCTTGATATGATAGATGAGGATTCACCACCGACTACCCCCTTGCTGTTGGGTAGACCATTCATGAGAACCGCAAGAACCAAGATAGATGTTTTCAAGGGAGCTTTAACTATGGAATTTGATGATGAGATCATAAGTTTCAATATCTTTGAGGCTATGAGATATCCCAGTGATGTGCATTCATGTTTTTCTATTGATATTATTGATTCTCTAGCTCAAAAGATATTTGAATTGAATAGTGATGATGCTTTAGAGAACACCATAGTCGAAGGTTTAGGTTATGGGAAATACAAAGACATTGAAAGTGAATTATCTATTTTTGATGAGCTTAAAGAGTCTGTTTTATCTCTTAACTCATTACAAGAAGTTCCACCAAAGTATAATGCATCTTATGTTTCTTTGCATCTTACTAATGAGAAACTTTTACCCTCGATTGTGCAGGCACCTACTCTTGAGTTGAAACCTCTTCCGGATCACCTCAAATATGTATATTTAGGTGACAATGAAGAGTTACCGGTGATCATTGCCAACAACCTCACCGAGGTGCAAGAGGAGAAGCTTATTCGAGTGCTAAGAGAGCACAAGTCTGCCATTGGATGGACCATTGACGATATCAAAGGAATCAGTCCTTCAACATGTATGCACCGAATACTTCTTGAGGAGGGGGAAAAACCAACAAGAGAAGCTCAACGTCGCTTGAACCCTCCAATGATGGAAGTAGTCAAGAAAGAAATCCTGAATTTGTTGGATGCCGGGATTATCTATCCCATATCCGATAGCAAATGGGTGAGCCCGATTCAAGTCGTTCCAAAGAAGTCCGGAATCACGGTGGTGAAAAATGAATATAATGACTTGGTTCCAACTAGAATCCAGACCGGTTGGAGAGTTTGCATTGACTACCAAAAGCTCAACTCTACCACCCGAAAAGATCATTTCCCTTTACCATTCATTGATCAAATGCTTGAAAGGTTGGATAGACGTGCTTACTATTGCTTCCTTGATGGTTTTTCAGGTTATAACCAGCTTGTAATAGCTCCGGAAGATCAAGAAAAGACGACGTTTACTTGTCCTTTTGGCACTTTTGCGTATAGACGTATACCATTTGGCTTGTGCAATGCTCCAACCACTTTTCAACGTTGTATGGTAAGCATATTCTCAGATTATGTGGAAAGCATCATAGAAGTGTTTATGGATGATTTTAGCATGTATGGTGATTCTTTTGACAAATGCTTAGATAACCTTGCACTTATTCTTAAATGATGTGTAGAAACTAATCTTGTGCTTAATTGGGAAAAATGTCACTTTATGGTCACTCATGGGATTGTGCTAGGCCATGTTGTATCCTCTAAGGGGTTAGAAGTTGACAAGGCTAAGATAGATTTGATTTGGAACTTACAATACCCCACAAATGTGAGGGAGGTTCGCTCTTTTCTTGGTCATGCAGGATTTTATAGGAGATTCATCAAGGATTTCTCCAAGATTGCAATGTCCCTGTGTAGACTTTTGCAAAAATATGTGGCCTTTGATTGTGACAAGGAATGCAAGGAAGCTTTTGATACCTTGAAAGAGTTGTTGACTACCGCACCAATTATCAAACCACCGGACTGGAGCAAGCCATTTGAGTTGATGTGCGATGCAAGTGATTATGCCGTTGGAGCCGTGTTGGGACAGCGAGATGGTAAAGTTCCATATGCCATTTATTATGCTTCTCGAACTCTCAACGGAGCACAAATCAACTACTCCACAACTGAAAAGGAGCTCTTGGCTATAGTGTTTGCACTTGAGAAGTTTCGATCCTATTTAGTGGGTACAAAGGTGTTGTTTTCTTCGACCATGATGCACTTCGATACTTGCTAACAAAGAAGGATGCTAAGCCAAGGCTCATAAGGTGGATACTCCTTCTTCAAGAGTTCAACATGCAAATCAAGGACAAGAAAGGAAGTGAGAATACCGTAGCGGATCATCTAAGCAGATTGGTTGTTTCCGAAGAAGCGATTCCTTTGCATGATAGCTTCCCGGATGAGCAACTTTTTGCGGTTGGTGGCACAACTCCATGGTACACTGATATTGTTAACTTCTTGGTGACGGGACAAGTACCTAGTTCCATGTCTACATTCCAAAAACACAAGCTCAAGAAGATTGCCAAGCAATATATATGGGATGAACCTTATTTGTGGAAGCATTGCTCCGATCAAATGATCCGCAGGTGCGTACTTGAATCCGAGTTCCAATCAATTCTGAATTTTTTTTCACTCATATGCTTGTGGTGGCCATTTCGGAGCCAAGAGGACAGCCCTCAAGGTTCTCGAAAGTGGTTTTTATTTGCCTAAATTGTTTAAGGATGCATATTTATTTTGTAAGGCTTGTGATAGGTGTCAAAAGACAGGCAACCTTGGTGCTAGAAACCAAATGACGCAAACACCAATTCTCGCTGTTGAGATTTTTGATGTTTGGGGTATAGACTTTATGGGGCCTTTTGTGAACTCCAATGAGAATTTTTTTATACTTCTTGCCGTAGATTATGTTTCTAAGTGGGTGGAATCTAAAGCCACTCCCACCAATGATTCTCATGTTGTTTGTGAGTTTGTGAAAGAACATATCTTTTCTAGGTTTGGTACACCTCGAGTGGTGATTAGTGATGGAGGCTCGCACTTCAAGAGATCCTTTCATGCTCTTCTAAAGAAGTATAACATTTCTCATAAAGTTGGCACACCGTATCATCCACAAACGAGTGGTCAAGCTGAAATTTCCAACCGGGAGATTAAGACCATCTTAGAGAAGACGGTGAATGTTACAAGGAAGGATTGGAGTTATAGACTCAATGACGCTTTGTGGGCGTATATGACAGCTTATAAGACACCCATCGGTATGTCTCCTTTTAGTCTTGTCTATGGAAAACCTTGCCATCTTCCCGTCGAACTTGAACACAAAGCTTATTGGGCTATCAAGGTATGTAATATGGAATTAGATGCAGCTGGTGAACATAGGAAACTTCAACTCAATGAGTTGGAAGAGATACGAAATGATGCATATGAAAGTTCACGCATTTATAAAGAAAAGACCAAGGTTTTCCATGATAAAATGATTTCCCGAAAGAGTTTTGAAGTAGGGCAGAAAGTACTTTTATTCCATTCTCGTCTTAAATTGTTTCCGGGTAAACTGAGGTCCAGATGGGTTGGACCATTTGTTGTTACTAATATTTTTGCGCATGGTGCAGTTGAGATTACTAGTCCTAAAACAGGGCTGATTTCCAAGGTTAACGGCCATCGCTTGAAACCATACTATGAGCAGTTTGTGACGGAGAATCAGGATATGATCACATTGAGTGACCCACTCCCTTTGGAGGAGTAATTGGAGATGAACATCGGGCTGACGACATTAAACCAAGCGCTAAGTGGGAGGCAACCCACCGTTTTTGTATCTTTACCTTTATCTTTTTATTTTTCAGCATTTTATATTTTATTTTTCTTTGTTTTTGCATTTCATTTGCGGAATTTCCCACCTTGAACTTTCTTTGGACGATTCAATTTTACATTGAGGACAATGTAAAGTTTAAGTGTGGGGGAGCATTTATATGTTTGTATAGTTTGTTTTATGCCTTAGAAGAAAAAAAAAATCAGAAAAATAGAAAAACAAAAAAAAATTGTGCTTTTAGAACTCCGAAATCTAGAAATTTATGCCTTTAGGATGACACTATTAGTGGATGGAACCATCTTGATTGCAGGAGTTGAGGAACCTATTAATTAACAAAGACGAACATAGCTTAGAAATTATAAATATATGTTAGTTGTTACCATATCTCGGAATATCACCATATCACATTCTATTTTTATTTTTCCATATTTATCTATTGTTCTCTAAGTGTTTTGGTGGATCACTATACATCGACTTGTTATTACTGCTAGGATGAAATAGAGTGATTGAGTTACTAAAAAAAAAGAAAAAAAAAAGAAAAAAAAAAGAATAAAGAGACCGACCAATTAGACCAAACGGAATAAAAATGACACTTGGGAATAACAGTATGTGTGAAACATAGTCCCTATCTCCGTCGCCTAAACAAGCGTGGAATGCAGGATCCAAGGAAACTATCACGTACTTGCTGACAAGAAGCATGCGCTTGGATCCAAAAGATCTAATCATGCCGTCTAAAAAAAAAAGAAAAAAAAAGGTGAAAAAGAAAAGAAAAGAAAAGAAAGATATTATTATTGTGTTGAATAAAGTCACTCCTGGTTCCATTGTATATGCTAGTGAGTTGATGTAGAAATAAGATTGTTGACCACTGGTTCCCTTGTATATGCCAGTGTGTTAACACTAGAATTCAGACCAGTAGCTCAATCCAATAGGATGCAAAGGTTCATCTTGGCGGTGACCTTCAGACACATATGGGATACATCGATCACTTAATGAATATTCGCCACATCTACCTCTTTATCCATCTTCTTAATCTTTTCATTTTGATTGTGGTTAGTCAGATTCCGAGTATTGTGGTTTGTTCGACTTTCTAAGAAAAACTTTATGCACTTATATATGAACTGAATTTGCGCAAGGTATCTCCTCCTGTAGTCATTTTGGATTCGTTCATTGATTTGTCACAAATAGACGGAGTTGGAAATATAGGTTTTGTAGGAAGACCTCTTGTAAACCTTCACGAGACTAAAACTCGTCCACTAGGGACACCTAGGGGTTCAAAGGACTGTTATTCATGCTTAGAGTAACCGTATCCTCGACGAGACGGAGTTTTATGTATCTTTTAGAATTATTTTGTTTGATTTGCTCGAGGACTAGCAAAGTCTAATTGTGGGGGAATTTGATAGGTGTCTAAAACACCTATATATTTATCTATTGTTTATGCTTTCTTTGCTTAGTTTTCTTGTAAAATATGTATCTTATGTTTTGCTTTTGAATATTTAGGTACTTTGGAGTCACTTGGAATAAAAGAAGAAGAAACGGAGCAAAAATCTCATCTCATGTGCAAATGCTTTTGGAGGCAGATTATTTCTCACAATTTACTTTTATTTGTTCATCTATGTCTGAAAAGTATGTCGGCTTTAGTGATGCAACTTTTCTGTCTGAAAAGCACGACAACTTTGGTGATGACTCTCATTGAAGAGAATAAGTGAATATGAGGAGTAAAAGACGGTTGCTGTTGGTGGAAGGCGAGAGAAGGCGTTCATTTGGAGCGAAAATGAGCAAAAAGATCAAAGCGCGGGTGAGAGACATGGGGATCGAGCCAAGTCAACAAACGGGTTACCATTTAGTTTTCCTTTATCAAAGTTATGGGTGCCTTGAATCAGTCAAGGTACCCCCAATATGCTTCGCCAGAGTGGGTATAGTACCTTCCCATTCCTACACAAGACCCTAAAATTGAGAGAAATTATCTCTCAATCATTGTCGTCTGAAATTCAGAAAGAAGGGAAGTAAGTTAAGAATTTATGAATGTTGAGGAAATATAAGAAGAAGCTACAATGGATGTTGCAGATCGAGCACAAGAGGGTTCAGAATTTATATTTCCTCTCGTCACAACAGCAGCAGATGCACCAAGTTACGGCTGACGAGCTAGGATTTGTGGGGGTTTGTTCGATGGGTTGAAATGGGTATAGAAACTGAGAAGAACACGCATCTTGGGTCTCGAAATTGTTCTGTGTTTGAGAAGAGAGTGCAGGTGATAAAAATGGGTTTAAGTTGGCGTTCTGGTAAGACTCGGATGAAATAGAAGTTGGGTTCTGTTGATTTGGGGTTTCACAGAAACTAGGGTTCGAGAAGCAAGAATTTATGTGGTTCGATTTGGTGGCTTGTTGGTTCGAGTGCAGGTTGGGAGAGATGGGTAATGACTCTGGTGCTCAATCTGTGGTGATACTGAATGATTGAAGCTAAAGGAAGCAGCAGCTGTAGTTTCTGGTGAATGAGACTGGTGTTGGAATAGATGGACTGAAATTCAGATGAAAGGTTGGGTCTGGTTATTCAATTTAACAGAGATTGCAGCTGGTGATGTTAGTAGATGCTATGAGCATAAGAAGAAGAATACAGGAAGTTACAGGTGGAAAGAATGGAGTTACAGCTGCAAACAGGATTGAGCAATATCAGGGAGATGCATTGCAGTAAGTGTTGGCAGCTTGGTGATGCAGCTGAAGTAAAACCAGAGATGTTGCTGGGCAGCTGGAGGTGGCGAGTCGGTGTCACAAGAACGAAAGCTGTGCAGCTGCAGTTGCGTAGGGGGATCTAGCTGTGAACAAAATGGGTTTTGGTGCAACTAGCTATGAAGCTACATGTGCGGACTGAGATGGAACTCGGTATCGCAGGGGAAGCTAGAAAATTGAGAAGTTGTAGCTGTGAAGTGTAGGTGTAGTTCAAGGGGAAAAGGAAGTGTGTTCTGGTGTTGCCTCTATTGATTACAGGTGATGAGTTGATGTAGTAGCTGAGGTTGCAGCCACAGATGAACTGCATAATTGAATTTGGTACTGGTATAGCAGGAGATGATGAACTTCAATGGAGCAGCTGTTGCAGAAAAGACGGTCTTTACTGTTGGTTTTTGAAACCAGAGATGGAGTGTTTTCTTTATTTGCTGTTGTAAACAGGGTACGAGCTAGTAGTAACTCAGGTGGTGATGGAAATGTACAGAAATTGGTGGCGGTGTGCTGTGGTGCTTGAGTTGGAAGTTATGAACGGCGGGTGATGATATGAAGTGTAGCTGAGCAGCTACATGCAAGGAAGGACAAGTGCAGTTATAGGTGGTAAGCTGTAATTTAAAGTGCTGGTGGTACAGTGGAAGAAATGGTTAGCTGCAATGAAGTTTATGCCGAGAAACAATGCAACTGGTGGTGCTGTTGAGGCATGAACTGAGGAGATTGACTCCGTTGGTAGTGGGTTCCTGGTGAGCTGTGGTGAATGGTAGATGGCTATGGACTCATTGGTTTATAGAGAAGTGGAGGTCTGCACTGAGCGTGTTGGTGTGTGTGTGTGCAGCTGGTGGCTCACCAGAATAGATGAATGCCAGAAACTATTATTACTGGTGCATTGGCTAGGATTGGTATGGCCACTGATGTTGGGAGCTGGAATTGAGGCTGTGAAGACCAATGATGTTGCAATCCTGACTCAGTCTTAACTCGGCCTGACCGAGTTGAAACGGTTGACATGGCACCTGAGCTCCGGTCACCTGAGGTGTTTCTCGGTGACTTTTCCGGCAAACTTCCGGTACTATGACCAGTTTTCCGGTGACTCGTTTTTGGCAGAGATTTCTACTGGGATACTCTCACACATGAATTATATGGGCTTGGTGGATATATTGGGCTTGGACTTTTGAGGATATGACCTAGTTTGGAGAAAGAAAGCTACAAAATGGAGGACTTCTATAACTTTGTTAATCACGTATTTTCTATTCTACTGGGAGTTTTGCAGAGAGCTGGAACTAGGGTTTGCTTCCTTGTTTAATTTCATTTACTTTATTTCAATTATTATTTGATAATGAACTCCAGTATTATGAGTAACTAAAACTCTCTTTGATTAAGGGCGATTTCGAAGCCCGAAATATGAATCTATATTTGATATGAAATAACTTATTCTCTTGCATTTTATTAATGTTATTGACTGATTTTCTACTATTCTAATATTGTCTATGGATTATTTGTTAAGGTTTTAAGTTCGAAATTGAATCATTAATTCTTAATCTATTTGCTAGTTTAGATTTTCTTCGACCCGTAATTGTCTATAGAAGATAAACACAAGTAGCGATATGTGGGTATTGATGATGGGACTTTGTTAAGTATCCATATGTAGAAATCAACACTAGTAGGTGATTCATGCTTTTGAGTTCATCACTAGGAGCAACCTTATCTCATAGAACTTAGAGCATTTGTTTAAGTCACACCTAGTAAGCGTACCTCTAGGAAACTTGGCAAGTAGGAACCGGTAGTCGAGCGCTTCCGTATCCGGTGAGCTTAGGAGATAGTAACGGAATAGTTGAGTGTAATAATTATTCTAGGGTTGTTAGTAACATGATAATGCAAAGAACTTGGCTATATATCAATTTGGTTTGTATTCCGTGGTTTAGAATGAACCTTTAATCATTTCCATCTCATATTTGAATACATTTTACAATTTTCAGATTTTCTACAACACAATCATCTTTGCTAAGAGTATTTTCTTAACAACTAGAAACTTCATACCTCCCTTGGGACGATCCTGCTTACATTATACTACTTGCTAGTGTAAAAAGTAGAGAAATATTATTTTTGCGAGATTCGACGCCTCGTCACCAGATAATAAATTGGAATAACATGCTTAAGTAAAAAATAAAAAGATCAGGTAACCCATTTTGTTTCCCAAAACCTATTTGAATATCAAAATAATTACTCACGAATAAAATGAAGCAAGAGCAATGTGAACAATATCGTATTAGAGACAAAACTTCCCGTGCCGTTACGGCACGGGTTAAGATATAGTAATATTATAAAATAGGGAAAGGTGTGCGGGACCGGACAACCTAGACAGCCAGCCGGCCGTGCCCTAGCCATGGCCGGTCCCATACCTCATAATCTCCAGCCTTTTATAATTATTATTCCCTAAACTCATGAAACTCCTCTGTTTCAACAAAAACTCATGGATTCTCCATAACATCATGGTTTCATGAAAAATAATAATATAAAGTTAGGAAAAGTGTTGTGGGATTGAGCAACATAGCCGGCCGGCCATGCCATAACTGTGGCTGGTCCCACACCTTGCAATCCTAAGTCTTTTATAATTATTATTTTCCTAAATTCATGAAACTCATTGGTTTGAGCAAAAATCATGATTTCTTCATAATTTCTCAAATTTTGCTCGAATCATGAAAAACCAAAAACCAACGGGTCACACGACCGGCTAGCCTCTCACGGCAATTTTAATGTTAAAATATTCTTATTTTAATATTTACAAAATATTGATCAATTGAGCATACATGCTCATTCCAACAAAATCAAGAATTTCAGTCGAGATGAAACTCTTCTGAAAATTCACAATGTTGCTAAAACGCACATCAGAAAATACTGAAACTCTCAGTACGGAGACACGAACACCACGGCAACATGTGCATGCATTAATGACCGACCAAGGTCATTCTTAGGGATTTCACAAAGCCGGTCCCACACGTTTTCACACTTTTGACCTAATTTGCGCAATCGCTCATATTGGGCCAAACTCTCTCCAACCAACCTGGGATTGCTCAAACGGACAACAAATGGTCCCGTGATCACCAAGGGCCGGTCACACTCTCTCTTGGTCGGTCCCCCATTTTTCATACTTAGGTTTTGCCTAATGTTGAACCCAGCAATAATTCAATAAATGATGAAACCGGTACTTAATCATCATTCCTTCACCAACTCTCCAACTAGAACCCTGGTACACGCTCACTTGAGTAATTGGGCATCACGTGGACGTCCATAGTCTCATGTGGTCGATCTCTCCTTCGCTCATGACCTATTTTCAGCAATTCGTCGACTAATGAGCAATTCATCAAAAATTAGGGTTTTCGAACAAATGCTCAACAAATCATTATTCTGAGCAAGTTCAAACACCAAATGAATTTATGTTGATCCACGAAGATTAATTATATAATATTTGGTAATCTACCAATATTTTAATATTTTATTGGGTCACACCACCAATAAATATTTCGTCGAATTGAGCAACATTTGCTCAATTGCTCAAACATTGATCCATCTATCAATATTTAATAATTTATCAGTAACTTGTCAAATTGAGCAATACTTGCTCAGTTGCTCGTCGAATTCTTAATATTCAGTAATTCGTCGAATTGAGCAATACTTGCTCAGTTGCTCGAATATTGATCAAAACTATCAATATTCAGTAATTTATCAGTATTTCTTCGGATCGAGCAATACTTGCTCAGTTGCTCGAAAAATCCGCATATATTCAGTAACTCATCAATATTCAAAAACTCGTCTAATTTATAACATTTGCTCAGAAGAGCAACATTAACATTCATGAATCGCTGAGCATTTATCAAACATGCTCGATTCAACAAAACCTAGGCTCATTGTCTAATCATCCAACAACTGACAAACTAAGTGCCTTCGCTGGACAAAGGAACCTGAGATGCAAAGGGTACCCCCGTAGATCTACTTTATCTCTCCCCAAGAAAGAAGACCTCGACGGTAGAGATGAAAGAAGTACAAGTACCATAAACAAGGCACAGCTGACAAAGGGACAGAGTTAGATGACATATCTAATCAACATTAAATGCCAAGACTCTTATCTACACGCATGAACGAAGACACGTGGAGAGAAGAGGCGTGGCACGACCTGATTGGCTAACACAAGCGGTGAACGAAGGTACAAGACACATAAAGGTTGGGAATTTCCCGAAGGAACAAGGGTTAGCTGAGATGGCATGATTCTACTGGAACAAGTGTGTGGTGCACGAAGGTACCACTGACACCTAAGGTATATCAGCAGACGATGGACCCAAAGGAAGAAAATATATACTAGGGGCAGAAGGGGCAATAAATACCAAGCCTCACCAACAAATTAAGGGAATTCAATTTATTACCTAGAAGAAGAAGATCTAGTCTTAAGCTTATGCCTCTTTAATGTTTAGAACTTAAGTACTACAACTTGAGTTCTCTCTATTACTTTGGGAAGAATTTAAGATATTTGTAACCACCACAACTTGAGTTCTCTCTATAACTTAAGTTGAGTTCTGTACAACTTGAGTTCTCTCTATAACTTGAGTTCTCTCTATTACTTTCTTGTGTCTCTTGATAACTTAGATGTTTTTACATTATTTACGTTCTTTGTTATTGTTGAGACCTTACACATCTTTTATTACTTAGTATCATCAGTTCAACAGAGGTATCGATACTTCCTAGCATCCGATCCTTTGAGATGTTTATATGACGTAGACTGTGGGAAAATAAGTAGTCACACATATCACCATTTATATTCGACTCAAGAGCCGAGTATATCTACCATTTCAACCAATATCAGCCACTTAAATCCATTGATATCGCACCATAGAAATGTTTGTAATAGCATCTGCAAATATTTCCAATTCAAACACCATCGATTGAACCATCTCAGCCCTATCCCCCTCACACGATAAACCTTGGTAGAAGCACTCAGCTTCAGTTCACAACTGACCACAATCATCTCAGCCAGCATCCATCCCCTCTTCGCAAGAATCTCGTCATTCCCATGCATCATTGGTTCTTCTCACTGCCTATCCTCTAACAATATCAATAGCTCATACACACTGTCCGCCTGAGAGACTTATTGACTTGGTTTCAAACAAATCGAACATAGCAACAAAGAATCAATGACAAAACAATTTTTCTTCATGCCTCAAAACATCGTTACCGTAACCACTTTTCTCCATTCTTTCGTCGGATCTAAAACTTTACTTCTCATCTTGACTTTTTTTTACAAGAAGAAGAAGACATAAACAACAACAACAAATTCAGCTTATATCTCTCCTTGAAATCCCAATCTCGCACCATCCACTAATATCTGCCAACAACGTTGCTTCCCTGGTCATCTAACTTTCTTCACCGGCAGCTGAAGCAGCAACAACTTAACCCCACAATTCTCCATTATCTCGTTGTTGTAAGATCACCAAAGAAGTACCAATACATAAATCCACTAGTTTCCTTTAATCACCCTAGAAGTTCCATTTGCATGCAGTCTTCTCACAAACACCATTGGCATCACTGTTCTTCATCACCTACATCATGGATACAAATTCAAAATTGAAACTTGGTTTATAAGTAAAAACCCCAACTGACTGAATTCATGTCCATGTCTTGTCCTTTCTAACTCTAAGCATGCAGTCATGAGAGTCTTTATTCTCGGCTTCAAGTATGGTGTTGTTGATAACAAAACACCTCTCTCCTATAGCTGCTGCTTGAAAGAGAGTGTTGAAATGAGATGTAGTTGAGCAACTAGTCACGTCTCCTACTTTCTCATAGTCTCTTAGCTTTAGTGTAAGCCACCTACCCCACCAATATTTTTTTGACATTCCTTTGTTGTGTTTGTGCCTCGGCTGTGAAATAATTCTATGTTACTGATATATATTGAGATAAAATGCCTGCTATATTGGGGTTGCTGATACATGGAGATACCAGGCCAACCCCGTTTCATCATGGTGGTTGCTGATACATGGAGATACCAGGATAACCCCGTTTCATCGTTGTACTGCTGATATATAGAAATACCATGCCAACATAATAAGTGCTGCTGATATATAGAAATACCAGGCCAGCATAGTAAGTGCTGCTGATATATAGAAATACCAGGACAACATATTTGATCATTGAACGTCGCAAACGCCATTTAGCTAATGATTTAGCTGTTTATGTTCCGGATAATTAGAATTGCGTGTACTTTCTGTAAAAGCATTAAAATAATGATGTTAGCCAAAATATCGAGTCCTAGATAATATAAATATGGGTATAAAATGTATCATTTACATGCTTATCAGCAGACGTCTTTGCATGGTCAATGAAGGACATGCCAGGAATTGACCTGAATCTGGTCTCACACCACCTTCAGCTTAAACCAGAGATACCTCCGTTCAAACAGCGCATGCGTAAAGTAGCGGACATATACCACGAAGGGGTAGAAAATGAGCTGCAAAAGCTACTTACAGCAGGATTCATACGAGAGGTAAAATATCCCACATGGATATCCAACATGGTAATTGTTCCAAAGAAGAACGGAGGCGTACGCATCTGTATCGACTTTACCAACCTCAACAAAGCGTGCCCCAAAGATAGCTACCCGCTGCCAAATATTGACCAACTTTTCAATGCAACCGAAGGCCATCAAAGACTATCCTTCATGGATGGATACTTAGGCTACAACCAGATAGCCCTTGCAGAAGAAGACCAGGAGCATACTTCGTTCTTTACCCCACGAGGCCTGTATTGCTATACAAGGATGCCTTTTGAACTAAAAAACGCGGGGGAAACATACCAGAGATTAGTAGACAAAATCTTCAAACCTTGGATAGAAAAATACTGGAGGTCTACGTAGATGACATGCTTTTCAAAAGCAAAGAAGCAAAAGATAATCTCTCACTCTTAAGGGAGATATTCGAAGTCATGAAGATATTCCACATGAAGGTGAACTCGGAGAAATGCACGTTCGGAGTTACCTCAGGAAAATTCCTGGGATATCCAGTAACTCAGCGAGGAATTGACGTAGATCCTCATAGCTATAATGGAGATGCCATATCTACAAACTCTGAATGGAGTACAAAAGCTCAATGGAATTCTATCCTCCATGGGAAGATTCATAGCAAGATCGTCAGATAAGTGCAAAGAATTTTTTGATACACTAAGGAAAGGAAACATGTTCATATGGACCGTGGAGTGCGAACAAGCCTTTCAAAATATCAAAGAATACTTGACGTCCATACCTATTCTACAGAAGCCGGAGCCAGGTGAGATACCCACCTTATATATAGCAGAAACAAGCTACACTGTGAGCGCAGTATTGGTACGAGACCAAGGGCAGGGAGAATAGCCCGTGTACTACATCAGCAACACACTCACTCCAGCGGAGCGTAATTACACCAAAGTGGAGAAACTCATATATGCCTTAGTAGTGGCAACACAAAAGCTAAGAATATATTTCGATGCACACACTATCTGAGTCTTTACAAAGGCTCAGATAGGTCAAATTCTCGACAGCACGGAGAAAATTGGAAGAGTGGCAAAATGGAATGCCATGATCAAGTAGTTTCACATAACTTCGAAACCAGGAAAGCGGAGAAGTCACAGATCTTAGCAGACTTCTTAGCGGACCTACCTCTGAATGACGAAGCAGAGATAGACGACATCCCAAGAATGGAGGAAGAAAAGCCGGACCCAAGAGATCTCTTGGAACCGCAAAGCTCACGAAGGTGGGAAATATTCGTAGATGGCTCCTCCAATGGAAAAGGAGCAGGAATAGAGATGGTGATAACAACCCCCACTGGAGACAGACTCGTCTATGCATTCAGGTTAGAATTCAAGCAATACACTAACAACATCACAGAATATGAGGCAGTCATACACTTCCTACATCTAGCTCGAGAGCTGGGCCTATCAGACGTTCGTTTGACTAGTAAATCACAATTGGTCATTAGATAAATAGATCTCAAATACCAAATAATAGATCTAATATTATATTCATACCTTAAGCTAGCACGGGAGCATGCATCAAAAATCAACAAGGTCACGTTCAGACATGTTTGTCGGAAAGATAACAAATACGCAGATGCCTTAGCATTTATATCATCAATGCTGAGGGACAGAAACACCACCTCTGTCCAAATTGGGAGAATTTATGAACCTTCGATAGAAGGACCGACCTCATTAAAGGAAGCCATGGTTGTTTAGACCAGGGCCATGAAAGAAGCATAAAAACAAAAGGAGGTTGCAGAAGAAACCTGTTTGTGGGAGAAAACTACTTCTGCAGGTTTAGGTAATTTTGGGTGTGTGTGGATGAGAAGTGAATTTAAACCTTCAACAAATGTGCTGCATGATGAGCACTTTTGATTCGAGAAATAATCTGTACAATTCTGGCCTAAACTGAAGACACGACCGTTCCAGATTTGTTTCGGTCACATGTGAAGGATGTGAGGTTGATCTTAGGGAGGGAAGTGAAGAAGGTGTTGAGAGTATGAAGGTGAATCCTATTTGATGACTTGTTAACAGAAGGTTGAGCAGGCTAGAAAATGTTGCAGGAAGGCTATGGGTGTTGAATACGATGGTATTAACACTTGGTTTTTCTGTGTTCTGTTGGAAATAGGGAGGAGAACCTATTTATACAAGTCGATAAGCCTTCATCACGTCTCTCGTGGGAAAGTGGAGGAAGTGGAGTGATGGAGGAAGTGGATTTGTGTGTTAGTGTCACACGGTTGCTTGCCCACTTCTCCTATCATCGCTAACCGCCCATGTTTCCCTGACACGATCTTGTGATGGAATGTTGCACGCTGCACGCTGTAAACCGCCAGACCAATACCCCAGTATGTATCCCCCAGTTGTGACATGATTAATGTCTCGAGTGTGTAGATCGTGGGACCCACAGAAAATAGTGTAGGGTGAATCGTGAACTTGGTATAACATCGCATGCATCCATCTTCAGGTGACCGTTTGGAGGCTGTATAGACAGGCCATGCCTTGGTCGGTCACCCTGTGAAGAAGAGTGATGGATGGTGATCATGGTGATACCTTGTTTGCTAGTTGATTCGCACCCTAAGTCATTCGTCCAAGCTTGCAAAGTTGGAAGGACGAGATGGCTTGCAACCCTACTTGCGATCGTTTGATGGGAGGCGCGCATGCTGCCTCTTTCAACCCAAACGTTTGCATGCTAAGGTAGTTTCTATGGAGGAACCGACCAGCCCTGCATGGAGGTGGTACAATGGTGTTCACGCCCATGCCTGCTTGACTTGCAAAGATTTGATCTAAGCCACCCACTTTAGGTGGAAAAGACGAGTGGTCGAGATTAGAACTTATGGAGGGGTCGTGATATTCCACCTTTGGGCACGCGTATCAAGGAACTTGATCACTGCCGGTCTTGGCCGATCAGCTAGGCGTGAAGTCGGGCCCACGATGGTCATGCTAGCATGCTCGGTTCCCTCTAAGTCTCCATCTCTGCCTTCCATCCAAGCCTGCGAAGATGGACGCTCGAGATGTTTCTGCGACATATGCGCCTCAAACCCTAATTAGGATTTCGGGCTGGTCACTTTGGGCGATCGGTTTTGGGTTGTGTATGCCTCATTTTGGAAGACCGACCATGTATGCAACATCTTGGGCCGACAGTGAGCATGTACATGCTTGCTCTATGACCCTGGGTGCAATCTAAGCCATCCGACTATGCCTGCGAAGTTGGATGGTCGTGATCGTTTTGGATCTTCTCAGCCTGCATTAGGCGTCAACCTAGCCTTGTTTGGGCAATCGTTTCTTGCACCACGGCTTTCCTATGAGGGGGCCGGTCATGTAGGTAGAAAGTGGGTCCGCGAATGGTGTATCATCACTTCACTACTTGTTTTAGGGTATAATCTAAGCCGTCCAACTATGCCTGCGAAGTTGGACGTTCACGATTAAAAGAAACCCTAGCCGTGCGTCATGCTCACTTTGAGCGCACGTTTTGGAAGGACCAAATGTAGTTGGTCTTGACCGTTCGGTCATGCATGAAGGTGGGTCCGAGGTGATCATGGTAGCATGCTCAGGACCCCCTGAATCTATATCTACACCCTCCATCTATGCCTGCGAAGTTGGACAGATGAGATCTATTTTTGGGTTTGTTTTCAGCAGGTGAGACTAACATGGTTATTCTTGCATGCGTTCAACTGGGCTAATATAACCCGCCGTCAGGTAGCCTACGGGTGTTTTCATGTCGAACACAAGGCTTTAATTAAAGCAGTAATGCTGCAAACCTACAGAAAATCGGGATGGTTGCTACATGCTCCGCTCTGGGTAGGTTATAATTCTCAGGGATGGTTGCACATGCTCCAATGAATTATCATGGCGAGAAATATTCATCACCTAAAGGCTTTATCCTTTGCAGGGCGTCATCTTACAAAAATTGGTTTTTTATAATTTTAGCCTTTAAATAGAAATCCACCATCAACATTAAGTCCCCTGCCTAGCATGTAATGATTACACTATTGCAGGGTAGGCATAAGATGGTGACTAATAAAGATAAAACTTTTGAGATAAAGTTTGATGTTACCAGGAGAGACGAGTCGTCCTGTCCTTGGTATGCCTGCCTCTGTAGAGAGCCCGCTTTGGTGGGACCCGATGCGAGCATTTTTGCTTTGAACGTGGGCAGCTGTGCATGTAACCCTAGATGAATGTGGACCCCACCATATATATGCTTCAACCAACGTCACTCTGTTGCGCCTGCTTGATAGGCATGTGGGGGCATGTGCCTGTTTGATCGAACATGGGCTTGTTGTGCCTTCTTCGGTTGATCATCTCGTTGCGTGGGAGGAGGTATGTCATGTGTGTTAAATGCCTTGGAACCGGTTGAGTTGATCCTTCCAATGGTAAAGCTCGGCTGGGGAAGTACATCTTGGTGGGTCGATCCACCTTTGTTTTCCTCTTTCTGTGTGCCTAGCATTCGATAAACATTGTTGATCACAATCCCGACTCAACAGCCTCAGAAAGCGGCAAAGGTGGACTTCTTTTCTCCTGGGGATCTTGTTGGATCGTGAAGCATATAAAGAAGTTTTTCTGTATTCTTCTCATTAGGCGATCGTCTTCTTCAACATCTCAGGTATTGCTCCATACGTTGATTTCTTAATTGATCGGCGAAAGTTGTGATTAGAATATTTTTTATATGCCGCCGCAACTTATCTTCCCCTCCTTTTTGCAGTATATCATGAAAGGTGTTGGTGATGATCACTCTGCAGCTTCTTCAGAAAAATTTTTTGAAGTTGATAAACCAGAAGCTAACGCGCATGAAGAGGTGATGGATAAAATTGATTTGCCACTTCGTGAAGTCGGCCATGCCGTACAAGGAATGTCTGTCTTGTATTTAACCATTGCCAGGGGGCGGCTCCGTGCTCTTTCAGTTGCAATCGATATGGAGGAGAAACAAAGACATGAAGAAGCGTTGCGAGCGAAGTAGAAATGCGAGGCGTCACAAGCACCAGTAAACTCGAGAGATGAAAGGTTTGCGGCTCGGTTGAAGAGACGGAGGGTTGAACACGAATGTCCTGCGGGTGATGGGAAGTATGATTACCCAATACGTGGTGGTGTGATAATCCTTGACCCTGAGACTGAACGTCCAAAAGTGATCGGCATGATTTCCAAGGT
The DNA here is from genome assembly GCA_023529315.1 of Papaver bracteatum. Lineage (NCBI taxonomy): Eukaryota > Viridiplantae > Streptophyta > Magnoliopsida > Ranunculales > Papaveraceae > Papaver > Papaver bracteatum. Next base: position 236,778 of record JAJJWX010002382.1, on the reverse strand, counting down.
TACAATGGATTCTGTAGAAGGTGCAGAAGATACGCATGCTGAAGATGTTGAGGCGGTAGCTGCTGTGCCCGAAGAAGAAGTTGAGGCGTCTCTGGAGAAAGTGGTACAAGATGTGGATCCCAACAGTAATGAAGACGTAACCGGCAATTGAGTTTCCCTGTTATTCTTCTTTGTATATTTTTTTTTATACTCAGTGGCGGCTGAGTTTGAAGTTTTCTTCTTTGCTTGCTTATCTTGAACAAAGTTTTATTCAATGTTGCTTTTGAAACATGCATATTTTTTCTGCTTGTGCCTCCTGACGTGAGTCTGGATCTGTTGAAGTAGATCATGTAGGATACCTTCCTCCTCCCCTTTTTACATGTTTTACTCCTCCCATATTACCAGGCTAGTATAAAGATTTGGTATGAGGATTTAGGGTTTTTATTTCTGGGTAATGGTGGTTTGGAGATGACTCATAACTTTGTGTGATTTTATGAGAAATTATAAAAGGAATGAAATCTTGATTACTTGAAGAAATATTAAAACCCTAATAAGTATGGAGGCAAGCGGTGCCATCATTTTGAAGGAATTACAGATATTGTGAAAAGGAAAATTGTTGGAGGAATCCCCCCGGGGGGATTAGAGAGGTGATATCGTGTCTTCAAGTGAGGTAGGGCTTGAGCCATCGTGAGTGAACAACCACACCTTCGAGTTTGTATGCATTGATGATCTTGCATTAACCGCCCAAGATAACATCTGCCACTAAGAATACTTCCTCTTCCTTTGCAGGCATATCGGGCTGGGCAGTTATTTTTACTGCCATGTTTCCAACTTGGAACGTGGTTACCTTTCCTACCATATCTCCGATTTGAAACGGATTTGGACTTGGTATAACAGCTTGTTTCTGACTCGTGTCGTTCTTGACTACTTCCAAACTTTTGGTGAAGCGATTAAAGGGGCCAGCACTCCATTCACATCTCTTGGTGGTGGCCCTCCTGTCAGGTGAAACAGTCCCCTGCGGTCCAACAGGACAATCATCCACTACTTGCAAAGAGGGTTGTTCAATGAGACTTACTTGGGCTCGGAATATCTTGACGTAGGACAAAGGACTTTCACCAGGGAGTTGCGTTATGCTTGTGAGTTGTTGGTATGGAGGCAACATGCAGTCTTCGAGTCTCCAAGGTTTGTTGGAAATCATCAGAGCTGGCTTGTTGGAGATTCTTCCAGGTACTGAGATTGGTAAGGAATACGCCTTGTGTAACCATGGGCGCCCCATAATCATGTCGCAGTCCGGATGTTCCTTAATTATATGGAATCTTGCTTGTGTTGGAGTGTTAGCGATCTTGACATCAATGTCAATGTATCCGTAGACATCCACAAACTCTCCTGCTTTGCTCTTGATCACAGTCGGACCACGGGTAGCCTCCTGCTTTGAGATTTTCGCAGCTTGCAGGATCTTGATAGTAATGATGTTGAATTCAGAAGCTGTATCGATTAATGTGCTATCGAAATTGACATCTTTCAAATGGGTGATGGTTAAAAGTCCCCAGTTTCCTTTGTTGGTGCTAACTTCCAAGGAGGCTTGAGATGCTGGAACGACTTCTTTTTCTGGGTACAAGCGCCTGCATGACACAATACGGTTGAGGGACATGAATATATCTTGACGTTGTACCTTGGAAAGGTACAAGATTTCACACAGGTGTTCCATCATGGATTGTGCATTATTGCGCACAGAGTCTCCAGAGATCATGCAACTTCGGACAGGAAGAGGGTCTCTGTGAACTCCTTCATTCCCCAATTAAAGCTCTCCTGCTGCTATCTTTTCCCTGAAGATTTCTTTCAACTTGTTGCAATCCTTAGTTGGGTGGTGGATAAACCTATGATAACGGCAGTACTTAGGGTCTGCCATGTCTTTCTCGGTTGGTGGACGTCTGATAGGAGGTAGCTTGATAGCATCATCCTGAATCCATGCCTCCAAGAGTTCTATTACTTCATTTATCGGAAACGAGAAGCCTGTGTCTTCGGTGCTCTGCGCAGGATCTTTGTCTGTTCCCTTTTGAGGCGAAGCTTTATGCATTTGAGCCGCACGCTTGGGTAGTTTTTCTGCCGCCGCTGGAGCTTTTCTCTTTCCGCCTTCGCTTACTACACTGACAGAAGGTCCAGTATTATACTGTTTGTTGATGAGGCGCCTGTTTCCCCAATTATCTCGTGAATCGTCGCTCTGAACGACCCTGGTTCTTTCCAATAATGCTGGGGCGGTAGTGGCCGAAAGTTTGGCTGCTTCATGGAGCTCTGAGAACGTCTGGAACCCCAAGTTTTCCAGCAGGGCGCGATATATGGGTATCATTAGTCCAACGCTTGTGTTCTGAACCTTTTGACAAAATCATTTGGATGTTCGTTGTTCCGTTGGGAGATTCTTCCCAGGTCTGAGAAAGTAACTTTCTCAGATACAAAGAAGTACTTCTTGTAAAACGCGCTGACCATCTCACTCCAATTGGATATGCTGTCGGGTGCGATGTTGTTGTACCACGTATAGGCTCTCCCCGTAAGTGATTTAGATAATTCCTTCAGGCGGAGAACGTGATTGTATTCGTGTTCTCCTAAGGATTATAAAAATCGATAGACGTGTTCACGAGCATTACCGGTACCATCGTAAATGGTGAATTGAGGGGAGGTGTATCCCCTGGGAAGAGGAATCCGCTGCACGTCTTGTGGATATGGAGGCTGGTGTCGATGCGCGTCCATCGGATTTTCTTTGCCACGATTTTGGAGGAGTCTCTCCAGATCTTCACGTGTAATAAAGTTGGACGATCGGCTCCTTTCCCTGAGACGCTCCTGGTCCCTTTATCTTGCGTGGTCAGCAGCATAAGACTCTTCGTTGAGGTAGGCTTGCATAACTTAGGCACCTGCTCCAGGTGTGCTGAACGTATTTCTTGTTGGCCCTTGGGGATGTCTCGACTCTTGTGGGATCGGTTAATGTTTTAAGGAAGGTGAGTACCTCCTTCTGAGTGGTTTCCATGTCTACCTAAGCTTTATCGAGGGTTTATTGTCTCTCCATCAAGTCCACCATGGTGATAGGAGGTTGTCCTCCTTTGGGTCCTCCATCCTCGTCCTGAAGGGGGAGTAGCAGTCGTTCTGGTGACGGACGGAGGTGTCATGCTTGAGGAAATGCCTGGATTTGCAGCCACTCTAGCTCTTGTAATGGGAGGTGTCACACCTACTAGAATGTCCGCTCTTTCTCCACTGGTAATGATGGTAGAGGACGCGATTCTACGAGACACATTAGTTGCACTGGCGGGTTGCACTGTAACACCAGTAATTGGGATATCAGCGCCACCAGAAGTGTTGTCGGTGCTAACTCCATCGTTGGCTGCTGATCCAGACCTAAGATCCACTATTCTTGAAATCAGAGAAATCGAATTGGTATTGAAGAAATCGACTTCACAACCGAGATATTATCCTCCCACTGTGATCGCCAATTGTTTGTGGGAGAAAACTACTTCTGCAGGTTTAGGTAATTTTGGGTGTGTGTGGATGAGAAGTGAATTTAAACCTTCAACAAATGTGTTGCACGATGAGCACTTTTGATTCGAGAGATAATCTTTACAATTCTGGCCTAAACCGAAGACACGGCTGTTCCAGATTTGTTTCGGTCACAGGTGAAGGATGTGAGGTTGATCTTAGGGAGGGAAGCGAAGAAGGTGTTGAGAGTATGAAGGTGAATGCTATTTGATGACTTGTTAACAGAAGGTTGAGCAGGCTAGAAAATGTTGCAGGCAGGCTCTGGGTGTTGAATACGATGGTATTAACACTTGGTTTTTCTGTGTTCTGTTGGAAATAGGGAGGAGAACCTTTTATACAAGTCGATAAGCCTTCATCACGTCTCTCGTGGGAAAGTGGAGTGATGGAGGAAGTGGAGTTGTGTGTTAGTGTCACACGGTTGCTTGCCCACTTCTCCTATCATCGCTAACCGCCCATGTTTCCCTGACACGATCTTGTGATGGCGTGTTGCACGCTGCACGCTGTAAACCGCCGGACCAATACCCCAGTTTGTATCCCCCAGTTGTGACGTGATTAATGTCTCGAGTGTGTGGATCGTGGGACCCACAGAAAATAGTGCAGGGTGAATCATGAACTTGGTATAACATCGCATGCATCCATCTTCAGGTGACCGTTTGTACGCTATATAGACAGGCCATGCCTTGGTCGGTCACCCTGTGAAGAAGAGTGATGGATGGTGATCATGGTGATACCTTGTTTGCTGGTTGATTCGCACCCTAAGTCATTCGTCCAAGCTTGCAAAGTTGGACGAACGAGATGGCTTGCAACTCTACTTGCGATCGTTGGATGATAGGCGCGCATGCTGCCTCTTTCAACCCAAACGTTTGCATGCTAAGGGAGTTTATATGGAGGAACCGACCAGCCTTGCATGGAGGTGGTACAATGGTGTTCATGCCCATGCCTGCTTGACTTGCAAAGATTTGATCTAAGCCACCCACTTTAGGTGGCAAAGATGAGTGGTCGAGATTAGAACTTATGGAGGGGTCGTGATATTCCACCTTTGGGCACGCGTATCAAGGAACTTGATCACTGCCGGTCTTGGAAGATCAGCTAGGCGTGAAGTCGGGCCCACGGTGGTCATGCTAGCATGCTCGGTTCCCTCTAAGTCTCCATCTCTGCCTTCCATCCAAGCCTGCGAAGATGGACGCTCGAGATGTTTCTGCGACATATGCGCCGCAAACCCTAATTAGGATTTCGGTCCGGTCACTTTGAGCGATTGGTTTTGGGTTGTGTGCACCTCCTTTTGGAAGACCGACCATGTATGCAACATCTTGGGCCGACAGTGAGCATGTATATGCTTGCTCTATGACCCTGGGTGCAATCTAAGCCATCCGACTATGCCTGCGAAGTTGGATGGTCGTGATCGTTTTGGATCTTCTCAGCCTGCATAAGGCGTCAACCTAGCCTTGTTTGGGCAATCGTTTCTTGCACCACGGCTTGCCTATGAGGGAGTTGGTCATGTAGGTAGAAATTGGGTCCACCAATGGTGTATCATCACTTCACTACTTGTTTTAGGGTATAATCTAAGCCGTCCAACTATGCCTGCGAAGTTGGACGTTCACGATTAAAAAAAACCCTAGCCGTGCGTCATGCTCACTTTGAGAGCACGTTTTGGAAGGACTAACTGTAGTTGGTTTTGACCGTTCGTTCATGCATGAAGGTGGGTCCAAGGTGATCATGGTAGCATGCTCAGGACCCCCTGAATATATATATACACCCTCCATCTATGCCTGCGAAGTTGGACGGATGAGATCTATTTTTGGGTTTGTTTTCAGCAGGTGAGACTAACATGGGTAGTCTTGCATGCGTTCAACGGGGCTAATATAACCCACCGTCAGGTAGCCTACGGGTGTTTGCATGTCGAACACAAGGCTTTAATTAAAGCGATAATCTTTTGCAAACCTACGAGAAAATCGGGATGGTTGCTACATGCTCCGCTCTGGGTAGGTTATAATTCTCGGGGATGGTTGCACATGCTCCAATGAATTATCATGGCATCACCTGAAGAATCCTTTGTGTCATATTTTTTTTTATAATTTTAGCATGCCTTTGACACGGCAAGCACGTCATCTTACAAAAATTGATTTTCAAGTTTTTTTTATAATTTTAGCCTTAACCTAATATGCATTCAACTTGAAATCCACCATCAACAAAACCAACAACAAAGGTTGTCTAATTAAGCACAACTAATCTAAAGATCAATATTTGTTAAGCATGAGTTGTAGCATAATCAACATAGAGATATTCGGAAGATCAATCCTTTAAACAATTCTAAACTTTCAAGAACAAGATACAAGATATGAATACATACCAATGAGATTAGGCTTCATCTAAACCCTAGAAATGAAACTAGAACATGAAGAACATTACAACAAAACTTAAATTTGATAAACTAACATGAACAAGCTATTCTTGGATCAGTTTTCAACACAACAACCCTCTCTATTTATACACAAAATTCTCACTTGGAATTCGAATCCTCAACAAAACATGTTTTTTCACTTGATGGATGTTTTGAATGCAATGGGGTGAGGTGGATGTTTTGGAATCCAATGGTGGTGAGGTGGATGTTTTGGAATCCAATGTTTTGGAATCCAATGGGGTAAGGAGGTGGATGTTTTGGAATCCAATGGTGGTGAGGTGGAAATGGATTTGGTCCATGGGTTTTGGATTATGGGTAGTTTAATCCCATGACAAAACACTTCCAACTTTCTTCTCTTTTGTCTTCAATAAGCTTTATTTAGTACTTAAAAACACAAAATTAATTAATACAAATATTTATTCTTGAAGATGGTAAGAATGCGCGTTGAGCGCGAAAGATGAGTTAAGTGCCAATGAAAAGGTGTATGAATATGCAATATTTGGCACTCATCAAATACCCCCAAACCCGAAACTTGTCCTCAAGTGAAAGAAATCAAATCCTAACTATACCACCTGCCGCCGGTCTCTCGAATGCATTTAGCGTATGCACTAAGCCTTTAAACCCCTAGGTGTCCCTAAGTGGAATGAGTTGTAGTCTCGTGAGGGCCTACCAAAGATGTACCCACAAAACCTTCTCCAATTTCCGAAAGATCCATAGAAATGTCTTAGCCTTGGTCTTCAACTGTAGATGATGAACTTCGGAATTTTCGTAGAATCCTTGACAATTTGTAACCAATATATATATATATATGTGCATTTATTATTATTATTATTATTTTTTTTTTTTTTATTTTTTTTTTTTTTTTCACTTTTTTTTTTTTTTTTTTTTTTATTTTTTTTTTTTTATTTTTTTCAAGACAATTGTCGGTTTTATTTCGATACCGAAAACATTGCTCGATGTAACCCTAATTTTTTCTTTTTCTTCTTTTTAAATACTTCGCTTCTTTTCTTATTCGAATCTTCTTCTTCATCTTCTTCATCTTTTCTACGGTTAGATCTTGATTTGAACCGATTTTTTTTTATATATCCACTTAATCATGTTTTTTCTACTTCCTTCTTATTTGGTTTATTTCTCGTAGTGATTATTTATTGGTGGAGTTTGCAATATCCGGGTTGATCAGAGAATAAATTGTTCTCACGAAGATGAAGATCTGGTGAGATCGGGAAAGGTGTGAGATCGTTCCGCAAGCGGCTTCAAAAAACATCCAAAGAATAGATCCGGCTTTCAAAGTTGAAGTCGTCTGATTTAAATCATCCTTTTTTTTATTAGTTCTTCTTCATCGTCGATTTTGTTTCTTGTTGTTGATTGTAAACTTCATCTTTCTTCAGAGACTTCTGATGTTGCTTTGATCAATGTTGTTGATGTATTCCTATGGAACTGATTTTTTTTTTTTTTTTTTTTTTTTTTTTTTACAAAAGACTACAAAGATCTACAAAAAGACCCTACAATAAAAAAAATGCAAAAGACTCAAAACGCCATAAGCAAATACTCCCCCAAACCTAAACATAACATTGTCCTCAATGTTTTAAAACAAAACATGAGAACAAAAGCAATTCAAAAGGAAGAGATTACCCAAACCGAACCACAGCAACCAGCAGTGGACGAAATCATGTGTATGTACAAGGGTGAACTTTTCACCCACATAGATCGGATCAGCAAGATGAGTTGTTTCAATTTCGGAGGAATCGGTTCAAGAATCTCATTGACCTTGAAGACATTCTTGGTTTGACATTTTCTAGTTCTCTACACTCCAACGCACCAAGAATGGGCCTGCCCATTTAGAACGTAATTTTCCTGGAAAAAGGTGCGGTCGTGAGTTATACAATAGAACTTCCGGCTGGAGTGAATGACTTGGGTTTGTCATGGAACACCTTCATTCTTTGTTTGTATATTTTTGCATTATCATATGCATCGTTTCTTAACTCTTCCAACTCATTGAGTTGAAGCTTCCTTTCAGGTGCCACTTTATCTAGATCAAAGTTCGGTTTCTTTCACCCCAATATGCACGATGTTCTAACTCTACGGGAGATGACAAGCTTTACCGTACCAAGTGTAAGGGGACATACCAATGGGGGTCTTGTATGCGTTCTATAGGCCCATAAAGCATCATTCAATCTTAAAGACCAATCTTTTCTAAATCTTTTCTAGAATGCGCTTAATCTCCCTATTTGGAAACCTCTACTCGCCACCGAATGATATGGGGTTGCGACTTTGTGAGTTATACCATACTTGCGAACTAAAGACTCAAAGGCCTATTCATAAATGTGAACCACCGTCAGCGATTATAGCAGGGGTGCCAAATCGGAAAAATGTTTTCCTTTAAGAACGAAAGTACCACCTTGTGGTCATTAGTTTTGGTTGCGATTGCTTCTACCCACTTAGAAACATAGTCCAGCAACAAGAATGTACAACTTTCCTTCGGAAGTTAGGAAATGGTCCATGAAGTCAATACCCCATACATCAAATAGCTCAACAATCAAAATGGGTTGTAGGGGCATCATGTTTCGTTTTGATATACCTCCCAATTTCGCAACTTGGTCACAAGAAATACAAAATTCATGGCTATCCTTAAACAATGTTGGCCATCTTTGCGGCGATTTCTTTGCACTTCAAAGTGGCCTCCACATGCTTGATCATGACAAAGAGATGACATCCCTTTGTTCGAGTTGGGGACACATTTCCTAATGATTTGGTCGGGCAATTTGACGAGATATGGGTCATCCCATAGGAAATGTTTCACTTGTTTAAACCGTCAAGGTAGTTCACGAAAACCATGGCATTTCGAAACTAGCATCGGTTTTCATCCGAAAGATTCTCTAATAATCTCGATTCATGGACTTCATTCAATCTAGATAAGTGATCGGCAACATTCTCTCGACCCTTTTTTATCTCGAACGAAACTCTTGTAACAAGAGTATCCATCGAATTAGACGAAAAAAGATATCTTAATGCGGCATGGTCGAGTATAAATGATGATTTTAGATCCTATCAAATAAGATCTAAACTTATCTAATGCGAACACAACTTGACTAGCGAAGTTGAATAGTTCATTTGAGCCTCATTCATGTCTTACTAGCATAGTAGATCACATAGGGGTGTTTGTCTCGACTCGCTGACCTAAGACAGCTCCAACAAGAAAATCGATATCGTCACACATGATTTCAAATGGCAATTTCCAACTGGAGAGTCGAACTATAGGCTGAAGTTAGAAGAGTTTTTCGAGCTCCTCCCAAGCATGCACACAAGTATTATCAAACACAAATGTAACATCTTTCTTGAGTAGATTACCAATCTTGAGATCTTGCGAAATCTTTAATGAATCTACTGTAGAAACCGGCATGGCTTGTAAAATGATCTAACCTCCCTCACAGTTGGAGGCAAGTGTTGAATGATATCAACCTTGGCATGCTCCAATGAATTATCATGGCGAGAAATATTCATCACCTGACTACGGAGAGTAGGGATATTAGTTTTTCCATTCTTTTCTAGCTCTAGCTTTTCTATTCTCTGAAGACTTTATCCTTTGCTGGGCGTCATCTTACAAAAATTGGTTTTTTTTATAATTTTAGCCTTTAAATAGAAATCCACCATCAACAAAACCAACAACAAAGGGATTCGCGAGTGTTTCGACGAAGATGAACCCCGTCTCGGGCCGACTCCTATGTCATGAACGAACACAGGGGCCGAGAAGAAGATCAATCCATGTCGAAGAACGACCACCCGGATAATAAGCTTTGTTTAACGGTAAAACAACGAAGGTGAAGCAGAAGACGATTGGAGAATCCAAATCCACATGTACCTCGACAAAGGTAACCTGCCCGCAGATGTTAAAGAAGCTCGAAAAATCAAATCAAAAGCAGCAATGTACAGCCTACGGAATGGGGTACTGTACCGAAGGTTATTTCTCGGACCTCTGATGTGGTGCCTCTCACAAAATGAAGGTAGAGGAATTCTACATGATATGCATAGCGGAGAAGCTTGGAATCACAACGGAAGAAGGTCTCTGGCAATCAAAGCCAAAATGCAATGATACTATTGGCTAAGCATAAAACAAGATGCAAAGAACGTACCAAGGCGTTGCGAAAGATTCCAACGCTTTTCCAACAAGATTAAAGCACCAGCAACGGATTTGAACTCGGTCATCAGCACATGGCCATTCTCCAAATGGGAAGTTGATATTGTTGGACCCTTGATAGAGGGGACATCGAAAAGAAGGTACCTCATAGTAGATACATATTATTTCACCAAATGGGTGAAAGAAAGGGATTTGGCAAGGATTAGGGACACAAATGTCTTCAAATTCTTGTTTGAGAAAATCATTTGCAGGTTCAGGATACCGGCCGCCATAGTCTCCGAAAATGGCAAGCAGCTGGAAGGAAAGAACATAGACATATTGTTTAACGCTTTCAACATTCAGAAGAACAAGTCTACTCTGATATACCCTAAGAGCAATGGACAGGTGGAGGCCACCAACAAGATAATAGCAATGAACTTGAAAAAGAAGCTGGCGGCATATAACAAAAGATGGTGTGAGCAGCTGCACAATGCCATATGGGCCTACCGTACCACAAGTAGGTCATCCACGAGAGAAACTCCATTCTTACTAACCTACGGAGCCGAAGCAGTCATCCCAATGGAGATAATGCTGCCAACAACAAATACAGGGGCATGGGAAAAGAACCTAACAACGGATCTTTTGCTGGAAAAGCTAGATGACCTCGAAGAAAGGCGTGGAGTGGCTTTGCAAAGGATGGTGAACTACCAGCGAAGGTTAGCTCGTGAATACAACAAACAGGTAATTCCTAGAAACTTTGTGGTTGAAGAATTTGTACTACGTCAAATACTACCATATCAAAAGAACAAGGAATGGCGAAAATTAGCTCCAACATGAGATGGACCCTACATCATACACGACATTGCCGGGAAATGTTCATACTACCTAAGAAACCTCAAAGGAGAAGTATTGCAACACCCTTGGAATGCAATGTACCTCTAGAAGTACTACCCATAAGTGAATGATTATCACTCAAGAGAAGAAGGGAATGGGAAATGGCCCACCATGTTCTATCCCTGATCAAAGGTATTACAAAACCTAAATAATCAATGAAAGAAACTTTTTGCTAAGAAAAAATGTATGTCAATTACATACAAATTGGGTTAGAATTTACACCCTCCGTCAGAATTGACGATGATGCAAGGCACGACATAACTGCGCATATGTCAATCTCGGATCCTAAGGGCGAATGAATCCCTCCAAAAGACAGATAGTAAGGAATATATCCAATAAAGAGAGATACCTTTTCGAAAGTAAAGTATCCATCGCTCAACGCGTAGGGTTACAGGAAAATTATTTCCCACGTAGGGACCCTCGCCACCATAGTACCTTCTAGCCAAAGGATATCCTGGTAGGATGTTGAATGTTCCACCAAAGGTTAATCATACCTTAGCACCATGTGATGACATGAATGTGCGAATAACTAGACACAATACGTCTACTTACATATCATATAAAAGGTGCCACAAAGGTGTTACCAAAATACGAGTAATATGTCTTGAAAGTTGCAGATAACAAAGGTTCAGAACGCAACAAAAGGTGTTCTAAAGAAAGAAGACAACAAAGGCCCCTCAGTTTGGGGAAAAATACAACAAAGAAGTTTGATTGGAAGCAAACAAGAAATAACATAATCAAGGATAAGGAAGACGGGAAAAAACAACTCCCTCCGCCTGAAGCTTAGCCTCAGCAAAAGCATTGTTGATATAATCAAGGGAGGAACGTTCAAACTGCGACTTCATACGAGAAGCTTGAACCTCCGAGTCCGAAGATGACTTTCGATGAAGCTCCATGATCTGAGCACTAAGCTGATCATTGGCCTGCTGAAGTGCCTCAGCTTTAAACTTAGCAATAGTATCAGACTGGCGGGATATCTCCAACGCATATATCTGACCCTCGAGGTGACTAATCTTGGAATTTGCACCTACCAACTTCTCCTGGAGACCTGCGAATACAAAGGGTGTTATCAATAAGGAAAGGCGGGTAAAGACACGAAGGGTGCTTCGGAAAAATAAATGTCCTAAGCTACCTCCGTCATGGATAAGGGATTCTTCTAGACTATGCTGAGCTTCAACAAGGTCCACCTCGGCTTCCTCAAGATCTTCCACAAGGGTATCATTTTCCGTCCGAAGATTATCAACATCTATCCGAAGTGAAGCATTCTCGGAGGAGAAAGCTTGGTACACACTTTTTGACTCTTCAAACCTTTTTACCAAGGACATATAAGACATAGAAGAAGTCTCGGAGCCAGCATTGGCAAGTTTGTTCTTAAGAGAACGAACTTCGAAATCCAACATATTACGCTCCGCAGTAACCTTAGCTAAGGAAGCGCAAGCATCTTCGAAATCAGCGTGATATTTCTTTCGAATAATATATTGAGCTGAAAGGCATTTCTCGACTAAGGCAACATCCTCCTTTTGCTTGGAGATGAGACTCTCCTTCCAACAAAGGGATTTTTCATACTCCTTATGAAGCAAAGATATCTGCTTCACTAGGTCCGCATTATGAGCAGACTCAAGGGAAAGCTGAGCCTCATTATGAATAGTTACGTTCATCAATCTTTCAGACTTCTTTTGGTAATACCAAACATCAGAAGTTAACTTGGAAACTTGATCTTAGAGATATCTAAGTTCACTAGAGCCAACGGCTGGTAGACGAAGGTTGTCTCAAGACTACACAACCAGCAAAATTAAAAAAAAAAATAAGGAGAAGAAGAAACGAACCTGTGGCTTTCGAGGAATCAGCGGCTAAGGCATCATCAGAAGCTTTACGACCATACTCATCCTCCAACGAAGCTATCTTAGCAACAGAAGCTGCATCACTTGATGAAGGATGTTGTGCAAAGGCGAGGGCATACTCTTGGCGAGCACGTTCCAACAAGGAACTCAAATGGGTGCACTTAGCCCTATAAACCTTGAATAAGGTATAACTAATATCGATCTGCTTACAAAGCTGCAAACAAAGGAGCATTAGAGAGGATGAAGGTTAAATCAAGAAAAAAAAATTCCCATGTAAGAATCACTTACTGAGAATGCCGAAAGACGATGAAGGAAAGTGGCGTAGGTATCCATGAAAGGGGAGGCATGGTGGATGAGCTAGGATCAGAAAATGGGCCTTGAGAATGGCCTAAACCCATGTCACCAGCAAAATGAAGATTACCAAGTACAGTCCAATCCGGTGACGAAGGGGGAGATCCAATAGCTTTGCTAGCAAGGGAAGTATAAAAAGATTGAGAACTCCCTAGTGAGGCAAGAGCAACGTTGAAGGAAAAGCTATCCAGAGAAATCACAACCTTCTTTTTCGGCTGCGAATCTAAACCACCAGATTTCGTCGTAGGAATAATGACCTTGGAAAACGAACCACTTGATTGAAGAGAAGTGGAAGGAGACGAAGGAAAACTCTTAGAAGCCACAGCAGCAGCTCTAGTAGCGGCAGAGACAACATGCAAGGCTACGCTAGGAGCATAAAATGAAGGAATCTTCAAAGACAACGTAGGAGCAGGGGATTGGACACTAACAAGCTCGACCAGCTGGGAATCAGAATCAACGAGAAGGTTCTCACCCTCAGCAGAGATAGCTCAGATGGGACTAGGGGTACCCTTGGAAAAGTCCTCCTCAATATCATCCAAATGGGAGATGAGGCCAGTATCCTCAACATCATCCATGTACTCGTCACGCGGTACTTCACCGGCATCCTTAGGGTCTTCCTCCAAAGCATCAAGATTAATAACAGTCTTCAACTTACCCTTCCTCTGGGAAGACTACAAAGAAACATATACGTCAGCTAAGGATCATGTGAAAGACACCAATGAACTTACAAACTCAAAGGTATGATAATGATCCTTACCTCCGCAGGTGTTTCAACCAAAGCTTTTATCTTCCTAGTCCTTGTGGATACAGAGCTACCAGCAGAGCCCGAAGCAGCCCCAGTAGAAGAAGCGGGGGCAAACTACAAGAAAAAGATGTCAAAGTAGACAAAGACATCAAAGCAGACAAAGATGTCAAAGGAAACAAAGATATCAAAGGCATGATAATATTGCAGGAAAAGGTACCTCATGTGAAGCATCAGGATTAAGATCCAAGGCCGATACTTGTCATACTTCTCGGGAAAAAAACGAGCAGAACGAGGAATATAAGGATCCGCGGTGGTAAAACCATAGGCCCAAGGACCAACTATACGAACAGGAGTACGAGCCCAGCGATTATCATGGTCAATACGGATGTGGTCATTCTTTGGCAGAGGCAGCCTAGCAGAATAAGGAATGGTAGTTAAACTAGTCTTTTCAATCTCCTCCAACAAACGAAGGTTGTCACCCTCCCTGAGATGCTTAGCAGTGACATGGATATGACGAGGACCGACGCTCCAAGGAAGATGATTATTCTTCTGAATCGCATCAGCGTACGTAGCATTTAAGTTGGCAGGAGTATAATCCTCACGCTTAGACCTTCCTTCAGCAAAGGGGTCATAAGACTCCATAGTTGTCTTACCCTTGATACGGTACCAGCTCTCACGAAGGGAACGCTAGTAATTACCAGTATATTGCATAACTCCTCTAACTTGAGTCTTGTTTACTGGATCATTCCTTGAAGATAAAACATCATAGTAGAAGGGATCCTTTCTGCTGAATAAAGGAAGGAGCATACCTGCGGCCAACTGGCCAACACTAACGAGAAGATTGTTCTCATCATAAGGAAAGCCCCGGATAAGAGACTCAGTAAGAACGTCAGTGCCATTAATAAAGGAAACCTCGAACTTGTGAAGATGAAAAGACTTAACGATCTCAGCAATCGAAAAATGAGTGTAGCTATCCTTGTCACAAAGTTAGAGTCTTGAAAGCTCATAGTGAGGAGGAGGAGGTGGAAGATCTCCAACAAAAACCTATTCTACCTCAGGATACGCAGCCTCCTCAGGAACCGCAGACAACTCAGCTCCATCCAGAACCTTAGAATCCTCAGGGGGAGGAGAAGGTGTAGCATCTGGATGATCCATTCTCGGAAGAGGATCCGTTGATGAAGATATCTTCGGACCCTTACGCGCAGGCTTCTTTGGGATCCTCATAATTCCTGACACCAACAAGAAGAATTTCTCCATCTACAATGGCGCAATAAAAATTACAGTCCTTTCGAAAACAAGACAGGGGAAAAAACTAAAGTACTTTGCGCATGGGTTTCGCTAAACCAACCAAAGGAAACGGTTTGACAATGATATAAGGGAGAAACAAACATCATACATCATGGAAGCAAGATTTTGGGGGCACATGATGATCATGGCGGAATCGTTATCAAAGATCAAAATGAAACAACACCCAAGTTTCAATGCAGTGCAAGCAAGTAAACAAGAGTAACAATTCTCACATGCAAGTATAAAACATCAACATCAACGAATCTCCTAGTCGAAGCAGGGGACACATAGCTGAATATGGGGAGAATATATACTAAAAGACGAGCAGTACTTACTTGTATGATTAATCGCGAAACAAAATCACTCGAAGAATACAAAAAAGCAGTCACCGATGGAAGAAGAATCTCAAAGAAAGAGATAGAGAGCGACAGTTTGGAGAAGAAGAATGGGAGTTAAGGAAAATTCCTTCTCTTTATTCCCTTTTTATAGGTGGCTGGATAATCCAAAAATTTGGAGGTCCCGAAATTCAATGGAAAGTTATTGCATGAAAGGACATGTAGGGACCACCCAATCGGTACGTGCAGAAATGGCAGCGTAACGGAAATTTTCTTCCACTTCTACCGAATAGTAGAATATGAAAGAAAAGGGGAAAACTGTGAATACCAATATTCTGTGGAGCACGTGTCACGATCTTAGTGGCCGCATATAAATCTAATTATGTAACCTTCGATTAACAAAGAAGTCTAAGGAGAAAAGGGTACCTCCGCATGTCTACTTTATCTCGCCCCAAGAATGAAGACCTCGACAGTGGAGATAAGAAGAGTACGAGCATAGCCTACTATGAGGCATCTGGCGAGGGGACATAGGTAGATGACACATCTAATCAGCATTAAATGCACAAAACTCTTATCTACACGCATGTCAATGCACATGGAGAGAGGAAGCGTGACAGAACCCGATTGGCAGAAGTTGGCAGTGAACGAAGGTACAACCTACACAAAGATTAGGTAGTTCCCGAAGGAACGTGGGTCAGCTGAGATGGAATAATTCTACTGGAGAAGGTACGCGGTGGATGAAGGTACCACCGATACAAAAGGTATATCAGCAGACGATGGACCCAAAGACAACAAAAATATACCAAAAGCAGAAGAGACTATAAATACCAAGCCTCACCAACAAACTAAAGGCATTCAATTAAATACCTAGAAGGATAAGATTTAGTCTTAAGATTATACCTCTTTAATGTTTATAACTTAAGTGTTTACTTAAACTTGAGTTCTCTCTATTACTATGGGAAGCATTTAAGATCTTTGTAACCACTATAACTCAATACAATACAATCACTCATTACCCCGTGGACGTATACAAAATTTCGAACCACGTAATCTCTTGTGTCTCATGATAACTTAAAGGATTTTACATTATATTTATGTTCTTCATTATTATTGTGATCTTACATATCTTTCATTTCTTAGAATCGTCAGTTCAATAGAGGTATTGATACTACTTAGCATCTGATCCTCTGAACTGAATACATCACGTAGGCTATGGGAAAAATAGTAGTCATAGTATCCACCCAACAATACTATTGATCTTCTCCCGAATGTGTAATAAGGTTCTGACTCTAGAAGAATGAGTATCTAACCTCTTCAGTGGATTTCAAAATTTACCAAACTCTACTGCGCTTTTTGGGATGGATGGATAAAATAATGTTAGAGCTAATCTTGGAGATTGTGGTTGCGATGATGATATGTTTTGGATGCTTGTATGGTCAAAATCTTCCAGATCCATTGGGTGAAGTAGACGAGCTGAGAGGCGTTCCATTTCCGACGTGCTGCTATCAAGTCTTCAAGAATTTTATTCCAAGCGACATCCTTTGAACCGTCTTCTGAATCTTGAGCTACTGTACCAAATGGGATGTGATGATCAGTCCCCAGTTATACTTTTGTCTGGTCATAGATACGATGGCGTAGCCGGATATGTGAATATCTCTGCGGCGTGCTTTTAGAGTCTTTGATGCACGTGTATGGATTCATGTTGAGAAATTTATGCAGCTCGTAAAGATTTTACAGTGATGATGTTTTCATCATAAATAACCTAGTTAAGGGAAGTGAAGGCATCCTATGATGGTAGTCCAGATGTGTAATTATCCTGAGCCTATTTTCTTGTGGAATATGTACTTTTACTGCATTCGCTGGTAAGGTGGTGACTGCGTTTAAAATTCCAAATCTGAAGGAGGCTTCAGTCCCCAAGTATAGCATACTTTGATTATATCACCTTAAATCCACACCGCTGGGATTTGACACAAGCTTATTATACTCTCCTAGATGCGATGCTGGGATGCTTTGAATATCACATGGACGAAATATTATGGATAACGAAGAGTTAGGAGTGAGAGAGTTATGTTATTAATCATGGCTCCCCCTGTTTCTTAAAGAAAATGTTTCATCCGCATTTCTGGAGTTATCTCATGAATCTTTGATTGTTTCCAGGGATGGACTGCGATGAGCAGACCTCATTCATACTTCTCTTTAGTTACTGAAGGTGTTTTCTCTAAGTAGGCTTGGGATCCATCGCAGCCTCGTAAAGTGTTGCAGGCGCCTTCCAGAAAGAGAGGTGATGATATCCTTATGTTACACCTTTGAAGAGTAGAGGACCTTGTCGTGGCTATGACTTTTTGGTTGACCATGTCTTCTGAGCTTTGACAGTGAAGGGATTCTGTGTAAATCCTCAGTCCCCAAATGTGGTTTACATGTTTCTATCTTGTATGGTTGGTGGATTGACCATGATAAATATATCACCATCTTGCATTCGTACTGGTGACTCTATTACTTCTTCCATGTGAAAAACTAAAATATGGAGAAGGACATATTACCTTTGTAGCGGTTGTTGTTATGGTGAAGCTCTGGCTGGAATCAACCAAATGAGCAACGATGGTTCTTGGTAGAAGTTGTGATCATAAGATACTGTGTTGTTGTGGAAACAAAATAGGTCGGCTGGAGTTGCATGTGCATCCATGGAAGCAAAGGAATTGGATGGATGTATAAGAGATTAAAACTTCCACGACCACAAGTTTTGTCTTGGAAGGAAGGAGTGTCGTTGAAGCGTCTCCTGGAGAGAACTCTAGTGATGGAACCATTAACCCCTGACTTGAAAAACGAATTGATATGATATGGCATATGGTAAGATGGCACACAAATAGTGTTGTTCGGCAAGTCGTGTTTTTTCTCCTCATGGGAAAGAATATGCTTCTTCTGTTTTTATTTTCCCTTACAACTCTCAGAATCTTGACGGTTACAATGTTGAAGTTGGAGGCTGCGTCAATCAGCGTGTTGTCAAACTCAACATACTTCAAGTAAACAGTGGTTAGAAGTCCCCAGTTCCATCTATCAATCGTGCTTTCCAGGAGAGGTTGGAGTTTGGGAACGACTTCGTTGGATGGAAACAACTGCTTTCCTGATACAGTGCGGTTAAGGGATGCAAATATGTCCTAACGCTGCACCCTAGAGAAATACAGAATCTCACATAAATGTTTCATCATAGACTACAAGATTTTGTGGACGAAGTCCCCAGAAATCATGCAGCCTGACGGGAACATGGTCTCTGTGAACTCAGGAGGGTTGCTGATTTTCTTTGCCTCGATTTTGGAGAAGTCGTTCATGATCTTCACATGTGATGAAATTGGATTGCTGATTCTTTTATACTGGGAGTTTAGGAGCAACACGAGCCTCTTTATCTATAAAGGCGCATCCTGCTGAAGTGCTTGCGACGGATATAAAAAGTGTTCCTCGTCAACTTCATCTAGGGTTGACGTGACTCTTGTGGCAGCCTCTCTGTTAGTGTCGTGAGGAAAATAGGCACATCTTTCTGAGTTATATCCATGTCTGTCTGAGCCTTACGAGAACCTTTTGTCTTTCCATCAAATCAACAACGGTAAGAGGAGGTTGGGTTCCTATGGCTCCTCCAATCTCTCGTCCTGGCGGTGGAGTAGCAGCGGCTCTGGTGACGGTTAGAGCTGTCACACTTAGAGCTGGCAAACAAGCCAAAACCCGCGGGTTTATCCGGCCCGGCCCGTAAAAAAACCCGACCCGGCTCGGCTGGTGTCTAAACAAGCCGGGTTCGGGTTAGAGAAATGGTGGCCCGTGATAAAATGGGTTAACCCGCCCCGGCCCGTAAATCCGCGGGTTAAACCCGTAACCCGTCTACAGTAATAAGTTATACTTAATTTCCACCGTCAGATTATATAGGATTGATCTCATTCGTTAGTTTAGGATATAAAAGCCAAAAAACCCTAGAGAAGGTGTCATTTTTTCCTCCTCTTTTCTTTCTTCTCCACTGCCTCTCGCCCTCTCCATCTCACAGATTAATTTCTCCATCTCACAGATTAAACTAACGTTTTCCATTCTCTCTTTTTTTCACGAGAACAATCCAATTATTAGCGTGTTTATCAGAATCATCTCTAGAAAGTTAAAATCTAGATTCTATTTTGTACAAATCTCAGATCTATTTTAGGTCGTCTTCTTCTTTGAAGGTGAATAATAAACCAAACCCATAATTCTCTTTACATCTTCTCGATGAATCTGTTTGTGTTTTTATAACATGTTTGTTTATTCAATTTGTTTGATGCAGAGGTTTTAATTGTTTTTGATGATTTTCGTGTTCAGTTGGATTTCTCCAAAATTTACAGGTATCAAATCTCCATCACTTTTATGATACTCTCAATTTGGGGTTTGTAAAATCTTTATCTAAGTTTGTTCAAAGTACCCTGTATGCAAAAAGAAGAAAAACCTCTTGTTTAATTCATTATTATCTAAGGTTGTTCAAGTATCCTGTATTTGTAATGGTGGTTAGGGTTTGTGTTGATTTCTAATTTGGGGTTTTTTGGGATTTCTAATTGCACCGCAGATTCATTTCCTATTTGGGTTTTTTATTTTGTGTATTATGATTTTTTTTTTATCTTTTGGATACTAATTGATTTATTGCTCATTTTTTAGGAACATGGCTTCTCTGAGTCCTTATGGGTGTTGTGTGGTTCTGGAAAGAATGAGAGCTATGACATTTGAGGTGTTTAATGATGTATAAATGGTCTTACGACTCTTACTGTGTTTAATGATGTATAAATGGTCTTACAGTCTTACTAATGCTGATATGTATGAGTTTGAGCAGAGAAGAGAACACAAATGTGTATGGAATTCTTGCTGCGATTGAAGATATAATCTGTACTCATTTTAGATTAACCTTGTCTCCCATTTTTGTCTTCCGTTAAAATTGAGCTTTAATTTCGATTAGATGAATGATTAGATGATTCAAATTGTACTCATTTTATTTTCAATTTAAATTAAGCTTTAATTTGGTTTTTAATTAAACAAGCCGGGTAACCCGTGAACCCGCAAGCTTTACCCGTTACGGGCACGGGTTAAAGAAATGACCACCCGTAGAGAATTTCGACCCGCGGGTTTTGACCCGTGTTAACCCGAACCTGTGTAACCCGCAACGGGCCAGCCCCGACCCGCCCGTTTGCCAGCTCTAGTCACACTTGAAGAAACGTCGGGTGTGGCGGCAGCGGCTCTGGCTCTGATGATCGGAGGTATAACGCCTAAAGGAACATTTTCCGCGCCGCTGGTGTTGACTGGTGGCGTATAAATGCCATTGGAGAAACGTTAATACCGCGGATGATTTTAGCACTAGTGTTCTCAAGGTTTGTTGCTGATCCAGACCCGGGTTCTAAAGGTACAACCCATACAAAGGCTAGGAAGTTCCCGAAGGAACATGGGTTAGCTGAGATGGCATGATTCTACTGGAACAAGCGCGCGGTGCACGAAGGTACCACTGACACCCAAGGTATATCAGCAGACGATGTACCCAGAGGCAGCAAAGATATACCAGGGACAGAAGGGGCTATAAATACCAGGCCTCACCAACAAATTAGTGGCATTCAATTCATTACCTAGAATAGGAAGATCTAGTCTTAAGCTTATACCTCTTTAATGTTTAGAACTTAAGTACTACAACTTGAGTTCTCTCTATTAATTTGGGAAGCATTTAAGATCTTTGTAACCACCACAACTTAATACAAAACAATCACTCATTTCCCCCGTGGACGTAGACGAATGTTGAACCACGTTATTTCTTGTGTCTCTTGATAACTTAGATGTTTTTACATTATCTTTATGTTCTTTGTTATTATTGAGAACTTACACATCTTTTATTACTTAGTATCATCAGTTCTACAGAGGTATCGATACTTCCTAGCATCCGATCCTTTGAGGTGTTTACATGACGTAGATTATGGGAAAATAAGTAGTCATATTTTGGCACCCACCGTGTTCTTTCTCACGACCGTGAATTTTGACACAATTTTACTTTTAATTTTTTGCATCTTACGAAACGAAGGGATCTGTGTTTTAACAATGAATCTCACTCTCTAGTAATTCGTTTATTCGATATTTGTGTATGTTTTTGAGCTCATAGCCTCAAGAAACACGCCTTGTTACAGATATACAAAGTTTTTTCACAAAAGCTTATCCACAAAATGCCAAAATCTTTGTTTTATACCAAAAAAAAAAAAAAACTATTTTCACATATCTGAGAACCTTTGACTGACAAAGAAACCTTAGTAAGATTTTAAGGAAGAAAAATCTTCTAAAGCATTAATAACATCATTTTCTCCAAGAACTGACACCCCCTTTTTCGGTTTTCAAGGATTTTAAGGTTGTTTTCTCCAAGGGTGTCATACGCCTTTAATACCCGTTTGTCAAAAACATCATTTTAGTACTTTTTATGAAAAAGCTGCTCAGCCACCCTCTGTGTCAGAGCATTTATTGTTATGTTTTGACGAAGGTACCCAAGTACCATATTTCTTCACTCTCTTTGTGACCACAGGGTATCAAAAGCCGAAAGTATGCAGAAACCGGATGATATACCAACAAACTCACGACCAGCGTTCACAAGAGGAAGATCCCAAAAGACGTCTCAAGCAAATCAAAGAAATGAAGCAGAGGACGGACAAAGGGAGATATCAAGAAGAACGGTTGCTACAAATACACCTATTCCTACTGAGGGGATGGGGAAAACATCGGGAGCTCAACCTATCTACGGCATGCCGTTATCGGAACATCCAGCTATAACGAAGCCACTTGCGGCCAACGAAGGGTTACATGGGACCTTAGTTCATACATGGCGAGGGTTAGGAAACCTAACACCAATCCAGATAGATCCAGATGCACCAATCATAGACGAAGTAGCGGAAAACTCTGAGATTCCAGCCGACAGCACTCCGCAAGGAGGTGGATCCCTCAACGAAGATCAGATGGAGGCACAAGTAGCAGCCTTGATCCTAAGAAACAAAGAAAACGAAGATGCGCTACAAAAAATGGCCCAGCAGAAACATAATCTCAAAGGTATGTTGGACACACAGATCGAAGGATCCCATGCTCGGCCTCCCCAAAGGAAGCATAACAACGGACCCATATCAGGTAGACGAAGGGTCACTCTCAACACAACAACACCTAATCAACCTAACGGAGATGGAGCACCGCACCACGACCCAGATGGGGTGGACTCAACATAAAAACCCTCTCAAAGATACTACGACAAGGCGCTATCCAAATATGCTCACAATGTGAACATGGTCATGGAGCAAATGGAGAAGATGCAGAGGGAGATACGAGGCCTAAAAACTGGTCATACAGGCGCAATACTAGAAGAGGTGCTACAGGAGGCAACCACGTCTCCATTATCTTTTAGCATTTTAGGGGAACATATTCCTCCAAAATGCCCGGTACCTAGGTTTCAGGCATACAATGGTACCTCAGATCCCATAGCCCACCTATGGTATTACACTCGTGTCCTTGCCCATTGGGAAAGAGATGAGGTAGTACTCAGTAGGTACTTTGCAGCAAGCTTAACAGGATTAGCACTTACTTGGTATGACAACCTATAAGCAAACTCAATTGATTCCTTCGAGCAATTATTTACGGTCTTTTTGGAGACATACATGTACAATAAATAAACAAAGGCAGGGTTAGATAGGCTATTTGTTTTAGATATCATACCCCGGGAAACACTCATGCAGTACACAGACATATGGAAAAACACATGCCAAGCAATCAGGAAAGTTAATCCAGAAATTAGCATTAACTGCTATAAGTACGGACTTGACAGAACCTCAGCCATCTTCGTGGAACTTCACAACAGAGCCCTCGATTCAGAAGGAGAGCTCAGGGTTGTTCAAGATCGCTACATCAGGCTCGAGGAGATCCATAAGGATAACCCCGGAGCACAAACAAAGACAGCGGTAGCTCCGCAACGAACCAACTCTCTGGAACCAATTCCGGAGATACCTAAGCGACACAATGAAGCTGGGGGTAGAGCTATCTATCAGGAAAAACGTTCCAAGTACAGAGATGACAAGAGAGGCAGGAGAAGAGAAGAATTTGTCGACAAATTCTACACAAAGCTGAATACAACCTTCTCTCACATCCTAAGCAAGGAAGGAGAAAAGCCAGGCTTTCCATACCCGGGAATTAGGGGAAAGCATCCAGACAAAACGAAGGGAGCTAAGAAATATTGTGAGTACCACCAGTTCTATGGACATACCACAGATACTTGCTATCACCTACACGGCGTGATCCAAAGATTCATCGACGAAGGTAAGTTCTCTGGATACGTGCAACTACTGGCAGCTAAAAACGAGGAGGCCTCAAACAAAAGGGTAGATCTACCTCGGAACGGAAAATACATCAACATGATCACCTTCTCCTGTGGAGTCCAAGAAGCGATGGTATAAAATATACTCGAGTTAGATCGAAACAGGAAGAAGATCGAATCCCATGAAGTGTTCAAACTAAGAGGACCGCCTACCGGCACTTGGGAAGACTGGATGGCCACGCCATTGACATTCTCAACAAAAGACGTCAACCAGGATGTTTAAATGCACAACGATCCACTTGTGATCACCCTTCCAATACACAGATGGAATGTTACAAAGGTCCACGTTGACGGGGGCTGTTCTTTAAACATGTTATTTTACGAACCCTACCTACGCATGGGTTTAACAGCGGAGCAAATGGATTCTTCCACTTGCACAATATACGGCTTCAACGGAGAAGTCTCTAGACCAAGAGGAGAAATCGTTTTGCAGGTACACGCAGGACCCTTAGTAACAAGCACATGCTTCTGCATGGTGGAAGCTCCTTCTCCCTATAATGTCATCATGGAAAAGCTCTGGGTCCACAAATTGCGAGGAACGGCTTCAACATACAATCAGTACCTACGCTTTCCTATACATCTATGGGTGAAATGGAAATCAAGGGTGACCAGCAAGACGCAAGGCTCTACAACTTGGAAGAAATCAAACTCAACGAAGAAAGAAGCGTGGCTCAGCACCAGGAAAGAAAAAAGCGCAAGACAACTAGGAAAAAGGGGGAAGACGGAGATACCATCATCCACACAGGCACCTCCGTACCAAAAGAAGGAACCTCAGCACCAGAATCAGGTATCTCCGCCACTCCAAGCACAGATGCCTCTATCAAATGACAATTACAGAAAAGCACTCCTCGACGACCTCAGCAACAAATCTGCACACAGGTGGAACCAACAAAGAAGATCAACATCGGGACAAAGGCAGAGCCAAGGATACTCAGCATTGGAACTTTACTCGAAGAGGAATAGGAGGAGCATCTACAACGGTTACTAGAATAATACGCATACGTCTTTGCGTGGTCAATGGAGGACATGCTAGGAATCAACCCAGATTTGGTCTCACACCACCTTCGGATAAAGCCGGAGATACCACCATTCAATCAGCGCGTGCGGAAAGTAGCAGACATCTACCACGAAGGGGTAGAAAAGGAGCTGCAAAAGATACTCAAAGCAGGATTCATACGAGAAGTCAAATATCCCACATGGTCATCGTTCCCAAAAAGAACAGAGGTGTACGCATCTGCATCGACTTTAGCAACATTAACAAGGCGTGCCCGAAGGACAGATACCCATTTCCAAATATTGACTAGCTGGTCAATGAAACCAAAGGTCATCAAAGACTATCCTAAATGGATGGATACTCGGGTTATAATCAGATAGCTTTTGCAGAAGAAGAGCAGGAGCATACTGCGTTCTTTACCCCACGAGGCCTTTATTGCTATACAAGGATGCCCTTCGGACTAAAGAAAGCGGGGGAAACATACCAACGGTTAGTAGACAAAATCTTCCAACCATGGATAGGCAAAACATTAGAAGTCTACGTGGACGACATGCTCGTCAAAATCAAAGAAGCAAAGGACCATATCTCACACCTAAGGGAGATATTCGAAGTCATGAGGAGTTTTCACATGAAGGTGAACCCGGATAAATGCACTTTCAGAGTAACCTCAGGAAAATTCCTAAGATATCTGGTAACTCACCGTGGAATCAAAGTAGACCCAGAAAGAGTCAGATCTATAATGGAGATGCCATCACCACAAACCCTAAAAGGAGTGCAAAAACTAAACGAAATCTTAGCCTCTATGGGAAGATTCATAGCAAGATCATCATACAAGTGCAAAGCATTCTTCGACACGCTAAGGAAAGGAAGCAGGTTCACTGATCGCTGTCGTATGCGTAAAAAATAAATTACACTTTCTCACTACTCAAAATATAAATATAGCAAGGGCAAGAAAGGATCGATCCCACAGAGAGGACTAGGTTTTCAAGTTGTTTTGGTTTCCTATAAATAACACGGAGGATTTTATGAATTTTATAAAGTAAAAGTAAAATAAAAGCAAGACAAAGAAAAGTAAACACACAAATCAAGGTAGTGAGAATATTGGTTACATATTTCATCTTCAATTGTAAACAAGTATTTGAATGTATGAATAGAATTCGTATTTAATCTCGCTATCATCAAAATCCCTAGAATACCTTATTGCAAGAATACTCCGTCAATTTGCTAAGTTATCAACACACACATTAGAGCTGCGTATGTGAATTCTACCTAAAGAATAACCTAACGCCTTGCACTAATTAAGTTCAATTTCTAGGAGCATTAAGTTTCAGAAATAGGCTAATCAATGCAACTATCACACATTGCGCATGACAATTCGGACAAAGGTCAATTTCTACATATGATTACAAGAGTGTATCACTACAAACTGTGATCATACCATGCTACTCTTATTCAAGGTTATCGCTCGATGAAAACCCTAAAATAGCTATAGATATGGATGTATGTTCAATCAATTCTAGACTCAACCAAACAAATATTCAATCATATTGCAATACATCAATCATGCAATTATTATAATCAGTAGAAAGTGAACGATAATATTGAGAGAAAACTAACTCAAAAAGATCAAAACTTGTTTTCAAAATCCAACTACATCTTTAACCAATAACAAAATCAAGTACTTGTGTTTTTGGAAATCATCATAGAAAGCAAAGAAGAACTATCATGTGAAACCCTAGAACAAAAGTAGAAGTCTCCCTAATGGAGATATCTTGTTTAGAAGAAGACTTTTCTATTTATATGCTTTTCTCCCAAAAGAATACTTTCCCAAAATTAGGTTAAGTCCTCATAATATTCAAGTCTACATCTATCTACTAGTCCACCAAGCCTATGTGTGAGAAATATGTCTCTGGAATTTTCGGGTCCAAAACTGGTCGTCGGAATTGCTGACGTCATCGCCGGAATCCGATCACCGTCGCCGGAATTCGGCCACCGGAAAACTATCTCCGACCACCTGAGTCATTGGAATTGTCACCAGGGAAGTATGTACTTCCAGCAACTCATCTCTCCTTCTCTGCAGTTCAAACATTCACAAAAACCATCCAACCCAACTTCTCATTTCTTGCGAAAACGTACCCAAAAGCGTGCCATGTAGCTCACATATCCGGCCGCCAACTCTTCCATTCAACTCGTACCCCCTTCATGATTCACTGAAACTTTATGATCGACACTTTAACCTCTTAAATCTAGCATCCCGGTCTTGTACTACCGGTGCACTAATTTTGCTCCGTTTACGCATAGTTTCTGCAGTCCGGTTCAAGCACTGTCACTTCCTGCAACTCTTGCAATACTGCATCATAACCTAACTCCTGAATTCCATCAAAAACCACTGGCAGCAACAATATCCACTGCAAATATCATCTCAAATCATGTCCTAAACATACATCTAGGTTCATTCTATAACACCATATCAGTTTCGATCCCAGCACAAAGACTTGATCTTCAATGCCAGCTGCAAACTCCATTGCAATTCTGTTCATGGTTGCGCCAATAGCGAACTGCAGCTCCAACTCCTTCCACAGCACTGCAATCTCACTACCATTATATGTAATTTATTGTACCACCCAATCCATGAAAGCATCCATATCCTCAATTGTCCCAGCTTCCAGACCAAGTCCCTGCAACGAACTTTACAACTTCACCATTCTCCAGTCACGTAGCACCGCCACCATTTCCATCTGTAATTCTTCTCATTCTATGTCAAGCAAAATACCAACACATTTCAGTTCATTTATTCTAGCCTTGAACCACCAACAACAACACATCAATACTACAGTACTTCCTAATCCAAGTGCAGCCCAGTTCTTGAGATCCCCCAACTGCAATTGCAATATCATCTCTATTTCCAATGAACACCTCTTAACACCCATTGTCACTGTAATACATCATGCAGTTCACAAGTACAAGCCACACTTCACTATAATTTGGCTCAAACCGTTGCTGCCTGTCTAATGCCGAATCTGTCCATGTCATATCAGCAACACTCAACTTCAGGATACCAGTCGCAACTACGACCACCAACTTTAGCTCATCTTGACTACAATCCCAAATTCAACACCATTAGCTCCCATATCTGAAATCCCATCCAACTCTTTGCCAGTTCATTAACATCAACTAACTCCACCTGCAACTACATCGCCACTACTTATGCAATTTCAGCTCATACACATTCAGTTTCATTGTCTTTCCCAACTCCATTTCAATTCTTTTCCTCTGAGATCAATTGCAACATAAAATCCACAGATCCCCTTCTCTTTGTTCTTTCCGGCAGTAACTGCAGAAACTGTTTTTTCCCTGATTCAACTCTGTTCATCACTTCCTCCACCATTTCATATTCAATAATTCAGTCAAACCCCCATCTCCTTTCTGTTGATTTCATCACAGAAACTCTTTGATTCGAACCCCAATTCTTATGTTCTTGATCTCTGAACAATAGCGACCATTCTTTCCCCTTTTGTGCTTGTTTTTGCTAATTAATCTTCAATCCAAATCTTCTTAATAATTCACTGGAACTTCATATCTAATGAAACCCAACATCAATCGATCGCAGACAATCAATTTCTCCTTTAATCTTTTCCATAGATTAACCACAGAAACCTATCTTTTCCATTTTTTCTCTGTTTCACTGTTGTTGCACATCTCTTGGTCTGTGTTGTAAGAGAAGAAATAGAATTGTGTTGTTTTTGAATCTGAACTCGACCTAGATGAGGTCTCATACCCTAAAACTGATATCAGCACCCACTGCTTGGATACGGGCCACCCGAACTATCTTTTGTTGATTTCAACTGTCGGTTCTGGAAAACTGATAAGCTTCATCGATACTTTTGCTCATAACTTCCTGGTATGACATCATGGTGATATTATTTTTACGCCGGTAGCTTCGTATTTTTGTTCTATTCAACATGATTAGAAGAAATATAATTTTCGAGCGGGTTCCACTTCTTTTTGCTCCAATGACTCTGAAACACCTATAAAACTCAAAAGCAAACATAAGATACATAATTTACAAGAAAACACGCAAAGAAATCATAAATACTATATATAAAATTAGATGTTTTAGACACCTATCAAATTCCCCCACACTTAGACTTTGCTAGTCCTCGAGCAAATCAAACAAAACAAAAATACAACAACTCCTTCTCGTCGAGATTACGGTTACTTTTAGCATAAATAACAAGCCTTTAAACCCCTAAGTGTCCCTAGTGGATGAGTTTTAGTCTCGTGAAGGTTTACAAGAGGTCTACCTACAAAACCTATATTTCCAACTCCGGCTACCTGTGAAAAATCTATGAACGAATCCAAAATGGCTATTGGAGGAGGTACCCTGATTCAAATTCAATTCATATATAAATAAATTAAGCTTTTCTTAGAAAGTCGAACAAACCACAATACTCGGAATCTGACTAACCACAATCATAATGAAAAGATTAAGAAGATGGATATAGAGGTAGATGTTTGCGAATGTTAACAAGTGATCGGTGTTTCCCATATCTGTCTGAAGGTCACCGCCAATATGAACCTATGCATCCTATTGGATTGAGCTACTGGTCTAAATTCTAGTGTCAACACACTGGCATATACAAGGGAACTAGCGGTCAACAATCTTAATTCTACATCAACTCAACTGGCATATACAAGGGAACCAGGAGTCGACTTTATTCAACACAATAATAATATTTTTTCTTTTTTCTTTTCTTTTTTTTCACTTTTTTTTTAGACAACATGATTAGATCTTTTGGATCCAAGCGCATGCTTCTTTGTCAGCAAGTATGTGATAGTTGCCTTGGATCCTGCATTCCACGCTTGTTTAGGCGACGAAGACAGGGACAACGTTCCACACATACTGCTATCCAAGTGTCTTTTTTATTCCGGATGGTCTAATTAGTCGGTTTTTTTTTTTTTTTTTTAGCAACTCAATCACTCTATTTCATCCTAGCAGTAATAACAATTCGATGTTTAGTGACCCACCAAATCACTTAGATAACAGTAGATAAATATGGAAAAATAAAAATAGAACGTGATATGGTGATATTCCGAGATATGGTAACAACTATCATATTATTTCTAACACTTGAATAATTCTGTCCATTTAGTTAATGGGTTCCTCAACTCCCACAGCCAAGATGGTTCCATCCATTTAGATTGATAGTGTCATCCTAAAGGCACATGTTTCTAAGTTTCAGAGTTTATAAAGCCATTTTTTTTCTATTTTCTATTTATTTATTTTCTATTTTTTTTGAACACAAGGGAAAACTAACAAGGCTAAAAACTCTATATGAGAACACTCCCCCATACTTAAACTTTACATTGTCCTCAATGTAAATTGAATCGTCCAAAGAAAGTCAAGGTGGGAAATCCATAACATGATATATATACACAATATGAAAATAAAATGAATAATAAAAACTCATTACTCCAACTCGTAGCTATTTCGGAACAATAGAGGATAAACACTAAACAAGCTATTTAGTTGACATCTAATCCCAACTCAGCCATTATATACACCTCATCGTTAAGAAAAAATTCCATCTACTTAGAAAGGCTAGTGTTTATTCTAAATTGTTCAAAAATCTCTAAAAGTTGGAGTTTTGATATGCAAATATCCAAAATAAGAAAAATAAGAAAATAAAGATAAAAGACTTGAAAAATAAAAAGATAGAGATAGATACACAAAACCAGTGGGTTGCCTCCCATTTAGCGCTTGGTTTAAAGTCGTCAGCCCGACATGCAAGTTGAATTCCCCATACACCAATAATCGGAAAAGTTGGGGATCCACCCATAACACCTGTTTTGCAAACACTAGCTTCACACAAATATTAGTAATATAAAACAGAAACGAAGCTATTAAATGATAAAAGTTTCCCCCACACTTATTCTTGTCCACACTTGGAAGTGCATAAAGAATATAGAAGTCGGGTACTTCCACGGTTTCTTCTTTGCAAACATCCATAGAATGAGAATCAAGCATCTCTAATGGCGGAAATTGAGATATAAAATCATCTAACAATGTTCTCAAAGTGTATTTTCCGGATTTCCCACACTACACCCTTGTTAAGATTTTGTTATAGACAACTCAAAATTGAAGATAAAAAACGACACTTTATTATCTTGATTTCAGAAAATGTTTACAGAAATGGAAGAATTCACGATTACAACATTTCTCTTAAAGTTTCTCTCTCCTCAAGATTTTCTTAACTCTTAAAAGTACATCATCCTCTCCTGGACATACTGGGTCTGTATTTATAGGGTAACTACATAGTGAATGCCAGCTAAGTTTTCCTCCTATTTCGGGTTTATTCTGCGATTGTTCCGCGATGGTTATAATGTTTACTCTCGCAAGTTTTGTAATCATCGCATGATAAATATGCTTTCAAGTTTTCTTCACTCTCCATCTATTATATCGCTCCTCTGACTGTTTTTATAACATTCGCAAAGTGTAGTTGATGATCTTGCGGTGACGCTCGCTGGGAAGTGTTGTTAATCTCGCAGAGAATAGGTGTAGCGATATTCTAGTCCTACATCTTGCCTCTTCTCATGTCTTTTCTACGAAGAAGAGAAAATGATGAGAACTTTAAAATGACGCAACTACTTATCTCTTTATTAACTTTTCTTCTGACACGTTTTTGTATCTTTCGCCAGCTATTTTCATGTATTCTCTCTTCTAATGAAATTTCGACACGTCCCTTCTAACCGCTGCGATCTGATCATTCATGTCTTTTCTTAGTATTTATTGCGTTCATCTTCCCGAGAAAATTCTTCTTCTATAAATACTTCTCCCATTCCTTTCTTTTTCTCTTTTACTTTCTTCTTCCTTCTCTCTATAACCTCTCTGCAAGTTTATTGTTCTTTTATTTTTCAACTT
This sequence comes from Papaver bracteatum, assembly GCA_023529315.1. NCBI lineage: Eukaryota > Viridiplantae > Streptophyta > Magnoliopsida > Ranunculales > Papaveraceae > Papaver > Papaver bracteatum. The sequence continues at coordinate 205,019 of JAJJWX010002382.1, read as the reverse complement.
TTTCTTTCATTCCCATACTCAAAAATGGTTGTTGCTGGTGCTAAAAACTTGACTGCTTTTAGTGAGATGCGAGAAAGCTCAAAAATAAAGGTTTTACCTTGTCTACAATCCCAGGTCAAGATCCTAGATCTGAACTCTCTCTTAAATTATTTACCGATGATCGATTTTCTCGCGAGAAAATCATTGTATCTCTAGGCCAACTTGAGGCAGGTCTTCCCATTCCTCTCTATGATCCAGAACTTCCCTTATTTTATCAAATAATATCTGATGTGAGGTTCTCGCGAGCGATATATCAACTAGGTGGAGATTGTATCAGATTGCTGCTTGAATATGCTTCTCGCGGTGCTAATAAAGGAACTCGCTACCCTGAAGCTCCAAAGAATCCTCAATTTAAAGATGCTCTTATTGTCCCTGCAAATTATATTGTGGAGAATTTCTTCAAAAATTACAAGATAGTCCCCATGAAAAGGGATAGTACATGCTGGGGTGTCCGCTTGAAGAAAGAAAAGACCACTGATGATGAGGCTCTTATGTTAGACATTGATTGGCATACACCTACCAATCAAGGACCTCTCCACTCCAGCGATGATAAATGGTTTATCTTCCTGTTATATCTTGAAGGTTCTTATATTTCTGGCTCTCGCGAATTACCCGCGAATCTTTCAGAATATCAACCTTGGGTTTTTAATTGGCCTGAGAGAACTAAAGAGGTACTAATCTCTCTAATTTTTCATATTATTATTCATTATTTTCCTCGCGTTTTTATTTTCTCACTAATTATTTTGATCTTTCTCAGATTGAAAGAATGAAGCTCAGCTACCAAACTCTTAGGAAGCCTAGCACTTTATTGGCTCTTAAATCTTTCACGGATGAAGTAAGAAATATCTCTTCATAAACTTTAATAATATATTGTTTCCCCTATTTCTTATCTTCATCTGTGGTCGCAGGAAATCGAAGAGTTAGAACCATTAATACCCGCAAAAACCAAGGAGAAATCTTCAAAAGAGAAATCTGGGAAATCTTCAAAGGAGAAATCTGCTCCTCCTCCCAAGGGAAAGCCTTCTGCCCCTCGCAATGAAGAGTCTAGCGATCCTCTACTAAAGAGAAGGAAAACTCAAACTTCTTCTTCTTCAATTCCTCACCAATTCCAGGGAATCCAAGTGTTGATCTTGATAAGGACAATAATGACGAGGATTTTAATGCTAGCGGCTTTCCTTCAATAAAAAATTCTTCTGATTCTGATTCTTCAATGACTCACTTATCCAGAATTTTTAGCTATATTTCCCACGATATAACTTGCAATGATGAAGATGAAGTCATTGAAAAGACATCCCAAGCTCTCGCTAAAGTCTGCGATGCTCCCATACTAGTGGACGATGATTCTCTTCAAGGAATTTCAAGATCGCTGACTCCCAGTCTCTTAAATTCTCTTGGTACCTTGGTATGTTTTCATTTCTTCAATTTGTTTATGTATTTACTCCGTCGCTAGATTTCAATTTATATTATTCTCTCGTAGGTTGGAATATCTTCTTTTGCTGTTGCTTCTGATTTAGATACAAGACGTGCCAACTCTGAAAAGAAGGCTGCCAAACTTCGCCAAGATAAAGAAAAATTAGAATCTGAAGTTGTTGAGCTTCGCAATAAGAATAAACAGTTGGAGACTGAATCTTCAGTTGATAAGCAAAAGATCTCTGATCTTGATAAGGCCTACCGGCAACTCTATGGTATGACTGATTTCCCTTCTCTCTTAATTCTTCTTACTCCATCGCGGCTTATTCAAGCATCCACTTTTAACTTGTAGATATTTATGGCCTTACTGGCGAGGCTACACTCTTTCAGTCTTTTCCTGAACCTATAGATGATAATACTCTTCTTGCTCGTCTTAATAATTCTTTAAGTAATTTCTCAGATGATAAGATTAAATCCCTCTCCATAGATGAACTTAAATCCAAACTTAATCTCTTAAAAATTGAACGCATATTCAATTTAGGTTTGACCAACAAATATAAGCGTTTTTATCTTGATTCAAAGAAAGAAATAGATAGATTAAGAAAGAAGAATAGTGATTTTATTGACGAGAAAGATCTTTCCATCAAAAAGGGATCCAAGACCCTAGCAGACTTTCATAAAACTCTCCTTGATGTTCAAATGGACAGAGATAAACTTATCCACGAGAATGAAGATTTTCTTGTGAGGGAGACTCAAGTTCGATCTCGTCTCCTTATTAATAGTGATGATGAGTTTGCTTGGGCTGCGAAGGTTCTTGATAATACCAGGAATAACTTAGGTGTATATGTTAGCCTCCAAGTTGAATAAGAGGCTTTAATTAGGGATATGATTTCTGAAAGAGAAGGTTGTTTGATGTTCTTCTTCTCACTAGTTTCCTGTTTTAATTATTCTTCTTTACAAAATTTCTAACTTGTTGTCATATATTCTCGCAAGAGATGAAAAACGATATCTTGAAAGAATTGGGGAACTTGAAAATAAGAAGAATCAGCTCACGAATACTCTTGCTGCTCGTAATAATAAATATTCACGATTGAAAGAGCAGTTTGACGTTACTAACGCGAATTTTAATAGATCTCTCATTGTTGTTCGTAATGATTCTGTTAGGTTGGTTTGTAATGATCATGGAATTTCCCCTTCTATGTATCCTGATCTTGCAAAGGAAGTCCCCGCAAAAATCCCAAATCTTGACATCTCTGACAGTGAGGCTGAGGATTCTGGCGAGGACGAAAATAATAATGATAACGACGAAGGATAAAAATCTGGTGGAGAAGAAGAATCTGATAAGAATGAAGATAGTGATAATGAAGTGGAGAAATCTGGTGATGAAGAGAAATCTGACAAAGAGAATGGCGATGGATCTAGCTAGTTCTTCTTGTTCCCTCTATCTTCTTTGTATATTTATTTTCTTCTTTCTGTGGTAATATTGCGGCAAGTTTCTCCAATTTTGTGAATATCTTTTGCTTCTACCTGTACGATTTAGAAAACAGTTCTTTTTCTGCAAGTCAATCAATCAATATAATTATTATCCTTTAATTATCTACGTGCACTTATCTATGAAATTTTTTATATGATAGATGAATAATAATTTCATCGTTCTCATGCATTCCCATACTTGCCTCTATTATTCATATGCAATATGAAAAAATTGGGTAATGATTAGATATTAGTGGCAAATAAAATTTGCCTTAATATTGGCGATCTTATCGCCAGTAATCTTGTGGTCTTATTATGCCTCCCTAATTAAAGGTCTTATTTTTCCACGCTCTTTCTTTATGCGACAAAATCGCAGGACATCTTTACATTTGCATATATTGACCCATTGATCTTGCCTTATTTGTATTCATTTGATTATATTGCGACAATATGACAAGTCTAAGCTCCCTCGCGGGATCAAAGCCTCGTGACATTGTCGTCTTGCGATGAAATCGCAGGACGTCTTTACACTTTCATGTAAAAACCCATTGATTTCATCTTAATTTTTCTCTTTTGGCTTGTTGCCTCTGTATAATTTATTTCACGCGACAATATGACAGGCCTAAATGTTCTTGCGATCATAAATCCCCATGCCATTGTTGTCTTAAGACACTTATCAGCTCCCTAATGGAGGGTGCTGCCCTTATCTTCCCCATGGTTGCCCCTTCAAGGAGGGCACATCGGCCATACAAGACTAGCTCCTCCCATCCAGATTTACCAACAACCAGCTATTTTTGTAGCCTCTTGTCCTTTATGCCTATATGGATTATAGTTACAAGACTACACCCTAAGTGGGGTTTTCTTCAGGCCAAGTGCATCATAGCCAAGACTTACCAAGAATGGCAAGGGAGTTTCTTATGCCCCGGGAACTCTTGGCTCAACCATGTACCTCGGCTCCTTAGTCATACTTTGCACTTCTTGGAAGAGATTCTCGGTCGTCCAACCAGGGTATAACCTTATATAGTTGGAAATCCAAGATCTCTCTCCCGGATAGTTTTCTTTAACCCCAACATCTGCATGATTCAGGATCCAGCAGCGGTATAACCTTACCCCTGAATCATGTCAAGAGATACCCCTTCCTATGACGTGCTATTATGCCTTATATTTGCCTCTTGTGAAATTTTATTCGCGAACTAGGGTGCACGCCATAAAGGTTCGTCCCATTCTATTAATCTCTGCGAAATTTTATTCGCGCTTCTCGCGAGTATTGTAACTCTGATAAAATTTCACAACTTTGATCTTCTTTCTTTTTGTAAAATTTTGCAATTCTTTCAAGCAAAATACTCTGTTCAATTAAATACTCTTCAAACAAATCATTCATAGAGTTCTCTAAAGTTCATCACTTTACCTCTCTACTTACTATTCTTTGGTTCTGCTTTTCTGCTACGTTTTGTTGTTTCTTCGTCCGCGAGACGCTCGCCATCAATTCCCTCCTGCCACTCTATCGTATCAATCATTAACTTTTCACATCTCTTTAATTGTTTGATTTTGTATTTCCAATTGATATTCTTCTCATCTCTTTCCTCGCAAGACTTCATATCAATTTCATAACACTTCTTGCTTTCTCCCCAATCTCCTTTAATTACTCCAACACCATTAGGATGAGGAAATTTAATACACTGGTAGAAAGTAGATGCTACACCTAATATTCCGTGTAGCCAAGGTCGACCAATCAGAGCATTATAAGGTGATTCAATGTTAACAACACAGAACATGATCTTGGAAGTTATCCCTTTCAGTGGAATCCGCATCTCAATTTCCCCTTTTGGTTTATTGGCATTACCATTAAAACCATATATTTTATATGTTGAGGGAATTAGATCTTCGTCTCTTCCACCCATTGTTTTATAGGTATGATAAAATAGTATGTCAACAGAGTTGCCTGTGTCTATTAGAACTCTATTGATAGCCCAAGAATCTTCATTTTCATCACCATTTTCTTCATCTTCTTCCTCCATTTACTTTGGGTTTATCTCTAGTCTTACTACCAACGGGTTATCATGCTGCTCGCCAGGTTCTGGTATTTCTTGTATACTGAAATATATAGTTTGCTTTTGCCATTCTTCTAATAGCGAGGCTCTCGCTATATTCATTATCTCTCTTCCATCTGTGTCTCTCGCGAAGACTCTGCCTAGAACATTATCATGGAAATCCTATATTGTTCTATGTGAATGTACAATGGAATTACAAAACAAATTCTTTGCTTTAGCTCCAACTTCTATTACGAATGATTCGGCTCCTTTTACAGTATTTACCCTGCGAATTTCTGGTGCTGGAGGCAATTGCTGAGATTGTGGATATCCTACTAAAAAGTGATTTAGCTTTCCTTGTTCAATCATCCTTAAAATTATTCTCTTTACATTCCTGCAGTCATTTACTGTGTGGCCATGAAAATGATGGTAAGGACAAAATTCTTGACTGCGATTATTAGGATGTGGTTCTTTTCCCATGTTCCATGGAGATGGTATATTTTCCATTAAAATGATAGCTTCCCAAATTTTTTATATACTAGCATTGAGAGGAGGCATCTTAATTTCTTCCCATATGATCTTCTGATTCCCTTGACTTCTGAAATTGTTTTGCCTCTGTCCACCATAAGTTTCTTGCGGCTGATCAAGCCTTTGATTCTTATTATTTCCACCACGATTGTAATAATTATTCTCCCTTTCATACTCTTCTTGATCTCTACTGCCCATAGCTACTAACTTCTGCTGGTTATCAGTCTCTACTTTCTCTTGTTGCACTTGCGAGCTGCTCGCCACATTGTTTATCATTTTAGGAAGTAAACTCCCATTTGCTGCTCCAGAATTGATGTTCGCGATGGGATATGATTCCATCTCATTTTGTTTCTCCTCCAAAGCAATGTATTCTTCTTGTAGTTCTCGTAGTTCAGTCATAGTGATTGTATTATTGATTCTAAAAATTTGTATGTACAGTAGATTGGTCGCGAACATTGCATTGATAAAAGACAAGATAAGATATCTCTCGTCAACTCTTCCTGCCATCTTACTGCACATTGTCTTCCATCTTATGGTTAAATGTTTCAGACTCTCGGTTTTAACCCAAACACATCTTCAATACCTGGTCGCGATGAATTGTTGCTAATATAAGCTCCTAGAAATGTAGCTTGTAAATGATCAAAAGAAGTTATGGTGTTTTTTGGCAATCCCTCGAACCATTTTAATGCCTTTCCAGTTAAGCTAGACGCAAAATATTTGCATAGTACAGCATTATGGTTTTCCCATTGTAGCATACATCTAACATAAGCCTTGACGTGTTGAACATCACAAGTAGTCCCATCAAAGATGCTGGTTAATGCTGGTAAGTTGCATTTTGGAGGTATTCCTCTTAATTGTACTTCTTGAGTAAATGGAGTTCTCGCAGCTTCTTCAATAGCTTCATCGAGCTGCCTTCTTCCTCCTTCTCTTCTATTGCTTATTATTCCTCGCATTTCTGTTAATTCTCTCAATATTTGCTCATTCTCAGTTGAGTTTCGCTCCATTGGCCTTTTTAATGCAGCTTCCCTTCTCCTGTGCTCTTGCCTTTCTTGTCTTGCGAGATTTTGTGTGTCTTCTTCTTCATTATCATCCCATCTTTCTCTGCGATTTTCTCTTTCACCCTCCTCTTGAAATCGCAGTTGTCTACTTTCTTCTCTGCGGATTTCTTCATTTCTCCTCATTTCTCTTCGCTGCCTTTCTAATCTCCTATGTATTCTATCATACTACTCTTGAATATTATCATTGTAGCGATTTTGTATACGTCTCCTTTCTCGGTTTTCATGGTTATTTTTTCGTACTGCCTCTCAGAATTCTTGGTCTTCTACTTCTGACGTTAATCTTTCTCTCTCGCAATCCAGGCGTGCTTGTTCGGCGTAATGTATCTCAATTTCTTCTTCAATTATTCTTTGATTCCTTTGATTCTCTCGCCCATGTAATATCCTCCTACCTTCTTCTGGATTTTCTTCTTCATTTTGGTTGTTTCTTCCTCCTTGATTTCTATTGTTGCGTCTATTATCCAATGCTTCGCCATGCGAATTATAGCGATCTCCAATTATCTATTCTTCTCTATGACGTTGTTCTCCATTTAAATTTTTCACTTCTTCTGTAACATTTCTAATTGGGGAATTTTGCCTTGGTTCTTCTCTGAGTGATCTTGAATTTGATCTAACAGTACTTCTTGATCTCCTTCTTTGTAACCTCAAATTCTCCATTCTTAGCTCATGATTTTGTCTTGTTAAATTCGCACGCTCTTCTGCCTCTAATCTTCTTTCTTCCTGTATTCTTTGTGTCAAATAATCTACTATTTCATTTTCACGTCCTTCATGAATTAATCCTCCACCTATTTCTTGATTTCTTTCTCCTTCTCCATTTCTTAATTGTCGATTTTCTGCTTCTTCCATCGAATCCGACCTCCAAGTATGCACACTCACTCTATCATAATCCACATTCCTATTTCTTGTTTGTGCTTGTTGATTCGGCTGTTGAATTGAACTTTCTGCTTCATTTCTTATTCTATTTCTCCTTAAAGATTCTTCTAATCCACCTGTTCCCTCTCCTGCAAGTCTTTTACTTCTCCTCACAGTTGTCGGTGGTTCTGATGTATTTCTTCTTCTTCTAGCCATTTCTTCAACCCTAACAATTTCTTCAAATCTTCAAGTTGTAATTAGAGATTTCTTAGCTTGATTATCCCTATTTCTGGGCGCCAAAATGTAGTTGCAGGATTTCCCACACTACACCCTTGTTAAGATTTTGTTATAGACAACTCAAAATTGAAGATAAAAAATTACACTTTATTATCTTGATTTCAGAAAATGTTTACAGAAATGGAAGAATTCAAGATTACAACATTTCTCTTAAAGTTTCTCTCTCCTCAAGATTTTCTTAACTCTCAAAAGTACATCATCCTCTCCTGGACATACTGGGTCTGTATTTATAGGGTAACTACATAGTGAATGCCAGCTAAGTTTTCCTCCTATTTCGGGTTGATTCTGCGATTGTTCCGCGATGGTTACAATGTTTACTCTCGCAAGTTTTGTAATCATCGCAGGATAAATATGCTTTTCTCAAGTTTTCTTCACTCGCCATCTATTATATCGCTCCTCTGACTGTTTTTATAATATTCACAAAGTGTAGTTGATGATTTTGCGGTGACGCTCGCTGGGAAGTGTTGTTAATCTCACAGAGAATAGGTGTAGCGGTATTCTAGTCCTACACGAAGCACATACATTCAAACCAACAAGAGGTAAAGGAGAAGAAACAATATGCAAATGGTTAGAAAAACCTTGCACAATCTCTTGTATTACGGAATCCTCTTCATCATTGAAAAACTCAAGTGAATTATTCACCTCTTGTATATCATGGTCCTATATCAAACCTTGCAACCATTCTTCGTCCGTTTCTTCCTTAACCAAAATCTCGGCATCAACATCATCATTACAATCATATGCAAGATCAATTGGGTCTTCAAAAATATTGGTCATAACGGTCACATTCTCAAAACACTTCTCTTTGTTGTAAGGCACATAATCCTCTGTGGATCCAAATTTCGCTATAAGGAACTTTTTTAGAACACTCAAAAATGCTTCATCCTCAAGCTCCACCCTTTGAATAGGATCTTGATCATTATTAAGATCAATGCTTGAGCAAGCTGCACAAGTTTCGTCATAATCCTCTTCGTCTTCGTCTTGATCCCAAAAAGATTCCATTGTAAACTCCTCATTGTTGTCACCATGAGTTATTTCAAGCAATGTATCATAATCACCGTCACTTTCATAGATAACATAAGGCTCTTCGTCGCTGAATTTAGTGTTGCTAAACTCTAACTCATCCTTTTGAATAGGCGAATGATCATTAGTAAGATCAAGAGTTGAGTTAGCTACATAATTATCAACAAAAGTTCCCAAGGATTGGCCTTTTTCAACATTAGCATCAATCAAATATTCATCACAAACCATATGCACATTAGAATTATCCATATCTTCCTTGCATTGATCAATGCCTCTTCGCAAGTTAGCAATACCTTCATGAAGTTCTTGGATTTGCTCGTCTCTAGTCTCTTTAGCTTTTTGAAACTCTTGTTGTACAAAGTTGGAAAATTTGTCCAATAAGTTAGAGACTTGTTGTTCACGAGCATAAGAATCCTCCCATCCTTGTGGTTTTTCACACCCATACCCGCCATAAGGTTGTTGAGGAAAACCATAAGGTTCCATGGAATATTGGTCATAACCAATGAATTGGTTTTGATTATACCCCTGGAATTGGTAGTTGTCATATTGTTGAGGTTATTGAAAACCGTATCCATTGTTCCAATATGCTCCGTCCATAGAAATTGGTACTTGAAATAAGATTCTCAAACGAATGTCAAAACCAAAAAATAAGAAAAACTAAAAACAAAACAAAAAACAAAAATAAGAAACCAAAAACAAGTGACAACCGCTGCCTCCCAGGCAACGCCGCCAAAATTTGATCGTTGTCGTATGCGTCAAAAATAAATTACACTTTCTCACTAATCAAAATATAAATCTAGCAAGGGCAAGAAAGGATCGATCCCACAGAGAGGACTAGGTTGTCAATTTGTTTTTGTTTCCTGTAAATAACACGGGGGATTTTCTGATTTTTATAAAGTAAAAGTAAAATAAAAGCAAGACAAAGAAAAGTAAACACGCAAATCAAGGTAGTGAGAATATTGGTTACAGATTTCATCTTCAATTGTAAAAAAGTATTTGAATGTATAAATAGAATTCGTATTTAATCTCGCTATCATCAAAAGCCCTAGAATACCTTATTGCAAGAATACTCCGTAAATTTCCTAAGTCATCAACACACACATTAGAGCTGCGTATGTGAATTCTACCTAAAGAATAACCTAACGCCTTGCGCTAATTAAGTTCAATTCATAGGAGCATTAAGTTTCAGAAATAGGCTAATCAATGCAACTATCACACATTGCGCATGACAATTCGGACAAAGGTCAATTTCTACATATGATTACAAGAGTGTATCACTACAAACTGTGATCATATCATGCTACTATTATTCAAGGTTATCGCTCGATGAAAACCCTAAAATATCTATAGATATGGATGTATGTTCAATCAATTCTAGACTCAACCAAACAAACATTCAATCATATTGTAATACATCAATCATGCAATTATTATAATCAGTAGAAAGTGAATGATAATATTGAGAGAAAACTAACTCATAAAGATCAAAACTTGTTTTCAAAATCCAACTACATCTTTACCCAATAAAAAAATCAAGTACTTGTGTTTTTGGAAATCATCATAGAAAGCAAAGAAGAACTATCATGTGAAACCCTAGAACAAAAGTAGAAGTCTCCCTAATGGAGATATCTTGTTTAGAAGAAGACTTTTCTATTTATGTGCTTTTCTCCCAAAAGGATACTTTCCCAAAATTAGGTTAAGTCTTCATAATCTTCAAGTACACGTCCATCTACTAGTCCACCAAGCCCATGTGTGAGAAATATGTCTCTGGAATTGCTGACGTCATCGCCGGAATCCGGTCACCGTCGTCGGAATTCAGCCACCGGAAAACTATCTCTGACCACCTAAGTCATTGGAATTGTCACCAGGGAAGTATGTACTCACAGCAACTCATCTCGCCTTCTCTGCAGTTCAAACATTCACAAAAACTATCCAACCCAACTTCTCATTTCTTGCGAAAACGTACCCAAAAGCGTGCCATGTAGTTCACATATTCGGCCGCCAACTCTTCCATTAGACTCGTACCCCCTTCATAATTCACTGAAACTTTATGATCGACACTTTAACCTCTTAAATCCGGCATCCCGGGCTAGTACCACCGATGCACCAATTCTGCTCCGTTTACGTACAGTTTCTGCAGTCCGGTTCAAGCACTGTCACTTCCTGCAACTCTTGCAATATTGCATCATAACCTAACTCCTGAATTCCATCAAAACCCACTGGCAACAACAATATCCACTGCAAATCTCAGATCAAATCCTGTCCTAAACATACATCTAGGTTCATTCTATAACACCATATTAGTTTCGATCCCAGCACAAAGACTTGAGCTTCAATGCCAGCTGCAAACTCCATTGAAATTTTGTTCATGGTTGCGCCAACAGCGAACTGCAGCTCCAACTCCTTCCACAACACTGCAATCTCACTACCATTATATATAGTTTATTGTACCACCCGATCCATGAAAGAAGCCACATCCTCAATTTTCCCAGCTTCCGGACCAAGTCCCTGCAACGAACTTTACAGCTTCACCATTCTCCAGTCACGTAGCACCGCCACCATTTCCATCTGTAATTATTCTCATTCAATGTCAAGCCAAATACTAACACATTTCAGTTCATTTATTCTAGCCTTGAACCACCAACAACACCACTTCAATACTACAACACTTCTTACTCCAAGTGCAACCCAGTTCTTGAGATCCCCCAACTGCAATTGCAATATCATCTCTATTTCCAATGACCACCTCTTAACACCCACTGTCACTGCAATACATCCTGCAGTTCACCATCACAAGCCACACTTCACTAAAATTTGGCTCAAACCGTTGCTGCCTATCCAATGCCGAATCTGTCCATGTCATATCAGCAACACTCAACTTCAGGCTACCAGTCGCTACTACGACCACCAACTTTAGCTCATCTTGACTGCAATCCCAAATTCAACACCATTAGCTCCCATATCTGAAATCCCATCCAACTCTTTGCCAGTTCATTACAATCAAATAACTCTACCTGCAACTACATCGCCACTACTTCTGCAATTTCAGCTCATACACATTCAGCTTCATTGTCTTTCCCAACTCCATTTCAATTCTTTGCCTCTGAGATCAATTGCAATATCAAATCCACAGAACCCCTTCTATTTGTTCTTTCCGACAGTAACTGCAACAACTTCTTCTCCCTGATTCAACTATGTTCATCACTTCCTCCACCATTTCAGATTCAATAATTCAGTCAAACCCCCGTCTCCTTTCTGTTGATTTCATCACAGAGTCATTCTTCAGAAAAATGTGATCTAGTAATGAAGACGGTGAAGGAAATAAAAGATGCTCAAGGAAAGCCTACTCCAGAACTCTTATCTGCCATTAACACTGCTATGGCTTCTTAGACAGATCGATTCATCGATTTTTCCAGTAAAAACCAAGATAATAGCGAAATTCCAGTCAAAGAACCAGGAAGTATTTTGGGTCCATCCCCATCCTCTAGCAGAACAGGTGATCATTCTTTTAACCAAACTCGTTTTTTGTTTGGAGCTCAAGATCAGAGTCAATTTCAACAACCTAGACCAAAGGTCGAATTTCCAATATTTGATGGTACAAACCCTCGTTCATGGATACGTAAGTGTAGGAAATTTTTTCTTATGCATCAAATGACTGATTCTCAAATGGTGAACATGGATTCTATGTACTTATATGGAAAGGAAGATGTATGGTTTCAGGACTATCAAATTGGTAAGAAAGTGGTGTTATGGGAAGACTTTTTGAGGGATATCTGTCTTCGTTTTCAAGAATTGGGACATGATGACATTGTAGGAGAGTTTAACAAGCTTCAACAGATAGGGATTGTCCTTGAGTACCAAGAACTATTTGAAGAATTGAAGGCTCTGATATTGGCTAAATACCCCCACCTTACAGAAGGGTATTTCACTTCTAGCTTCATTAGTGGCTTGAATGAGGAACTGAGATTACATGTGCAAATGTTCTCTCCAAAAACATTGACAAATGCAGTGTACTTAGCAAGAATGCAAGAAGCACTCCTTGAATCTGTAGCAAAAAAAATCAAGTAGATCTTACAAACCTACACCACTTTATGCTCCAAACCCCTACACTCATAGGAATGCTCCAACCCCAGTTACAAGTCCTAGAATGACCTCCAAAAATTCTTCAAACCCCTTCACAAATTCCCCCCCCTCCTATCAAAAGGTTATCTTATGCTGAAATGAGGAAAAAAAGGGAGAAGGGACTATGTTACAACTGTGATGAGGTTTTTCAAGATGGACATAGGTGCGTTACACAACATATTTATATTCTGGCAGTTGATGATGTAGAGACCACTAAGTCTGGCGAGGAATCCCCATGTGATACTCCCTTGTCACCAGGTTTGGAATAAGAGGTGGAGATCTTAGTGCATGCCCTAGCTTTTAATGTGTCACAAAACACTATCAAAATTACAGGGTTCAATAAGAAGCAATCCTTATATATTTTGATAGATAGTGGGAGTACTCACAGCTTCTTGGACCCTGGAGTTGCTACCAAATGTGGAATCCAAATAACTCCAGCCAACCCCTTATTGGTAGCAGTGGCTAATGGTGAAAAAATGGTCAGTGATGCCAAGTGTTCTCCCTTTGCTTGGAAAATGCAGGGACATGAATTCCAGTAGGACATGAGACTCTTAAAGCTAGGTGGCTGTGATATGGTGCTGGGTGTTGACTGAATGAAGAATATGAGCCCTATGTATTTTGACTTCAAGAAGCTAACTATCTCCTTTCACAAGGATAGAGAGAGCATTGAACTATAAGGTACCACCTCTGCAACTCAAATTTCAATGATGACAGGTAGTGAGTTATATAGTTGGCTTAAGAAGAATAAACATGGGTTGATTGATAAGTTTTTTGCCATTACTGCTTGTGAATCTCACACTGTTATTCCAGAACCCATTCAACCCATATTACAAAAATATTATTCTATTATTCAAGAACCTATTTCCCTACCCCCATCCAGGATACATGACCATCACATTCCCTTAAATCCACTCACCACCCCCCCCCCCCCCCCCCCTAATTAGAGAGCATACATGATCCCTTTTATTCACAAAGAGGTGTTGGAACAACTTGTCAAGGAAATGTTACAATCTGGTATCATTAAACACAGCCACAACCCCTTCTCTTCCCTAATTCTTATGGTAAAAAAAAAGATGGCAGCTGGAGGTTTTGTGTGGATTATAGGAGATTAAATGAAGCTACAGTTAAGGACAAGTACCATATACCTCTCATAGAGGAGCTGTTAGATGAATTGTTTGGAGCCAAAATATTCCCTAAGATTGATTTGAGGGCTGGTTATCATCAAATTAGAGTATTTCCCCCAGATACTTACAAAACGTCTTTTAAAACCCATCAAGGACATTATGAATTCATGGTGATGCCCTTTGGGTTAACCAATTCCCCAGCATCTTTTCATGCATTGATGAATGATGTGTTCCAACCTCACTTGAGGAAGTTTATACTGGTGTTCTTTGATGACATACTAGTTTACAGCCCTGACATGACAACACATCTGGAGCATCTGGAGACCACACTCAAGACTCTACAACAACATTCTCTCTTTTACAAGCTCAGTAAGTGTTCCTTTGGCCAAACTCAGGTTGAATACTTGGGCCACATTATCACAGGAGAATGTGTAGCAGCTGACCCAGCTAAGATCAAATGCATGATCAAATGGCCTACACCCACCACCTTAAAAGAGCTTATTGGGCCTCACTGGATATTACAAGAAGTTTTTCAAAGGTTATGGCCTAATTTGTAAACCATTGACAGAATTGCTTAATAAAGACAATTTTCATTGGCCTGCTAAAGCTCAGACAACTTTTGTATCTCTCAAGCAAGCAGTCACCACCACTCCAGTACTTACCTTACCTGATTTCTAACAACCTTTTGAGGTGGAAACTGATGCTTGTGACACAGGAGTTGGATCAGTCTTGATGCAACACAAACAACCAATTGCTTACTTCAGCAAAGGCATGAAGACAAGGTTCCTTTCAATGTCCACTTATGATAAGGAGTTACTAGATATAGTGATGGCAGTAGCCAAGTGGAGGCCTTACCTAATGGGAAATCACTTCACAATTTACACAGATCACCAGAGCTTAAAATATTTTATGGAGCAAAAACTACACACCATGGCTCAAGAAAAGTGGCTTTCAAAATTGCTAGGATATGACTATTCAGTGTGTTACAAGCAAGGAGTGGAGAATAAGGTAGTTGATGCCTTATCCAGATTCCCACATTCAGACTCTCATCAATGCCATCTCATCAACCAGCTGCAACCTACCTGGCTTGGAGAAGTCCAAGAGAGCTACACCTTAGACAAGTTGTCTCCTGAGCTAATTCCACAACTAACAGTATCTCCTTCCAGTAGACAACCATTCACCCTTAAAAAAGGTATCCCGAGGTATAAAAATAGGGTTTACACTGGCTCCACTAGAACCTTAAGGCACCAAGTAATGGTTGCTATCCACTCCTCTTCTATGGGAGGACACTCAGGAAACCAAGCTAGCTACCAGAGAGCAAAGATATATTTTCATTGCGTTGGGATGAAGAAGGAATTACTCCAATATATCAGAGAATGTGATATCTTCCAGCAACATAAAATGCCACATACTTCACCAGGTGGATTACTTCAGCCATTACCAGTACCAGACCAGGCATGAAAACACATTTCTATGGATTTTATAATTGGGTTGCCCGAATCAGAAGGCAGAGAAGTCATTATGGTGGTAGTGGATAGATTCACTAAGTATAGTCACTTCCTTCCACTCACTCACCCCTTCATAGCTTCTGCAGTGGCCAAGGTATTTCTTGACAACATTTTTAAATTACATGGGTTGCCAGCCACCATAGTCTCTGATAGAGACAACATATTCCTCAGCAACTTTTTGCAAGAACTCTTCTCTAAGATGGGAACAACATTACACATGAGCTCTGCTTATCACCCATAGACTGATGGGCAAACTGAAAGAGTCAATGCCTATTTAGAATCCTATCTCAGGTGTATGACTAGTTACAAACCTACTAAATGGGTTAGTTGGATCTCCTTAGCTGAATGGTGGTTCAATTCTACATATCACACCAGCCTCAAGCTTACTCCCTTTCAAGCCTTGTATGGTTACAAAACTCAGCAATTTGGTATTTTTTCTCATGATCCATCCTTCAAGGGGAATGTGGAAGACTACCTTCAGAAAAGACAAGCAATGGACATTATCCTCAAATCTACCCTGGAAGAGGCTCAGCACAGAATTAAACATAAGGCAGATAAAAAGAAGACTTAGAGAGAGTTCCAGATTGGTGATTGGGTCTACCTGAGACTACAGCCTTACAGGCAAACTTCAGTACAGCTCAGGAGAAATTTAAAATTGTCTGCAAATTTTTTTGGGCCATATCAAGTTCTTGCAAAACTGGGAATAGTAGCCTACAAGATCAAGCTCCCTCCTAATTCAAGGATTCACGCAGCGTTTCATTTTTTTCAATTGAAACCAAATATGGGAGAAGGACTACTGCCACAGACTATTCTTCCCTCCCTGGACTCCAATGGAAACATGAACGTTTCCCCATTTCAGGTACTGGCTACCAAGACTGTCAAGAAACATCACCAGCTGGTTGAGCAGATCTTGGTACAATGAACACACTCTACTGAGGCTGATGCTACTTGGGAGGACAAGGCTGTCATCGTCAAACAGTTCCCAAAATTCATTCTTGAGGACAAGAATCAACTTGAGTAGGGGGTATTTTTCATAGACCTTATGGCTTAGGGGAGTGCCCTTAGTAGTTATGTGAGTGCTTGAATTATAGTGTGCCCTTAGTAGTGCTGTGAATTCCTTTAGTACTTGTGCCTTGACCAATGTGTGGTATTTGTATCTGGTCAGGCATTGGATCCTGTTATCTAATAATTTTTGAATTAATCTAATTCTCTCTCTTGTTCTCACTCTCATCTATCTGATCATTTTCTTAATCTTCTTTAGCTTAATCTTCTTCCATTTTCTTTCAAATTTTCCTCAAATCCCTGTTTATCAAAGCCTTATAGTGTAGACCACTACACTAACAATCCTACGCTAATGAGGAAATTATTCTCATCATAAGGAAATTCTCGGATGAGAGTATCGGTAAGAACGTCAGGACCATTAATAAATGAGACCTCAAACTTATGAAAACGGAAAGACTTAAAGATCTCAGCAATGGTCCAATGAGCATAGCTATCCTTCTCACGAAGCTGGAGCCTTGATAACTCGTAATGAGGAGAAAGAAGAAGAATATCTCCGCCAACAGTAGCCTCCTCAGCAACCGCATATGCCTTATCTCTAGAAGGAAACTCAGAGTCCTTAGGAGGATGAGAAGGCGTAGCATCTGGATGGTCCATCCGTCGACGAAGACACCATCATAGATTTGCGTGTAGGTTTCTTCGGAAGCCTCATGATAATTGACACCAGCATAAGAACTTTCTCCATCAATAATGGCAGCGGAAATTTGCAGAACACCCGAAAAACAAAGCAAGGGAAAAAACTAAAGTACTTTGGGCATGGGTTTCACTAAACCAACCAAGAGAAATGGTTCGATTATACTACAACGAAAAACACACATCGCGGGAACAAGATTTTTGGGCATATTATGGTCATGGAAAAAACCCAATCAAGCATCAAAACAAAGCAAAACCCAAGTTTCAACACAGTATGCTCAAGAAAAATGAGAGTACCATTCTCACAAACAACGAAAAACAACAACATCAACAATCAGCAGAATGCCAATTATAAACAGGAGACATGCGGCCAAACACGGGAAGAAGATGAACAGTATTTACTTGAATTGGCAGTCGCAAAACCAAAACGTACGAAGAATCTAGGAGAAGCAATTAAAGCGGTAGAAGAAGAATTTCTGGAAGAGAAGAGAGCGACGGTTCAAGGAAAAAGAATAAAAAGTTAAGGAAAAAAAAATTCTTTCTCTTTGTTCTCCTCTTATAGGCGGCTGAAGAATCCAAGGAAAAGTTATTGCATGAAAGGACATGTAGAGACCACCCAAGCTATACGTGCAAAAATGGCGGCGTAACGGAAATTTTCTTCCACATCAAATCAAACGGTTGAAGATGAAAGAAAAGGGGAAAACTGTGAATACCAATATTCTGTGGAGCACGTGTCACGATCTTAGTGGTCACACAATAACTGAATTATACTGCCTTCGCTGGACAAAGGAACCTGAGCTGCAAAGGGTACCTCCATAGATCTACTTTATCTCGCCCCAAGAAAGAAGACCTCGACGGTAGAGATGAAAGAAGTACAAGTCCCATCTACAAGGCACAACTAGCAAAGGAACAGAGTTAGATGACACATCTAATCAGCATTAAATACCAAGACTCTTATCTACACGCATAAACCAAGGCACGTGGAGAGAAGAGGCGTGGCGAGACCTGATTTGCTGACACAAGCGGTGAACGAAGGTACATCCCATACAAAGGCTGGGAAGTTCCGGAAGGAACATGGGTTAGCTGAGATGGCATGATTCTACTGGAACAAGCGCGCGGTGCATGAAGGTACCACTAACACCCAAGGTATATCAGCATACGATGGACCCAGAGGAAGCAAAGATATACAAAGGGCAGAAGGGGCTATAAATACAAAGCCTCACCAACAAATTAGAGGCATTCAATTCATTACCTAGAAGAAGAAGATCTAGTCTTAAGCTTATACCTCTTTAATGTTTAAAACTTAAGTACTACAACTTGAGTTATCTCTATTACTTTGGGAAGCATTTAAGATCTTTGTAACCACCATAACTTAATACAAAACAATCACTCATTTCCCCCGTGGACGTAGACGATTGTCGAACCACATTATTTCTTATGTCTCTTGATAACTTAGATGTTTTTACATTATCTTTATGTTCTTTGTTATTGTTGATACCTTACACATCTTTTATTACTTAGTATCATCAGTTCAACAGAGGTATCGATACTTCCTAGCATTCAATACTTTGAGCTGTTTACATAACATAGACTATGGGAAAATAAGTAGTCACAACAGGAGTAGAGATCAATCTGTACAATCCTGGCATAAATCAAGAAATGGCCGTTCCAGGTTTGCTTCGGTCACAAAGTGAAGGATAAGGGTTGGTCTTTGGGAGGGAAGCAAAGAAAGTGTTGAGACCATAATAGTTGATTCTGGAAGTATGGGTGTTTCGTGACTTATATCATAAATTTGAATTGGATAGCTGGATGAAAAGCTATCAGATGATTTATGGAAGTTGTATTGTTTTCCTGACCAAAACTTGTCATTTGGTGAAAATAGGTGAAGCCTATTTATACAAGTCATATTGAAACGTACCCTTGTCTCGTAGGAGGTGGAAATGATGAGGGAAGTTAATTTGTGTAACCGTAAGTCATTATGCTTCCATGATGAAGGTAATAAATTGTTTACACCATTACTTTTCACCACCACTAATTATCCTACTTCATGACACTTTCTTGTAACGGGCGCATTGCACGCCGCACGCTGTAAACCGCCAGACCAATACCCCGATGAGTATCCCCCAGTTTGTGACATGTTTGATGTCTTGAGTATTTTCGTAGAAAACGTGTAGCAGGTTGCTATGTGCGACAAGTCAAAGTCAACAGTCTTTGCCACAGGAAAATATCATGTGATGTTATTAGGCTTACCTTGGTTAGCCGCCTAAAACTTTCCACAAGTCCGTCAGTTTGGTGGAAAACTTGAATGGCTGAGATTTCATTTCATGAGGAATGGTAGCCATTGATTATGGTCGCATCTTGTTGTATAGCGAAGCGAAGTGGCGCCATTAGAATAGTAGCGTCGGATGCAACCATGGCATAATGACATGCTAGTGGAATGCCAGTAGTGTATCCATGGCATAGTGGCATGCCAATGGCATAGCCACAGCATGCTAGTAGTTATGGCATGGTGGCACGCCAGTGGTCGTGGCATAGCGACATGCTAGTAGTTGTGCCATGATGGGATGCCAGTGGCCGTGGCATAGTGACATGCTAGTATCCATGGCATGGTGGCATAGCGACATGCTAGTAGCTGCGACATGGTGGCATGCCAGTGGCTGTGGCATAGCAGCATATCAGTGGCATGGCCACGCCTGTAGTGTTTAAAATGGCCAAAGTTAAGATTTGGCTCTGTGACTAAAGCTAGGGCTTGGCGCCGTGGCCAAGGCTAGGGTTTGGCACGGTGGCCAAAATTATGCACTGTGGCCAAACTGGGATTTGATTCCATGGCCAAAGTTTAGGGTTTGGCGGAAAAGTCGCCCAAACGTTACCACAAGCAAGTTAGTTTGGTGGCGAACTTGCATGGCTGAGATTGCATCTCATGAGTAAGGGTAGTCGTTGATTATGGCTACCTTCTATTTTGTGTTAGCTTATGAAATTTCGTAATCATGAAATTCAGATGTGGGATCCTCACTAAAATCGTCGTAGAATTCTCGTACGAACTCGGATTTTGACTGTCCACCCCTCTATTTTAATCAGAATAGAATTTCCTATCTCCCAACGCTAGAATATCTAGGGTTTGATCTCTTTTAGGAGGTTAAAACATCCCAAAAGTAAAACTCAGGAAGAATTTAGGAGGGATTCTGTCAGTTTTCATCCATGACCTAGCTCGCCTTTTATGCGGTATCTTTTAGCTTGTAACTCCAATTGATTTGAATTTTTAGTATGTTATGTTAGATATCCACACAAAACTTTTGGCATTCATCTCATACTAAAATTGTTTACCAAATGTTCCCAGTTGTTTGAACAATTTGTGGAAAGCCCATTTGGCATGATAATTGACGCGTTAGCGCAACTTTGGGAAAGCTAATTTGGTATTAGCTCGACTTTTCTTCTGTTTTTTAATACTGTGGTAGGTTTAAAGCAACATGATTGGTTGAAAATGAGAAGGCCGGACAAACACAAGTGGCCACACTTCTGATGTGAGTGTGGCGAGTTTAGGGCAACCTGATTGGTTGAAAGAGAGGGTCGGACAAGCATGGGCGTGGCTACACTTCTAGTATGAGTGTGGCGGCTTTAGAGTGACCTAATTGGTCAATAAAAGGAGGGTCCAACCAAGAAAGAGCGTGGACACCTTTTGGTGCGTGTGGAAGGTTTAACGAGGCCTGATTGGTTGACGAGGAATAAGGGCCGGTTGGGTATCATGGGGGTGGCCAAGTGGCGCACGCTTCCTTTGTTGATGCTCCTACTCCGTGACTCTATTTATTCTTTGAATTCTGACTGAGTATTATGTGCAATGGCTTTAACTTTGGTACTTGGAGGTTCGTGCTACTCTGCTGCAAGTGAAAAACAATTCGTCATGCCATACCGATATTAAGGGTTATGCCAGGGAACATAAGCAATGGTACTTGGAGGTCCGTGATACTCAGCTGCGAGTAAACACAAATCCGTCATGTCATACCAATATTAAGGGTTCTTCCAGGGAACATAAGCACTGGTACTTGGAGGTCCGTGCGACTTTTCTGGGAGTGAACACAAATCCATCATGTCATACCAATATTAAGGGTTCTGCCGGGGAACATAAGCACAAGAAAAGTACTTAGAAGGCTCCGGAATTTGTGAGTAATGCATCTAGGAGCTTATACACTCATTAGGCTCTATACTAGTGAACAATTCATCTAGGAGCTTGAGTTTCAATATAATATGAAGAGAGACATAGGCACTTATCATATTTTTGATATATTCTCTAAATTCCTTGCGGAATATAGACATATCAATGTCTACTACATCTGATGCCGGGTCAGGTAGATAGACTTTTATAAATTTATCCCTGAACTAAAAACCACCATCAACAATAGTATTATTATCTTCTCTCCAAATTTCAATTGTATAACAACTTTGAAGTAATACTATGGTGATATGTTTCTCTCCCTTAATCAATACTTACATCTTTTGTTTAATAGGTAAAACTAATGCTTAAATGATCTACTCCCCCTTACATAATGATTTGTAAACCAAGTGTATGTAGTATGAAACTACTAAATAATTCTACCCCTTTTTGTTAATAAAACTAACAAAGGTATGAAAATCGCGGGAGCGTAATGAATACAACCAAAAGATATCTCAATCTTAACGAAGATGGAGATACTACATAATAACATAGTTAAAATGCAACTCCTCATATAAACTTGTTTAGACGATATCACATAGTGATGAATACTTAGCGCTCATCCTAGGAGATTAAAAAAAATACAAGCATCCCCTTTATATTTCCATAGCCACACTCCCCACAAAGATATAGCATTAAGAACAAGTTCATTTAAGAACTCTTTCCCATTAAAATGTCATTCCCAATATAACAACATGAGTGACCTTACTTTTGGGAAAAATATGGATTTAGTGGACATTAACAAATCACAAGGATTTGTATCCAGTATCAACATAAATTAATCTCAAGGCCAGTTACAAACAATGAGACAAAATTTACAAGATTTTACTCAATATAAGAGAATCTTACGGAGTGTGTCAAGCAGCAAAACACAAGAAGTGTGATCACAAAAAGATCAATACTGTGAGAAAAATTTCAAAGAGTTTGTTTTATTTCCTGTTTATAAAAACATAATAGATTTAACTTCTGAGCATATATGAAATATTAGATGATTCATGAAAACGTAAAAGAACAAATTTTTCATAAGACTTTTGCAATAATTAAACCAATAATGATTACATATTGCAAGTGAAAAAGCAGGGGTCTAACATCCTCACCCAATATTTCGATTAGGAATTTGTATGGACTAACTCTAATATACTCTTAAGAGAATCAACTAGACAGTCAGACTCAATCTTAATAAAAAAGTATCTTTATCTCTCGATTTGATCAATACTCAAGCAAATAGAAATCTGCGAGTCTTTATCAAATACAAGAGATATAAACTTTGATGGTACCAAAGACCAATATCCAAAGATAAATCAATATCCAATCAACAACCAAAGGTTGGATTTCACAATTGATCGATACAACACAAAACCTGTGATATTTCAATCATATAACAAAATATAATGCGGAATAGAAATAACACAGACACCAGAAATTTTGTTAATGAGGAAACCTAAATTGCAGAAAAACCCCGGGACCTAGTCCAGATTGAAGACCACACGGTATTAAGCCGCTACAGACACTAGACTATGACAAACTAACTTCGGTATGGACTGTAGTTGAACCCTAATCAATATCACACTGATTCAAGGTATAGTAGCGCTCCTTATGTCTCTGATCCCAACATGATACTATGCACTTAATTCCTTTAGATGATCTTACCCACAACCAAGAGTTTTTACGACCCAAAGTCGAAGACTTTAATAAACAAATCTGTATCACACAGAAAAGTCTACGATAATAGATAAAGCTATCTCCCAAAGATAAACCTACGAGTTTTGTTCCGTATTTTGATAAAATCAAGGTGAACAGGAACTAATCAATAACCCGGACTTAAATTCCCGAAGAAAAGCCTAGAATTATTAATCACCTCATAATAATCTAAATTGTATGGTAGCGAAACTAGATATTACGAAATCACAAACGATGAGACGAAGATGTTTGTGATTTCTTTTAATCTTTCCCTATCGGAGGTATAATCTCAAGCCAGTTATTCAATTGAACTCGTACGATAGAAAATCGCAAGATCAGATCGCTCAACTACAATAGAAGTAGTTTCGTTTGGCTTCATAATCCCAATGAAGTCTTTAAGTCGTTAACCGACAGGGTCTCGAGAAGAAACCTAAGGTTAAAGGAGAATCGACTCTAGCAAAAACCAATTAGCATCACACAGGAGATGTGGGGATAAGTTTTTCTAGTTGATAGACGTCTACTTTATATAGTTTTCAAATATGGGTTTGCAATCTAAGTTACCTTGGTAACAAAGCATTCAATATTCACCGTTAGATGAAAAACCTGATTTATCCAAGCTAATATCTTTCAACCGTTATATCGAAACTTAGCTTGTCACATAAAAATGAAATGTATTTCATTTAGGTTTGAGTAACCGTACCTAAACGTTTACATTTGGTTGGTTCACAAATAGTTAACCAATAGTTAGCCATATGAGCACTTTCATATCAACCATATTCATCTTCTTCGCAACTAGTTCAAATGACTCAAAAGAACTAGTTGAAGAGTTGTTCAATTGCTTAGATCTTTATATATAGACACAATTGAAACAAAATCGGTTTGATTCACTCGAACTAATTCATGAAAAATATACCACGGTTTGCAAAGATTGCATTCCTTATTGATTTATTGTTTAAGTTCATGAGATACCGGATTTGAGTTTACAAACTCAGCAGAAATTTTCGGTTCTAAAACTTCCATGGGTACACATACGGGTACGGGTACCCAACCTATCTCCTTTACCAATATCGCATGCAAAAATATGCACGCACTTGGTTTCCGGTACATGGATTTATACACCAATGTGCGAACACACTATATATGCTTATATCCATAGGTGGTTACGTAATCTCAACTCTACATTTCAATCATTGAAACCTTCTTCTACTCCCTCGGTTTCATTTTAGATGATATTTTAGAGTTATATTTTTGTTCCAAAATACTTGAAAGTTTTCATATTTTTCCACAAAACTACCAATTACACCGTTACATATTATCTTGGAACTATAGTTTTTTTTTTTAAATGATAGAAATTAATGTTTGAAAACTGCGTGAAAACTCCAAAAATATCATCTAAAGTGGAACGAAGGGAGTATAATGTTATAATAGTCGTTAGACATAAGAATCGACTATCATCATCAAAGATAACGTCATCATGACTTTCTTCATGGGTAAAGATGAAAAGTGGTTAAAGCGAAAGCTTACTAACACATATTTCGAGAAAAATATAAGTGAGTAAACTCGACTCGAAATAGCAAATGTGTATGTATGAAAACTATCATACTTATACGACTATTGTCTCAAGAGTAGGAGATAGATAAACTTTTGAGTGATAGACAAGTTCAAGTCTCCACATACCTTTTGGTCGGGTGAAGTTCCACTGGTTCCTTGAGTAGTTCTTCGTCTTCATAAGATAATTACCATGGAGTCTGGATCTCAACTATACTTAACTATCCTAGACCGATACTTAGTCATAAGTAAACTAGAAATAAAGACGTATGGTATTGATCACTAATATTGACAAACATACTTGATATAACAACGCATGAGAGTTCGACCAAGCAATGTCTAACAATCTCCCCTTTTGTCAATTTTAGTGACAAAACTATCAATACATATGGATTAAAAAATAGATAAAACTTTTTAGCTTCTCATCCATATGCTTGATCTCCTTGGTGCTTCAACATTACTCGAAAACTTCGTCTTTTCCAAGTACTCCCATGATTCCATAGATGTTCATTTCAGCATCATAGTTGTTGAAATTCCGTATCCATAACAATGAGAAAACAAAAGATCTCCATCATTGTTATACAATGTCATAGTATTATTACACAGCATCAAAGTTCGTATATCACAACTTCAACTACAATACTATGGTGATATGTATCACTCCCCTTTAGTCAATACTTCGTCTCAACACAAAAACCACTCCCCCTTACATAATGATGCGAAAACCGTATGTATTTGTAGTGTGAACTACATATTAATTCTCCCCATTTTTGTCAATAAAATTGGCAAAGGTACGAAACGTGATCCTAATAAAATTTTCACGAAGACACTTCAAGACCAAAGAAAAGTACATATCAACTTTTTTTAGATGCAATCATAAAGTCGAAGCTAAATGCATTCATCAATGAGTTTATAAATGTGACGGACCGGAAAATTACGCCTTCGGCGCGTCGCTCCGCAGGCCGCAACTCCCCCGGTGCGCCACTGATGAAGCTATGATCCGGGACTCATCCCCTGGCAAATGCACGCTCACTTGCCCTTTCGAACATGCTCGTGGAGCATGATGCAGCTATTTAAGCTTCCCCACCTTTCCAACTTACCCTTGTTCTGCAAAAGGGTTCAAGGCCATAAGGACAATGCCAACGCACTTCACATGCATCTCTGGCTTCGCCTCATCATAGGAAATCCATCACTGAATTTCTTATCTATCTGAGAAACCGTCGTATTGCCATGTCTTTTCTAGGCTTAAGGCATAAGCCGTGGACTTAGGCACAGGCCGAACCAAGCCCTTGTCATTTCCTACGTTACTTCGCTTACCAACTCTCTTTGTAACTTGATAGGAAGTATGAGCATCCACTTAATGGCATGCAACTTAGCCTCATCAAGTCTGGCCACAATCATCTCTTGCGTCGAGCTACCGAGCTTAGATGATATGAGGGGACAACGTGCTGGACCGGAAATGCTGCAACTCATTGCGGATTCCTACGTATCCTTCCCTACTCTAAAGGAATCAAGCACAGACCGTAGTTCATCCTCGAAGGGACAAGAAACTTATTCTGACTCGTTTGCTAGGCCATAGCTTAGCAAAAATAATAATGGCATGGTACGTAGGCCATTCCGTCAAAGATGCACAATGATTATGCATCATCGGGTCCGCGCCGTGGCATAGTGATGCCTAAGCATCAAATGCCCTCTCTCAAGGCTACACAACTATAAATGAGCCTTAGGCATCATTTATACACTTTTGGCTAAGCTATGAAGCTCACTTGGTGCATAGTCCGCATATGCACCTTCAACCAACTACCCTTCCCTATATATGTAAAAATGACATTTTTACAAGTATGGAAAGAAGACCAAAAATCATTCATCAACTCCCCGCAATCTTTTCGTTTCACTGTTCATCGCAATCTTTGCGTTTCTATGTCCATCGCAATCTTTGTGTTTTACTGTTCATCACAATCTTTGCGTTCCACCGTCCATCGCAATCTTTGTGTTTCACTGTTCATCGCAATCTTTGTGTTCCACCGTCCATCACAATCTTTGCGTTTCACTGTTCATCGCAATCATTGCGTGCAATAATTGCACTGCAAGCTCAAGGCCACTACCCATCTGGCCTACTGCATCATGATGATGCAACATTGGACTTTTGCCAATATGCCCTCGCGATATGCCTTACTTGGCACCAAACATTGGCCCTTTGCCAAACGCATCTCACTATGCAAAGAAGCTTTGGATGAAGCTTCATCTCAGCCCATGGCGCATCTTTCAGCATGCGCCATGCTAAAAATACGGGGTGTTACAATAAAGTTACAAGATAACCCCTAAAAAATTCCACAGCCGCACTCCCCACAAAGATATAGAAATTAAGCGCAAGTTCAAAAGAACTCTCCCACATTTGATGTCATTCCCGAGAGAATAGCAAGAGCGACCTTACTTTTTACAAGAAAAGAAGGATTTCAAGGTAACACTAAGATACTTAGAAAATACATCTATTAGAAACAAATGTGGAAATCTTTACACCTCATGAAGTTCCAAACTCAATTTCCCAAAAGATCGAGAAAAGAGCAGGGGAAAGAGTTATGGACGACTAATGAACCAGAACAACACCAATAGACTTCCGTAAATGTTGAAATGTAGCAGTATCTAATGGTTTAGTGATAATATCATCCAATTGTTGCTCCGAGGGCACAAATTCCATATTAATGATACCATTCTTATAAAGATCTCGAATAAAATGGTACCTTATATCAATGTGCTTAGTCCGTGAGTGCTCAACTGGATTTTTTGTTATGCAAATTGCACTAGTGTTGTCACATAAGATTCTCATTATTCCAGTAAGCATTTGTTTCATCCATAGAAGTTGAGTACAACATGAGCCTGCAGCAATATATTATGATTCACATGTTGAGGGAGATTGTAAAAAAAAATTCTTGTTATGACAAGCTACAAGATTGAGTCCTACATAGTAGAAGCCCCCTGATGTACTTTTTCTGTCTTCCACACACCCTTCCCAATATGCATCTGAATAGGCAGTAACATTAGTATTAGTATCAAAAGTATAAGAAAGACCATACCCTGAAGTATGATTAATGTAGCGTATAATCCTTTTTGTAGCTGCAAGATGAGATTCCTTTGGATTTGCCTGAAACCTAGCACAGTAACTAACACTAAATGCAATATCAGGTCGAGTAGTTGTAAGATATAAAAGGATTCCAATGATAGATCGATAAAGTTTTTGATCAACATTTACACATTTATCATCTCGATGTAGTTTGCCAGTGGTAGGCATAGGAGTTAATTTAGGGGTAAACTTATCAAGGCAAAATATTGAGACAATATCCTTGGCGTACTTCTCTTGAGATAAGTAAATTACATCCCTATGTTTTTGAATTTGTAAACCCAAAAAGAATTTTAATTCACCAACATTGCTCATTTCAAACTCCTTTCCAAGATATACTTGAAAATCCTATGCAAGTTCCTCCGATGTTGATCCATAGATGATATCATCTACATAAACTTGAGTAATCACAACATCTTTTCCACTCCACTTGGTAAATAAAGTTTTATCAGCTCCTCCTATCGAAAAACCTTTCTCAGGAAGAGATGAGGTCAGTTTTTCGAACCAGGCATGAGGTGCTTGTTTCAACCCATATAGCGCCTTATTAAGTTTAAGGACGTGATCTGAGAATTCAGGGTTTTCAAATCCCTTAGGTTGAGCTACATAGACTTCTTCCTTTAAGGTTTTGTTTAAAAGAGCGGATTTGATGTCCATTTGAAATAGCTTTACCTTAAGAAAATAAGCATGAGCTAATAAAAATCTGATGGACTCAAGGAGTGCCACAGGAGCAAAGGTTTCGTCAAAGTCGATTCCTTCGATCTGTGAGTATCCTTGAGTGACAAGTCTTTCTTTGTTTCTGATAATAATGCCAAACTCATCAAACTTGTTCTTGAATATCCATTTGGTGCCAACAATATTTACATTCAGAGGACAAGGTACAAGTTTCCACACATCTTGTCTTTGAAATTGATTTAACTTTTCACGCATTGCATTCACCCACATGGGATCACTAAGAGCTTCATTAATATTTCTTGGTTATACATGTGAAAGATAACATCCAAAATTGCACAAATTTTGAAGTTGTCCTCTAGTCTTTGCAGTAGAATTTCTTCCTCCAATAATAATGTTGGGATCATGGTTTCTTTGAACCCAAAGTTGTCGTTGAGGGACACGTTCTTGTTCAATAAGCACAGTCTGATCAGTATTTTTCTCCTCATCACTAGAAAGATCGGGATCAATAATAGTAGGTATAAATTCAACTGAATCCGTAACTTCTTTGACTTTCTCTGTTGTCTCTGTTGGAGGCAGTTCAGTGGGAGAAACATTATGATGAAAGTAGATAATATCATCAATGATAAAATTTGCAGGTTCCATCATTATTTAGGTTCTGAGATTAAATACTCGAGAACCATTACTATCAGATGCATAGCCCAAAAAGATACCTTCATCACTTTTAGTATCAAATTTCTCTCTTTGTTCTCGATCTTTTAGGATGTAGCACTTACTTCCGAACACTCTAAGATAGTTTAAGTTGGGTTTTCTACCATACCACAACTCATATGGAGTGTTTAGGGTTTTAGACCGTAGATAGACACGGTTGATCAAATAACATGCTGTGAAAACAACTTCTTCCCAAAATCCTAGAGGCAAATTTTTGTTGTGGAGCATTACCCTGGCCATTTCCTGAATATTCATATTATTTCTTTCAGCAACTCCATTAGCTTGAGGAGTTATTAGTGGTGAGTATCGTTAAATAATCCCCAGTTTTTCACAGAATTCAAATACTTTGATGTCTTTGAATTCAGTTCCACGGTCACTTCTAATTTTCTTTAGTTTGCGACCTTGTTCATTCTAGATCCTATTAACAATAATCTTAAATTCTCTAAGGGTTTCATTCTTATGAACTAGAAATGCTACCCAAGTGAATATGGTGTAGTCATCTACCATAACTAAAGCAAACTTATTCCCTCCAACAGTAGATTGTCGAATTGGTCCGAAGAGATCCATATGAATTAAATCAAGTGGATCCTTAGTGAGAATATCTCGAGATGACTTATGGTGAACTTTCATTAGCTTACCCTTTTGACAGGCACCACATACACCGTCAATATTTGCATTGATTTTCTAACAAGTTCATTGTTAATGATCTTAGTTAACAGATGATAATTGATGTGACCAAAATGCTCATGACAAAGATGTGTAGATTCCCCCTTAGTCAAATTGCAACAATTACTAAACTGAGTATCAAGAAGATTACAGTTATTTTTACCACGAGTTCCTTGAAAAATCATTTTTCCAGTTTTGTCTACAATGTCACATCCACTTGCATTGAAGACAACTCAATGGCCTTTGTCACAGATTTTACTAATAGAAAGAATATTTGCAGTCATACCTTTGATGTATACTACATCATGGATTTATGGAACACCTGGAAGCTTGATCGTACCCTTCTTGCTAATGTAGCAATGACTCCCATCTCCAAAAGTAATCGGTCCTCCATCAAAGTCATTTATGGAAAAAAACCACGAAAGGTCACCAGTCATATGTCGGCTACAACCACTGTCAAGAAACCATTGAAAGGGTGATGTTGATTTTAAGGCAAAAGCTCACATACTAACACTACTTTCCTGTTTTGGTTTTCCTATTAGTATTGTACACCTTGTTAGATAAGCAAACAGTTGTTTACCTTCCTTGTAAAGTTTTCTCGCAACGTTTATACTTTTCTGAAAATGTGTACACGTATGTTAAGTGTGATTGTGAGACTTACAAAACACACATTGGGCAACACCAATAATCTTATTTAAGAAGTTCTTCATTCTATCAAGTTTCTCTAAGAATGTGCTTTGTTTAAGACTTGACTTACTATGATCCTTTAGAGAGGAATCAAAGGAGTTATTCATCATTATAGAAGAAGTTTTGACAGAATTCAAATCCTTATGCTTTGCGATTTCTGCAACAAGATCACGATTGATCCTGATTTGTTCATCCAACTTCCTTTGGAGAATAACA
The DNA here is from genome assembly GCA_023529315.1 of Papaver bracteatum. Classification (NCBI taxonomy): domain Eukaryota; kingdom Viridiplantae; phylum Streptophyta; class Magnoliopsida; order Ranunculales; family Papaveraceae; genus Papaver; species Papaver bracteatum. Next base: position 174,364 of record JAJJWX010002382.1, on the reverse strand, counting down.
AGACTTTTAGAACATTCTCTAAGATTATGTTTTATTCCTGGTGAAGCGTTTATAAAGACTTTATTTTCCATCTAGTCAGATCGCCACAAACACAGACTGATAAGGTCTTTAAACGTGTTTGCCTGCTCTGATACCAATTGAAAAAGCGGGGGTCTAACAACCTCACCCAATATTTCGATTAGCAATCTGTATGGACTAACTCTAATATACTTTTAATAGAATCAACTAGACAGTCAGCTCAATCTTAATAAAAAAGTATATCAAGGAGTTAATATCTTTATCTCTCGATTTGATTTATACTCGAGCAAATAGAAATCTGCGAGTCATTATCAGATACAAGAGATATAAACTTGGATGGTACCAAAGACAAATATCCAAGGATCAATCAATTTCCAATCAACAACCAAAGGTTGGATTTCACAATTAATCGATACAACCCACAACCTGTGATATTTCAATTATATAACAAAATATAATGCGGAATAGAAATAGCACAAACACCAAAAAAATTGTTAACGAGGAAACCGCAAATGCAGAAAAACTTCGGGACCTAGTCCAGATTAAACATACACTGCATTAAGCCGCTACAGATACTAGCCTACTACAAACTAACTTTGATCTGGACTGTAGTTTAACCCTTATGAATATCACACTGATTTAAGGTACAGTTGATCACTAATATTGACAAACATTCTTTAGATAGCAATTCATGCGAGTTCGAACGAGTAATGCTCTAACAGCAAGTCATGCCATCTTGTTATCTAAGAAACAAACTTGTAAAGAACATACAAGTTGATTTGCTCTTAGAAGGAACGATCATTCTTTTTTTTTCCGTAGGGATATACACCAAGAATGGCTACCAAAAGCGTATAAAAATATTTCCTTGACAAAGAAGAAGATGCACATATATAAATATATAACTCATTAAGAATCGTGCATCATATGTTCACATATAAACCAAGAAGGTCGTGAACATTCAAGCAATAACCAAGTTCAATTACACTCAAGACTTAAACTATGAATTATGATCAAAGGATTTAATGATCAAAGTTGTCTTAGAAGTGTTAGAGAATGTTTTTATAATGTCAAACATATCATAGAAATAGTTTGTATGCATTTGAAAAGTATTTGGCAGGAACCCGATCCTAAACTACGAAAGAACGACCTAAAGGGTAGTTCGTGAATTTTAGCCTTTATGGATTGCAAACTAGTTTGCAAACCATCATTTTAAAATAGTGTCCATGAACTTTTCATTTTTCTAACCAGTATGCAAACCATTTGGTCCACAAAATCATGAGTTTCCATGGTACACGTACCTTCTTGTAGACGTCGATATTCGGTAAACTTGTCTTGCCCAAAACAAAATCGTCCGAACTCGGAATGACCTCATTCTTTTTGGATGGTGAAGATAAATCCTTAATTTAAATGAGTTAAGCTTGGTATTTGGTCTATCTCTTGATTTTGAGCATCTTTGCTCCTTTTCGTCACACTTCTTCCACTTCTCTTCGACTTGGGCACTTGGATACTTGCAATACTTCTCTTTTTAGATATTTTAGAACTTTGTATCTCCTTTTTGAATGTTTCATCTAACAGAGACAAATAATAGAAAACAAGAGTTATAACAAGAATACATGCAAGAATAATAGTCAACATGATATGTGTGCCCTAATGGTTTTGCTTCCCTCACCGTGTTCATAAAATGGAATTTTTCGGTGAGGATGCACTTCCAACACAATCATGTTGTCTTGGGGTGAAAATGTGAAAAAGCGGGGGTCTAACAACCACACCCAATATTTCGATTAATAATCTGTATGGACAAACTCCAATATAATTCCAAGAGAATCCACTAGACAGTCAGACTCAATCATTGGAAATATATCCAAGTGTTGTATCTATGTTTCACAGTGTAATCACCAAATCAAACAGATATAAATCCATGATCCCGATTATTATGTGAAACAACTTGAACGGTACCAAAGACCAATATTCAAGAGTCAATCAATATAATCAACAAACAAAGGCTAAATTCTCTAATAGATTGAACTACGCACAACCTGTGATATTTCTATTATATAACAAAATATAATGCGGAAAATAAATAACACAGAAACCAGAAATTTTGTTAACGAGGAAACTATAAATGCAGAAAAACCCCGGGACCTAGTACAGATTTGAACACCACACTATATTAAGCCGCTACAGATACTAGCCTACTACAAGTTAACTTCGGACAGAAATTTAGTTGAGCCCTAATCAATATCACACTGATCAAGGTATTGTTTTTCTCCTTATGTCTCAAAATCCCAGCAGGACTCTACGCACTTGATTCCCTTAGCTGATCTCACCCACAACTAAGAGTTGCCACGACCCAAAGTCGAATACTTGATAAATAAATCTGTCTCACACAGAAAAGTCTATTATATAGATAAATTTGTCTCCCACAGATAAACCTATGAGTTTTGTTCTGTCTTTTGATAAATCAAGGTGAACAGGAACCAATTGATATACCGGAATTATATTCCCGAAGAACAGCCTAGAAATATCAATCACCTCACAATAATCTTAATTGTATGGTAGCGAAACAAGATATTGTGGAATCACAAACAATGATACGAATATGTTTGTGACTACTTTTTATCTTGTCTATCGGAGATTAAATCTCGAGCCAATCTTAGAGAACATATTCTCAATCACGATAGAAGATATAAGATCAGATCATGTAATTATAAAGAAAATAGTTGGGTCTGGCTTCACAATCCAATGAAGTCTTTAAGTCGTTAACCTACATGGTTTCGTGAAAAAGTTAAGGTTAAAGGAGAACCGACTCTAATCGCAACTATTATCACACATAAGGTGTGGGGATTAACTTTCCCAGTTTCTAGAGTTCTCCTTATATAGTTTTCAAATGAGGGTTTGCAATCAATGTTACCTTGGTAACAAAGCATTCAATATTCACCGTTAGATAAAAACCTTATTAGACTCAAGCTAATATCTTTCAATCGTTATATCGAACTTAGATTGTTACACACAAATGAAATGTACCTTCATTTAGATATGAATAACCGTACCTAAATGTGTAAATCTTGTTGGCTCAATAATAGTTAACCAAAGTTAGCTATATGAACACTTTCATATCAACCTTATTTATCTTAACCATAACTAGTTCAAATGACTCAAATGAAACTAGTTCTAGAGTTGTTCAATTGTTTATATTGTCATAGAAGTATACAAGACACAATTGAAGCAAAATCGATTTTGAAATAGAGTTTGCAAAAGATTTCATTATTATATAAATGTATCAGTTCATGAACAAACCAATTTTAGAACATCATCTACTTAGGTATGCATACGGGTATGCGTACCTAAGTAGCCGGACCAAGTTTGGGTTTCGCCAGTACGTGAACTTGTACGCATACCATCCAAACTCAACAGAAATTCTCGGACCTGAACCTTACGCCAGTACACTTACCGGTTTGCATACCAGGTTCCTGGACTTCCTCAAACCAACAAGTACGCATACGGGTATGCATACCATGGTTCCCGGACATGGATTACATATATGCAAGCACACATACTTTGCTTAAATCCATTTGTTCTAAACTCTATTTCAATCATTGAAATATTCTTAGAGGATGACAATAGTTGTTTTCACTAACTATTAGAATCAAAGCGATTTTTAAGTTATTGAAATAATCAATAAGAAACATTCCGGGTCTACATCAAATGACCGTATCACATAAATCATGTAAGATGTTACTAGGCAATTTTCATATGATCATCTTTCGACTTTCGTCAAGAGTATAAGATGAACTTGGTTGAAGAGAAAGCTTACCAACACATATTTCAAGAAATATGTAAGCGAGTTAAACTCAACTCGAAATATCAAATGTGTATAATCGAAATATATATAGTTACATGACTTTTGTCTCAAATAGGAGATAGAGTAGATATACTTTTGAGTGATAGATGAGTTCAAGTATCCACATACCTTTTTTTGATGAAGTTCCACAAGCTCCCCTTAGTAGTTCTTCGTCTTCAGTCAGTGAACGCCGTGAAATCTAAAGCTCAACTACACTTTCTATCCTAATCCGAGACTTAGTTATAAGTATACTAGAAATCCAGACTTATAGTTTTCGCAACTAAAATTGACAACAAGCTTGAGATAGCGACACTTGAGAGTTCGACCGAGCAGTGCTCTAACAATCTCCCCCTTTTTTAAATTTAGTGATAAAACTATCAATACATATGGATTACAAAATAAATAATTTTTGTAGCTTCTCATCTAAATGCTTGATCTCATTGGTTCTTCAACATCACTCGAAATCTTCGTCACTTCCAAGTACTCCAATGATTCTGAGCGTGTTCAACTCAGCATCATAGTTGTTGAAGATCAGTATCTATAAAAATGAGAAAACAGTTGCTCTCAATCATTATTATACAGTGTCATAGTATTATTACACAACATCAAAGTTCAATTGTATCATAACTTTGACAACAATACTATGGTGATATGTATCACTCCTCCTTGGTCAATACTTCATCTCACATGAAACCCTTCTCCACTTACATTATGATCCTTAAACCATATGTATTTGTAGTGTGAACTACACATTAATTCTCCCCCTTTTTGTCAATAAAAATTGGCAAAGGTACGAAAACTAGTGGGTACTAATGAAATTTCCATAGAGATACTTCATGACCAAAAGAGAACAACATATCAACTTGTTTAGATGCCATCATATAGCCAAAGATAAATGCATTCATCAAGGAGTTTATAAAGATAAAAGATAACTCCTATAATATTCCACAGCCGCACTCCCCACAAAGATTTAGCAATTAAGCACAAGTTCAAATAAGAACTCTCCCCCATTTAATGTCATTCTCGAAAGAACAACAAGAGAGACCTTACTTTCACAAGAAAAGAAGGATTTATTTAGACATTAACAAATCACATGAAACATGAATTTTTATCCAAAATACTCAATTAAATTAACCACAAGAGAACGAACGATTAATTTAATCAGAAATGCTCACATAAGAGAACTTATGGAGCCGCACGGTATTTAGACAAACATGTGGATCAGGGAAGACCATTACTTCGAAATAGATAAAGATTCATTATATCTTTCATCACTATTTGCATAGAGACATATAATAGACTTAATATTTGTAAACAAAATTTCATCCTATCTTCCATCAATATTTGCATAATGACAGAATAGGCTTGACTTTTGTTTGTCAAAATTTCATTCAATCTTTTATCAATATTTGCATAATGACATATGAAAGACTGAACTTTTGACATATATGGGACAATCATAGTTCACGGACGCAAACACACATATCCCATAACAAGTAGCAATATATGAAACCATAAATATTAATACTGCAAACTCATCTTCCAAATAAACTTTAGAATTTAAATAAATAAATCTAAAAACATTGCAAGATGAAAATCGTTGGACATAGCTATGTGTACTCACAATAATGGCTATTCCAAACCCTAGTTATCCTTCTTAAAACACAAGAATAAATTCTCATAAGAAGTTTCCTAGACAAAATAAACTCCTAAAGAACATTTCACTTACTTTGAATACTCTTCTCATATTACCTATATTCATCAATCTCATCTTCGATTAAATCAATCCTGGAATCAAGATTATCCATATTTTCTTCAAGTCTTTTGGAAGAAGATTCAAGTTCACTCTTCAAAGAACGTACTTGTTCCAAGACGAGGTTCATGGTTAAAGCGAGCTTATCAAAATGAGAGACAGAAAAATTCCCATCAAGGGAGAAATCATGTTTGTCGGAGCACATCTCATTCTCACAAGAATCGAAACGAATCCTCTTATAGGGAAAAAGGACAGTCTAGACATCACTTTCTTTGCTTGAAAAACTAGATGTGGACATGACAGAAGATATAAATGAAATGCTCTCATCAAGGAGAAATCTTCATCTTAAAAAGAAAGAAGATAGGGGATAAATTTCCAAAACGACCTTTGACCAAAACCCTAACAGAATTGGATATCCCAAGAAAAGGTCTTATAAGAAAAACCGTTCAGGAACAGAATCAACCCAAACAAAATCGTGCAACAAATCATAGAAACACATTAGAAAAATAACAAAGATTTTTTATCAAAACCCTCTTGAAGATTGTGGTTCTTGCTCAAGGGAAAAAACAAGAACAATCTTAAGCCTTATTACAGATTATAATTTTTCCAATCCAAAACAAGACGGAATGGATTTTTATGAGAGGATGAAGTATTTGTTATTTCTAGCTTCTGATTTTTCTTCATGGACGAAGGATCACGAGTAGTAACCTTTCTTTCCATCATAGCTCCGAGTACCTTGTTTATCGATTTTCACAAACTATAAATGGCTTTGAAAATCTGTTTTGAAGGTTTCTTAGGAGATTTCCTTTTCTTCTTCTGAAAACATGGTTTAGCAGAGGAGAAAATTTCTTGATCCTAAATGCACACTGTTTCCAAATGATCCTAATTTTCACACACTGAAGACAAACCATTTGGTATATCCATGTGTTTTTTTACATCATCCTTTTTGTCAGAGTGATTTGCGTATGACATAGTATCAGGGTTAACTTGCTGATAGTACTTAAAAAAGTTTATCGAAGAAGTTCGCCATTTCTTAGTAGAATCACAATTGTAAAAAATAATATTTTCTTGTCTTAAATTAAATAATTAACATTCCAGACTTTCAATCATTTTAATCAAGGATTCCTTTTCCAGTTGAAATTCTTCTGTAGAAGTATGATTGTATGGCATGGAATAATCAGAGCTGTTAGGAGGACAAGTGTAATTATCAGCAAGGTAGTTAAGAGAACTTTCACAGACATCTTCCTCAGGAAAAAAGTCAAGAGTTTCCATCCATGCTTTAGTTAACTCACTAACTTTTTCATCGGGAATTTTGATAGTATCAATGACACTTTTGTAGCACTTGGAACAAGTTCCATTATCATAGTTTTTCTGAACTTTTCCATCCTTTTTATTGATTGACTGAGCTTTCTTTTGAGACTTTCTTTTACTCTGTCTAAAAGTTTTATTTAACTGTTGAACAAACATCGACAGAGTTGAATTAAAGCAATTCTTATCCCTTGTATCAATCAATCAGGACTTCGAGATTTTTTATCAGATGTAGCAACCAGGTTGCTTAACAAGTGACGTTTCTCTCTTTCACACAGTTCAAGATAAAAAAAATCTTTAGCTTTCCAACAAGAGTATTTCTGGAAAGAGTATCAAGGTTATTTCCTTCAACGATGGCATGTTTCTTAGAATCATATTTAGATGGCAATGATCTGAGAATTTTCATCACAATGTCCTTTTCAGGAATAGTTTTACCTAATGTAAAAGATGCATTAACAATTTCAGACACTTTGTAATTAACCTCATCAAATGAATCCTCATCTGCCATACGAAGGTTTTCCCAATCAGAATTTAGTTTTTGAAGCCTAGATTCTTTTTCACAGGTATTCCCTTCAAATACGGTTTCTAAGATATCCCACACATCTTTGGACCGAGTGCACGTAGTCACATGGTGCTGAAGATCTGGGGTAATGGCATGTATAATAGCATTTAAACCGTCAGAATTTTTCTTTGCATCGAGAATATCGTTAGGTTCATATAACCAATGGAGGATCATAGCCATTAACAACATAAACCCATGTTTGAAAATCACGCGCTTGAAGAAATGCACGCATAGCAATTTTTTACCATGAGTAATTTGAGCCATACAAGACTGGTGGTACGTTTATAGAGATAACTCCTCTGTCCATATAGTGAGATCGCTACAAACACATACTTATGAGGTTTTAACCGTGTTTGCCTGCTCTGACACCAATTGAAAAACAGGGGGTCTAACAACCACACCCAATATTTTTCTTAGCAATCTTTATGGACAACCTCCAATATAATTCCAAGAGAATCAACTAGGCATTCAGACTCAATCAATGGAAATATATCCAAGAGTTGTATCTCTGTTTCATAATGTAATCAGTAAATCAAACAGATAGAAATCAGTGAGCCTGATTATTATGTGAAACAATTTTAACGGTACCAAACACCAACGTTCAAGAGTCAATCAATATAATCAAAAACCAAAGGTTGGATTCACTAATTGATTGAACTACGCACAACCCGTGATATTTCTATTATATAACAAAATATAATGCGGAAAATAAATAACACATACACCAAAATTTTGTTAATGAGGAAACCACAAATGCATAAAAACCCCGGGACCTAGTCCAGATTTGAACACCACACTATATTAAGCTGCTACAGACACTAGCCTACTACAAGTTAAATTTGGACTAGAATGTAGTTGAGCCCTAATCAATCTCACACTGATCAAGGTAAAGTTACACTCCTTACGTCTCTCAATCCCAGCAGGAATCTACGCACTTGATTCCCTTAGATGATCGCACCCACAACTAAGAGTTACTACGACCCAAAGTCGAAGACTTGATAAATAAATCTGTCTCACACAGAAAAGTTAATTGTATAGATAAATTTGTCTCCCACAGATAAACCTATGAGTTTTGTTTCGTCTTTTGATAAATTATGGTGAACAACAACCAATTGATATACCAGACTTATATTCTCGAAGAACAACCTAGAAATATCAATCAACTCACAATAATCTTAATCGTATGGTAGCGAAACAAGATATTGTGGAATCACAAATGATGAGATGAAGATGTTTGTGACTACTTTTTATCTTGCCTATCGGAGATTAAATCTCGAGCCAATCTTAGAGAAGATAGTACTCAATCACGATAGAAGATGCAAGATCATATCACGCAACTACAGAGAAAATAGTTGGGTCTGGCTTCACAATCCCAATGAAGTCTTTAAGTCGTTAACTTACAGGGTTTCATGAAAAACCTAAGGTTAAAGGAGAATCGGCTCTAGTCACAATTAATATCACACCGAATTTATAAACAGCCACACCTTCATAATTCAACATTCTGATCTCAAACACCTTTTTCGCTTCCCTCTCTAAGATCAACCCTTGTCTGGAACGACCATTTCTTGGTTTAGGCCAGAGTCTTACAGATTGAGCTCTCGAATCTAAAAGTACTCATATGAAGTGCATTTTTTTAGGGTACTAATTCATCTCTCATCAAAATACCCTAATTTACTAAAAACAGCAGAACCAGTTTTTACCCTCAAACAACTGGCGACCACAATGGGAGATTAATCTCTCGGTTGCAAGATCAATTTTCTTTTTCACTTCAATTTTATTAAATTCAAGATGGTCAGTATTAGGATCAATTCAACTCCAAACTCCGAGAAGAATCCTTTAAATGATGATGCTCCACCTTCCAACGCTCTATATGATCGCACAGCCAATGAAGAAATTCCAACCCTCATAGAATTGGCTCGAGTACAAGAAATACACACGAGAAACATGGACGTTATGAAAGAGATGATAGAGAATATACTCAATTTCTCGTAAAGCTGACATCAGATTTGAGTGGATTCTCTGCTCCGGAGATTTCAATAATGAGGACTAACTCTATGGCGCAGAAGCGATCCTCCCAGCGGAAATCAAAATCTCGTCAGCTAGAATTCTAGCAGCGAGCGGAGTTCAATGGAATGAGGTCGAGGCATCGAGTTCTAGAATTACGGAATTGGATACTTAGGACTCCGGGAGAGTTAAAGCGGAAGAACATGCTCAAGCATATAGGAGCAGGATCTTGAGAGCCTATGATAAAGCTGTACATCCACGAGTTTTTAAGGTAGGAGGTCTTGTGTTGAAGACTGTTGATGGTGGATTTTCATTTAAGGATAAAATTGTAAAAGCCAAAATTATGCACTGACATCTTGCAAAAGATAAAGCCATTAATAAGTGATGAATACTTCTTCACTTTACTATTTCACCTAGAATGGAGCATGTGGAAAAAATCCCAGTATTCTGTGAATTAAATACACGAAATTCATCCAGGTTGGAGCATGTAGCAACAATCCCATATACCTTGTGAATTTACAGCATTATTAATTAATGCATGACCAACCTTGTATTTCTTGTACTCATTATCGGTGCGGCATGACGACTGAGAGTTATTCTCAGTAGAGAAACACGAACCTCCAGGCATTAATAATGAAGCATGTACGAAATACCCGTACAGGCTGCAACTCTCGGTGTGTTATACTAGCCCGATTGAGCATATTTGAATCTGGACTGTCCATATCAGTCTCAGAAACGATCACGACCATCCAACTACACCAGCATGATTGGATGGATTAGATTGAATCCATGACCCCAAGCAGGTATTGGAATATTCACTACCGACCCAATACGGGCCCCACATGGTCGACCTCCCCAAAAGGGTGGCATAGATTGCCAAACCGTCCAAGCCAAAGCAGCGCGGACGTGAAACCCTAAATTAGGGTTTACGGCACATTATATGTGTCGGAAATCAGTCTCAACCATCCATTTTCGCAGGCATAGATGGAGGGTGTAGATGTAGATTCAAAGGGCCTAGAGCATGTCAACACAAATACCGTGGGCCCGCCAACATACCTGACCGATTGGTCAGGACTAACTATGGTTGGTCATATTAATTCGTGCGCCCCAAACTGGGTATGACATACGGCCGACAAAAAACCTAATTAGGATTTGTGTCGCGATCACGAGCGTCTATTTTCTCCTGCTCGGATGAAGGGTTCAGGAATAGACTAAGCAGGTCCGGTGAGTATCAACACGATTATCGTAGGCCCATCTATCTCCACACCCGATCATCCAGGGCATATCATGCCTGGTTGCCTCGATTCGCATGCCCAAACTAGTGTGGTCATACCTCCCAATTGCAAACTAATCTCGACCATTCAACTTTTCCGGACAAGTTGAGTGGCTTAGATCACGTTTCTATGGTATATTAAGGTATGGATGTGTACGCCAGCTCGCCGTCTGTATACCAGACTAATCGGCCAAGACCGACCAAGATTGGTCGTCTTGAAACGCGTGCCCGAAGTTGGCATGACGCGCGGCTTTTGCGGCACCAGATTTCTATCGCAAACTGATCTCGACCACTCAACTTCGCCGAACAAATTGAGTGGCCCAGATCACACTTTCACGAAACGATGAGGTATGGGCGCCTGCACCGTCATGCCGTCTACACACATGCACGATCGGACCTGCCAAAATCGTATCCCAAGCTTGGATTCGACCAAGATGGAGAGTGATGCTTGCGCACCTCTTCAAAAACCCTAATTCCACTAACAGTCGCAGATAAGTGTCTCAAAGATCATCTCGTCCGTTCAACTTCACCGGCTTGGTTATACAGCCCTGGACATGAGTTAATTGGTCAGTGAGGAGTCATAGTGATCACTACCCGTCACTCTACCACACCATGTGGTCGGCCAAGGGAGGTCTTGCTTGTGAAACCTCCAAACCATCACACGAAGTAGGCTAGACATGAGGCTATTTTGAGATGCTCAAACAGCGATGCTTCATACATGCCGAATATACTCGATGCAGTACCTGCATAGAATACACATGATACTTCACAAGTATCGACTTCCTAAATAACTTAGTTATTTTATCTAGCATTACATGCTAATTTATGTGGGTCCCACAATCCACACACTCGAGACATCAATCATGTCACAAACTGGGAGATACATACTGGGGTATTGGTTTGGCGGTTTACAGCGTGCAGCATGCAACGCGCCATTACAGGAACGTGTCAGGAATACATGGACGGTTAGTGATAATGGGAGAAGTGGGAAAGACTGATCATGTGACACTAACACACAACTCCACTACTCCATCACTACACTTTCTCCACTTCCCATGAGAGACGTGAATAAGGCTCAAATGACTTATATAAATAGGTTCTCCTCCTTATTTCCAAGAAGACAACAAAGAAATCAAGTGTTAATACAATTTTATTCGAAACACCCAGATCCTGCTTGCATTATTCATAAGCCTGCTCACCTTTCTATTACAAGTCATAAAACAGCCTACACCTTCACAATTTCAACACCTTCTTCGCTTTCCTCCCTAAGATCAACCCCATCTCCTTCACTTTGTGACCGAAACAAGTCTGGAATGGCCATTTCTTGGTTTAGGCCATAATTGTATAGATTGATATTTCGAATCAAAATCACTCCCATGCAGTGCATTTGTTTAAGGTTTAAACTCATTTCTCATCCACACACCCCAAAATTACCAAAACCGGCAGAGATATTTTTCACCCATAAACAATTGGCGACCACAGTGGGAGATTAATCTCTCGGTTGTGAAGTCAATTTCTTCAATACCAATTCAATTTTTACTGATTTTCGAAAATGGTGGATCTTAGGTCTGGATCAGCAACCAATCTTGACGGGATTATCGTTGACAACACTCTCGGTGTTGATATCCCAGGTATCATCATGCAATCAGTTAATACCATTAGTGTATCTCGTGGAATTGCTTCCTCTACTACCAGCACCAGCGGAGCAGGATATATTCTAGTAAGTGTAACACCTCCCATCACCAGAGCCAGAGCAGCCGCAAATCCCAGTATCTCCTCAAGTGTAACGCCTCCGGCGGTCACCAGAGCAAAAATTCCACCCCTTCATCAGGACGAGGAGCTGTAGGAGCAAGAGGAGGACCATCTCCCATTACCATCGCAGATTTGATGGAGAGGCAGGAAGTCCTTTCTAAGACTCAAACGGATATGGCTGTACTCGCTTTTCTTAAGATATTAACTGATCGATTTCCATAAGAGCCGTGACATCCCCTAAAGCCAACAAGGAACACATTAAACGCACCCGGAGAAGGTATTTCAGCGGCACGGACCTACGTGGACCTGATCAAAGAAGCGACATCAGATATGAACGGTCTTGTCATGGAGATTCCTACACCGGGGACTGATCCTCACAATGATCCTCCTCAAGTCAATAGTCTCACTATGAGCCAGAGGCCGGTGGATCAGGAAGCGGTTTCTCTAGTGAAAAGTTTATGCGAACTTTTACACCTCTCGAAGAATCGGCGAGCAGAGACATTTTGCTGTAATAAACCAGAATAAGGTCACAACCGGGACCTAAATGCCACTGAACACATCAAGGATACAGAGTTCAAGAGGGCCCTCATCGACATGGGAGTTTCTATCAATGTGATTACTCTCAAGACTCTCAGGACAGCCAAGGTTCGCTAAGGAAAGATCGTATGGCATCCTACCACAATGACAGAATTCGGAGAAAACCAGACCAGCACATACGGGATCATACCTTCAGCATATCACCAATGCCTGAAGACTATGCTGAATAAAGAAGTCATTCGTATTCCTGCATCATCGTCTCCTTATGCACGAATATGCGGAGCGAAATTGTTCAAACCGAGGGAAGCTCCGCGAGAAGGAACAGACAAAGTCCATTACATCCACTCCCCATGTGGGTGTCAATCTAGGAGGAGGACCGACTTGCATCATCGAAGGCTAGGCCCCATGATGCATCCTTGCTGACAAGGCATCTCAATTCTTCTCTCCGCCCAACGAAATGCTACAAAATGACGAGCCACAAGAAGAAGTGCCAGATGCTCCACGACAGTTGCAAGATGGTACCAACACCACAACTGATGATCCCGACGATGAGGAATCTCCTAGGCCTATCTCTATTAGCTCAAACTTATGTACGCATTCATACAATCTCTGATCCAAACCGGTCAAACAATCTCCAAGTCAATTCAGGCGCGATATCAGGTGTTGCATGGATTCCAGAGACTTGAAAAAATGCTTCCCCAAGGACGAATATCCTATGCCTAACATCGACATATTAGCAGACGCCACCAGCGGACACGGCATTGTTCTTCTTCATGGATGGTTACAACAGCTATAATCAGATAAGGATGTATGAGCATGACGCAAGTAAGACAGCCTTTCAAACTCCTCTTGGCAATTTTTACTATACTGTTATGGATTTTGGTTTAAAGAATGCCGGTGCAACGTATCAACGCGCTATGACGGCAATCTTCCACGACATGATGCATAAGAAAGTCGAAGACTACGTGGATGATACAATAGTCAAATCCAAGACTCAAGATATCCTCAAAATGTCACTGCCGTGAACCGTGAAGGAGCTCCAAAACTTCATGGGAAAGGTGAACTTTTGCTTCATTCACCCCTTGATGAAGAAAGGATCAAGTTTCGTTTGGACTGCACTATAACAGGAAGCGTTTCAGAGGATTCAACGAATATTATCATCTCTGAATCATCAAAAAGGGTTCGCCTATTATGTCAGCCCAGACAAGAGAGAGCATGGGAAATCTTCAGATTTACTGAAGCCAACACCTTAAGGGAGCATCCTCAAGAAGATAACGATGTTCGCGCGTCATGTTTATCAAGATCTGGGCGAATCACTCTATCAGGTGCATGTCTATCGTGCTATGTTGGATAATCTGCGCTTTTGGTCACCCTCTGGACTTCGTGAAGCTGTTGAACACTCATCTACAATAGCATCTGTCGTGCTAGAAAGAACCAGTTTCGCTGAAGCATCAAGAGCAAAGCCACCGAGATACAACATCCTGGGTGTCCCAACTCCAACTCTAGTATCGTATGCACAACTGCCATGATGGTGAAACAACGTCTAAGATATTCCATATCTGGATCGATGGTAACTACATCAATGAGAGATGCTCTCACATAGAAGAAGTAGTTGCGTCACCAAAGGAGTATGACTGGGACTGCTTAGCACTGCCCATCTCAAAGACAGCCTCATGAACCTAGCGCGACAACACCTATCAAGTCGAAAGCTCTGGATACTCGTGGGCAGGGGATCGTCTCCCTCTTCTATATTTCATGAAGAAACGTCAAGTAATCCATCGGTTTTAGTTTATCCCTCTAATAATGAGACGAGCTCTACCACTATATGAAGACCGCTAAGTTCATGCCCGTAGCTATCACGCCTCTCCCTGGCAGTCTCTTCTGATCACAACTGCTGCCAAGAACTATTGTTGCTCGTTGATTGATACCATCCAGAGCTTCACCATATCAACGACCATTACGTACAAAAGACCCATCGGGCATACAAAATAGATCCACGTAGACCACGCTTGGGGACTGATAAGCACGTAAGTGTTAGAAATTATACCCATACTTATATTAGTTAGGACTCGATATTTTGACTAACAACACAATTTTAGTGCTTTTGTAGAAAGTACAAGTGAATTCGATCGTTCGGGAGAATAATTGGCTAAATTGGAGCTAAAATGATGTTTGCAACAAAATGGCCAACATTACTGCTCACGACACCAAAAGAGCTGAGTTGAACGTGGCTACCAATTTCAGTTTGTGGCCCAAACAACAATTTCACGTCCATGAGATGGTCCAGGTGGTTATGCATGTGAAGGCATTGAAGGGGTTAAAGAACTAAGAGGGTGACGTGGCAAACTCTCCAGCCTCATATCTTTGTCATACTTTACAAAGCATCAGAACAATAATTTCTCTTCTTTTCAATGAAAGTGGGTCTGCAATGGTTGGGTCTAAGCCGGTGAACATGGTGTGGTTCGAGAACTGGATTTAATGGATGCTGAGTTGTTTTTGTTGTGAGCTAAAACTGGTGGTGGATTGCTTATCTAATACGAAAGATGGAGTAATGGAACAATGGATTTTTGGTGCTGGTTTGTGCATAAGCAGCGTAGATGGTGTGCGTGTGTGGCTGGTTCGCTGGGAGAGATGGGTTTCACCCAATTTTGGATAGGAAGCGAAAATGGAGCTTGATAATGTCCTAAGTTGCATTCGATAGATGAGTGTTGTTGTCAAGTTGTCGTCTGGATACACAGGGAATGTAAGACGTGAGAATCGATGGCTGATTGTTGTGGGTAATTAGTTGGATTGATTATGAGAACTGAGGCGACTGTTGTGATGTGCAGAGAGAAAAGATTGGTGTAAGTTATTGCAGCCGATATGGAATGAAGTTGGGTTACTTGGACTTCATGAAAGAGTAAAGGCATGGATCGATAGAGGGGACGTCTGCAATTGGGTTGCATGCACAGGAAATGACGAATCAGTTAGAAATAAGGAACTGGTGCCGTAGCCGAGACTCAGAAGTTCACAGGCAGCAAGTTGGTATTGAGGAAAGAAAGAGTTTTGCTGTTGTGATTTGATTGAACTGAAGTTAGAAAGCGAGAAGTGTTGTTGCGACTGGAGTTGGTGCAGTGGCTTGAACTACAGTCGATGTATGAGTGTCGCGGCAAAATATCTGTGTTGTTAGCTTTGGATTGTATGGCTGTGAATCGAGAAGAAGAATGTGTTGTGGGGATCCTAGTTAGTAATTCGCCGTTTCATACGCGTATACTTCGCGAACTTTTGCGTATAATTCGGTCCAGAATAGTACGGGCGAACTACTGAACTCCCGTACCTAGTACGCGTGTTATGTGAGCTGAACGAATAAATCGCGAATTTTACGAATTAATCGGACGTCGGATACCAGCTGGATTGTTACAGCCCACCTACCTATATTCTCATAAGCCCAACGTAATTCGTAGAATATTCCCAAAACTCGTCATTTAACTCTTTTTCTTCGCAAAAATAAAGTGTGGAGAGATTCGAACCTCCCACCCTATTGCCTATTGGGTTCTGAAATGTAAGCTTTAACCAGTGGATCATCCGTTTGTTGGTGATATAGTTAGGTATATTAAGAATATATTACAATTTAGGTCACAAATCATGCTACCCACCATAAAACATATTATTTTATTAATTAACGTTTGCTGTATTTTCCATACCGAACTCAAACTAGTAAAACGAATTATACTCGTACGTATGCCGTTCCGTACTACTGCCGAATCACGAACCGTTGACCGGATTTTTGACCGGATTTGATTTTTACGAATCCGTATAATACTCGTACGTATGACGTTCCGTACGTATGCCGTACTCCGAATTGCTAACTAGGGTGGGGATAATGGTTTATTTCGCAGCCAACTGAAGAAGGTTCTGAGATGGAGAAAAATGGGACCGGGTTAGAAAATGGTTTGGTATTTGAATTTTTAAATGGGCGTGGGTCTTGGACTGGGCTTTTTGGGCAGTAAACTTCTAGGTCACACTCGCAGATCTTCACAGCACCACCTATATAGAAATCGAAAAGAGAGGAAAAAGGGGGAGGCGGATGCAGAGCCAGGGAGGAAGCTGACGACGAGAGGCTACAGAGGCAGAAGGGTTTGCATTTGATATTGTGTTCTTTCGTTTTCCTATTCCATTTCGATTAGCAAGTGAATTTCTAATAAATTTATTTATGGCTTTTGAGAAAGCCATCTTTGGCTAAGCTTTTGTAACTAGGGTTTATGGTAGAAACTACTTGGAGTATTGCCTATTTTGAATTGATAAATTGGGCAAAGACTATTATGATTTGAATAAATTAATTCCATGATTTTATATATTAATTCAACGATGAAATTAGTTGTTGCTTCACCGGCTCTGTACAATACAGTAACCTATGTGCTTAACTTTTATGATTGCAAATATATTTGTCTATTTATTTGATATTTCGTGCTGGGTTAAATCCTTTGATGGGGTATGCTTAGAATATCCAGATATTATTTGTGAACCTATATTTAGTTTCGTGTAATTTTCTCGCTAACGCAATTTGATGGGGTATGCTTTGGTTTAGTCTTTTGATGTGCCATGCTTAGGGTGTCCCAGCGATATTTACTACGCTAATGCTTATAATAGATGATGTCGATAGAACAAACAATATACAAATATTCATGGATTATGTTTCATTTCAGTAATTGATTAGAAATAGTGGTGGATACTATAAACCCTGGTTGTCGTCTTTACCGGTTGAATCCCTTTTATTAGTTCAGTTTTATTTCTTTGTTTTTATAATTCAAAAATCCAAAAACATCTTTGTTGGTTACTCGATTAGAGATATTGATTAGAGTATTTCCACCGCTCCCTGTGGGAACGACCCATACTTGCCATTGTCTACATTGTAGAAACCGTGCGATTGCGGTTTTTATATATAGGCATCTCCGGATCCTATCAGGGACTGAGGGTCAGCATGAAATTACTTCGCCGTCAGTCAAGAACTTATTCAACACCCTCTCCAATAGAATCCGCTTCAACGCTCTCCGGGACCTGCTCTCTCAAGAAGCTGCTTCAACGCTCTCAGCGGGACCCACACCACGTTCGAACATACAAGGTTCACGTTTAGGCAAATCAAGCATGCCTGGGTCCCACGTTCGAGCAAAGAGAAGACCGGTGTTAGTCAGCAAGACCGGTGTTGGTCACAGTAGCAAGGCCGGTGTTGGTCAAGGGGAAAGCATGATGTTGGGTGAGGCAACATGTTTGGTGTCTGGTCGAAGCAGGCACATCCATCCCCAAGCAAAGCAGGCACGCGACGGGTTCCACATTGATCAGGCACATCCAGCCCCAGATTGGTCAAAGCAGGCACAGCCGGCCCCAAGCAAAGCAGGCACGCGACGGGATCAAGCACATAAACTGTTCGAGCAAAGAAAGCAAGATTGGTATTGATCAACTCACAAGGCTGGTATTGATCAAGTCACAAGGATGGTATTGATCAAGTCACGAGGATGGTATTGATCAAGTCACAAGGCTGGTATTGCTCAAGTCACAAGGATGGATCAAGTCACAAAGCTGGTATTGATCAAGTCACAAGGCTGGTGTAGGACCATAATATCGCCACAGCAGTGCTCTTGCGAAATTTATAAACAACGTTTCTGCGAGCTCTTCAACAGCACACTGCGAGCGTCGCAGAATAACTCAAAGAATGACGTAACGAATGACAGTAGCGGAAACATGGGAAGAACATGACGATGCTGCGAAGATTGAGTATCTGCGAAAGAAGACATTACAATTACTGCGAGCATATCGCGAGTCAGATCCGAAATTAAAGGATAGCTTAGCTGTCATCCACTATGTAATTTCCTATATAAAGAGAACTTGTAGACTCAGAAAGTGAGAGATCAATTTTGGAGTTTGGAGAAAGTTTTGAGGAGAGAGAAAGTTCTTGTGAGCGGTTGTATTCTTAATTTCTTCCATTTCTTGTAACATTTCTGAGAATTAATCAATAAAGTGTTATTTTCAATCTTCAAATATGTGTTGATAATTGTGGATTCTTATGAGGGAAGTAGTGTAGGAATTCCTGCAACTACATAATGGCGCTAGAAACAGGGATGTTTCTAAGCAAAGATTCAAATTGTGATTTTTAATAATTTGAAGAAATTAGAGAACATTTTTACGTGATTTACAGTAATACATCAAAATTGAAGGAATGGCTAGAAGAAGAAATACATCAGAACAACCTACAACCGTAAGGAGGAGTAGAATAATTGCAGGTGAAGGGACAAATGAAATAAGAGAATCTTCAAGATTAAGAACAATGAGCAATAGAACATGGAATACTGGAGAAAATCAAGTTCAACAGCCAAATCAGCCAACACCGATACAAGATAGAACTATGGATTATGACAGAGTAAGTGTGCATACTTGGCGATCAGATTCAATGGAAGAAGTAGAAAACCGACAATTAAGAAATGGAAGACGAGAGGGAAGAGATTAAGAGGCGGTTGAAGGATTAATTCATGAAGATGACGAAAATGAAGCAGTAGAGGCTCTAAGACAAAGAATACAAGAGGAAAGAAGATTGGAGGCAGAAGAACGCGCAAATTTAACAAGAAAAAATCACGATTTAAGAATGGAGAATTTGAGATTACAAAGTAGGAGATCGAAAAGTACTGCAAGATCAAGTTCAAGATCATTTAGAGAAGAAGCAAGGCGAAATTCCCCTGTGAGAAATGCTGGTGAAAATATTCGAGAAGAAATGCAAAATCCAAATGAAGAGCAGCATTGTGGAGAATAAGAGATGATTAATGATCGCTACATTCCGCGTGGTGAAACTGTGGATGATAGACGTGATAATAGAAATAAAGGAGGTGGAAATAACCAAGACGGTTGAGAAAATTGAGAAGAAGGTAGGAGAACATTACATGAGCGAGAAATTCAAAGAAACCGAAGAATAATTGAGGATGAAATTGAGAGACATTATGTTGAACAAGCACGTCTAGCTTGCGAGAGAGAAAGATTGAGAGCAGAAGTGGAAAAAAAAGAGTTTCGAGAAGCAATACCCCAGAACAATCATGATAATCGAGAAAGGAGACGCGCAAGAAATCGCAACAATGATAATATCAATGAGGAATATGATAGAATACAAAGAAGAATAGAAAGACAGCGAAGAGAAATGATGAGAAATGAATAAAATCGCAGAATAGAAAATGAAAGGCATAATCATTTGCGAATTCAAGAAGGAGGTGAAGAAGAAAATCATGGAAGAAGGCAGAATGAAGATGCAGAATAAGAAGCACAAAATCTCAAAAGACATGAACGCAGAGCAAGGGAAGCTGCACTGAAAAGGCCAATGGAGCAAAGTTCGGCTGGGAGTAAATAGATCTTAAGAGAGTTAGCAGAAATGAGGGGAATGTTAAATAACAGAAGAGAGGGAGGCAGAAGACAACTTGATGAGGCTATTGAAGAAGCTGTGAAAACTCCATTTACCCAAGAAGTACAATTGGGAGAAATACCCCCAAAATGTAATTTTCCAACGTTAACCAGTATCTTTGATGGAACTACTTGTGTTATTCAACATGTCAAAGCTTATGTTAGGTGTATGTTGCAGTGGGAAAACCATGATGATTTATTGTGAAAATATTTTGCATCCAGCCTAACTGCCGAAGCTCTGAAATGGTTTGAAGGGTTACCCAAGAACACTATAACTTGTTTCAATCATCCACAAACCACATTCTTGGGGGCGTATATAAATAACAATTCTTCGTGACCTGGCATTGAAGATGTATTTGGGTTAAAACAGAGAGTTGGCGAGAGTTTGAAACATTTAACCATAAGATGGAAGATAATGTGTAGTGAAATGGTAGGAAGAGTGGATGAGAGATACCTCATTTTATCTTTTATTAATGCTATGTTCGCAACCAATCTGCTGTATATACAAATTTTCAAAATAAAAAATACAATCACCATGACGGAGTTGAGAGAGTTACAAGAAGAATACATTGCATTGGAGGAGAAACAAAATGAGATGGAGTCATATCCTATTGCGAACACCAGTTCAGGTGCAGCAAACGCAAGTTTACTTCCTAGGTTAATGAATACAGTAGCGAGCACTTCACAGGTGAAGCAAAGAAAAAGTATGGATGGTGGTTAACAGAAATTAGTAGCTATGGGAAGTAGAGATCAAGAAGAATTCGAAAGGGAGAGAAATTTTTTCAGTAGAAGTGGAAATAATAAAATTCAGAG
This sequence comes from Papaver bracteatum, assembly GCA_023529315.1. Lineage (NCBI taxonomy): Eukaryota > Viridiplantae > Streptophyta > Magnoliopsida > Ranunculales > Papaveraceae > Papaver > Papaver bracteatum. The sequence continues at coordinate 153,087 of JAJJWX010002382.1, read as the reverse complement.
GCTTGATCAACCGCAAGAGACTTATGGTGGACAAAGGCAAAATTATTATAGAGGGCAAGGAAGTCAGAAGATAATATGGGAAGAATTAAGGTGGCACCTCTAAATGCTAGCATAGAGAAAATTTGGGAGGATATAATTTTGATGGAGGACATACATGTACCCTGGAATATGGGAAAAGAACCAAATCCAAATAATCGAAGTCTAGAATTTTTTTTCTTATCATCATTTTCATGGTCACACAACAAACAACTGCAGGAATGTAAAAAGGATCATTTTGAGGATGATAGACCTGGGAAAATTAAACCATTTTCTAAGAGATCACCCACAGTCTCAGCAACTACCCCCAGCCCCAGAAATTTGCAGAGTGAATACAACAAAAGGAGGAGAAACATTTGTGATAGAAGTAGGAGCAAAAGCGAAGAATCTATCATGTAACTCCATCATACATTCATACAAGACTATAGAAGATTTCCACGACAATGTTTTAAGCAAAGTCTTTGCGAAAGATGCAGATGAAAGAGAGATAATGAACATTGCTAAAGCTTCGCCATTAGAAGAGTGGCAAAAGAAAATTATTTCTTTCACAACGCAAGAGGTACCTGAGCCTGGCGATATGCATGAAAACCCACTAGTGATAAGATTACAAATAAACCTAAAACAGATAGAAGAATAAGATGAAAAAAATGAGGATGATGAAGTTGAAGATTCTTGGGCCATTAACAGAGTTCTAATTGACATTAGAAGCTCATTGTATATCTTATTTATCATACTTACAAAACCATGGGAGGAACAGATGAGGATCTAATACCATCGACTTATAAGATCTATGGTTTCAATGGTACTGCCAACAAGCCCAAAGGGGAAATTTCATTGCGAATTCCATTGAAGGGAATATCTTCTAGGATTTAATTATGTGTTTTCGATGTTGAATCTCCTTACAATGCTTTGATTGGCCGACCTTGGCTGCATGGGATTCTAGGTGTAGCATCGACTTACCACCAGTGCATTAAATTTCCACATCCCAGCGGTGTTGGAGTTATCAAAGGAGATTGGGTTGAAGGAAAAAAATGCTATGAAATTGATATGGAATCTTGCGAGGAAAGGGCTGAGAAGAACAGAAACTGGAAACATAATATTAAACAAAAGAAAAGAAGTGAAAATTTGATGGTGGATTCAGTAAAATGGCAAGAAGAAGGAATGCTGCGAAGTCAACATATGCTGAAACCAATAGATGGCGAGTGTCTCGCAGATGGAGAAAACGTAGCAAAGCGCAACAAAAAAGCAGAAGCAGAAAATAGTAAGTAGAAAAGGTAAAAATTTAGATCGTGAAGTATGAGAAATGTATAAATGATTTGTTGAAGAGAATTTTACAAAAATATGTTTCGATTCAATGAAAAAAATGAAATTGAAAAATTATACAAGAGCTGAAATGCAAAAAGAGAAAATCAAAGACTGAAGAAACGCGAAAATTTCGTAGAAACGCGGATAAAATTTCGCAGAGACATTAGAATGGGATGAACCTTTATGGCGTACACCCTAGTTCGCGAACAAAAATTTCACAAGAGGCAAATATAAGACCTAAAGTACGTCATATAAGGGGGTATCTGTATGCATGGCTCAGACATAAGGCTATACCGTCGCTGGAACCTGAGTCATGAAGATGTTGGGGTTAAAGAAAACCTATGCAGGAGAGATACTTTGGATTTCCAACTATATATATATTAACAGTTGGACGACCGAAGGTCTCTTCTAAGGAGTGAAAAGTGTGACCAAGGCATCGAGGTACACGGTTGAGCCAAGGGTGCCCGGGGCGTATGAAACTACCCTGGCCATTCTTGGAAAGTCTTGGATATGATGCACTCGGCCCAAAGAAAACCCCACCTAGGGTGCAGTCTCGTAACTATAAGCCATATATGCAAAAAGGATAAAAGGCTGCGAAAACAACTGGTTGTTGTCAGGACCGGATGGGAGGAGCTAGTCTTGTATGACTGATGTACGCCTCCTTGAAGGGGCAACCGGGGAGAAGATAAGGGCGGAACCCTCCATTAGGTAAATGATAAGTGTCTTAAGACGCAAATGTCATGAGGCTTTATATTCGCAAGAATATTTAGGCTTGTCATATTTGTGCAACAATCACACAGAGGCAAAAAGCCAAGAGAAAAAGATAAGATGAGATCAATGGGTTTTTACATGAAAGTGTAAATACATCCTGCGATTTCATCGTAAGACGGCAATGTCATGGGGCTTTGTTCTCACAATAAAACTTAGGCATGGCATATTGTCGCAACAAAATTGACAAAATAAGGATAAGACAAGATCAATGGGTCTTTACATGCAAATGTAAGGACGTCTTGCGATTTTGTCGCCAATACAAAATGTGGCTAAATAAGACCTTTAACTAGGAAGGCAAAATAAGACCACAAGAGATCAAGATTGAATGACTGCAATATTTACGCAGAGATCGTGAGAATAAGAAGATATGGCTTGTAATATTTACGCAGATATTGAGGCAAAAAATTATAAATAGATCTTATTCATAACTAATCAGCTCAATCTTTCATATTGCAGATAAATAACAGAGGCAAGTATGGGAATGAACAGAATGATAAAATTATTAATCATCTTTATATGACAGATTTACGCAGATAATTAAAAAATTAGTAAGCATATTGATTAACCATATTGAAAAAAAGAATTGTTCTCTAACGTATGCAGGTCTATACACCAAAGAACATTAGATACTAGAGAAATTCACAGCAATATTTTACAAGGAGAAAGGGATAAGTGTACAAATATTATAAAAAGATTAAAAAGGAAGATACAACTATTTATATCCATCATTTTCTTCACCAGATTTTTCTTCTTCTTCAATTTCATCCTCATCTTCTTCAGACTCTTCATCTTCGCTATCAGAGATGACAAGGTCAGGAATATTCTTTGGAATTTCTTTCGCGAGATAAGGGTAAGTAGAATGAGGAATTTTATGATCATCGCATACTATCTTAATAGAATCATTGCGAACACCAACAAGAATATTGCTAAAATTCGCCAGAGAAATCTGAAGTTGCTTCTTGAATTTGGAACATTTATCGTTGCGAGAAGACAGAAGTCTTGCGAGATTTCCTTTTTCTTCTTCCAACTCTTTAACTCTTTGGCAAAAGTTTTCTTCAGATACTTGAACAGATGACAACATATTATAAAATAGTGAAGATACAGCTACAAAATGGATTAGTGGAAAAACAAGAATAACAACCTTATCTTTGCAAGATCATATCTTTAATCAGGGCAGAATGATCAGCTTGAAGACTAACATCTACACCTAAATTTTTTCTGGCATTATCAAGAATTTTCGCAGCCCAAGCAAATTCGTCATCATTGCTAATAAGAAGGCATGAGAGAATTTGATTCTCCCTCTCAAGAAGATCTCTATTTTCGCAGATAAGTCTATCTCTTTCAACTTGAATATTGAGAAGAGTTTTATGGAAATATGCTAAATCTTGAGCACCATTTTTAGCAATAAGGTCTTTCTCATCAATAAGATTACTATTCTTGCTTCTTAATCTATTAGTTTCCTCTTTTGAATCAATATAAAGGCGTTTAAATTTATTGGTTAAACCCAAGTTGAATCTATGCTCGATTTTTAAGAGGTGAAGTTTGGATCTAAGTTCATCTATGGAAAGAGATTTAATTTCATCATTTGAAAATTGCTCAAAGAATCATTAAGGAGATTTAGGAGAGTATCATCATCTATTGGATTTGGAAAAGAACGAAGGAATACAGCTTCATCAGAGAGGCCGTAAATATCTGCGAAGAGGACTAACTAAATAAGAAAACACAAAGGAATACAGGGATAAAAGAAAAAGAGAAAATTTTCTTACCATAAAGTTGATTATTCGCAGCTTGGAGACTAGCAACCTTATCTTGCGAAGAAGAGAATTCAGTTTCTAATCATTTGATCTTATCATGAAGGCCAACGGATCCAGATTCTAACTGCTCGTGAAGATTAACGGAATCTGATTTTAATTCTTCATTTTATTTGCGAAGAGTAATAGATTCAGACTTTAATTCTTCATTCTCTTTGCGAAGATTAGCGTTTTTCTTTACGAGAACCGCACGCCTCTTTTCCAAGTCTGAGATAACAGCAAAAGAAGCTTTCCCAGCCTGCGAAATAATACTGCGAGGTTTAAGAATTAATTATAAATTCAAAATGAAAATAAAGAGAAGGAAAATGTAAGTATGGAAATTTACCAAGCTGTTAAGTGAATGCAATAAATTTGGAAATATAGATCTTGATACCCCGCGAAGAGATTCATATTCTCTAGGAGAGGGGCATCGCAGATGGCAGCTATAGACTTGCAAGCATCAGTCAGAGGGAAATCACCAATTACTTGCATGGTATTAGCAAAAATTCCGGATAGATGAGCCATAGAAGACTCAGGATGAGAGGATTCCTTCACGAAAAATATATCAGCATCATCATCATCATCATCATCATCGTCATTATCAGTATTGTCACTTGAACTTTCAATAGATTGAGGAGTTGAAGGAGAAGGAGAAGGAGATTGAGCTTTTCTTTTCTTTAAAGGAGGAGCACCAGAATTCTCCTTGCGAGAAGCATCAGATTTCCCCATGCGAGCAGCACCTTTGTCTTTTCCCTTGGTCCTTACAACTTTGACAGGATCTATTTCTTCGATAACCTTCAAACACAGATAAATATAAGAAATACAGGCAATAATATATTATTAAGAATCACAAAGGAATATTTCTTACTTCATCTGTGAGTAACTTAAGAGCTGATAAAGTATTGGGTTTCCCAAGCTTTTGATAGCTAGTTTTTAGCCTGTTAATCTGGAAAAATTGGAGTAGTTAGCGAGAGTATAAAATCATGAGGAAGATGATAATGATAATGATAATTGAGAGAACATACCTCTTTATTTCTTTCAGGCCAGTTGAACACCCATGGCTGGTACTCTATGAGACCCGCAGGTAAAGCATGAGGACCGCAGATATAGGGACCCTCTAGAAATAATGGGAAAATACACCACTTATCATCACTATAATGGCGCAGACCTTGATTATTACCCGGATGCCAGTCAACATCCAACATGAGAATTTTATCTTCAGCAATGTCATCCTTCTTTTGTAAGTGGACACCCCAACAAGTGTTATCTTTCCTCACGGGGATTATATCATAATTCGCGAATAAGTTCTCTACGGTATATTCCGCAGGAATAATTGGAACATCAGCGAATTTAGGATTCTTCTCTTTATCAGGGTAAAGAGATTTGTTACCAGCACCGTGAGTAGCATACTCCAGCATCAGATGAATGCAGTCTCCACTCAACTGATATATAGCACGTGAGAATCTCGCATGAGAAAGTATTTCATAGAATAAGGGGAGCTCAGGATAATAAAGAGGAATGGGAAGACCAGATTCAAGCTGACCTAGCGAGACTATAATCTTCTCGCGAGAACACGGATGATCAAAAAATAATTTAATGGAAAATTCGGCTTTAGGGTTTTGATCAGGGATGGTAGATAAAGCAAAACCTTCGTCCTTAAGTTTCTTTTGCAGTTGCTCAAAGGCGATGAGATTTTTACGACCAGCTGGAGCCATTCTCAGTAAGTATGGGAATGAAGAAAAGAGTAGAAAGTCAAAAGAAAGGTTGCAACAGCAGCGGATGCGGAATTTACGGAAGAAAAGTGAATTTGCAGAGAGATTGCAGAGAGAAAGAAGAAGAAAGTAAAAAGAAGAAAAGTGAAGAATGAAGAAGATATATATAAAAGGTAAAATTTCTCGAGAAGATAAGTGCAATTAATGCAAAGAAAAGACGTGAACGGTTGGAGGGCAGCGGTTGAAAATAACGTGTCAGAAGTTGAATGGATAAAAAGATACGTGTAATAAATTTGGCGAGGGATGCAGATACGTGTCAGAACAAAATAACGTGAATAGATAGACAGCTGCGGCATTTCAAAAGTTTTCAATTTCTCATGATCTTTTCCCCTTCGTAGAAAAAACATGAGAAGAGGCAAGATGTAGGATCAGAATATCTCCATAGCAGTGCTCTTGCAAAATTTATAAACAACGTTTCTGCGAGCTCTTCAACAACACACTGTGAGCGTCGCAGAATAACTCAAAGAGTGACGTAACGAATGACAGTGGCAGAAACATGGGAAGAACATGATGATGCTGCGAAGAGTGGAGTATCTGCGAAAGAAGACATTACAATTACTGCGAGCATATCGCGAGTCAGATCCGAAATTAAAGGATAACTTAGCTGTCATCCACTATGTAATTTTCTATAAAAAGAGAACTTGTAGACTCAGAAAGGGGGAGATCAATTTTGGAGTTTGGAGAAAGTTTTGAGGAGAGAGAAAGTTCTTGTGAGCGGTTGTATTCTTAATTTCTTCCATTTCTTGTAACATTTCTGAGAATTATTCAATAAAGTGTTATTTTCAATCTTCAAATATGTGTTGATAATTGTGGATTCTTATGAGGGGTGTAGTGTAGGAATTCCTGCAACTACAGGTGGTATTGCTCAAGTCGCAAAGGCTGGTATTAATCAGGACATAAGACCGGTATAATAGGCGCACACAACAGGGTCGGTTTCAGCCGAAGCACAGGGCCGACGTTTGAAGCATGTATACAGTGGACCCACGTTTAACTGAAGCAGACACAACAAGCCCACATTTGATCAAGTAGGCGCACGATGAGTCCCACGGTTAAGCAAAGTAGGAGGGCCCACATTCCTATCAAACAGGTGCGACATGGTGACATTTGGTCGAAGCATATACATGGTGGGGTCCACATTCATTCAGGGTAATATGCAGGGTTTTCTATTGTAGTTGCAGGAAAACCTACACTACACCGTTCACAAGAATTCACAATAATCAACACATATTTGAAGATTAAAAACAACACTTTATTATTTGATTCTCAGATATGTTTACAAGAAATGGATGAAATCAAGAATACAACCGTTATCTTGGATTTTCTCTCTCCTCAAAACTTCCTTAACGCTCAAAAATTCATCTCTCTCTCTGAATCTACTGGGTCTCTTTATATAGGGTAGTTACATAATGGATGACAGCTAAGCTGTCCTTTAATTTCGGATCTGACTAGCGGAATTATCGCCGCAGTTATAATGTCAGTTCTCGTAGGTGTTGTCATCCTCGCAGAATCATCATGCTCTTCTTGTGTTTTTCTCATCGTCATCTATTACGTCACTCTTTAAGTTATCTTGTGATGCTCGCAAAGTGTTGCAAAAGTACTCGCAGAAATACTCGTATAAGTGTTGTTAATTTCATAGAAATAATGTCATGGAGATATTCTGATCCTACATCTTGGTTCTTCTCATGTCTTCTCTGCGAAGAGGAGAAGATCGTGAGAAATGTATCTCTTCTTAATGCCGCAACTACCCATTTTTTCATCTTCTTTTTCCGACAAAACTCCGTAAATTAAGTGTAACCGCCTACACGTGTCGAATATTATTTTCTTTACCGGTTAATCCTTTATTATCCGGTTACCATTCTTCTGTCTATAAAATAGAGAATATGTCAAAGAAATATTTTTCTTCTTTTACTTCTTCGTCTTCTTTACCTCTTCGTTTTCTGCAAACATTTCCCACCTGCAACTTTCTTCTTATAAAAATTCACCTGCTACATCTTTAATGGAATCACCAAGTTATGTGTTCTTCTGATGTTATTAGACTCGATTTTGCTTGTCTGAACTATGTTCATCCATATTATTCAATCTTTTCTACTTGATTCTTAGTAATTTCCATACTGTTTTTTGTTTTCAGTGGAACTACTTCTAACACCCGGCCTGTAATCCAAAACCCTAATCTTCTTAAAGATTCGCGGAAAAAACTAGCTGAAAAGAAAAGGAAGCCTGCGAGTCATAAGGTAGTAAGAAACATTTGTTTTCTTAATAACAATATTGTTGCCTCTGTTTCTTATCTAAATTATTATTCGCAGGATGACGAAGGTATTGCTAAACCTCGCAAGCGATCTCGCCAAGCTAAAACTGTTGAGATTGACATTATCATTCCAAAATTAACATCTGCGAGTTCTGTTCCTACAACCTCGCAAATGGAACCTCCATCTTGTAGATGGGGAAAACCGATTTGCTGGTTTTTACGGAATTGGAGAGTCGACCGTGTGTATACTCCCTGAACCGAGAGAAATGTTGAACCTCACACAGATGCACTGCAAGAAGGGAGTGCTTTAAGTTCGAGAGATCAATCTGTAATACCCCGGCCTAAACCAAGAACAATAGCCGTTCCAGAGTCAATTCGGTCACAAGAGAGGATGGGTTGATCTGTAGGAGGGAAGATGAGAAATGCGTGAGATCAATGGTGATCTGAGATTGTAGGTGTGTTGTGATTCAGCGTGAAGATGCTCTGAATGATTGAGTTTTGCCTGATTGAGAGTGATTTTTGTGAGTTCGTGTAGACGAAATATTGTTTGTATGAACTTTGATGAGAAATTGCTCGTTTAGGCGACTGTTGTTCGAATGTTCGAAAAACTCTTGTTCAAATGTTGTTCAACCTTGTTGCTTCAATCAGGATTTAGAGACATTTTATAATTCCGGAGTTGAAAACACCATGATCCCATGAAGTGTGACAGTTTGCTGGAATCAGAGAGTGGGGAAGTAGGAAATCGTGTTAAACCAATTACTCATCATGCGGAGACTTGGTTAATTTTCCACCCACTACCTTGTTGACTCTTCCAAATGATTGCACAACTTGCTCACATTCTCATTATGGGTGAACACACGTGTCGTAGACCGCCAGACCAAAACCCTAGTTAATATCCCCCCATGTGACACGATTGAAATCTCGTGATTGTGAGTCAGTTGCTGACTTTGTGGGACAATGAGTCCATGTAGTGCTGAGTTGAACACGTTTAGCATATGTTCTGAAACTCATGAATTTAACGTGTCTGCTGAGACGAGGTACCATTATGACCTAAAACGAGCAAACTGTGTTGCTGAATTGTCGAATATTGATAGTTGAACCAATATTCTTTGATCTGAGCAAATATTGCTAGTTTGAGCGAATATTGCCGGTTCAGGAAAATATTGCCAGTTTGAGCAAATATTGCTCGTTTGATGAATTTATTGGTAGGAGGACCGAATAAAATATTAATTTAATTTACTGACTGCTAGGTCGAGCAAAATAAATAAAAATGTTAATCATGAAATGAACATAAAATTATCAGAGTGTTTGAATCTGCTGAGAATCATGTTTCTGCAGAGCTCCGGATTCAAAATCCTAATTTTATCGAAGTGATGATTTATTGCAAACCAACACAAGACTGGCTACATGGGATGACGGGTTCACCATATAACGCCTAGATGCTCGATTGAGAAAAAATACCAAAGTCTCTTGAGGATCAGTTGGTGAAAGAATGATTAAATGCTGGTTTTATTGTTTACTGAATTACCGCTAGGTTCAGTATTAGGTGAAACCTAGATATGAGAGATAGATACCGACCAAGAGAGCTTGGGACCGGCTCTTGGTGGTCATGGGACCAATTGTTGGTCGTTTGACCAATCCCAAGATTGGTTGAAACCCTAATTAACGTCCTTTACTAGAATCGATGTAGAATTCTCATACGGACTAGGATTTCGAGGGTCCGCCCCTCCATTCTGTACGAAAAATAATTTCCTATCTCCCAACGAGGGAATATTTAGGTTTTACGCTCGTTCGGGAGGTGAAAACAGCTCGAGAGTAAAACTCAGGAAAAATTCAAGGGGCTGGTCCCATGGTATTATGTAAATATGAAGGACCGACCAAGAGGTCATGAGACCGGATTTTGGTGGGTGTGGGACCAGTGAATGGTCATTTGAGCAAATTCCCAATTGTTTGGAAAGAGTTTGAAACTAATATGAGCAACTGAGAAAATTAGGTTAAAATCATTAAAATATGCGGGACCAGCTGTTTGCAAGCCTTATGGTCACCCTTGGTCGGTCAAAGGGATGTTCCCGTGTCACCATGGTGTTCGCACTTCAGTCTTGAGAATTTTGATATTTTCTGGTGCACGTTCGAGCAACATTTGAGAAAATATGCAAAATCCATGGTTTCGCTGAAACTGGGAAAAATACATGAGATGATGAAAATAATAAATAAAACATGGAATTACAAGGTGTGGGACCGGCCATGGCTAGGGCATGACTGGCTGGTTGACAAACATGGTCCCACATGTTTTTTCCCAGTTTTATGTATTTTCTGTGATTTGAGGGAAATTCCCTGAAACTGGAGAGTTTTGATGAAATTAGGGAACTTACATAAGATGAGAGACATAAATTAATGAATATAAAATAGGGAATGGGAGTGTGGGACCGGCAATGGCCACGGCATGGCCGGTCGGCCAATGGGCACGGGTCCCAAGCCACTCTTCCCAATTTTACCAATTTTTGATGATTTTAGATAATTTTCATAAAATCAAGGAGATTTGTTGAAAACCAAGATATTTTGTTAAAATCAGAGAGTTTTCATGATATCATGAAACAAAACACTAAATAATAATAAAATAATGGGCATGTGAGACCGGCTAGGGCATGGCCGGCCGGCTAGAGCCCGGTCCCACAAGTCTTTTCTAATTTTTAATATTTTCTATGATTTTAGAGAAAATACATGAAATTAGGTAATTTTAGAGAAAATACATGAAATCAAGGAATTTTCATAATTTGAAAAAATAATAAAATAATGGGAACATGCGGTATGGGACCGAACACGGCCAAGACATGACCGGCCGGCCGGCGGTCCCATGAAACCTTTTCCTAATTTTATTATTTTTTTGATGAAATTATGTGGTTTAGATAATTTCTTTGAAAAATATGAAAATTTGCAGCTCGAACGAGAGGATTTTCATGAGATCAGGAAAATAGTAAAAATACGATAAAATATAAACTTGGGTGCGGGACTGGTCTCGGCATGACTGTCCGGCTGGTGAGCCCAGTCCCCTGGCGATTTTGCTAATATTTTATTATTATTATTTTTTTCCTATTTTGCATAGGTTCCTCATTCGTTCATATTTTTTGAAATGTTCGTTCGTGCATTCAAAATCCTGGTCTGTGCATTATTTTCTAATTACACTTGCACCATTTTTGTCAGGGCTTATTCAATGCTGAGATGCCTTGTTTCGTTGGATATTTATCACTAACCCATGGCATTCTGCTGGGAAGAACCACGAATTGAAGTGAGGAAATATAACGGAGAATCGTAGAATATTGTTGGATATTCAGACGATTAAAGATGGCTCGTAGAATATTGCTGGATATTCAGACAATGGTTCGTAGAATATTGCTGGATATTCAGCTGATTTCAGAAAATTAATTGATGGCTCTATACTAGAAGGGATTCCTGCCTAGGAGCATTAATCATCCGAGGGTTTGAGCAATACGAACTTGCTGGAGTGTCATATTCCTCTTGGATAGTCAGGGAAAACTAGTCGCATCCCGAAGATGTTGTCGCCCAATCTTTCGATTCTATACAGTATGAGATATACCGTGGTCTCAGCTGGGAGACTGCACACCTGCATATTCTCTGAGAGACTTTCTCCATCAGAGGCTCATGAGACGTGTCTCAGCTGGGAGACTACACATCTGCATCTTCTCTAAGAGATTTTCTCCATCAGAGGCTTATGAGATGTGCCGTGGTCTCATCTAGGAGACTGCACACCTGCATTTTCTCTGAGAGACTTTCTCCATCAGAGGCTTATGGCATGAGCTTTCATGCTATAGAGACATGAGTCCTGATACTCATCCGATTGCCGGATCCGGAGTAATTACTGAAATTGGTCAGTATTCATGAGATGTGCTGTGGTTTCAGCTGGGATACTACACATATACATGTACTCTGAGAGACAACCTTCTCAGTCAGAGATTTGTGGCATGAGCTTTCATGCTTTAGTTGAGAGACATGAGCCTCAATACTCATCCGATTGTCGAATTTGGAGTATAATTTTACAATTCTACCCTTTGTCGAAAATCCACCATCTACATTAAGTCCCCTGCTTAGTGAGGAACAATCATGTTCCTCATTCAGCATTGAATGGTGATTTTCCAGGCATAAATAGAAATAGGTAATTGAACTTAGTTATAAGATAAGATGTTACCGGATTTCGAATGAATGAGCAAACCATGGTTTAAGAGAAACCCCAGTGGCATAATAGGGCATCATCCAGTGGACATAAATTGGTGTTGAACCGCTGATTCGATGGTGGAACCTTGGTTGGTTTAGGATTCACGGGCCGGGCCCAAAAAGGAAATCCTTAAGGAATTAGGTTTTGGAAATAAAATTAGGTTTAAAAGGAATTAATACTTTTATTTTTTTATTCCTCACGTCCGCCACCACCTTCATCTCCTTCACTTCACGTCCGAGCACCAGGAGGAGCGGAAGAATTTTTGCCGGAAGTCGTCGTCGCCTTCCGGCCAAATCCCGGCCGACAACGTCCAGGTATTTTTTTATTTTTTTTCAGAGTTGCTGATTTCATGAGTTTCTCATGCTTTCATCATGTTGAAATTTTATACATGTGTATATGTTAACGTGAGTTTTGTATAAAAACCTTATTTTATTAAACGTATGTTCGTTCAATCGTTAGTTTTGAAACTAATAATAAATCCCTGATTTAAGAGAAATTTTTCTTTGCAAATACACCTATGTCTAATGATAAAATTTTGTTTATGAACTTTCATGGAAACAAAACCTCATGTTAAGAGACGTGAGCTTTCACAAAACCGAAACAAACCTCGTTTTAGAAAATAATGCTCATACGAGGGAACATTGGTTTTCTTCATATACATGAACTTATGTTCAGTGATAAAACCGTATGCATGAGATTTCATGAGAATCAATATTTATCACGAGAAGTGTGAGATTTCACAAAACTAGCAAAAACCTTCGTTTTTAAAAGAAAATACTAATACGAAGGGAAATAAAAAATTTAATAAATGTGCATGGCCGTGACACTTTATATGAAACATGATGACATGTCTTATTCACATGGATTCGTTCCCATTAGATAAATTTTGAAAATTTACGTGAACAAATAGTAATAATAATTATTTTGCAAAATCAAGACGTGGGTTTTGAGTAACCTCCGAAACTAGACAATTTATTTATGATGAAACAATGTCTTGTTGTAAATTTCATAGGTTAGTTATGTGAATGTTCACATTATGAAAATTATGTCTATGATTTTGTGAAAAAATCATTTTTATGAACTAATGAAGTTTCGTTCGTTATTGCAAGTTTCAAGAAACGAACTAATTTTGCGTGCTAACTCTTGTGGCATAATCACTACTGTTAGTGAAATTGAAAGATGTAAGAGTTAAGAATTACCTTTTTTTAGATGCTGGAATTCCCGTTTGGATGAATCCATCACCTCGCCAAATTTGCATTCAGACGACTGAAAATAAATATTGTATAGATTTCACAGCTGCTTTGCAAGGATGTCTGATTCCCCAGCCAATGATGCTTCCAGAGATGAAATGCGTGTAGATCATGACATCTCCAGAGAAGAAACATGTATGGATGAAACTTTTGTCGGTGAAGAAGAAGAAACACCTAGAGTCAAGAATGTTCCGAAGATGATGCATTCTTCGATATTCAGGAAACTGAAAATTGTCTCAAGTCCCCGGTGTATCGTCTCTTAATCAATCCTCGAACGGATACTCAAAAGAAACTGGTGACTCCCCGAGCTGCTATCCAATTTTGTCTTGAACGAGGTCTCTTCCAAGCTTCAATGATTGAATTCAAGCTCTCTCGACGACCCTTAGAGAAGTTTTTTGGATGGTCAAGGCACATGTTGGGATTTTCTCGTGTTAGAGATATGATGGTTAGAGCACAAGTTACCAGGGACATTCAGATAGCTGGAGACTTATATATCTTTCATGATGAATGAGGTATTATAGCCCTTCTTGCTCGCTAGTGCATCCCAACTCACACATTTATATTCAGCTGGGGAGATTTCACTATTACCTTGGAAGATGTAGTTGCTTTATTGCATCTTCCAATTACAGTTAATTTTCCTGAAGAGCTTTGGACAGCGGAGGAGAAAGCGGTTTCCAAAACTTTAACAGCTGAGATGGAAAGAATTAACAAGGCTTCTGGCAAAGGTTTTTATGCTCATTGGTTGACATACTGGTGGCCGCGAGATGTCCCTCTTGATGAACCTGACGGTATGTTGTCTATTGCCGATTTCTTGTGCTTATGGCTGTCCAGGGATGTGTTTGAAGATACTGGAACCTTGTTGAAGCCGTTTGTAATCCTTTTTGCTATTAAGATGGATCAAGGTGAACAGCTCCCGCTAGGTAGCTTATTTCTGGGCTCTTTGTATTCTAACCTGGACTCTTTAGTTATAGACTCCAGTGTTTCGAACGGCTTCATGAAGATTGAATGTTACGTCAATACGATGTTTCTCCAAGCTCTGATATGGGAAAATTTCGAAAATTATGCGCCTATTCCCCCTAATATCTTGCAAGGTTTAAACTCTGATGATTCTCGACGTATTTTCCATGAGAAGGACAACAATAGGATTATGCGTTGGTCTACAAAGCAAATCCAGTCAAAGACGCGCTTCGTTGATGTACTAGATGATGAGTCTGAGTTCAACTTCCGTCCTTGGGTGGTAGTTCCTCCTTACATTTCTCAATTGACGACTTTTAATACTGGAGAAAGTAAGTATTTGAAATCCGGTGCTGATTTGAGCGATGGCGAAAGATCTTTCATGCTGAGTTGCACTCCCGGTCATCTGTTATCAGCTACATATGGAGATTTCTCGGTGGAGGAGTATAATGTTGACAGAACCGCCCGTCAAATGGGTATGGACCAATGCGTCCCTACTTTCCAAAGGATAAAACCATCAGTGGAACAACTTAAGACCTGTTTAGATCATACACATGCTGAAGGAATCTCTTATTGGTTCCCTTGTGCTGATAGAACCACATATATGACTCCAGGTTACATAGAATTCTGGGACCAGCATCTTGAGCATATGAACGATTATGTGACGGCCATCCAACCCTTAGTAAAAGAGCCTCATTCTTCTGATATGAGTGCCTCTCGTCCCATATTGAGAAATATTTCTGGCGGTGAGAAGCGAAAGACATCTCCACGGAGTTCACCAGTATGTGTTCTTTCGCGCATTCCTCATGGAACTTGTATAATTATCTTTAATTATCACACTAATTTCCTCTTGCAGGAAGGTCATGCTGTGAGATATCGAATTGAAGTGAATTTTGTCAGAAGCAGAAGCAATTGTTCACGGCAGAGAAGGAATGAACAATAATTGCAAGTTGGTGCCTAACACCATAAAGTCCCCAGTCGACTTTTTGGTGAGTTGTTGATATTTTTTCGCTGTGACTTCTTCTACCCATTTTATCAGGACCAATATTTGTTATTTGGTTGTCGAATTTTGCTTCGTCTGTTATTGATGGTCTTTACTTCGCTCATGGTCGAACAACCCAGGGATACAATAATGACGAGGAAGTTGATGTAAGTATTCCTTTTTCAAATTAGAACAATATAATATGTCTCTGGATGATTTGATGGTGACCATTGTTGATGTATTCAGGAGGAATTTATCATATATGAAGAGGATGTTGATGCACCACACTCCTCAAAGAGTGATAAGGATGTGGAAATCTCCCAAAATTCTGAATCCAATGAAAATACGGAGAGTTCTCAAATCCCTGAACCGAATGGAGATAATGGAGTTGTCGATGATGATTCCAACATTGCCGAGCCTCTAAGTGGTTTAAAGACTCCCCTAGTAAGTATTTATCCTGTAGATTCTTCATAGAAGTATAATATTGCTGATTTTTGCATGAATGAGTGAAAACCCATGCGAGTATGCACATAATTTCGGCGAAATACGTCGTCAGAAAATTTCAGGCTTCAGTTTTTTAATGAAAATACCGTAAAACCTCCATCCGGAATTGGAATTTCAATGTCTGCATATGCATTTGCAAGCCCATAAAATTTCCAAGCTTTAGCAAAGATTCTTTTTAAGTTATGAGCACGTTCAGAGCCTGAAAAAGTCGAAATAGTAAACTTCCAGGAGACTTTCATAACTTTTACAGATTGCGCATTGCTTAATGTTTTGACCACAACTCCTTGCTCTCTTATCCAATCATCATTAAATTTTGATATGTTGTAGAGAACTTCCATACTAAGAGAATAGTATATAAAACAACTCCATACTCCACACCAATTGCTCCTAGTTCATTGTTGAACACAGGGCAGTGTAATTTTTTTTCAGCTGAGTTTCTTTGAAAACGTGTTTCATGACTTTGATGCTACTTGCACATATCTTAGATGCATAATAAGGAACTTAGATGATGTTAGTTCACTTAATTTATTAATTTTATGATTGTATTAGACTTACTCCCTTGAATAATTCTAGTCCCATATAATCTTCACATTAGGTGTCGAACGACGAAGTTGGGAATCACGGATCCAATAATGATTTGGGCATTCCAGGAACTGTTGGTGACAAGACCTCCATAATTGTGCCTCAAGACGATGGATTACTAGTTTATGATGCCATAGGGGTGGTGAAGACTCCAATTGTGTCTCAGACGGTGGAACCCGCACCTGAAGCAGCAGAAGCTACTTCCCCTGGAGTTGTCTCTATGATCATTGACACTGCTCCGGTAACTGGGAACCAGATGATAGTGAATTAGTATCCTACTATAGGGATTTCCTTTGATCCTCAATTTGGTGAGTTACTCCCATATCACCAGCTTGTTGGAGGTTTTAGCGTTCCCATCGGATATGCTGCTATGTACAAGGAACTGTGGGAAATGTATGGAAACATTGTTGTTAATCGGGATCCAGGACGTAGTTATTTCTTGACGATACAAGTAGAGGCTATATTGCGTGTCATAGATGATATCTGGGTTACATCCAGAAATATTGTTTCCCAAGATGTACTCTTTGATTGGGAGTACAACTTGAAAAATGCTGAAGAACTTGGCTTTAATCTGAAGTGGCTCCATGAAAGGCTTGAAGCTATCAAGACAACAGTAAATGGTGATGCTCTTTTCCCTACTAGTGATGTTGTGTTGAAGAAGATGAATGAAGTTACTGAGCTAACTAGGAAGTTGGAGGCAGAAAAGGCATCCTTGGAAGTCTTGGAGAAGGCAGAGGAGCAAAGATATTTTTTCGATGGCTTTCTTTAGTTTTTTTCCGTAATCTCATGAATTCTATGAGAGATGAGAGTTTTTTTTTTTTTTTTTTGGTTTTGATCTTTGATAGGTGTTGAGTCTATGACTGAGGATTTTCTTTTGATTTTTGGATTTGATAAAAATTTCCTTTTAAGTAAAGTGAACTGAATTTCTGATAAATTGCTGAATTCAAATACTGATTGCAAGTATTGCAAACGTTTTGGATGAATTGAAATACAATGAAAGAAAATTCTAAATGCTAAATCCAGACATCATGAGTACTCAAACGCCCAGTACCCCGAATGTCTGATGATTTCAGACAAATGCCTTGAGCCAATTCTCGTGAATTACTGGCAGGGTTCTGCCATCTGTGTTAATCAATTTGAAGTATCCTCCAGCTATGGACTTAGCAACCATAGATGGTCCTTCCCAATTGGATCTCCTTGAAGAATAGAGATCTCGTTTAGTATCCTTGAGAACCAAATCTCCTTCCTTGAATCTGTTCTTCTTTGTAGACCGTGCCTTGAATATTTTACGCTGATTCCATAGTTTTGGCACATGTGGACACTCATGCAGAGGAGAGTATCCAGCATACTGTCTGTCGTGCTTAGCCAAGTCTTCAGTAATAAACCTTTTGATAGAATGATCATCATGGAGATTCTCCAAACCCAACCATTGGGTATAATATTGCCGAGGTGAAGTTATCCATTCATAACTCTTAGTTATTGCAAAATTGTTCATGGGAGGAAGTCCCTGAATCAACGTAGTGTATTTGAACATTGGTAATATTGGGGCGTGAGGAGGAATAATACTTGCTTGAGCTTAAAACCTTCTGAAAAAGGTGTGTGGACTTTCTCCAGGTTCTTGGGTAAGTCCCACAAAGGTTTTAATTTCCTCTAGACATTCGAATAGCGGAGCATCTTCTGATTATTCTTCTGACTCAGAGTCTTTGTCGGCGGTAGAGTGTACTGAAGGCATCAGATTTATCCTTCTAGCATGGATCCAAGCCCTTCCAAGGATCATGTCATATCCAGGGTCTTCTCGGATTATGTAAAACTTGGTCTCAGTGCAGACCAAACTTTCGGTAACTTTGAAAGTGATGAAGCCATATGCGTCTTTGGAAATCCGTTCATGGTCTCTGATTGCTATGGGAGCATGAGTAGCCTCTTGTCGAGTAATGCCAGCAAGCCTGAGTGTTTTCAAAGGGATGATGTTGACAGCGGTACCAACATCAACAAATGCCCTTTTGAATTCATTTCCTTTAAAGTGCACTATGGTGAGCAGTCCCCAGTCATACATTTTTTTGTCAGTGGCTGAAGGTTCAGGAGGTACATCTGGAATCAGAAGGCGTTTCCCAGAAACTATATGATTCAAATCCGTAAACATGTCTCCCCTTTGCGCTTTTGAAAGTTAGAGCAATTCACAGACATGCTCTATAAATGATTGAACTGCTTCCTTGACTGGTGCTTCAGAAATAGAGAAAGTCCTGGTGGGGAGGGGATCTCTGTGCACCCCTTCGTATCCAAGGTTAAGTTCTCCTGACTCAACCTTTTCTCTGAATATGCGTTTTAAAACTTTGCAACTGCTTGTCGGATGATTCACGAATCGGTGGAATCGGCAATAACGAGGATTTTCCATGTCTTCCTCAGTTGGGTCTCTCCTGACATATGGAAATTTGATCGCACCATCTTGGACCCAGGCATCTAGTAGTTCGAGCACTTCTCCAATAGGTAGAGGAAAGTCAGGTGCATCGTCGTCAGGAGCCTTTGTGCGTTGGCCAGGAGTCTATGTCTCTGGTTTGTCCTTCTTTTGCTTCTTCGGAGGAGCGGCAGCATGCTTGTCCTGGGATTCAGCCTTATGCTTGCTCCCTTCTGCAATAGCGTTTGTAGAGGGTTACAGGTTGTACTGTTTGTTGATCAGACGTTTGCTTCCTCTAGTGTCACGCACTTCCTCGGTCTTCATAGGTTTTGCTCTTTCCAACAGAGAAGGTGCAGTGGTTGCTGATCTCTTTGCCGCTTCGTGAAGTTCTGAGAAAGTCTGGAATCGAATATTCTCCAGCAGAGCTACGTATACCGGGAGCATGTCGTTGATGCACAAATATACCAGCTGCTGTTCTGTGACATTTGGTTCATGACAATCCAGGGCTTGGACTCGGAATCTTTTTACATAGTCATTGGTATTTTCACTGACCCTCTGAGACATCCTTCCAAGGTCAGATAGAGTGACTTTCTCTGACATGAAGAAGTAATTCTTGTATAAGGCGTTGATCATTTCTCCCAAGTTGTTGATAGTCCCTGGTGAAATATTGTTATACTAGGTGTATGCTCTGCCTTTCAAGGATTTTGAAAACTCCTTGAGCCGGACAACATGGTTATGTTCATGTTCTCCCGAGGCTTCGAGGAAACGGGAAAAGTTTTCTCGATCATTGCCAGTTCTATCATACAGAGTAAAAGTTGGAGAAATGTAACCTTTAAGAAGAGGAATCCTCTGCGTAGTGGCGGGATAAAGAGGTTGGTGACGATGGACATGTGATGTGTTTCCCTTTCCATGGTTCTCCAGAAGACGCTCCAGGTCTTCACGAGTAATAAAGTTTGATGACTCCTTTGTTGATGAATCACCTGCAGCTTTGCCGGCCTCGTCATCATCCACTGTATGAATTGGAATCACCTCAGGATCAGTGTCTGAGGGTTTCTACTTCTCTTTCCCTTTTTCTTGAGTTTTCTCTGACAGTTTTTCAGTAAGGGCTTTCAGGTGGTCAAATAATTTCTGCTGTGCCACAGCCATATCTGTCTGATTCTTTGCAAGAGTTTCTTGCACTTTGATGAGATCAACAATGATAGGTGGTGAACTTCCTCTGACTTTTTCAGGGTGTCTGCTGAACAAATGGCGTCCTTCCGTGTTGGCGTGAGGAGGAGTAGTGTCACCACCGTCAGTGTTAGTGTATGGAACAGTTTCCGGGATGTTGTCATTGTCGTTGCTGGTGCTAGCGATATTTGGGTTGGGATTCGTAACTGATCCTGACCTAAGACTAGCCATCTAGTAAAAATGAGAGATTGCAACCGAGAGAATGATCTCCCACTGTGGTCGCCAATCTGTAAATGGGGAAAAACTATTTGCTGGTTTTTATGGAATTGGAGAGTCGACCGTGTGGAGACTCCCTGAACCGGGAGAAATGTTGAACCTCACACAGATGCACTGCAAGAAGGGAGTGCTTTAAGTTCGAGAGATCAATCTGCAAGACTCCGGCCTAAACCAAGAACAATGGTCGTTCCAGAGTCAATTCGGTCACAAAAGAGGATGTGTTGATCTGTAGGAGGGAATCTGAGAAATACATGAGATCAATGGTGATCTGAGATTGTATGTGTGTTGTGATTTCAGCGTGAAAATGCTCTGAATGATTGAGTTTTGCCTGATTGAGAGTGATTTCTGTGAGTTCGTGTAGACGAAAGATTGTATGTATGAACTTTGATGAGAAATTGCTCATTTAGGCGACTGTTGTTCGAATGTTCGAAAAATTCTTGTTCAAATGTCGTTCAACCTTGTTGTTTCAATTAGGATTCAGAGAAATTTTATAATGCCGGAGTTGAAAACACCATGATCCCATGAAGTGTGACAGTTTGCTGGAATCATAGAGTGGGGAAGTAGGAAATCGTGTTAAACCAATTACTCATCGTACGGAGACTTGGTTAATTTTCTACCCACTACCTTGCTGACTCTTCCAACTGATTACACGACTTGCTCACATTCTCATTGTGGGTGAACACACATGCCGTAGACCGCCAGACCAAAACCCTATTTAATATCCCCCATGTGACACGATTGAAATCTCGTGATTGTGAGTCAGTTGCTGACTTTGTGGGACAATGAGTCCAAGTAGTGCTGAGTTGAACACGTTTAGCATATGTTCTGAAACTCATGAATTTAACGTGTCTGCTGAGACGAGGTACCATTATGACCTAAAACGAGCAATCTGTGTTGCTGAATTGTCGAATATTGATAGTTGAACCAATATTCTTTGATCTGAGCAAATATTGCTCGTTTGATGAATTTATTGGTAGCAGGACCGAATAAAATATTAATTTAATTTACTGACTGCTGGGTCGAGCAAAATAAATAAAAATGTTAATCATGAAATCAACATAAAATTATTAGAGTGTTTGAATCTGCTCAGAATCACGTTTCTGCAGAGCTCCGGATTCAAAATCCCAATTTTATCGAAGTGATGATTTATTGCAAACTAACATAGGATCGGCTACATGGGATGACGGGTTCACCATATAACGCCAAGATGCTCGAATGAGAAAAAATACCAAAGTCTCTTGAGGACCAGTTGGTGAAAGAATGATTAAATGTTGGTTTCATCGTTTACTGAATTACTGCTGGGTTCAGTATTAGGTGAAACCTAGATATGAGAGATAGGGACTGAACAAGAGAGATTGGGACCGGCTCTTGGTGGTCACGGGACCAATTGTTGGTCGTTTGAGCAATCCCCAGATTGGTTGAAACCCTAATTAACGTCCTTTACTAGAATCGATGTAGAATTATCATACGGACTCGGATTTCGATGGTCCGCCCCTCCATTCTATACGAAAAAAATTTTCCTATCTCCCAGCGCGGGAATATTTAGGTTTTACCCTCGTTCGGGAGGTGAAAACAGCTCGAGAGTAAAAATCAGGAAGAATTCAAGGGGCCGGTCCAATGGTATTCCAGAAACGTCCTTTACTAGAATCGATGTAAAAATCATGATACCGGCTCTTGGTGGGTGTGGGACCAGTGAATGGTCGTTTGAGCAAACTCCCAATTGTTTGGAAAAAGTTTGAACCTAATATGAGCAAATGAGCAAATTAGGTTAAAATTATTAAAACATGCGAGACCAGTTGTTTGCAAGCCTTAGGGTCACCCTTGGTCAGTTAAAGGGATGTGCCCATGTCACCATGGTGTTCGCGCTTCAGTCCTGAGAATTTTGATATTTTCTGGTGCACGTTTGACCAACAGTTGAGAAAATATGCAAAATCCATGGTTTCGCTAAAACTGGAAAAAATACATGAGATGATGAAAATAATAAATAAAATAGGGAATTATAAGGTAGTCTTTTGTTATCGTCCATATACCAACAATCTGAAAATCTGGTAGTCTGCCCACGAGAGATATACCCACAAAACCTACTCCAACTTCAAAGCGTTCCAGCTTCCCAAGCATCCAAAGAGCTATGAGGACATAGAATTTCTGCATGCTAGTAATAAGAAGTTAGAAATACCAAAGAACATATTCATTCTTTAATCTTGAGTGAGAAATAACCACACCATAATGAGAGAAACACATGTTTGAGAACGATCAATAAGCATTTCGCCTCGACTTCTGCCTCACCAATAGGGTTTTATGATAATTGCACTCAAAAAGACGACTTTTTTTATAGGTCTCACATGTGTGCAGGTAGGAATGAAGAGAGAATCCTACACACATTGAATGGTGGGAAGGGAACCTTCCGAATTATTTCTGGAGACTCCACAAAATCGTGGAAAACAAAAATATTTTTCTGATGATCTCTAAGAAAGGAAATCAACCACTATAACAAGGATGAGAGTACTTACCACCTTCACATCTGATTGCAATGATGAAAGCACCACTCTCACAGCATCCAATAGAAACGTCTTCCTTCCTTCGGCTCGTCTTCTTCATCTTGGTCTTCGGTCTTCAACTGTTGATGATAACCTCTTGAACTTGTAGAACTTCGACAGTTTGTAACAATTTCCTTGTTGCTTGAAACTTCTTTATATATTTTTCTTCCACATGGCCTTATTGAACAAATAACAACCTAAATGCAAATCTCTTTGTATATATTATTATTTTATTTTTTTTGTATAATTTTTTTTTTGTATTTAAAAAAAAAAAAAAGATTGCAACTAAAACAATAAAAAATTAAATTAAATTAACATGGCCATGAAAGAAGTACGTTACCACTTTGATCTTCACAACTTGTAATGCCTTCGTATCATAAACTTCAATAACTCTCATCTTTTGATTTTCTCCACTCTTGTAAATAAGTCTTCATACTTAGATATAGAATTTCGCTCCTTATGTGTAAGTCTTCAACATGTATATAAAAATCTGCTCATTGTATGTTGATTTACTTGGATATGAAATTTGCTCTTCCTTGTATTGTTGCTTTTAAACCTCAAACGTCTTCAACTTTCCTTGTAGATCTTGATGTCGCTCCTCTTGTTGATGATGATGGTGTTTCTATGGACCTGTTGTTGGAGAGAGAGAGAATTGTGCTAACAGTAAATCAAACTACAAGAAGGTGGTTTTCATCTATAGACGTCACCCTCATGATTGACAAAATTAGCACTCAAGAGATCAAAAATAGTGCTGAAAATGGTGTGAAGTTGGGTAGCTCACCATTCTACCCGGAATTAACGTACGGTGACACACACTCAAAAGAAAGCTCTTTAGTCAGCTACAAAGAAAATATTTGGTTGGTGCCTCAGTTGATATGAAAATGGGTAGTCTCCACTAATGATTGATCAGTAACTCTAATAATGCATTTCTCTTTGCTCCTAATTTGCATCACCGGAATGATTAAATCCATTATTTAACACTCCAATTCGTAAGAATATTCCGAACGTAGTTCTCTAACACTTCCAAGTTCAGTTATGTCAGTCAGAATCTCTATGTAAACATACCTAGAAGTATGCTAGCGAGTCTAAAATCTCTACAAGTTGAAGGTTTTATTATGCAAAAATTTTAAAAATGTATATGCAAAACACTCCCCCACACTTAAACTTCACATTGTCCTCAATGTGTAAAACAGGAAATTCTGAATTCTGACGTAACAGAAGATAAAACGCAAAAACTGTGCAAATTGGTAAGGAATTTGGAAAAACTCCATTTCACAAAAGTTGTTCATCTACGTGTTTTATACAAAGTGTCAAAAGGGAACAGTGTTTAGTTAAACGGTCTGATAGTTATGGTCTCTGAACTGAACTACGCGCAGTCTGAATTTTTCTGAAGAAAAGGTATTCGTCATAATTTTCTTCTAAAATAGATTACGGACTCAATGAAATTAAACATGGGGATGCAAATATGATATGAAAACAATAAAAATAAAAAAAAATAAAGAGTTTAAGATACAAAACCTATGGGTTGCCTCCCATTTAGCGCTTGGTTTAAAGTCGTCAGCCCAACTCTTTTGTTATCGTCCATATACCAACAATCTGAAAATCTGGTAGTCTGCCCAAAAAACAATCTGCAATTCTAATAATAGCTTCATGAAAACATTAGCACAAGATATAAATATAGAAACTATCATTTTATTGAAGTTTCTCCCACACTTAGTCCTTTCTACACTCGAAAGTGTATACAAAACATAGAATTCGGGAACTTCAAAAGGTTCTTCAGCATGGCGAACCTGCAAACTATTAGAATCAAACATATCAAATGGTGGATACTTAGAAGCAAAATAATCCGTTAAAACTTTGGAAGCACATAACTCCAATCCTAAGTGAGGTATTTTCCTAAAAGTTGGGTCAACAACTCTTTTAGAATCTACTTCAACTTGATGGAAAGGATCAATAGATGTAAAATTATGCAAAGGATTAGACAAACCTTGTATCGGGTCCTCATCATTTAACTCTAGTGAATTATTTACCTCAAGTATATCGTGGTCCTCTATTGAACTATATTCCAAGACAAGCTCAATTGGGTCTTCCACAACTTCAATCAATTTGGTTTCATTCTCAATCTCCATTTCCTCAACACTCTCATCATCGAAATCGGAATCCTCTTCAAAATCGTCATTATCACAACGACGTTGAAATTCCATTTCTATGACCCTGTCAATTTCATCAAGAGTCTTTTGTGATGTACCGGCTTCTTCCAATCGGTTGTATTGCGCATGGAGTTTTCTGACGTTAATACGCTTTCCACCATTAGTAGAGTTTCTAGACTGTATATCCTCTTTTGGAAAGAGTGAAGGAAAAGCACGATAAAGAGGAGTATATTCCAAGTTCTCTGTTTGCACATTACTAGAAAACAATTGATCAGAAGCATAACTATCCTTCCATCCCTGTGATTGATCACTTACATACCCGTCATAAGGTTGTTCATATGTATGAGAGTATCCATAAGGCTCCGTAGGGTATGGTTGGTAGTTGTTATATGAATGAGACTGAAATCCATATTGATTACCACTTTTGTATTTGTAATCTTGTGCTCCGTACATGTTATTTCCGTAAGGAAACATGACGACTCACAAGAAAAGATAAAACTAAACAAAAACAAAAACAAGCTAAACAAATAACAAATCAATTAGCAACCGCTCCCCGGCAACGACGCCAAAATTTGATGCGTGTCGTAAGTGCAACAAATTAATACAGATATTTCCCACTAATTAACTGGTAATATAGCGGTAGTAAGAGATTGTTCCCACGAAGAGCGTGTAATTGATATGTTATTTAAATAGTAAAACAAGATAAAACAAAGGGGGATTAGTTTAAAGTAAAATAAAAAGAATAACAAATAAAAGAAAGAGATGATCAAGGAATCCTTCGCCGTTACCAAGCGATAACTGGATTATTATACTTATCTATCTTCGTAAGAACCATTCATCACCAACCGTAGGAAAGCAGATAGCTCAGTGCTATCCCCAAAACTCCTTTTACCACGGATATGGAAGCTCTCCAATATCAGATTCTATTCAACGAACCACCAAGTAGTAGCTCACTCAAGGTGTAATTCAATCGAACGCTTTAGGATTTGTGAATTAGGTTGATCCCAGTAGTTAAACTCTTAGCTCAAGGTCCACTTGCTAGTGTTGTCTTCACTCGCAATTGCTCCACAGAATCCCTCTGCAAGGTCTCGCGATTTCTACTTGTGTATGAATTATTCGACGATTACTTATCTCCTAACTCGATACTAGCAATAAAACAATTAGTAAATCAATCTAGCGTGCACTCCAAATCAATCCAATAATCACTCATAAAGATCAAATATGGTAAAGACAAACGATAAGATGATTAAAACTCCGAACAAACTTGTATAATAACAGAGCTTCACGCTAGAACATGGAATTCATCCTCAATCAACAAAAGTTTAGCCTCTCATCATTACACAATTACCCGGTTTCCCCCCAAAGGGGTAAACCCTAGAATATTTTATAAAGAACAAAAGTCTTATGAGATGTAGAGATATTCTCCTATTTAGGTTAAGAAATCCTTATATAGTCTCTAAGTAGTAGAAGTGCCCGTGCTTGAATCCGTGCCAAATAGGTTGCCAAACTTGGCCGAATTTCCAAAAGTAGTTTACCAGGTAGTCACGTCTCATTATGTCTCGCACAAAAGAGCTGTAAAACAGCTATTGGGCCACGCATAAAGCTTGAAAGTCCAGCCCATTGAACTCATTTGCCTGTCAATCCAACTGTCAGTTCCATGGAACTGACAGTACTTTCTTCTTTTCCTCCCGTCAGATTCACGGATATTCTGGTCACCGTTTCCATGGATTTTATTTTCTCCCGTCAGAATCACGGACACTTCTCCCTTCGTGAGCGATAATTTCTGCTGGATATTTAGTTTCTCCAGTCAGTACTCGCGTTCCCTTGTGTCTCCGTGAAAACTCAAAACATATGAGTTTTGGTTTTGAACTCCTTCTTTCCCGTTTTCCTGCTTGCCCAACTCTGCCCACTCGATCACAGACCTCACAATCTGGCCGCAATAACACCTCTCATCATCTACTTCCAATGATTTTATTCATTATCAACTCCATCGTCATTATGAACAGCTTCCTTCTTTCCCTGTTTTACTCTCGAGTTTCCTCTCAGACCTTTAACTCCACTAACAGCAACCTTAACTCGAAGCCATAACTCGAAGCTATCGTCATTAATGGCTACCGCCCACCACAGCTCATCTCCATCGACCTGCCCATACTTCTCTGCGTCATTCATGCCGTTTGAATCCAACCAAAAACCTTCCATTCCCTTTTATCGATCACCATCATATCCATAGTACCATAAAACCACTGCCAAGCTCTGTCAGTCTCTATATTCGTCTTTATTCTCTGAACTTACTTCAAACTCGAGCTCTACCTTCCATGAATCAAAGACAACCATTATTCTTCTTTTCCTGTTTTCTCGAGTCCTTATACATCTTCATAACAACTTCTTGTCATAAATCACCGAGACAGCAGCGTCCAAAGCTCAACACCACCACTGCCTTTTATCACCGAATTCATGATCGTCAGCATGTATCAACGGCAGCAGCATGCAGCGGTCTTAGTCAACTCTGCACACGGACAAACCCATTTGAGCTCGAGAATTAGCTCATCACCGAGTAACCAATATCCTTACTATCTTCTTTAACTCGAGCTGAATTTATCTCCCTGTTCTGCTTCATTTCTTCCAGCAACAGCATCACAGTCTCGAGCTCGAACTCCATAACTTCCAGGCATATGGAAACTTCCCTCTCGAGCTTCATCAACACCGTAATAAGCTCTCATCCAGTCATCATCGCCTGAATTCCATCATAGCTTCATAATGGCAGTAACCAAACTCAATATTCTGTCAAGACCCATAAACCCATACCTCCAAAGTCCGTCACCATGCATCGTGATCATCAGCTGTAGAACTGATATTAAAGAGGATGAAGTGCCCCGAGTAAAACAACCGGGTGCCTTTAACATGTTTTGATTTCTGGCTTCCCCTTAATAAAGTACAGGACTTCCTTTAGTAAATCCTTTGAACATTGACTACCCCTTAGTAAAGTGGACGCCCCTTATAAATTTGTGCGTAAACAATTTCGCAACAAATGCCCATAAAATCTTCATGCGACGTCGGAACGACTCCATTCTTTCGCCGTTGGCTTCGTCTTTTCGTCCTCTTCGAGATGATATCAAGAACTCCTATATTTGAATGAGTTACTCTTGGTCTTTGGCCCTTCTCCGCTTTCGTCTAACTTCTTTTATTGCATAATCAAGTGTCAATTCGCTTCTTTTGGATGATTCACCTAGCAAAACACAAATAAAGAAAAACAAACGTAATATACAATAATTTGCAAGAAACTAAGCAATTACTAGCATGGATTCGATACAAAATATATGCAAAATATGCACTTAACAACCTAATATGAGCAAATGAGCAAATTAGGTTAAAATTAATAAAACATGCGGGACCAGCTGTTTGCAAGCCTTAGGGTCACCCTTGGTCAGTTAAAGGGATGTGCTCGTGTCACCATGGTGTTCGCGCTTCAGTCCTGAGAATTTTGATATTTTCTGGTGCACGTTTGACCAACATTTGAGAAAATATGCAAAATCCATGGTTTCGCTGAAACTGGAAAAAATACATGAGATGATGAAAATAATAAATAAAATAGGGAATTATAAGGTGTGGGACCGGCCACGTCTAGGGCATGACCGGCCGGTTGACAAACACGGTCCTACATGCTTTTCCCAGTTTTATGTAATTTTATGTATTTTCTATGATTTGAGGGAAATTCCATGAAAATGGAGAGTTTTGATGAAATTAGGGAACATCCATAAGATGAGAGACATAAATTAATGAATATAAAATAGGGAATGGGAGTGTGGGACCGTCAATGGCCACGGCATGGCCGGTCGACCAATGGGCGCAGGTCCCAAGCCACTCTTCCCAATTTTACCAAATTTTGATGATTTTAGATAATTTTCATAAAATCAAGGAGATTTGTTGAAAACCAAGATGTTTTGTTGAAATCATAGAGTTTTCATGAAATCATGAAAGAAAATACTAAATAATAATAAAATAATGGGTGTGTGGGACTGTCTAGGGCATGGTCGGCCGGCTAGAGCCCGGTCGCACAAGTTTTTTCTAATTTTTAATATTTTCTATGATTTTAGAGAAAATACATGAAATTAGGTAATTTTAGAGAAAATACATGAAATCAAGGAATTTTCATAATTTGAGAGAAATAATAAAATAATGGGAACGTGAGGTGTGGGACTGGCCAAGGCATGACCGGCCGGCCGGCGGTCCCATGACACATTTTCCTAATTTTATTATTTTTTTGATGAAATTATGTGGTTTAGATAATTTATTTGAAAAATATGAAAATTTGCTCGAACAAGAGGATTTTCATGAGATCAGGAAAATAGTAAAAATATGATAAAATATAAAATTGGGCGCATGACTGGTCTAGGCATGACTGGCCGGCTGGTGAGCCAGTCCCCTGGCGCTTTTGCTAATAATTTATTATTATTATTTTTCCTTCCTATTTTTCATAGGTTCCTCATTTGTTCATATTTTTTGAAATGTTCGTTCGTGCATTCAAAATGTTGGTTTGTGCATTATTTGCTAATTACACTTGCACCATTTTTGTCAGGGCTTATTTGATGCTCATATGCCTTGTTTCGTTGGATATTTATCACTAACCCATGGAATTATGCTGGGAAGAACCATGAATTGAAGTGACAAAATATAACGGAGAATCGTAGAATATTGCTAGATATTCAGACGATTAAAGATGGCTCATAGAATATTGCTGGATATTCAGACGATTTCAGACAATTAATTGATGGCTCTATACTAGAAGGGCTTCCTGCCTAGGAGCATTAATCATCTGAGGGTTTGAGTAATACGAACTTGCTGGAGTGTCATAT
This sequence comes from Papaver bracteatum, assembly GCA_023529315.1. Lineage (NCBI taxonomy): Eukaryota > Viridiplantae > Streptophyta > Magnoliopsida > Ranunculales > Papaveraceae > Papaver > Papaver bracteatum. The sequence goes on along the minus strand of JAJJWX010002382.1, from coordinate 123,290 downwards.
TCCTCTTGCATAGTCGGGGAAAACCGGTCGCATCCCGAAGACTTTGTCGCCCAATATTTCGATTCTATACAGTATGTGATGTGCCGTGGTCTCAGCTGGGAGACTACACACCTGCATCTTCTCTGAGAGACTTTCTCCATCAGAGGCTCATGAGACGTGTCTCAGCTGGGAGATTACACATCTGCATCTTCTCTGAGAAACTTTATCCATCAGAAGCTTATGAGATGTGCCATGGTCTCAGCTGGGAGACTACACACCTGCATCTTCTCTGAGAGACTTTCTCCATCAAAGGCTTATGGCATGAGCTTTCATGCTATAGAGACATGAGTCTCGATACTCATCCGATTGCCGGATCCGGAGTAATTACTGAAATTGCTCAGCATTCATGAGATGTGTCGTGGTTTCAGCTGGGAGACTACACATCTACATGTACTTTGAGAGACAACCTTCTCAGTCATAGATTTGTGGCATGAGCTTTCATGCTTTAATCGAGAGATATGAGCGTCAATACTCATCTGATTGCCGAATCTGGAGTATATTTTTACAATTCTACCCTTTGTCGAAAATCCACCATCTACACATCCTCTATTTGCGAGAATATCATTACCAATACCCCTGTCTCAGCTGATCTTCTGACAAATGAGACTCCTAAAGCTGTTGTGAACAAAACTTCTTCCACTCCTATGTCACTTCCAACTGTTACTTTTCCAGACACTCCACCTTCTGATGATACAATTATTGCGAATGATTCAAATCTCCATCTTTCTACTATCACTACTTCACCATCTGCATCTCTCCCTTCTTCTAAGGAAACTTCAGTAGGAGTAGATATTGATTTTAAAATCTTGTCTGATATTTTAGATGATGCTAGGAAGTCTTCTACTGATCCTGTCAAGCAGGGTGTCTGCGAGGTTTTAGGTAAGTATTTTGGTTCTAACCAAATGGATTCACAGGCATCTTTAGATAATGAAGTTGAAACTTTAAAAATAAGTCTCCAAGCCAAGACTTCAGAATGTGACACTCTTTACCAAAAGCTTCGCAATTCTTCACTTGATTGCGAAAATCTTCACGGTAAAAACAATGAACTAAAAGGTATAATTTCCCTGCCTCTGTCTCTTGTTTTTCTATTCTAGCAAATTTACATCTTTTCTGTACTCAGTTCCCTTTCTAAATTCTTAGTTCGCATATTTAGTTTTAAATCAGAAACGATTCATGGAGAGATTTCAATTTGAGTCTATTGTTGAAGAAGCCCGCGCTGAGAAAAATTCTTGGATGGACCAATATAATAGACTAGACAATCTTCACACATACTCGATCAATCAAATAGATAATCTTACTAATGAGAATGGCCAATTATTGCAAAGGCAAAATTTATTAAGTAGCGAAGTTACTCGCTTCTCATATTTGTCAACCCATGCTAACTTGGCGATGGAATCTTTATCAGATGAAAATAAAACTTTGTCTCAGGAGAAACGTAGTTTTTCGAACATGGTGGCGATTTCCTTGCAAAAATTGAGTATTCTTCAAAGAGTGTGTGATAATCAAGAGCAATATCTTCGTTCACTAAAAGATGGACTCAAGGAAGTAACCGAATCATCTGCCGCTGAGAAAGATAAACTTATCAAGGGTAGGATAACTCTAATTTTAAAGGCCAGTAAACTCCAAGATCAATATTCCCAATTAGAAGAATCTTACTCTTTATTATCAAAAGAAAATTTGTATCTCCTCTCCAAAGAAAAAAATATAAAATCTCGCCTGAAGGGTATAGTTGGGGATAAATTTGATGATGCCATGAACCAATGGGAGAATTATTGCTTAACACCATTTCAAAATTTAACTTCCCAAAAGGAAGGTAGTCATTTTGACTGCCACAATTGTTAATCTCTCTGTTAAATTTCTCTGATATACTTCTTGCGAGATCTTTACCTGAATATCTTTTCTGTTAATTTGTTTTTCTCGCAGAATCTGAAAAAAGCCTTCATTCTACCATTTCTGATCTGACTGACAAATTGGCTAAAGTTCGCAAAGAAAATGGAGTTCTCACTTCTCATCTTGTTCAATCTCACGATCGAGCAGAGAGAAGATATGACTATCTTGAATACTTCAAGAATATGGAGATTAGAAATCGCGATAGAGGTTTCCTTCACAAAGTTCATCTTAGTGCAGAAGTTCTTGTGAATAAAATTCTGATATCCAAGTCTCTGCCCCCTGAATCCATCGAGCCTCTAGAAGTAGATGATGATGAAATTCCTCTTCCTATAGATAATGATTTAGATTATGCAAGCGGTGAAGAAAATACTTCTCAAGAATACCTAAGAGAAGAAGAAAAAAGCCCTTCTAGAAAAGTAGCTACTGGTGGTGCAGCAATTACTGGTGAAGAGTTAGAAGAAGAAGAAGCTCGAATCAATCGTAACGAGAAGAATATTGGTGAAGTTGATAACATTTGTGTGCTAATGATACTGAGAATTTAGATCATATCTTATGGTTCTGCAATTTTAGTCAGCTCATTTGGAAATGGTTGGGGGGTATGTTTCTGTTCATAAATCCTCAATCTTATGGAGATGTAATGAATCTTGCTGGTTCTAAGAGCACTGCAGTTCAAGAAGAGTGGATTTTAGCAGCATCTATAACAATGATGGAGCTATGGTTTTTGAGGAATAGAATTGTATTTGAAGGAGTAAAACCAGATATTGGTACTCTCAAGAGTAAAATTCTTAAGTTCACAAAAGATTGTGAAACTAGAATTACTGGTCAAATGTGGGACTGCAGCTATGACTTTCAAGTATTTAAATATTTTAATCTGAAGAATAGGCCACTGAGAAGAAAAAGCATAATCCAATTGAAATTTGAACTTCCTGGTGAAAATCAAATATTGGTGTGTTGTATGGGTAAGGCAAGGGGAAGTCCAGGGGCAGCTGGGATTGGCGTTGTCAGTAGAGATCAAGTAGGAGCTTTCTTATTTGATGAAATAAGAGGTTTGGGAATTGCTACTTCTTTTATAGATGAGTTAATGGCAGTAATATATGCTGCTTAATGGGCTGTCAAGAAAGGTTTTCTGAGTCTAATTATCAGATCTGGCTCCAAAGCAGCAGTGGAAACTTTCAGTAAAGGTAACATTCCTTGGTTCCTGAAATCCAGATGGAGTAGCATATTAGCAAGCATCTCAAATCTCGCAGAATTTGTCATTGAAATATCTTTTCAGATATAATCTATTCCATGGTCTACCAAGTCTTTGACCAACGTCTCTACCTTCCGGATCCATCAATTTATATGCCCTTATTCCAACTATCTCTTTAATGATATACGGTCCATCCCATTTTCTCGCCAGCTTTCCACCATTTTCTCGCTGATAACCTGGTGTTTCTTGCAGCACTAAATCACCCGTTTGGAACTCACATATTTTGACACGTTTGTTATACTCGCGATCTAATCTCCGCTGATAATTTTCCATATGTTGTAAAGCTTTTTCTCTCTTCTCTTCTAACTCATCAAGTTTATTTAGAATCATAACAGCACTAAGATTTTTTCCCAAGCCTCTCTTTTTGTTGTAGGAATAGCAACTTCTGTTGGTATCATAGCTTCAACCCTATATGTCAAACAAAAAGGTAACACTCCAGTAGCTTCCCGTCTAGTTGTATTATAGGCCCATATTGCATTATGTACTTGTTCGCACCATGCCCTATGGTGTCCTTCTAATTTATTCTTCAGTATATCTGCAATTGTCTTATTTGTTTCCTCTGCCTGTCCGTTGGCATGTGGATATAGTGGTGTTGATTTTCCACATTTAATCTTAAATGCATTAAGTAACAATTCTATATTTTGTCCTTCAAACTGCTTTCCATTATCAGATACCAACTATGCAGGAATCCCAAATCTGCAAATTATATTTTCAAATATGAATGTAAAAATGTCGTTGTCGCGAATGTGTTGCACTGCCTTTACTTCTCCTCATATTGTGAAATAATCTGTAGCGACAATTAAATATATTATTTGTCCAGAACCCGGTACAAATGGTCCCACAATATCCAACCCCCATTTTCCAAAAGGCCACACACTGGTTGAGGATGATAATGGTGCCCCTGGTTCATGTATTTTATTCCTATATCGCTGACAATCATCGCAACATCTTGAAAGTTGATTCGCGTCCTCATGCATGTATGGCCAGTAATAGCCTTGCATTTTTGTTCTGTATGCCAAAGATATTCCCCCACTGTGATTACCAGCGTCTCCACTATGCAACATTTTTAACACTTTTGCTCCTTCTTCCCGTGTCAAGCATCTTAGTGATGGTCCATTAAAAGATTTGCGATATAATACTCCATATCTTAATTCATAATTTGTTGCTCGGATTTTAATTTATGTGCTTCTAATCTATTTCTTAGTGTCTCTCCTCTCGCCAAATATGCATGAAGTTCTGCTCGCCAATCTGTAATATTGCCTATTGGTTCTTCTTCGCCACCATCTATCATCATCACATATGCTTCTTCTTCTTCTTCTTCTTCCTTATTGATTGAGGGTGATACAAGTGTTTGAATGTTTATGCATCTCGCAGATAGATTTATCATCATACTAGATATGAAAGAAAAAGCATCTGCGAGTCTGTTATCTTTTCTTGATGTATGTTTCCATTTTATTTTTGGAATTCTCGCAGATAATTCTTCAACAAGTTTCTTGTATATCTTCAAAGATGGTTCATTTGTTGTGTATTCTCATTTTATCTGGCGAATAACCAATTGCGAGTTACTAGTAATTCTAGCATTCTCCAACTTCATTTCTATTGCGAATTTTAACGCATGAATCAAAGCTTCATATTCCGTCTAATTATTAGTGGACGCGAATTCCAATCTGAATGAAAAAGCTATTTTTTATCCTTCTGGAGAGATAAAGATAACTCCAATTCTATTTCCTTCCCCGTTTGATGATCCATCCACTAATATTTCCCACCTGTTGGGTTCTGTTAACAGATCTCTTGGATCCCTATGTTCTTCTTCTACATCCATCATCTCTTCTACAACTTCATCATCTTCTAGAGGAAACTATGCTAAGAAATCTGCTACAACTTGTGATTTTGGCGAAGATAAATTTTCATATTTGATTTCGAAGTGCCCTACTTATGCATTCCATCTATCAACTATGCCTGATCTTTTTGAATTCTTCATTACTGATTCAATTGGAACCTTTGTTAATACTTTTACTTTATGTGCTTGAAAATAGATGCGAAGTTTAAAGGTTGCATAAACCAATGCTAGAATTAGCTTCTCAATTTTTGAATAATTTTTCTCTGCGGTATTAAATGTTTTGCTAATGTAATAAATTGGTGTTCTATTCCTGCATCCACTCGCAGTAACACTGCACTTAATGCGTGCAAAGTTGTGATAAATGCACATTTCACATATATTTGGTGTTAATTACATACTAGTATTTGATGGTTTTCTTGCAGATTATTGTGTGTTACGCGTGTTTTCTCTTATTTGTGTGCTATTAGGTGAATAATCCAAAAAGAAGTGAATTTGAGATGATTTGTGCAATAAAAGAGGCTAGCCATGAGTGTGGAAGGGGGAAAGACCAAATGTAACTCGTTCAAATACAATATTTCCAGTTTTCATTGTGTAGACGAAGAGACGGGAAAGCCAACGGCGAAAGAACGAAGTCATTCGGAGTCCGTATGAAGAAGTTATGGCCGAAACGAGAATGAAGTTAAAAATCGAACGCGCCTCTTCCAGGACTGGCAGTTGAAAGGGTAAAATGGTCATTTCAAAATCCAATACTATTGACATCCTATCGTTCGATAAGGGGAACCTCAGTAGACTTCTTCTATTCGCACTCCCGGTTTGGTTAGGGGGACACCGTCTTCAACATATCAAAACAAACCTGCGTGAATTTTTGGGAAGATTTTGGACGTGATTTGTTGAGATTCAATGGCTGGAGTTGATTGATATCAACCTGTTTTGACTAAACAGGGATGGTAATGAGTTTGGTTTAATCAAACATGAGCTATATAACTCACGGGTGGAGCTTGAAATTGCGGAAATGGTGATGTTTGATCTTGGCAGTAACCACGGGTAACTAATCCTGATGGCGCTGGTTTTATGGTGAGAATTCATGGTGTGTTGTTGGTAATGGTATGCTGTTGGCAATAAGAACGAGAGTTGATAGAGCTTGATCTTGTGCATGGCCGACGGAAGAGATGGTTAATGAGGTGATGGTTCTCGGGTTGTGGGAGACAAAGATGGAGCTGTTAAGCTCGATGAAAAACAATGAGCTTGTGCATGGCCGGCGGAGGAGATGATGGTGATACTGCTGCCATCAAGGGAATGAATGAAATGAGTCGACGATGGAGTTCGAGCTCAGGTGATGTGCTAAGAAGAATGTTTGGCGATTCATGGGGCTTTGATCAGTTGGCTGCAGTACTCATAACGAGAAGATTTCTCATTCAAGGAGAGTTATGTCTCAGCAGCAGTGGTCGATGGAACAATGAAGCTGCTGATTGAGAAGAACATGGAAGACGCCATGGTGTTCGGGTTTGCTGTGGTTGATATCGGTGATGAGATAGTACGGCTTGCTCGATTGGTGAAGCTAAAAAGAAGAAGCTCGAGAGAACACGGGACCGTGGCTGAGATGAATGGGAAGGAGATGCTGTTTAGATGGAGCTTGGAGCTCGAAGATCGATGGCAGAGATGGAGAAAATCTCGAGCTGCTGGAGTTGTGAGAACAAGCTGAGAATGACGTTCATGGAGGCTTGGCAGAGAAAGAACATGGCAGTAATGCCGGTGTTTGGTTGGGACGACGAAATGGTTTCTGCTGGAAATAAACAGGAAAAGATGATGATGGATGTTGGAGCTCGCAATGGAGAACGTGAACAGGCTGGGAACAGAGCTCGTGATGATGACAGCCATTGAACGAGAATAGTGGAGATGGCCAGCAGGGAAGCACTCGAGCAAGCATGGGTTTCTGCTCAAAAGGAAAGAAATAAAAGAAGATTATGAGTGGCGCCGAAAGCAAATAAAAAAACTAAAGAAAAGAAATGCTATAAATGCTTTGTTGCTCGGCAATGACGGGGAAAGTGGAGCTAGTAATAGTGAGCCCAGAACATATCCATGTACCAATTGTGGTGATCAAAGTCATATTGGATCTCAGTGTCCCCAGTTTTACCCAACTGAAACTACTCGTGACCAGGTTAGTGTCCTACATGGTGGTATGAACTCTAAATATGAGGTTCGACCCAAGTTTGACCCATACTCAAATACCTATAACCCTGGTTGGAGACATAACCCGAATTTCTCGTGGTCTAAAGGTAACCATCAAAGTGGCCCGTCGAGTAGCTCACCACCCAATTTTCCTAGGAACCAATATCAAGTTCAGGAACCGAGCCCAGTTGATAAAAAGGTGTCATCCCTTGAGGAAAGTCTAAAACTCTTTATTGACCGTAGTGTGATAAACCATGCCGAGACTACCCAAAATGTCAACCATTTAGGTCAGAAGCTCGATGAATTTGTCCTGACGAGTCAGCGTAACCAACAAAATAGTGACCGAGCTATTGCCAACCTAGAGACTCAAATAAGTCAACTTTCGAACCGGTTAAATGATAGAGAGAGTGGGACATTCCCTAGTCAAACAACTCCAAATCCGAAAGGATTTAACCAGGTTAATATGTCGGGTAGTTCTAAACATAATGAACATGTCAAATCAGTTATCACCCTTAGGAGTGGTAAAACTCTAGAGAACTCGGTAGAACCACCTAAGGACAAGAGTCCAGCTAAAAAGGAGACAGAAGTTGACCAAACTTCGTCTAAAGACCTTACCACCCAGAGTGTGCTAAGAGTCCAAGTGAGAAAGATACCCCTGAGAGAGTGTACATACCACCTGCACCATTTCCTCAAAGACTAGCTAAGAAAAAACCTAGTACATATGCTGAAATCCTAGACATCTTTAAGCAAGTTAAGGTTAACCTGCCTTTGTTAGATGCAATTAAACATGTACCCGCTATGGCCAAGTTCTTAAAAGAGATGTGCACTGTCAAGAGAGAGGCGAGTGTCCATAAAAAAGCCTTTTTGACCCAACAAGTTAGTTCCATAATCTCACGAAAGTACCCAGTCAAATTTAAAGATCCTGGTTGTCCTACTGTCACATGTGTCATAGGTAACCAAACGATAGACAATGCTCTATTAGATATTGGGGCTAGTGTGAATCTTTTACCTTTCTCGGTTTATGAACAACTTGGACTAGGGGAGATGAAGCCAACTAAGATAACACTACAGTTAGCCGATAGGTCAGTCAAAATCCCACGTGGACTTATTGAAGACGTTTTGGTTCAGGTAGAAAACTTTATTTATCCTGTTGAATTTGTGATTTTAGACACTCAGCATGTCTCTAGTCAAGATATCAATATCCCAATCATCCTAGGTCGTCCGTTTCTAGCCACTGCAAATGCAGTCATACATTGTCAAAATGGCCTAATAGAATTTTCCTTTGGGAATCAGAAAATCTCAGTGAACGTCTTTAAGGCGTTACAAGCCCCACCAGATCCTGAACACTATGAGTCTATATGCATGATTGACTCTCTAGTGGAGAATACCTTTACCACCAATAGTGTTAGCGATCCTTTAGAGGCGTGCTTGGCCCATTTTGGAGCTTACTATGATGAGGATAGTCATTTTGAAGAAGTTAATGCGTTGTTAGACTCTGCGCCAGTAATGGATTATGGAAAATGGCAGCGTAAACCAGAACCTCTTCCGCCGACCATAGATAAACCCCTCCCATCATCAGTTAAGGCTCCCACCCTTGAATTAAAGCCACTACCAGATACACTGAAATATGTATTTATTGGTAATGAGAATACTCTTCCTGTCATAATTGCCTCTGACTTAGAGCCCGACCAGGAAAGTAGACTAGTTAGTGTCCTTCGTGAGCACAAGACTGCAATAGGGTGGACTATAGCAGATTTGAAAGGAATTAGTCCTGCTGATTGTATGCACCACATCTACTTAGAAGAAGGTTCCAAAACCTCAAAAGAAATGCAGAGACGTTTGAATCCTAATATGAAGGAAGTTGTTCGCACTGAGGTGCTCAAGTTATTAGATGCGGGTATCATATACCCCATATCTGATAGTAAATGGGTCAGCCCTATTCAAGTTGTCCCAAAGAAGTCTGGGATTATGGTAGTTGCGAATGAGAATAATGAATTGATACCTACCCATGTTACTACTGGGTGGAGAGTTTGTATAGATTATCGTAAGCTAAACTCAACAACTAGGAAAGACCACTTTCCTTTACCATTCATCGACCAGATGTTAGAAAGATTAGCGGGCCACAGCTATTATTGTTTCCTAGATGGTTATTCTGGTTATAACCAAATCCCTATAGCCCCGGAAGACCAAGAGAAAACAACCTTCACATGTCCATTTGGTACTTTTGCTTACAGGCATATGCCATTTGGGTTGTGTAATGCACCCGCAACATTCCAACGTTGCATGCTAAGTATCTTTTCGGACATGGTTGAGCAATTTCTCGAGGTCTTTATGGACGATTTTTCAGTGTTTGGATCCTCTTTCGATGAATGTTTTCACCACCTTACACTAGTTCTAGAACGTTGTAAAGAAAAGAACTTAGTCCTTAATTGGGAAAAGTGTCATTTTATGGTTAAATCTGGAATAGTGTTAGGACATGTGGTGTCCTCTAAGGGAATAGAAGTTGATAAGTCCAAGGTTGACCTAATTTCCAAATTAAGACAACCTAAGAATGTAACCGATGTTAGATCTTTCCTTGGACATGCTGGATTTTACCGTCGTTTCATCAAAGACTTTAGCAAGATTGCTTTACCTCTATCGCACCTACTTGCTAAAGATATTGCCTTTGTATTTGATGAAGCATGTGTTCAAGCTTTTGAGAAGCTTAAATTATTGTTGACTTCTGCCCCTATCATCCAACCACCCAATTGGAACCTCCCATTTGAAATCATGTGTGATGCGTCCGATTATGCGGTTGGTGCTGTCCTTGGCCAACGACATGATAAAACACCTAGTGTGATTTATTATGCTAGTAGGACCCTAAACGATGCCCAGATGAACTACACAACCACTGAGAAAGAAATCTTAGCCATCGTTTTTGCTTTGGAGAAATTTAGATCATATCTCCTAGGGTCTAAGGTCATTGTCTATTCTGATCATGCCGCACTCAAGTATCTCCTTTCAAAGAAGGACTCTAAACCACGGCTGATTAGATGGGTATTGCTGTTCCAAGAATTTACTCTAGATATTCGTGATAAGAAAGGGTCTGAAAATGTTGTAGCTGACCATTTATCCCGTATCCTTGATAATACAAGAGATGATGAGATACCAATCCATGACACGTTCCCTGATGAACAACTATTTTCCATCTCTGAGTTACCCTGGTTTGCTGACATTGTCAATTATTTGGTAACTGGTCAAATGCCCGACCATTGGTCTAAACAGGATAGAGCTAAATTCTTGTCTGAGGTTAAATACTTTTTCTGGGATGATCCATACTTATTCAAGTACTGCCCTGATCAGATCATCCGTCGTTGTATTCCTGACAACGACATATCCAGTGTTCTGACTTTTTGTCATTCTGGAGCTTGTGGGGGTCACTTTAGTTCTAAGAAAATAGCTGCTAAGGTTCTACAATCTGGTATTTATTGGCCAACTCTGTTCAAGGACTCCCACCTATTTTGTCAAAGTTGTGAGAGATGTCAGAAGTTAGGGAAGTTGACCCGAAGAAATATGATGCCACTTAATCCTATACTGATAATAGAAATATTTGATGTGTGGGGCATAGATTTTATGGGCCCGTTTGTCAATTCCTATGGAAACTTTTACATCTTATTAGATGTTGATTATGTGTCTAAGTGGGTTGAAGCAATAGCTACCAAAACAAACGATCGCCATGTTGTGATCAAGTTTGTTAGAGAAAATATTTTCTCTCGATTTGGTATGCCTAGAGCAATCATTAGTGATGGAGGATCACATTTTTGTAACCGGTCTTTCGAGAAGCTCATGAAGAAATACTCCATTACTCATAAGGTTTCTACACCTTACCACCCACAGACTTGTGGCCAAGTAGAAGTGTCTAATAGGCAGATCAAGCAAATCTTAGAGAAGACCGTAAACCCTACCCGAAAGGATTGGTCTTTGCGCTTAATAAAAGCATTATGGGCTTACCGAACCGCTTTTAAGACTCCACTTGGGATGTCTCCGTATAGACTTGTCTTCGGTAAAGCCTGCCATTTGCCTGTAGAATTAGAACACCGAGCTTATTGGGCCATTAAACGGCTAAACTTTGACCTACCTGTTGCTGGTGATAACCGTAGACTTCAGCTCAATGAGTTGGAAGAAATTCGTAATGATTCTTACCAAAATGCGAAAATTTACAAGGAGAAAACAAAAGTTTTTCACGACAAATCGATTCTTCGAAAGTCGTTTACACCAGGACAGAAAGTTCTCTTGTATAATTCTCGCCTTCACCTTTTTCCTGGTAAGCTTAGATCTCGTTGGACTGGCCCATTCTATGTTAAGACCGTGTATCCGCACGGTGCTATTGAGGTGAGGAATCATGATACTGGAGAGACTTTTAAAGTCAACGGTCAGCGATTGAAACCATTCATCGAATTGACCAACCCGGATGTGGAAAATACAAATTTACAAGATCCCGTTTATCACGACTAATTTTCTCATCTGATACATAATGTCTCGGTCAAGACATTAAACTTAGCACTTCTTGGGAGGTAACCCATGCTCATACAACAAGGTAATATCTTTCCTTAACTCTTTTGATTCAAATAGTTTCTCTTTGTTCATGTTTTTAATTTTATCTTTAGAACATTGAGGACAATGTAGAGTTTAAGTGTGGGGGAGTGTTTTGACCTTTTGCATATAGAATTTTTAGCCTTTTTGATTAAAAATTTTCAATATATATATATATATATAAATTATTTGAATAAAACCTCCAACTTTTAGAGATTTTAGAGTCACTAGCATACTTCTAGGTATGTTTACATAGAGAGTTCTGACCGACATAACTGAACTTGGAAGTGTTATAGAACTACATTCTGATTTCTTACGAATTGGAGTGTTAAATAATGGATTTAATCATGCCGGTGATGCAAATTAGGAGCAGAGAGAAATGCATTATTAGAGTTGCTGATCAATCATTAGTGGAGACTACCTTTTTTAAATCAACAGAGGCACCAGACCAGATTTCTTAGAAGCTGACTAAAGAGCTTTCTTTTGAGTGTGTGTCACCATACGTAAATTCCGGGTAGAATGGTGAGCTACCCAACTTCACACTATTTTCAGCACTATTTTTGATCTCTTGAGTGCTAATTTTGTCAATCATGAGGGTGTCGTCTATAGATGAAAACCTCCTTCTTGTAGTTTGATTTGAAGTTAGCACCATTCTCTCTCGACAACAACAGGTCCATAGAAACACATCATCAACAAAGGAGCGACATCAAAATCTACAAGGAAATTTGAAGACGTTTAAGGTTTTTAAGCAACAATTCAAGGAAGAGAAAATTTTATATCTAAGTATGAAGACTTATATACAAGAGCAGAGAAAATCAAAAGATGAGAATTATTGAAGTTTATGATACGAAGACAATACAGGTTGTGAAGATCAAAGTGGTTAAGTACTTCTTTCATGGCCATGTTAATTTTATTATTGTAGTTGCAATCTTATTTAAAAAAAAAAAAAATAAGAATAAAAAAATATATATATATATACAAAAAGATTTGCATTTAGGATTTATTTCATCAATAAAGCCATGAAGAAGAAAAATCTATAAAGAAGTTTCAAGCAACAAGGAAATAGAGGAAAAGAGTTACAAATTGTCAAAGTTTTATGAAGTTCAAAAGAATATCATCAACAGTTGAAGACCGAAGACGAAGACCAAAGATGAAGAAGACGAGCCGAAAGAAGACGTTTCTATTGGATGATGTGAGAGTGGTGTTATCATCAGTGCAATCAGATGTGAAGGTGGTAAGTACTCTCATCCTTTATATAAGTGGTTGATTTCCTTTCTTAGAGATCATCAGAAAAAGTCTTTTACTTCCCACGATTTTGTGGGGTCTCCAGAAATAATTCGAAAGGTTTCCTTCCCACCATTCAACGTGTGTAGGAGTTCTATCTTCATTCCTACCTGCACACATGTGAGACCCATAAAAAAGTTGTCTTATTGAGTGAAATTATCATAAAATCCTTTAAGTGAGGCAGAAGTCGAGGCGAAATGCTTATTGGTCGTTTCTCAAACACGCGTTCTCTCATTATGGTGTGATTATTTCTCACTCAAAATTTAAGAATGAGAATATGTTCTTTGGTATTTCTAACTTCTTATTACTAGCATGCAGAAATTCTATGTCCTCATAACTCTTTGGATGCTTGGGACGCTGGAACGCTTTGAAGTTGGAGTAGGTTTTGTGGGTATACCTCTGGTAAACCCTCCCGAGACTATAACTCGGCCACTAGGGACACCTAGGGGTTTAAAGGCTTATTGCATACGCTAAATGCAATCGTGATGCCTGCGACAGTGAGTTAGGATTTTTAGTTTGCTCGAGGACTAGCAAAAGCCAGTGTGGGGGAATTTGATAAATGCACATTTCACATATATTTGGTGTTAATTACATACTAGTATTTGATGGTTTTCTTGCAGATTATTGTGTGTTACGCGTGTTTTCTCTTATTTGTGTGCTATTAGGTGAATAATCCAAAAAGAAGTGAATTTGAGATGATTTGTGCAATAAAAGAGGCTAGCCATGAGTGTGGAAGGGGGAAAGACCAAATGTAACTCGTTCAAATACAATATTTCCAGTTTTCATTGTGTAGACGAAGAGACGGGAAAGCCAACGGCGAAAGAACGAAGTCATTCGGAGTCCGTATGAAGAAGTTATGGCCGAAACGAGAATGAAGTTAAAACTGAACTGCCAGTCTTCCAGGACTGACAGTTGAAAGGGTAAAATGGTCATTTCAAAATCCAATACTATTGACATCCTATCGTTCGATAAGGGGAACCTCAGTAGACTTCTTCTATTCGCACTCCCGGTTTGGTTAGGGGGACACCGTCTTCAACATATCAAAACAAACCTGCGTGAATTTTTGGGAAGATTTTGGACGTGATTTGTTGAGATTCAATGGCTGGAGTTGATTGATATCAACCTGTTTTGACTAAACAGGGATGGTAATGAGTTTGGTTTAATCAAACATGAGCTATATAACTCACGGGTGGAGCTTGAAATTGCCGGAAATGGTGATGTTTGATCTTGGCAGTAACCACGGGTAACTAATCCTGATGGCGCTGGTTTTATGGTGAGAATTCATGGTGTGTTGTTGGTAATGGTATGCTGTTGGCAATAAGAACGAGAGTTGATAGAGCTTGATCTTGTGCATGGCCGACGGAAGAGATGGTTAATGAGGTGATGGTTCTCGGGTTGTGGGAGACAGCATGGAGCTGTTAAGCTCGATGAAAAACAATGAGCTTGTGCATGGCCGGCGGAGGAGATGATGGTGATACTGCTGCCATCAAGGGAATGAATGAAATGAGTCGACGATGGAGTTCGAGCTCAGGTGATGTGCTAAGAAGAATGTTTGGCGATTCATGGGGCTTTGATCAGTTGGCTGCAGTACTCATAACGAGAAGATTTCTCATTCAAGGAGAGTTATGTCTCAAAGAAAGAAGGTCGATGGAACAATGAAGCTGCTGATTGAGAAGAACATGGAAGACGCCATGGTGTTCGGGTTTGCTGTGGTTGATATCGGTGATGAGATAGTACGGCTTGCTCGAGTGGTGAAGCTAAAAAGAAGAAGCTCGAGAGAACACGGGACCGTGGCTGAGATGAATGGGAAGGAGATGCTGTTTAGATGGAGCTTGGAGCTCGAAGATCGATGGCAGAGATGGAGAAAATCTCAAGCTGCTGGAGTTGTGAGAACAAGCTGAGAATGACGTTCATGGAGGCTTGGCAGAGAAAGAACATGGCAGTAATGCCGGTGTTTGGTTGGGACGACGAAATGGTTTCTGCTGGAAATAAACAGGAAAAGATGATGATGGATGTTGGAGCTCGCAATGGAGAACGTGAACAGGCTGGGAACAGAGCTCGTGATGATGACAGCCATTGAACGAGAATAGTGGAGATGGCCAGCAGGGAAGCACTCGAGCAAGCATGGGTTGCTGCTCAAAAGGAAAGAAATAAAAGAAGATTATGAGTGGCGCCGAAAGCAAATAAAAAAACTAAAGAAAAGAAATGCTATAAATGATTTGTTGCTCGGCAATGACGGGGAAAGTGGAGCTAGTGTGGCAGACAAAAGAAAGTGACAGGGAAGAAAACAGCACGGGTATCATCTACTATAAATAGGGATCGAATTCACATCTCATAGGGACACACAATCTCTACACCTCTCTTCCCACACCTCTCTTCCCACACCTCTTCATCCCACACCCCTTCTACATGCTCTTCTTAAATTCCTTTTTCTTTGTTTATTGGTTAGTATTTTTAATTATGAGTAGCTAAATTTCTATCTAGGATTAGGGAGGAAATCCTACTATGTGTGCTAGAATGTTTTGATTATTTTCTATAATAATTCTCTTGGTCCTTATTCTTGATTCGTAAGGTAATAATTTTCTTCATGTGTCCTATGATGCTTGATAATTGATTTATATATTCTATGTTAGAGAATAGCATTTTATAGTGAAGAAGATTGTTAATTCTTTGAGAAAAATAATTGCTTGAAAAGATTTATTTTCCGAGACGTATTATTTGTCCTAAATCTTCTTGAGTAATTTTGGGAGAATGTTATAGGGAATAGTTATAATCATTTAGTATGTGTAGTAGTGATGGAATCTTGACATCCTAGACTCTTTTAATTGAACACAAGAATCATTTTTAGCATTTCCATTATTTTATAAGTTTTATAAAAATCACCATCTTTTTGTCTAAAACCGAATCTTTTAAAAAGTCCGAGAATCAAACCCTATACTTACCACTTGTAAAACTGCATCAGTTGTCGCAAGGTATATGTTAATTAAATATTCTTTAATTCCTTGAAAATCATTTTCACACTCATCTATCCACCTGAACTTTGTTCCTTTCTTGAGTATATTGAAAAAAATTCTTGCATTTATCTGATGATCGCGAGATAAATCTTCCTAGCGAAGCCAAAAGCCCATTCAACTTCTGCACATATTTTATTGTTGCTGACGTTGGCATGTCGCGAATTGCTTGTACTTTATCTGGATCAACTTGTATTCATTCTTTTGACACAATATACCCCAAAAAAATTCCTGAAGTTACTCCAAAAGTACACTTTTCGGGATTCACCTTGATGTTAAAATGTCGCATTTGATCGAAAATCTCCTTCAGGTACTACACATGGTTTTTAGCTTCTTTACTCTTGATTAACATGTCATCTACATATACCTCTAATGTTTTATAGATCCACTTCGTAAACACTTTCTTCACCATTCTTTGATATGTTGCACCAGCATTTCACAAACCAAAGGGCATCTTTGTATAGCAGTACAATCCTCTTTGAGCAAAGAATACGGTGTGCTCTTGATGTTCTTCAGCGAGAGGATTCTGATTATACCCTTTATACCCATCTAATGAAGATATTCTATCATTTACCACTGCTGATTTGACCATTTGAGGAATATCTGGTAATGGAAAGCTATCTTTAGGACAAGCTTTATTTAAGTCAGAAAAGTCTATACACATTCTTATACCTTTATTCTTCTTGGGAACCACGACCATATTTTCAATCCATTCCGAGTACTTTGCCTGCCTTATAATTCCTGCATCAAGCATCTTCTGTAATTCTTCTTGTATTTGGGAATGGTATGTTGTTGCGATTTTTCTTATCCTTTGTTTAAATGGTCTTACATCCTTGTTAATTTCTAACTTGTGACATCCAACTGACGGGTCTATTCCAGGCATCTCATCCATACTCCACGCGAAGATGTCTTTATACTCTCGCAAGAGGTTTACGGTTCTCTCTTCCTCATCTGCATCCATCTTCGTTCCAATTTTCAGCATCTTAGGTTCTTCCTTACTTCTAATATTTACTTCCTTTGTTGGTTCTGCTGCGATGTAACTGGCCTCAGGTTCTCCCATTGGTGTTGAGGTTTTCACAACTCTCGCGGGTTCATCTCCTTTTTACGAGATTTCGCTGGGTATTCCTTTTCATTCTTTTGCTCTTATCATGTAAACTTTAAATTCTTCTTCTTTCTTTGTCTCTTTCGCCATTTTTATGCGAGCTTTTCGCAGCTTTGGACGCCCTTCATAATTTCTCACTTCAATTTGATAACACAGCTTCGCAAGATCAGTATCTCCTCTAATTTCTCCAATTCCACTGGGCATAGGAAATTTGATGCATTGATGCAATGTTGATGCTACAGCCTTGATTGCATGTATCCATGGTCTTCCCAATATCATGTTATACGGCGATTCCATGTCTACCACACATAATGTTACTTGTGTTTCGATCTTTCCTAGCGGAATTCGTACCACTATTTCACCTTTAGGTTTTGTTAAAGATTTTCCAAAGCCATGAATATGATATGTTGAACAAGACATTTCTTCATCCTTGTATCCCATTTTCTTAAATGCATGATAAAATATTATATCTACAGAACTTCCTGCATCCACCAAAGTTCTATTTACAGCCCATTCTTCCGCAGATCTTGTTGATTTTCCATTTTTCATTTGTATAACGGATACCGTAATTACCAAAGGAGATGTATGATTCAAATTTTCTGTTGGTATTTCTGCTGCTGTAAATGTGATTTTCTGCTTTTCCCACTCCTTCAACGGTGATATTTTCTCCACTGTCATAATTTTCTTTCCTTCAAAATCTCGTTTATGTATCCTCCCTTTAATGTTTTCATGGAATTTGTCGACCATTGTTCTTGTCATCATACCGCACTCCAATTTCCTACAATTCTCTTTGGCTCTAACCATTTTTCCTTCAACTATTTCACCGATTTGTTCAATTATCTTCTTAATCTTGAATAATTCTCATCTTCAACCTCGCTTTTTCTATGATTTTCGTTAATTCAATCCCTATTTCGGGCGCCAAAATGTAGTTGCAGGAAAACCTACACTACACCCTTCACAAGAATTCACAATAATCAACACATATTTGAAGATTTAAAACAACACTTTATTATTTGATTCTCAGAAATGTTTACAAGAAATGGAAGAAATCAAGAATACAACCGTTCTCTTGGATTTTCTCTCTCCTCAAAACTTTCTTAACGCTCAAAAATTCATCTCTCTCTCTGAATCTACTGGGTCTCTTTATATAGGGTAGTTAGATAATGGATGACAGCTAAGATGTCCTTTAATTTCAGATCTGACTCGCGGTATTATCGCAGCAGTTATAATGTCAGTTCTCGCAGGTGTTGTAATCCTCGCAGAATCATCATGCTCTTCTCGTATTTTTCCCATCGTCATCTATTACGTCACTCTTTAAGTTATCTTGTGATGCTCGCAAAGTGTTGCAGAAGTACTCGCAAAAATACTCGCAGAAGTGTTGTTAATTTCATAGAAATAATGTCATGGCGATATTTTGATCCTACATCTAGGGGAAGAGAAGATATAAGTTTTATTCCCTTCTTGGCTCAAATACCCGAAAGAGGAAACCGGTCCCACAAATGTCGTCGTCACACCTGGAGTACTCCCACGAACGAAGCAGACGCAGCAGTCCGTCGATTATGCAGATCAATCCCACGTTCGATCAAGCAGGCGCAACAGCCCCATGAACGAAGTATGCGCAGCAGTCCGTTGATTAGGCACATCAATCCCACGTTCGATCAAGCGGGCGCAGTAGTCCCACGAATGAAGCAGGTGCAGCGGTCCGTCGATTAGGCACAACCCCACGATCGAGCGAAGCAGGCGCAATAGCCCCTCGACCTAATCAGGCATATCAAGGTCGATCCGGCAAGACCGACATTTGTACGGAGCAAGCACTGAGCAGACCCTCGACCGAAGAAGGCATAGCAAGGACGATCGAAGCAGGCAAGACCGAAATCATACTAGGGGAATGCTCGCCTAGACGCCTCTTGAACGTGATATGCTCCATGGACAGGATGACCCATCTCTTCTGGTAACATCTAACTTTGTCTCATATATTTTTATCTTTAACTGTCACCATCTTATGCCTATCCCACAATAATGCATTATGCGCTAGGAAGGGGACTTAATGTTGATGGTGGATTTTCATTTAAGGTTAAAATTGTAAAAGCCAAAATTATGCGCTGACATCTTGTAAAAGATAAAGCCATTCATAAGTGATGAATACTTCTTCACTTTACTAATTCACCTAGAATGGAGCATGTGGCAACAATCCCAGTATCCTGTGAATTAAATACACGAAATTCATCCAGGTTGGAGCATGTAGCAACAATCCCATATACCTTGTGAATTTACAGCATTATTAATTAATGCATGACCAGCCTTATATTTCTTGTACTCATTATCGGTGTGGCATGACGACTGAGAGTTATTCTCAGTAGAGAAACACGAACCTACAAGCATTAATAATGAAGAATGTACGAAATACCCGTACAGGCTGCAACTCTCGGTGTGTTATACTAGCCCGATTGAGCATATTTGAATCTGGACTGTCCATATCAGTCTCAGAAATGATCACGACCATCCAACTTAACCAGCATGATTGGATGGCTTAGATTGAATCCATGACCCCAAGCAGGTATTGAAATATTCACTACCGACCTAACGCGGGCCCCGCATGGTCGGCCTCCCCAAAAGGGTGGCATAGCTTGCCAAACCGTCCAAGCCAAAGCAGCGCGGACGTGAAACCCTAAATTAGGGTTTACGGCACATTACATGTGTCGCAAATCAGTCTCAACCATCCATCTTCGCAGGCATAGATGGAGGGTGTAGATGTAGATTCAAAGGGCCCAGAGCATGTAAACACAAACACCGTGGGCCCGCCTACATACCTGACCGATTGGTCAGGACCAACTATGGTTGGTCATCTTAATTCGTGTGCCCCAAACTGGGTATGACACACGGCCGGCAAAAAACCTAATTAGGGTTTGTGTCGCGATCACGAGCGTCCATTTTCTCCTGCTCGGATGAAGGGTCCAGGAATAGACTAAGCAGGTCCGGTGAGTATCTACACGATCATCGTGGGAACATCTATCTCCACACCCGATCGGCCAAGGCATATCATGCCTAGTTGCCTCGATTTGCATATCCAAACTAGCGTGGTCACACCTCCCAATTGCATACTAATATCGACTACTCAACTTTGTCGAACAAATTGAGTGGCTTAGATCACGTTTCTATGGGATATTAAGGTACGGATGTGTACACCATCTTGCCGTCTATATACTAGACTAATCGGCCAAGACCGACCAAGCTTGGTCGTCTTGAAACGCGCGCCCGAAGTTGGCATGACGTGCGGCTTTTGCGGTACCAGATTTCTGTCGCAAACTGATCTCGACCACTCAACTTCGCCGGAAAAATTGAGTGGCCCAGATCACACTTTCACGAGACGATGAGGTATGGGCGCCTGCACCGCCATGCTGTCTACACACATGCATGATCGGCCCTACCAAAATCGTATCCCAAGCTTGGATTCGACCAAGTTGAAGAGTGATGCTTGCGCACCTCTTCAAAAACCATAATTCCACTAACGGTCGCAGATATGTGTCTCAAATATCATCTCTTCCGTTCAACTTCACCGGCTTGGTTATACATCCCTGGTCAGGAGTTAATTGGTCAGTGAGGCATCATATTGATCACCACCCGTCAATCTACCACACCATGTGGTCAGCCAAGAGAGGACTTGCTTGCGCAACCTCCAAACCATCACATGAAGTAGGTTGGACATGAGGCTATTTTGAGACTCTCAAACAGCGATGCTTTATATATTCCGAATATACTCGATGCAGTACCTGCATAGAATATACACGATACCTCACAAGTATCGACTTTCTAAATAACTTAGTTATTTTATCTAGCATTGCATGCTACTTTATGTGGGTCCCACGATCCACACACTCGAGACATCAATCATGTCACAAACTGGGGGATACATACTGGGGTATTGATCTGGCGGTTTACAGCGTGCAACATGCAACGCGCCATTACAAGAACGTGTAAAGAAGACATGGACGGTTAGTGATGATGGGAGAAGTGGGAAAGACTGATCATGTGACACTAACACACAACTCCACTACTCCATCACTCCACTTTCTCCACTTCCCATGAGAGACGTGAATAAGGCTCAAATGAGTTGTATAAATAGGTTCTCCTCCCTATTTCCAAGAAGACAGCACATAAATCAAGTGTTAATACAATTGTATTCGAAACACCCAGAGCCTGCTTGCATTATTTGAAAGCCTGCTCACCTTTTTGTTACAAGTCATAAAACAGCCTACACCTTCACAATCTCAACACCTTCTTCGCTTCCCTCCCTAAGATCAAACCCATCTCATTCACTTTATGACCGAAACAAGTCTTGAACGGCCATTTCTTGGTTTAGGCCAGAATTGTATAGATTGATCTTTCTAATCAAAAGCACTCCCGTACAGTGCATTTGTTTAAGGGTTAAACTCATTTATCATCCACACACCCCAAAAATACCAAAACCGGCAGAGATAGTTTTCACCCATAAACAAAGACATTCAGCAAGACATGTCTGCACCAAAGTTTTCTCCAAAATGAGAAGGTAACTACGTGATCACCAAGGCTCATAATAGTGGCTACTATAATATTGTCAAAGAGGATGGAGGTAAATTGGAAGCAGTCATCAATGTGAAGTGGCTTGTAGTTGCGGATTATCTCACAACTACACCCTCATAAGAATCCATTAAAATGATTCCTAAATCTAATTAATTTGATATGAAACTAAGAATTAAAGTACTAAAATTCTAAAAGGAGACACAAAGATTTTTACGTGGTTCGATCAATGTGATCTACATCCACGATTCTTCACTAGTGATTGTATGTAATTACATGATTTTACAATTGAGACTCCATTAATGGATATTTGGAGCTCTAGAATTTTGGGGAAGAAGATGATAAAGAAAATACATCTCTCTCTAAAAATTTCTCTCTCCTCCTAAAATTATCCCCTCTCTCAAAATGTGTCTCTCCCCTTCCTCTCATGCCTAAATGGCTATTTATATGATTTTACAAAATATGACAGTTGTGTTGTCCCGCCATTTCGGATTGAAGAATTATTTTACGAACCTTCGTGACTTCCTTTGTTCGCAAAATGTTCTTTGCTCGCAAGATGTATTTTCTCTCCACAATTTCGTAAGTTATCATTTGCTGTGATATTCCGCTCCTACATCTTGCCTCTTTTTTCTTGAATATTGCTTGAAGAGCGATCTTTAAGAAAAAATCACTTGTTGTGGTTGTTGGAGTAGTCTTTGATCTTTGTTGATGAAGGAACGAGCTAAAGAATATCAAACTCAAAAAGTATATACTTGCCTCTATTCTTTTGCGAAGTCCCGGAATGTTGCGAAGTAAATAAGAAATATCAACCATTGAAGTATAAGAAGTATGAAGTATCCTTGAAGAAGTATAAGAAGTACTTAATCCTCGAAATATATAAGAAGTATGAAGTATCCTCGAAATATTGCGAACCCATCATGCGAACTCTCACTCCATGTTCTTTGCCTCATGCTATGCTGTAATGCAAATAAAAATTTAGATTAGTATTCAACATTTCTTTTATCAAAATTTCTTATTTTTTATTTATATGCTACTTCAAAATCTTTTTGTTTGTTTTGATTTCCTTTGTATTATCTATTTCATCTCTCTTGACAAATATTTTTCCATGGAAATGATCCTAATAGGTACCCCCTCATATGACGACCGAGGTGCTTTGCCTTTTTACGAGTATACGCCATAAAGGTTTGCCAGCTACTACTCTCCATGTCGAATATCATATCATTGGAAATAAAGTAAATTTTTCAAGAGAAATATATAAATTGATTTGTGCGAGATGTTTTTCTCGGTTTCTTTTGTAATTGTGAAATCTTGAGATCTTTGTAAATATTTCCTTTTTTTTTTTTTTTTTTTTTTTTTTTGTATATCCAATCAAAAATCTTTTATTTTTCGTAAGCAAATAAAATGTTTAAGGAAAGAGGTACTTAGCTTTTATGTGAGTCGTTGTTGTCTCTTGCGAAGTATGTGATTTGCTTGCGAAGCTAGCATCGTCTTGCATGTTCTCATAGCATACCAATTATTCTAGCCCACTCTTGCGAAATAGAATTCTGCTGTTTTGCAGACTTTTGCGAAGTAAACGAACATTTACGAAGTATTGGTGTTGCGAACGTTCGCAAAGTGAATATTTGCGAAGTGTAAAAGTAGAAATGCTGCTTCTGCGAACGTTCGTAAGATTTGACCCTACGAAGATGATATTCGTAAGTATATGACAGAAAAGAATTTTGATGGGGACCATCTTCGTAAGCACCATCTTCGTAAGAATTTTGATGGGGATCATCTTCGTAAGTATATGGGACCATCTTCGTAAGTATGTAGTTATCTCCAACCGATCCAAACTTCATGAGTAGACCTTCAACGATTCTCTCTTGCAGATGAGGTGAAGAAGATTCCAATATCAGGACCAAAATTTTATCATGAGTATGAAAAGAGGCTTTAATTCGATCCTCCACCATTCTCCAATCTGTAGGTTCCTGGTTATTAATGTGTGTTGGTAGTAGGGAATCCTTCTTGTTTAATTTTATTGTTGATTCCTTTTCTTGCAACAATGAATTTTCTTCCAAATTTCCCCATTGACAATCTGTGCTTGGTAGTATTTCCACTCTTACATCGCAGTATTGTTTTAAAAATTCATCGTGAATCATTTTTTGAAGATGAAATCGTGTTGCTGATAAAAACTTTGGATGCTTTCATGTTTAGTTGTATTTTCTTCAATTCCTTCGAAGTTCTGCTGATGTGTTTGTGAATGCAAATTGTTCCCTGAAATTTCCACTTTTTTCCTTGAAGCTTATGGATACAGTGAGATTTTTTGATAATTGTACTAAACTTTACTGAACTTTCTTGAATTAAATATCAGGTTGGATAAATCCATTACTCTCTCCCTGTTTCTAGCGCCAATTATGTAGTTGCGGATTATCTCACAACTACACCCTCATAAGAATCCATTAAAATGATTCCTAAATCTAATTAATTTGATATGAAACTAAGAATTAAAGTACTAAAATTCTAAAAGGAGACACAAAGATTTTTACGTGGTTCGATCAATGTGATCTACATCCACGATTCTTCACTAGTGATTGTATGTAATTACATGATTTTACAATTGAGACTCCATTAATGGATATTTGGAGCTCTAGAATTTTGGGGAAGAAGATGATAAAGAAAATACATCTCTCTCTAAAAATTTCTCTCTCCTCCTAAAATTATCCCCTCTCTCAAAATGTGTCTCTCCCCTTCCTCTCATGCCTAAATGGCTATTTATATGATTTTACAAAATATGACAGTTGTGTTGTCCCGCCATTTCGGATTGAAGAATTATTTTACGAACCTTCGTGACTTCCTTTGTTCGCAAAATTTTCTTTGCTCGCAAGATGTATTTTCTCTCCAAAATTTCGTAAGTTATCATTTGCTGTGATATTCCGCTCCTACATGGCTCAAGGCATACTATGCCTGATCATCATTTTATTCCTCACTACGCAACAATCAGGCATTTTCGTTCTTCTTATATCTTAGTTATCAAATTATCCATTAGTTAAAGCATATTAATGTAGACTCCATTCACTTAAAAAAACCCAATGCAATTCATTTCCCAAAGCAAGGTTCAAAACCCAAAAAAAGGACGATCAAAACATCATTGTGCTTACTTATTCAAAATAATAAATATAAGTACGACTCATAAAAGGCCATCCAACAAGTTGTAGTTCCTTGAAAGCATTATCTCAGCCTCTCCTGATACCTTTCAGTCCTACTCTTCAAGTTTTGGATTGCCTGTTCCACCTTCTCATATTCCGCAGCCAGCGCTTTCTCCTCTTCCAAGATAGCTTTCTCAACAGGGACAACATTGGCGATGATACCAACTTGATCAACTTTAATAATATCAAGGCACTGTCGCAACCAGCCTACGTTGAACTCCATGGATTTACAGGTAGATATCATGTCTTCCCATTTCTCAATAGTTGATTCAGCAACATCACGTATGGATTTACCTTCCATCTCGGCAATCATGGGAAGGAGACAGTTCACCATGGTAACTAAAGTAGACAAGCAGTGTTGCACCATGTTCCTAGTTGCAATATGGCCGTACCTTCTTCATATTTTTGTATACAAGGGCATGAACTCCTTCCTCACTAGAAAACCGTCAATGGCCCGGTAACTAGAAGATAAGCATCTCATATGAACGTCGAAATGCAAGCCTGCATTGGGGTAATCGTAGGAGGAGATACCCAAATCAGCATCTTCCAGGTTAGTAGCAGGCGAGTTCGGTCTTAAAGGGATATGAGTGGTTAAATAATCATCGTCAACCATTATTACACATGTCCCAAAAGGAAACCTCTACAAAAGGAAGAAGAAAATATTTTGTTACCTACCGGTCGTAGCCAACAAATACAGATTCACCAGTGAAAACTATACTGGTATGATCTTCTTGATTCAGACAGGAGAACCGTCACGAGGCTCAGGGATTCGACCATTCTAAAAAGAAGGAAGATTAGACGAAAAAAAAATTACTACTTCAAAATCAGAAAATATTTAAAATCATACTCTGGATATAAGCCGATTGCGTTTGGCAAAAGAGTCTGGTTGAGTCGAAGAAGATGATCCACTTCTGTCTGACATGATGAAAGGCTAGAGTTTCAGCAAGAGAATCTTTATCTCAGTACGATAAGGGTGTTTTAGCTTCCCTGTATATATATACACAGCAGAAATCCTGAAATAATACCGAATGACTGTAACAAAATTTATCTGATAAATAAGGATTCAACACCAACCAAGTCATGCTTCTTGTTGAAGCCCTAATTAAGGACTGGGAAAGGACCGTTGGATGGTCAAAGGAAGAATGCGTTCAGCCCAACTGCAGGTCCTAGTCAGTATATTTGTAGGATGCAAGGCAGTCATTGTCCTAAATTCAAAGCAACAGCTACTTCCATGCTACAGCAATCACTAGTGGAAAAAAGTAATTTTAAGATAGTCGGAAAGTGTCGTATTACCGACTAATACAACACTTTGGAGTTGCCGTAAAAAGTGTCGTAGATTCAGTATCTTTTTCTGGAACGACACTTTCAAGTTGACTCAGATTTATGATGCTTTCTGGTTGTCGCTACGTCCGACACTTGGAACACGTCGTAGATATAATTGTATTAAATAAATAAAAAATCAAATTTGGCTGACTCATTGCAGCCATTCTGATTGGGCTGAAATAAGTCTGATTCAAAACTCAAATTACACTAAATTGAAACTCAAATTGTCAAATTGCAATGAAATCCTTCTGGAATAAATTTACAATTTCATATACTTGAAAAACATATTTCACCATTCAATCAAACTTTCAAATTCATAAAACCAACGTATAAGTTCACATTGGAATTCAGTTTACACATACACTCAAAAAAACCAAAATAAAATTAGCCAAATATTGAATTCTCACCATTATAAGTTCTAAAAGCATAAGATTTTTTACAATCAGTGTAGACCAACCCAATAAACACAAACTGCAGCAAAAACCAGCAAAAAAATGAAATGACCTGCCAATTCAGAACTTGCGAGTATGTGTAGAAAAAATAAGTTTATGCAATAGAAGTTAAACTTCATAGGTCATACCTTGGCAATTAACATTAATACAGAATCAACCTTAATAAAGCTGAATATAAAATTATTAAACATGGCATATATTTGTTGGAAATAGTGTGTCTGCAATGTGTCAAGGTCAATTGAACGGACTTGATAAGAAATGTGCATGATATATCAGGGTTCAATGAAGTCAGTAGTGGCATATAAGGACATATGCAAATAATGATCAAGAAACTAGTAACATTAGGTATTGAGTTTACATAACGCTCTAGGTAAAGATGAAGGAACAGAACTTACCGCTTTGTCACTGAGATTTCTTCATTTTTGTAGACTGCTGTCACTTGTCGCTTCACAGCGTCCAAGTGTCTTCTCCTACTTTTATTTTCCTACAATAGAAACTATCTGGCATTAGTAAACATAGCAAGAGTATACAATACAAGGAACTTGCAGAGCTTTAAACTCTACTCATCAAGGACAAGGTTATTTTTTTTATTTTTTTTTGTTAAGTCTAAATTGCATTGATAGAAGCTTAAATACAAAACAAAAAACCCGACCAGAATAGAGGCAAAAGAAACCCTAAAACAAGCCTGTTAATTGAAACAGAAATATTTTACATTAGGATATTCCACAGAAAGCAAAAAATACAGTCTTCCCGTATAATGTCTACCCTCAGCCAATAATTGCTATTGCAAGTACATGTAGTAGCCATGGTACTTATCTAAATGCAGTTTCTTCCAACCTTCTGGCACACAGTAAAAGCAACGCGGAAGCAACCATGAGTAACCATTCATAAGCATCAGATTAAAGGGTATAAAATATTGAATACTTGCGAAAACATAGCCTAAGGAAACTGCATTTCATATGCCAGTGGAAATCTAAATGCTTGCAAGAGATGATTTCCCTCAGAAGTACCTATTGGTCAATTTTAAGCTGCGGTTCTTTCTCAAAAATAATTTTATCATTCAAGCCTAACTTCAGGTCGGGCATACCAGAGAGAAAGCATTTCATGAGAACATATATAACATTTCTCAAATCAAGTGGAGGGTGGTTCCATTCACTGCAAAAATTATCACAAGAAATCAATACATAAAAAATTCATGACAACAAAAAATTACACACTTAATCAATAGCTATTTCCTAAAGTAAAACTTATTTCCTAAGAAGATTGCAGTCACTAGTCAGAGCATTACATAACCAAACTGGATGAGTACAATGATAATGTTATCTTGTGAGTGTCGGTCCTGCGGATACATAAATAATACTTAGGGTCACTAAGTCAGCGTAATTATCCTAGCACGACATAGAACCATCAATAAAAAAACAATATAACAAGTCTTCCAAACACAATCAAGACAATACGATAATGTATTCTATTACCTATTTTCTCCCCCGTGTAACCCCACTGCCGATTAACAGAACTAGGTACAAATAGCATTTCCAAGACTAAGGATCGCTAGTCAATCTTGTCGTTGGCTCTACATTATAAACAATATATTTCATATTATTAAAAATATCTAACCAATGATTTCAAATGTACAAAAAATGTTAAGCTCACCCTCATGCCACCCATTTCAGAGGTAATCACAATGCCACATTTAGATTATTGCAGGCAACATCGGGTGTAACTGAGCTTAAAAGTCTAAGCCTGCTTATCCACACCCTGAAAAACAATTAAGTCCACCAAATTAGACATAAAATCCGACTTGATAAATCTATCCCATCCAGTAGAACAACATCCACCCCAACAAAAACAGACACCAACACTAGATGTTATGCGCTTTCTAAGAGGTTGGTGTTATTGCATGCATATGGCATCAAAATAGTAAGATTAAAACAAGGTTCATCACTAAAAAGAATGCGTAGTATAAAATGATAAATACAAATCCGATGATACCAAATTAAAATGGGGACAAACTCTAAATGAAAGGGACCTTACAGAATCCATTTAACTAGGACAATATAATGGTGCAAGCATGTAAAAATACCACTATCCCTAGCAGTTCCATGCTTTCTGTCAAAGACACTTGGGGCTCACCTTTGGCTGATCTTGGTCAACATCTAATTTCTTCAGCTTAATGTTGTAATACAAATTGTTTCCATCCAGAGACTAATGTTTCAGGTGTATCAAAATTACTTGTTAAGAAAATACACTAGTTACTATCTCTTCTCATAGAAATTTGTAAAAAATCATACCTTCGACTAGCATCTGAATGAAAAGACCATCTCAGGGAGATTTTAATCGCAGCAATAATCATCGCATCACCACCAATTTCTGTCCCACTGTAATATAACACAAGGAAAAAAAATCATTAATAATACCCTTGTGAGCAAGAGCACTTCAGTTATAATGTCTTCACCAAGCACGCCACAACTAGAACTCATTTCACCATACTGCATATCATATATGCATTGAATATTATCACTACAATCTATGTTTCATTTCAATGATATGTACGTGCCTGAAAAATATGGCTGGCATATAGGATCCTTGATAATAACAGACATTAATTTCAAAAAAAAAAAAAAAAAAAAAAAAAAGAATAATACAAACAAATTTTGGTCCAATGTATCCACACCCTGCAAAACAATCAAGTCCCCCAAATTAGATATAGATTCCGACTTTATAAATCTACCCCCATCAAAAAGCTCACCAATAGCAAGGTAAATCCAGGTAGAGTCTTGAATCTAATTTCACGTAAGATATGACCTATTTGAAAAACAAAATGCTTTTAGAATGCAAATATCTAAAGCAACCAGACAAAGTATGAAGTTTCATCCAATGCCAATAAAAGAGGTGGACAACATTGAATCTACATTATAGGATGGCATTATCAAAAAAGTTGAAAAATTATGCATTACACAATAGCTGATGAGCAGCAAAATAGATCCTAGAATAAAATTTACTGCAAATATCTAAAAAAAAAAAATATTAAGAAAACTTAGGGTACCTATGAGAGACTCCCATATAACTTAAAGAAAGTGGATATGTCAATGAACTGGTAAATATATTAGAGGATTATGTTACCCAACCTTCTCTTCTTCCCACCAAGATCCTAGTTGATGTCTCCCTTCACTCCCAACTCCACCTTTATAGAGAAGCCAACTTGTCCAATGATCACAGTCCTCCACAGTTTTATTAAAGAAAAAAAAAATCATTCATTGACGCACAAACTGCAATCAACGTAAACATTGCATCAACATGTATAGGTCAACCATCACCATATGAATAACCAAAACTGCAAAAACAACGAAAATCATCTCATCTAAACAACTTGGAGTTTCACCTTTACAGGAAATAAACTGAAAAAAAACAAATGAAATTTTACTCTAAGGACACTTCTGCTCTAAGGTCACTTACGAAAAGTTATGCATAACAACTTTTCAGTTAAAGAGTGTTGCATATATTAAATGACTTACCCAGCAGACTTGCCAGTTTCCACTCATTTAGTACAGCATCCCTTAAGAGTTCTATGCACAGATTTTAAATCCACCTGCAAAAACTTCAAAAAAAGACATTATCAATACTTAAACAATCCAACAATGTGTGTAGGTTTTCTTACCTCTACATATGTATGACAAGGAGTCATTTACAACCTTGCTCTCCTTATCCAAACCCTCGTTCACCGCCACCAGTTCAGTCCATACATCCTCCAGAACTAGCAACGAGCTAGATACCATTACCAACGCCTTTATCGAACTCATTGATTCCTTCTCCAAGAACCCACACCATCACCAGTTAAGTACATATATACAACCTCCACCACCGCCAGTTCAGTACATACAACCTCCACCACCACCAGCGATCTAGTTACCATCACCACCAATACTTTATTCAAAAAATTTGTACCTACAACTCATACCATAGATATTTTAATCCCTGTATCCTCATAAAAGAGTGTCTCATAATCTCAGGAAACTTGCTAGTTTACAGATACACTTGAAATCAAAGAGAATTCTAGCATACTTAACAAGCAACAAAAACAATCAACATGATAAAAACCATGGGTCTGCAAATTGAAATAAACAATAAGCATAACTGCCAGAATTATAAAAAACTTTATGCCAATAACAATCCACAAATTAAACAACCACAACAACAAACAAAACAAGAATCAGAGGAAAAGGATATTAACATACATCTGATTTCTTGTTGGATTTACTATTTCGCACCAGATTCTTCATATCCCAATATGAAAATTTTTGCTACCTATACCCAATTCTTCATTAGATTTTTCCACTGTAAGTCGACCGAAAAAAAAAACGTCCGAAAGATGAAAGGAAAGAAAGAAACTAATAACATCAGGAAAAAAATCAAACCTTTTAAAATACAAGTCCAACTAAAAATCAGAATATAACAAAATATACAGTTCATAGATTCACCTAAAAATCAAAAACAAAATATATCAGTCTACCTCTCAGAAATTGGAAAATCGGCTTTCCAAGGTCATTAATGAAGGGAGATCAACACAACAAGGAGCACTAACTGCTGCAAGCGATACATGCGGATGAGCAAATAATAAAGAGGGAAGACGACCCTTTTTATATGCACGATGTTTTTGGAATTCGAGTGAAAAAAGGGTTTCCTTTTGAACCATGCACGGAGGAAGGAAGTTGAGCCCGCGAGCGCCAATACTCCATGGCCGGACTAACAGTGCGCCAGTGCCGCTCATAGCTATTGCCAAAAGTCGATCAAGTTTTTCCTGGTAATCCTCTCATGCCTTGCCTTTTCAATCTTTTCTCGCCTGTCACCATCTATTTCTTACCCCGCAACAATGTCACTGTTACTGCTAAGCAGGGGACTTAATGTTGATGGTGGTTTTTAAGTTCAGGGTCAAAATTATAAAATCATGTATTTAATGCGATGTCGTCCTACATAGGAACAAATGTCATTTTAAAGTGATGAGTGCATAAACCTTTTCACTTACATATGTATTGAGCAATTCAATATATTTATGAAATCTACTCAGAATGGTGCATGCAACAGCAATCCCAAATATTCTGTGAATTTTATCTTCCACCTGCATTATTCGATAATAATGCATTGCCTTCCTAGTATTTTCCAATGCTATGTTCCCAGCCAAACTCTCAATATTGACATGACATAATAATTAAATGTTCACTCTCAGCAGAGTAGCATGAGTCTCCTGAAGTCTTAGTATTGAGATCTACATGGAAATACCCACATGGGCTGCATCACTCTCTGACAAAGAGAATTTTTTATGGACGCACTTTTAAGTTAGCTCGATCGAACATGCTTAAATTCCTTAAAGAAAATATAGACTATTAATATCAGTCTTAGAAACGATCAAGGCCTCACAAATTGGCCGCGCGATCCAACAAGCATAGCCTACTCCTAGCAGAACTAGGCAATCACTGTAGTGACCACTGGCGGGCCCACTAATTCCCTTGTCGATTGAGTCCTATTTTATTAACTTCCAAGCACTCCGAACGTCAACCCTAAAATGGGTGTTCGCGCTGTTTGAAAGGAATCTCAAACGAGCTAAGACCGTCAAAAAGGGTCTTAAATACATCATGATCGTTCAAATATTCCAGCCTTGTTGGATGGCAGAGATCTTCCCTAGAATGATCAAAGAGGCGCCATCATGCACATTGGTGGCCCAACTCTCCCCTTTCCTGATCAACCTGCCCACGACAAGTCTGTAGAGCAACAAATCATTTTCCCAAACTAGGGCAAGCACGTTGTTTTCAAAACCCTAATTTGGGTCGCTGCAGTATACAACTGTCGCAAATAGATCGTGTCCGTCCAACTTCGCCAGCTTAGTTGGACGACTTTGATCGTGTTTCAGGCAATCAAGGAGGTTCACAGGAATTCACTGCCGACCCAATTTTATTCCCACTCGATCGACTTACCCGTGGGAAGTCAATGACGTACCAAATCGTTCAATTGAACTAGGGTGGACGCGGCTACTTTGAAACCCTAATTGGCATTTGCGGAAACACACTACTGTCACCAGCAACCATCCATCTTCGCCGGCCTAATTGAGAAGTTTAGATCTAATTTCAGGCGGCCCCGAAGACGTCGACGTGATCACCAACAACCCAACTTTGCAGAGGTCGATCGATCTGCTCGAACTAGCACACAACATATCGAATCGCTCTCCCACTAGGGATTGTCCGTGCGGCCCCTAAACCCTAGAAGTTGCTTCAACAGTAATATACAAGTGCCGTAAATCGATCATGACCATCCAATTTTTCCAGACTAGTTGGACGGTGTAGATTTATTTTCAGAAAGCTAACAAAGTAGCATTGTGACCACCGGCCATCACTTCTCCACAAGGAGCGATCGACCAAGTGATAATTATCCCACAGGGCACTCAAACGATCACCCAAAGATGGTCGGATGTGCTACTTCTTAAGATTCTCAATTCGCGACTGATTCAATCGAGCTATGAAACTATGATGCACCTAGCAGATCGATTATTATTCAGCTGCTTGTTTGAAAGCGATGCTATGCAAATATTGATTTCATAAATAACTTACTATTTAACCTAAAAGCACAATGTGATGATTTTAGCGGTAAGTCTCATGACTTGACCCCTTTACTCGAAGACATCAAACATGACACAAACTTTGGGGATACTCACTGGGTATTGGTCTGGCGGTTTACAGCATGTGTCGTGCAATGCGCCCATTACGAGAACGTGTCAGGAAGGTATGAACAGTTAACAACGATGAAAGTAACGGTGAAGATGTGACTGCGTGATGATTACCACCTCTTACACAACCCCATTACTCCACTACTTAATCTTCTCCACTTCCTACGATATTAGGTTATGCTCAAATAACTTGTATAAATAGGTTTTTAACCTATTTCGACAAGGACACACAAGTATTATCAACACAAGTAGCCAGAAACCATTTTCTGAGACATGTCATATAACAACCACACCTTCATAATTCAACATTTTTATCTCAAACACCTTCTTCTCTTCCCTCCCTAAGATCAACCCTTATCCTTCACCTTGTGACCGAATTAAATCTAGAACGTCCATTTCTTGGTTTAGGCCTGTGTCTTACAGATTGATCTCTCGAATCTAAAAGTACTCCCATGCAATGCATTTATTTAGGGTACTAATTTGTTTCTCATCAACATACCCAAATTTACCAAAAATAGCAGAACCAGTTTTCACCCTCAACCAATTTACCATTTATGTAGGATCAGAATATCGCCACAACAATACTTTTGCGAGATTTATAACATCATTTATGCGATATCTTCAACAACACACTTCGAGTGGCGCAGAAGGACTCAAAGAATGACATAACGGATGACATAAATTGAAACACGAGAAGAGCATGACGATCCTGCGAGGATTATAGTATCTGCGAGAATTAACATTATAATTGTTGCGAGAATATCGTAAGTCAGATCCGAAATTAAAGGAAAACTTAGCTGTCATCCACTATGTACTTACCCTATATAAAGAGAACTAATAGGTTCAGTAAAAGAGGTCAATTTTAGAGTGTTGAGAAAGTTTTAAGGAGAGAGAAAGTTTAAGAGAGCGGTTGTATTCTTGATTTCTTCTATTTCTTGTAATATTGCTGAGTATTTATCAATAAAAGTGTTGTTCCTAATCTTCAAATATGTGTTGATTATTATGGATTCTTATAAGGGGTGTAGTGTAGGAATTCCTGCAACTACATAATGGCGCTAGAAACAGGGATGTTTCTAAGCAAAGATTGAAATTGTGATTTGTAAGAATTTAAAGAAATTGGAGAAGATTTTTACGTGATTTATAGTAATACATCAAAATTGAAGGAATGGCTAGAAGAAGAAATACATCGGAACAACCAACAACCGTAAGGAGGAGTAGAAGACTTGCCGGAGAAGAGACGAATGAAATAGGAGAATCTTCAAGATTAAGAACAAGGAGCAATAAAATAAGGAATAATGGAGAAAATCAAGTTCAACAATCAAATCATCAAACACCGATACAAGATAGAACTGTGGATTATGACAGAGTGAGCGTGCATACTTGGCGATCAGATTCAATAGAAGAAGCAGAAAATCGACAGTTAAGAAATGGAAGGCGAGAGGGAAGAGATCAAGAAGTGGTTGGAGGATTAATTCATGGAGATGACTAAAATGAAGCAGTAGAGACTTTAAGACAAAGAACACAAGAGGAAAGGAGATTAGAGGCGGAAGAACGTGCGAATTTAACAAGACAAAATCACGAGTTAAGAATGGAGAATTTGAGATTACAAAGAAGTACTGCAAGATCAAGTTCAAGATCATTTAGAGAAGAAGCAAGGCGAAATTCCCATGTAAGAAATGCTGGAGAAAATATTCGAGAGGAAATGCAAAATCCAAATGAAAAGCATCATTATGGAGAAGAAGAGATGATTGATGATCGCTACATTCCACGTAATGAAACTCTGGATGATAGACGTGATAATAGAAATCAAGAGGGTGGAATTAACCAAGATGGTGAAGAAAATCGAGAAGAATGTAGGAGAATATTACATGAGAGAGAAATTCAAAGAAACCGAAGAATAATTGAGGATGAAATTGAGAAACATTATGCTGAACAAGCACATTTAGCTTGCGAAAGAGAAAGATTGAGAGCAGAAGTGGAAGAACAAGAGTTTCAAGAAGCAGTACGTCAGAATAATCATGACAATCGAGAAAGGAGACGCGCAAGAAATCACAAAAATGATAATATCAATGAGGAATATGATAGAATACAAAGGAGAATAGAAAGACAGCAAAGAGAAACGATTAGAAATGAAGAAAATCGCAGAAGAGAAAATGGTAGGCATAATCATTTGCAAATTCAAGAAGGAGGTGAAGAAGAGAATCACGGGAGAAGGTAGAATGAAAATGCTGAAGAAGAAGCACAAAATCTCGCAAGGCAAGAAAGACATGAACGCAGAAGAAGGGAAGCTGCACTGAAAAGGCCAATGAAGCAAAATTCAGCTGGGAATAAACAGATCTTGAGAGAGTTATCATAAATGAGGGGAATGCTAAATAACAGAAGATAGGGAGGCAGAAGGCAACTTGATGAGGCCATTGAAGAAGCTGTGAAAACTCCATTCACCCAAGAAGTACAATTAGGAGGAATACCCCCAAAATGAAATTTTCCAACGTTAACCAGTATCTTTGATGGAACTACTTGTGCTATTCATCATGTCAAAGCTTATGTTAGGTGTATACTACAGTGGGAAAATCATGATGTTGTATTATGCAAATATTTCGCATCCAGCCTAACAGGAGAATCTCTGAAATGGTTTGAAGGGTTACCTAAGAGCACTATAACTTCTTTCAATCATTTGCAGACTACATTTCGGGGAGCTTACATAAGCAACAATTCTTCGCGGCCTGGCATTGAAGATGTATTTGGGTTAAAACAGAGGATAGGCGAAAGTTTGAAACATCTAACCATAAGATGGAAGATAATGTGCAGTGAGATGGTAGGAAGAGTGGATGAGAGATACCTCATTTTATCTTTCATTAATGCAATGTTTGCAAAAAATATGTTATACGTCCAAATCTTCAGAATCAAGAACACCATCACAATGACAGAGCTGCGAGAATTACAAGAAGAATACATTGCATTGGAGGAAAAACAAAATGAAATGGAATCATATCCTATCGCAAATACCAGTTCAGTTGCAACAAACGCAAGTCTACTTCCAAGATTACTAAATACAATAGCGAGCACTTCGCAAGTGAAGCAAGAAAAGAGTATGGATGATAGTCAACAGAAATTAGTAGCTATGGGAAGCAAAGATCAAGAAGAACTCGAAAGGGAAAGAAATTATTTCAGTAGAACTGGAAATAATAAAATTCAGAGGCTTGATCAACCGCAAGAGACTTATGGTGGACAGAGACAAAATTATTATAGAGGGAAAGGAAGTCAGAAGACAATATGGGAAGAAATTAAGATGCCACCTCTAAATACTAGCATAGAAAAAAAAATTGGAGGCTATAATTTTGATGGAGGACATACCCGTACCCTGGAATATGGGAAAAGATCCACACCTAAATAATTGAAGTCTAGAATTTTGCCATTATCATCATTTTCATGGTCACTCAATAAATGAATGCATGAATGTAAAAAGAATAATCTTGAGGATGATAGATCAGGGAAAATTAAACCATTTTCTAATAGGACATCCACAGTCTCAGCAACTACTGCCACCACCAGAAATTCGCAGAGTGAATACAACAAAGGGAGGAGAAACGTTTGTGATAGAAGTTGGAGCAAAAGCGAAGAATCTATTTTGTAACTCCGTCATACATTCATACAAAACTATAGAAGATTTCCACGACAATGTTCTAAGCAGAATTTTCGCGAGAGATACTGATGGGAGAGAAATAATGAATATTGCGAAAGCTTCGCCATTAGAAGAATGGCAAAAGCATGCAATTTATTTCACTGCATAAGAAGTACCAGAGCCTGGCGAGATACATGACAACCCACTAGTGGTAAGATTAGAAATAAATCCAAAACAAAGAGAAGATGGAGAGGAAGATGAGGATGATGAGGCCGAAGACTCATGGGCAATCAACAGAGTTTTAATTGATACAGGGAGTTCTGTAGATATCTTGTTTTATCACACTTATAAAATAATGGGAGGCAGATATGAGGATCTGATACCTTCAATCTATAAAATCTATGGTTTTAATGGTACTGCCAATAAACCTAGAGGGGAAATCACTATGCGAATT
This sequence comes from Papaver bracteatum, assembly GCA_023529315.1. Classification (NCBI taxonomy): domain Eukaryota; kingdom Viridiplantae; phylum Streptophyta; class Magnoliopsida; order Ranunculales; family Papaveraceae; genus Papaver; species Papaver bracteatum. The sequence continues at coordinate 85,826 of JAJJWX010002382.1, read as the reverse complement.
CCACTAAAGGGGATATCTTCTAAAATTCTATTCTGTGTTGTCGATGTTGAATCTCCTTACAATGCCTTGATTGGCCGACCTTGGATGCATGGGATTCTAGGTGTAGCATCAAATTTCCACCAGTGTATTAAGTTTCCTCATCCCAGCGGTATTGGAATTATAATGGGAGATTGGATTGAAAGAAAAAAGTGATATGAAATTGATATGAAATATTGCGAGGAAAGGGCTGCGAAGAACAGAAATCGGAAACATAAAATCAAACAAAAGCAAAGAAGTGAAAAGTTGATGGTTGATACAGTAGAACGGCGAGAAGAAGGAATGCTGCGAAGTCAACATGTACTGAAACCAATAGATGGCGAGCGTCTCGCAGATGGAGAAAACGTAGCTAAGTGCAACAAAAAAGCAGAAGCAGAAAATAGTAAGTAGAAAAGGTACAATTTCTAGATTGTAAAATATAAGAGGTGTGTGAATGATTTGTTGAAGAAAATTTTACAAAAGTATGTTTTGACTCAATGAAAAAGATGAAATTAAAAAATCATACAAGAGCTGAAATGCAAAAAGAGAAAATCAAAGAATAAAGAAACGCGAAAATTTCGCAGAGACATTAGAATGGGACGAACCTTTATGGCGTACACCCTAGTTCACGGATAAAATTTCGCAAGAGGCAAATATAAGACCTAAAGTACGTCATATAAGGGTGTATCTCTTTGCATGACTCAGGGATAAGGTTATAACGTTGTTGGAATCTGAGTCATGGAGATTTGGGGCGAATGAAATCCTATCCAGGAGAGCTACCTTGGATTTCCAACTATATATATATATTAAAAGTTGGACGACTGAGGGTCTCTCCTAAGGAGTGCAAAGTATGATCAAGGCGCCGAGGTACACGGTTGAGCCAAGAGTGCCCGGGACGGATGAACCTACCCTGTCCATTCTTGGAAAGTCTTGACTATGATGCACTCGGCCCGAAGAAAACCCCACTTAGGGTACATTCTCGTAACTATAAGCCATATAGGCAAAAAGGATAAGAGGCTGCGAAAACAACTGGTTGTTTTTAAGAATGGATGGGAGGAGCTAGTCTTGTATGGCCGATGTACGCCTCCTTGAAGGGGCAACCAGGGGGAAGATAAGGGTGGTACCCTCCATTAGGGAGCTGATAAAGTGTCTAAAGACGCAAATTTCATGAGGCTTTATGTTCGCAAGAATATTTAGGCTTGTCATATTTGTGCAACAATTATACAGAGGCAAAAATCCATGAGAAAAAGATAAGATGACATCAATGGGTTTTTACATGAAAGTGTAAAGACGTCCTGCGATTTCATCGGAAGACGGCAATGTCATGGGGCTTTGTTCTCGCAAGAAAATTTAGGCCTGTCATATTGTCGCAACAAATTGACAAAATGAGGATAAGGCAAGATCAATGGGTCTTTACATTGCGAGTGTAAGGACGTCCTGCGATTTTGTCGCCAAAACAAAATGTGGAAAAATAAGACCTTTAACTAGGAAGGCAAAATAAGACCACACAAGACAGCAACAAATGGCTGCGAGATTATAGCCAAAATTCAAAAAACAGATTTTATTTAGAAAGTAATCTGCTCAATTCATCATACTACAGATGAATAACAGAGGCAAGTATGGGAATGAACAGAATGATAAAATTGTTATTCATCATTATATGAAAAATTTACGCAGATAGTTAAAAGTTAATAATCATATTGATTAACCATTTTGCAAAAAAGGAATTGTTTTCTAATGTATGTAGATAGAAACAAAAGAAATCTATACACCAAGGAACTTTAGAAGCTGGAGAAATTCGCAGCAATATGTTACAAGGAGAAAGAGACAAATGTACAAATATTACAAAGAGATCAAAAAAGGAGATAAAACTATTTAGATCCTTCATTATCTTCATCAGATTTCCCCCTTTCACCTTCATATTCATCATCTTCTTCATCTTCTTCAGACTCTTCAGCTTCACTATCAAAGATGACAAGATTCAGAACGTTCTCTGGTATTTCATCTGCGAGATAAGGATACGCAGAATGAGGAATTTTATGATCATCACAGACCATTTTAATAGAATCATTGAGAACACCAACAAGAACATTGCTAAAATTCGCCAGGGTAATTTGTAGCTGCTTCTTGAACTTAGAACATTTCTCATTGCGAGAAGATAGAAGTTTTGCGAGTTGGCCTTTTTTTGCTTCCAACTTTTCAACTCTTTGCCAAAAATTTCCTTCAGCTGCGAACAAATGACAACCTATTAATAAAATATTGGAGATTCAGTCAAAAAATGAATTAGTGGAAAAATAAGAATAACCACCTTCTCTTTCAAAGATCATATCTTTAATCAAGGTAGAATGATCAGCTTGAAGACTAACATCTACACCTAAATTATTTCTGGCGTTATCAAGAATCTTGGCAGCCCAAGCAAACTCATCATCATTACTAATGAGAAGGCGGGAACAAACTTGGTTTTCTCTTTCCACAAGAGTATTATTCTCGCAGATAAGTCTATCTCTTTCAATTTGAACTTCAAGAAGAGTTTTGTGGAATTCCGCTAAAGCTTGAGCACCTTGTCTAGATATGCGATCTCTTTCATCTATGAGATCACTCTTTTGGGCTCTTAGAATATTGATTTCTTTTTTAGAATCAAGATAGCGACGCTTAGACGTATTAGCCTCTCTCAAACTAGACATTTGGTCAATTGCTAAAAGACGAAGTGTGCATCTAAGGTCATCTATAGACAAAGATTCGATCTTGTCATTCGAATAACTGTTTAAGGAATTATTAAGGCGATCAAGAAGGGTATCCTCATCTATAGGCTCAGGAAAAGAACGTTAGAAAGTAGCCTCATCAGTAAGGCCATAAATATCTGAAAAAATGGTTGCTTGAATAAGCTAAAACAATATGGTAAAAGAATTAAGAGAAAAGGGAAAGAATTCGTACCATAAAGTTGTTGGTTAGCATTTTAAAGATCAGATATCTTGCGCTTATCTCTCGAAGCATCAGTTTCCATTTGTTTAACCTTCTCGCGAAGACTAGCAACTTCAGATTCCAGTTGTTCATCCTTCTTGTGAAAACTAGCAGACTCAGATTCTAATTTTTCATTCTTCTCGCGAAGAATATTGTTCTTCTTTTCAAAAGTTGCACGTCTCCTCTCCAAGTCTGAGGTAACAGTAAAAAAAGCTATTCCAGCCTGCGAAGTTAAGCAAAAAATTATCAAGACAAATATAAATTAAAACCTTACGAGGTAGAATACACAAAGGTGGCGAAAAAACGAGAAAATACTAGAATGCTGAGTGAATGTAAGAAATTTGGAGATATAGATCTTGAAACCCATTGAAGAGATTCATTGTTCTCCAAGAGGGGGGCATCACAGATAGATGCCATGGATTTGCAAGCTTCGGCAAGAGGAGTATCGCCAATCCCTAACATAGTATTAGAGAATATGCTGGAAGGCTGAGACATAAAAGACTCAGGTTGGGAGGATTCCTTTGCAGAAGTGACATCAGCATCACCATCATCGCCATCATCATCATTGTTATCATCACTAGAATTCTCGCTAGACTGAATAGTTGAAGGAGGGGAGGATTGGACTTTTCTTTTCTTTGAAAGAGGAGCACCAGATTTCTCCTTGCGAGGAGCACCTTTGCTTTTCCCTTTAGTTTTTACAGGCTTCACAGGTTCAATTTCTTCAATAACCTTCAAACACATAGATAAAGATAAGAAATAGAGGCAACAATATATTGTTAAGAATCAGAAAGGAATATTTCTTACTTCATCTATGAATGATCTGAGAGCTAATAGAGTACTGGGTTTCCCCAATTTATTGTATCTAGCTTTCATCTTTTTATTCTGGTAAAATTAGAGCAGTCAACAAGAGTATATATAAAAGCATGAGGAAAATAATAATGATAGTTCAAGCAAAAAATTCGAGAACATACCTCTGTATCCCTTTCAGGCCATCTAAACACCCATGGTTGGTATTCTGCGAGATTCGCAGGTAAAACATGAGAACCAGAGATGTATGGGCCCTCTAGAAGTAATGGGAAAATACACCATTTGTCATCATTAAAATAGCGAGGAGATAAATTGTTGCCTGGATGCCAGTCAATGTCCAACATAAGAACTCTGTCTTCAGCAATGTCATCTTTCTTCTGTAAGCGGACACCCCAACAAGTGCTATCTTTCCTCATGGGAATTATTTCATAATTTGCGAAGAAATTTTCTATTGTATACTTCGCAGGAACTATTGGAACTCCTTTGAATTTAGGGTTCTTCACTTCAGAGGGGTAAAGAGATTCCTTACCAGCACTGCGAGTAGCAAACTCAAGCATTAAACGAATGCAATCTCCACTCAACTGATATATTGCCCGCGAGAACTTCGCAGAGAAAGTATTTCATAGAATAAATAAAGTTCAGGGTCATAAAAAGGAATGAGAAGACCAGCTTCAAGCTGACCTAATGAGACTATGATCTTCTCACGATTACATGGAAGATCATAAAATAATTTAATAGAGAGCTTAGCCTTAGGGTTTTGATCGGGAATGGTAGAGAGAGTAAAACCTTTACCTTGAAGCTTCTTCTGCATTTTTTGAAAAGCAATTAGATTTTTACGACCCGCTGGAGGCATTTTTAGTATGGGAATAAAGAAAATAGAAGATCAAAGGAATAAGAGAAAAATTATAACAGCGGCAGATGCGGAAGTTGCGGAAGAAAAGTAAAATTGCAGAGAGAAGGAAAGAGAAAGTAAAAAAGAAGAAAAGAGAATAATGAAGAAGATATATATATAAGGTAAGAATTCTCGAGAATGTAAATGCATTTAATGCGAAGAGGAGACGTGAATGGTTGAAGTGCAGCGGTTGAAAAGGACGTGTCAGAAGTTAAGTGGAAGAAAAGATACGTGTAGTAAATCTGGCGAAGAATGCAGAAACGTGTCAGAACAGAAGAATCAGAAAAGATGAACAGCTGCGGCGTTTAAAAAAATTTCAATTCTCATGATCTTTTCCCCTTCGCAGAAAAGACATGAGAAGAGGCAAGATGTAGGATCATAATATCGCCACATGAATACGTTTGCGAGATTTATAACATCATTTCTGCGAGCTCTTCAACAACACACTGCGAGTGTCGCAGAAGGACTCAAAGAATGACATAACGGATGACGTAAATTGAAACACAAGAAGAGCATGACGATCCTGCGAGGATTATAGCATCTGCGAGAATTAACTTTATAACTGCTGCGAGAATATCGCGAGTCAGATCCGAAATTAAAGGACAACTTAGCTGTCATCCACTATGTACTTACCCTATATAAAGAGAACTAACATGTTCAGTAAAAGAGATCAATTTTAGAGTGTTGAGAAAGTTTTGAGGAGAGAGGAAGTTTAAGAGAGCGGTTGTATTCTTGATTTCTTCCATTTCTTGTAATATTTCTGAGAATTAATCAATAAAAGTGTTGTTCTTAATCTTCAAATATGTGTTGATTATTATGGATTCTTATAAGGGGTGTAGTGTAGGAATTCCTGCAACTACAACCTAAGTTAAAGGAGAATCGACTCTAGTCGTAACTAGTATCACACATGAGGTGTGGGGATTAGGTTTTCCAGTTTCTAGAGTTCTCCCTTATATAGTCTTCAAATCAGGGTTTGATAACTTTGTGACAAAGCAATCAATATTCGTCGTTGGATGAAAACATGATTTAAGATTCAAGCTAATATCTTTCCACCATTAGATGGTCTTAGCTTGTTACACACAAATAAAATTACCTTCATTTATATATGGGTAACCGTACCTAAATGTGTATATTGAGTTGGCTCAATAACAATTAACCGAAGTTATCCATATGAACACTTTCGTTTTAACCATGTTCATCTTAACACTTCTAGATCAAATGATACTCAAATGAATCTAATTGTGTTACTCATAGAGTTGTTCAATTGTATATTCTCATAGAAGTATACAAGACACAATTGAAGTAAAATGGGATTTGATTTAAAGAATCAATTCATGAACATTTAGCCACGGTTTGCAAAGATTGCATTACTTAATATATATATAAATATATTTGTTCATGAGTATGAAATCATACTTAACCACATAAGTTTGCAAACGGGTACGCAAACTTAAGTTCCGGACTTGATTTTTTCCGATAATTCACAAACGAGTACGCATATTGTCGTTCCAGACCGAAATAAGTTTGCAATCGGATACGCAAACTTAGTTCTCGGACTTTAACAGTTGAAACTGTTCGCATAAGGGTATGCATACTTGGTTCCCGGGCCTAAATCATTCTTACAACAGTTTGCATACTGGTATGCATACTGTGCTATATCTAGACAATGGTTAATTGTTCTAAACTCCCATTTCAATCATTGAAACATTTTTAGAAGACGAGAATAGTTGTCTTACACAAACTATTAGCTTATAAGAAATTTTCAAGTGATCGAATGATCAATACGAAACATTCTGTGTATACATAAAATGATTGTCTCACACAAATCATGTAAGATGTTACAAGGCAATTTTCACAAGATAATCTGTTGACTTTTGTCAAGAATAATGATGAACGTAGTTAAAGATAAAATCTTTCCAACACATATTTCGAGAAAGATATAAGCGAGTTAAACTCAGCTCGAAATATCAAATGTGTGTGATGTAAAGTTTATATAGCTATACGACTTAGTCTCAATAGGAGATAGAATATAATAGACTTCTAAGTGATAGATGAGTACCCGTCTTCACATACCTTTTGTTGATGAAGTTCCTCCAAGCTCCCCTTAGTAGATCTTGTCTTCAATCGATGAACGTCGTGAAGTCTAAAGCTCAACTATCATAATCCGAGACATAGCTATAAGTAGACTAGAAATCAAGACTTATAGTTTTGACAACTAAACTTGACAAACAACCTTGAGATAGAAACGCTTTCGAGTTCGACCGAGCAGTGTTCTAATAATCTCCCCCTTTGTCAATTTTAGTGACAAAACAATCAATACATACTGGTTACAAAATAAATAAACTTTGTAGCTTCTCATCCAAATGCTTGATTTACTTGGTTCTTCAACATTCCTTGAATTCTTAGTCACTTCAAGTACTCTAGTGATTCTGAACGTGTTCAACTTAGCATCATAGTTGTTGAAAATTCGTAGCCATAACAATAAGAAAACATATGTTCTCAATTATTGTTATATAGTGTCATACTATTATTACACAGCATCAAAGTTCAATTGTATCACAATTTTGACAGTAATACTATGATGATATGTATCACTCCCCCTTAGTCAATGCTTCATCTCACAATGAAAACCACTCCACCTTACATAATGATCTGTAAACCACATGTATATAGTGTGAACTACAAAATAATTCTCTCCCTTTTTGTCAGTATTAATTGGCAAAGGTACGAAAACTAGCGGGATCATAATGAAATTCTCAAACAGATTATTCATGACTAAAAGAGAACATATCAACTTGGTTTCGATAATTTCACATAGTCGAAACTTAGTGTATTCATCAAGGAGTTTATAAAGATACAAGATAACTCCTACAATATTCCACAGCCGCACTCCCCACAAAGATTTGGTAATTAAGCACAAGTTTAATTAAGAAATCTCCCCCATAAAATGTCATTCCCGAAAGAACAACAAGAGCGGCCTTACTTTTACGAGAAAAAAAAGATTTCTTTGGACATTAACAAATTGCATGAAACATGAATTTGTATCCAGTAAACTCAATTAAATTAACCACAAAGGAACCTTAATGATTAATTTAATCAGAAATGCTCAACATAAGAAAACTTACGGAGTCGTACAGTACTTTCACATAGAAGTGGATCAGGGAAAGATCAATACTGCGGAATATTCAAAAGTTCATTCTATCTTTTATCAATATCTGCATAATGACACAATAGGATTAACTTTTGACATATATGGGACAATCATAGTTCACGGGTGTAATCACACATATCCCATAAAATTATTTGCAATATATGAAACCAGTAAAGATTAATACTGCAAAATCATCTTCCAAATAACTTTAGAATTTAAATAAATAAATCTTAAACATTGCAAGATGAAAATCGTTGGCAATAGCTATGTGTAATTAGAATATTTGCTACTCCAAACCCTAGTTATCCTTCTTAAAACATAAGAATAATTTCTCATAAGAAGTTTCCTAGACATTGTAGTGCTTTCTCAGAGCATCTACTAAGAATTCCTTCTCATTATTAAAGAACCCATTGATTATGGGATCGTTTAATTCCTCCAGATGTTCAGAAATATCAGTTAACTCACTAAGTTCTATTTCCAGTTCACACAGAGTGTTCTTTCTCAGAGATAAAATTTGTTCATAGTCAACTATCTTTTCCAAAGAGAACATGATTTGAGATTTTAAATCATTTCTTTTTCTAATGAAATCCTCCCCATAGCCCTTAAGTTATAATCATCTTGACAAAAGGGCAAAAAACAGTTAGAAGAAGAGGAATAACCTTTTTTTATCATTTGTAGACTTCTCTTTTTCTTCCTTGAGGATTGGATTCCTTCACAAAGATACATATTAATTGCTTCTAATGCGTCTCTTTTTTTGGTACCTCTAGTTACATGAGCCATGATACTATATCTTTCAAAGAGAAAGGTGTGAAGGGCATTTTGATCACAAATGAATATAGACTTTTGAAAAATTATTTTCGATTCACGGTCCAATATATATTTTTGATAAGAAAAATATTCAATTTCAAATCTTAACTTATATAAACCCAAAAGAAATTAACAACAATACATACTTGAGAAACCTTGATGTAATCCTCATATTCTCAAGTTAATAATGAGGAAGCAAACATCACAATTATTAGGTAGTGATGGAATCAGCACAATGCTCACATCTTATGTCACATGGTGACTTATCAAGGTTGTTGTATAAATATACCTCGTCTGACTCTAGTACTCTTAGACTTCTTCTTGTCATCAGGAGTTCCCTATTTGAAATCCAAAGCCAGATTCATCCTTTGCATGTCATTCTGAAGTTTGGCTATTCATTTGTTGTTCTTTTTGAATTTCCAACACTTACTTTGAACATGATTTGCATTTCCACAAAACAAATACTTCAAGGATGAATTTTCATTTTACTTATTCGTCTCCTGTTTATCATAACTTTTAATGTCCATTATTCCAGAACCGGCCGGAACAAAAGAGTTATTTGTACTCACAGTCTTGTTTTTGAACCCTAAAATATTTGTGTTTCCAAAAGATTTCTAACCAAATAACATTGCTGAAATCTTGTCTGAGCTTCCAGACAACCTTTGCAGGCCACACTTAAGAGTATTAATCTCATTTTCTTTTAGATATAGGATTCTGGTTAATTCATCATTAACACAGTCAATCTTAATATTTTTCACCTGGAGTGATGATTCAAGTTTCTCCAAATTCAACTTTAGCTGAAGATGTTCTTGGTGAGTTTCCTCACTTTTGTCCAAGAATTCAAAAATCTCAGTGTCAGACTCGTATTCAGAATCAAAATTTGAGTTAGTAGAAGTTTCCGCTGTGAAAGCTGAAATTTCAGTGCAAATATCGTGTTAGAGCACTGCTTAGTCGAACTCGCAAGTATTGCTATCTCAAGCTTGTTGTCAAGTTTAGTTTCCAAAACTATAAGTCTTGATTTTTAGTCAACTTATAGCTAAGTCTTGGATTAGGATAGAATGTGTAGTTGAGCTTTAGGCTTCACGATGTTCATCGAATGAAGATGAAGAACTACTAAGGGGATATTGTGGAACTTCATCAACAAAAGGTATGTGGAGACTTGAACTCATCTATCACTCAAAAGTCTATCTATTTTATCTCCTATTTGAGATAAAAGTCATATAGCTATATAGACTTCGATTATACACATTTGATATTTCGAGCTGAGTTTAACTCGCTTACATAGTTCTCAAAATATCTGTTGGTAATATTTCACTTTAAACAAGTTCATCTTATATTCTTGACTAAAGTCAAAGATGATCATGTGAAAATCGCTTTGTAACATCTTACATGATTTGTGTGAGACAGTCATTTGATGTAGACTCGGAATATTTCGTATTGATCATTCGATCACTTGAAAATTTCTTCGAAGATAATAGTTTGTGTGAGACATCTATTGTCATGTTCTGAAAATGTTTCAGTGATGGAAATGGGAGTTTAGAACAAATAACCATGATTGGATATAGAACAGTATGCGTACTTGTATGATAACTGTTGCCAGATATTCCAAGTCCGGGAACCATAGTATGCATACCCGTATACGTACTGGTTGGTTTTTGAAATTCCATGAACTCAGTATGCATACCGGTGTGCTTACTGGAGTGAGTATCAAGTTCCGGGATTTAACTGAGTTTGGATGGTATGTGTACCCGTTCGCATACTGGTGAACCCAAACTTGGTCCGGCCACTTAGATATGCGTACCCGTTCGCATACTTGAGTAGGTTATGTTCTAAAATCAGTTTTTTCATGAGCTAATACATTTATATATTAAAGAATGAAATCTTTTGCAAACTGTGGCTATAATGTTCATGAATTGGTTCGAGTGAATCAAAATCGATTTTTCTTCAATTGTGTCTTGTATACTTCTATGAGAATATAAACAATTAAACAACTCTATAACTAGTTTCATTTGAGTCATTTGGACTAGTTATGGTTAAGATGAATTAGGTTGATATGAAAGTGTTCATATGGCTAACTTCGGTTAACTATTGTTGAGCCAACAAGGTGTACACGTTTAGGTACGGTTATTCATATCTAAATGAAGTCACTTTTAATTTCTGTGTAATAAGTTAAGTTCGATCTAGCAGTTGAAATATATTATCTTGAGTCCAATCAGGTTTTCATCTAACGATGAATATTGAATGCTTTGTTACCAAGCGAACATTGATTGGCTAACGACTTAAAGACTTCATAGGGATTGTGAAGCTAGACCCAACTATTTATCTGTAGTTGCGTGTTCTTATCTTGTTGTTTTCTATCGTGATTGAGTACTATCTTCTCTAAGATTTGCTCGAGATTTAATCTCTGATAGGAAAGATAAAAAGTAGTCACAAACATCTTCATCTCACCATTTGTGATTGCACAATATATTGTTTCGCTACCATACGATTAAGATTATTTTGAGGTGATTGATATTACTAGGATATTCTTCAGGAATATAAGTCTGGTATATCAATTGGTTCTTGTGCACCTTGATTTATCAAAACACAGAATAAAAATTCTTAGGTATTTCTGTGGGAGACAAACTTATCTATTCAATAGACTTTTCTTTGTGATACAGATTGGTTTATCAAGTCTTCGACTTTGGGTCATAGCAACTCTTAGTTGTAGGGTGAGATCATCTAAGGGAATCAAGTGCGCAGAGTCCTGCTGGGATACATAGGTGTAAGGAACGCGACTGTACCTTAATCAGCGTGAGATTGGTTAGGGCTCAACCACATTCCAGTCCGAAGTTAACTTGTAGTAGGCTAGTGTCTGTAGAGGCTTAATACAGCGTGGTGTTCAAATATGGACTAGGTCCCGGGGTTTTTCTGCATTTTCGGTTTCCTCGTTAACAAAATTTCTGGTGTCTGTGTTATTTCTTTTCCGCATTATATTTTCTATATAATTGAAATATCACAGGTTCTGCGTAGTTCAATCAATTAGATAATCTAACCTTTGGTTGTTAATATAAATTGATTGACACTTGAACATTGGTCTTTGTACCGTTCAAGTTGTTTCACATAATAATCAGGCTATCGGATTTCTATCTGTTTGATTTGCTGATTAAATTGTGTAACAGAGATACAACTCTTGGATATATTTTCATTGATTGAGTATGACTATCTAGTTAATTCTTTTGGAATTATATTGGAGTTTTTCCATATAGATTGCTAATCGAAATAATTGGTATGGTTGTTAGACCCACGCTTTTTCACATCGGAAGTATGCAAATTGACCAACTGAAGGGATTTTTCTTGTATTGAATCATATGAAACATCAGAGATAGAGTGATGTTCCTATGATCTTTTGCTTCTTCTCACAATATCCTTGATATTTTGCAAAATCAATGACCTGTCAATATTAATATGATTTGGGCAACATTCATCAGCCCAAGATAAGTTAGAAGAATTACTTGTGTTGGTCACATCATTGAACGCGGAAGTTCTGACTGTGTTCAGATCATGATCAAGAACCCTTAACTTTCCAATAAGTGAGTTTCCGGAAAGTGCATTAAGGTTATTTCCTTCAACGATGGCATGTTTCTTAGAATCGTATCTAGCTGGCAACGATCTGAGAATTTTCATCACAATGTCCTTTTCAGGAATAGTCTTACCTAATGCAAAAGATGAATTAACAATTTCAGACACTTTTTGATTAAAATCATCAAACGAATCTTCATCATCCATAAGAAGGTTTTCTCAATCAGAATTTAGGTTTTAAATCTTAGCTTCCTTTTCATAGGTATTCCCTTCAAATACGGTTTCGAAGATATCCCAAGCATTTTTAGACCGACTGCACGTAGGCACATGGTGCTGAAGATCTAGGATAATGGCGTGTATGTTAGCATTTAATCCGTTTGAATTTTTCTTTACAGCGAGAATCTCAGCGGGCTCATATCTACCAATATCCTTTACAGTAGTTACACCTTCTACTGCAACCAATGGAGGATTATAGTCATTAACAACATAAACCCATGATTGAAAATCACATGCTTGGAGAAAGGCACGCATAACAATTTTCCACCATAAGTAATTTGAGTCATTGAAGACTGGAGGTATGTTTATACAGATACTGCTTCTGTCCATAGAGTCAGATTGTTACAAACATAGACTTATGAGGTCTTAAACATGTTTGCCCGCTCTGATACCAATTAAAAAAGCGGGGGGTCTAACAACCATACCCAATATTGTGTTAGAAAATATGTATGGACTAACTCCAGTATAATTCCAAGAGAATCAACTAGACAGTCAGACTCAATCAAGAAAAATATATCCAACAGTTATATCTATGTTTCTCAATGTAATCAGCAAATCAAACAGATCGAATCCATGAGCCTGATTATTATGAGAAACAACTTGAGCGGTACCAAAGACCAATGTTCAAGTGTCAATCAATTTCAATCAATAACCAAAGATTGGATTTACCAATTAATTGAACTACGCACAACTTGTAATATTTCAATTATATAAACAAATATAATGTGGAAAAGAAATAACACAGACACCATAAGTTTTGTTAACGAGGAAACCTCAAATGCAAAAAAACTATGAGACCTAGTACAGATTTGAACACCACACTGTATTAAGATGATACAAACTCTAGCCTATTACAAGTCAACTTCGAACTAGAATGTAGTTGAGCCCTAACCAATCTCACAATGATTAAGGTACAATCACATTACTTATGTCTCTGAATCCCAACAGGACTCTACGCACTTGATTCCCTTAGATGATCTCACCCACAACTAAGAGTTGTTACGACCCAAAGTCAGAGACTTGATAAAAAAAATCTGTCTCCCACAAAAAAGTCTATTCTGATAGATAAATATGTCTCCCACAGAAATACCTATGAAGTTTTTGTTCCGTATTTTGATAAATTAAGGTGAACATGAAATAATTGATAATCCGGCCTTATATTCCCGAAGAACAGCCTAGAAATATAAATCACCTCACAATAACATAACTATATGGTAGTAGAACAAGTTATTATGGAATTACAAAGAATGAGACGAAGAGCTTTGTGATTACTTTTTATATCTTACCTATCGAAGATAAATTTCTAGCAAATCTTAAAGAAGTAGTACTCAATACGATAGAACAAGTAAGATCAGAACACGCAACTACAAAGAGAAAATAGTTGGGTCTGGCTTAAGAATCCCAATAAAGTCTTTAAGTCGTTAACCTATAATGGATTTAGGAAAAACCTAAGTTAAAGAAGAATTAACTCTAGTCGCAACTAGTATCACACATGAGGTGTGTTGATTAGGTTTCCCAGTTGCTAGACTTCTCCCTTATAGAGTTTTCAAATCAGGGTTTGATAACTTTGTGACAAAGCAATCAATATTCACCGTTGGATGAAAACCGGATTTAAGATTCAAGCTAATAAATTTCCACCGTTAGATGGTCTTAGCTTGTTACACACAAATGAAATATACCTTCATTTAGATATGGGTAACCGTACCTAAACGTGTATATTGAGTTGTCTCAATAACAGTTAACCGAAGTTAGCCATATGAACACTTTCGTTTTAACCATGTTCATCTTAACACTTATAGATCAAATGATACTCAAATGAATTTAATTGTGTTACTCATAGAGTTGTTCAATTGTTTATATTCTCATAGAAGTATACAAGACACAATTGAAGCAAAATCAGATTTCATTCAAAGAATCAATTCATGAACATTTAGCCACGGTTTGCAAAGATTGCATTCCTTCATATATAAATGTATTTATTCATGAGTATGAAATCATACTTAACCGATTTTAGAACTTAACCACATAAGTTTGTAAATGGGTACGCAAGCTTAAGTTTCATACTTGATCTTTTTCGACAGTTCGCAAATGGGTACGCATACTATCGTTCTAGACCGAAATAAGTTTGCAAACGGGCACACAAACTTAGTTCCCGTACTTTAAAAGTTTATACCGTTAGCATACGGGTATGCATACTTGGTTCCCGGACCTGAATCATTCTTATAACAATTTGCATATTGGTATGCATATTCTGCTATATCAAGACAATTGTTAATTGTTCTAAACTCCCATTTCAATCATTGAGACATTTTTAGAAGATGACAATAGCTGTTTCATACAAACTATTAGCCTATAAGAAATTTTTTAGTGATCGAATGATCAATACGAACATTACGAGTCTACATCAAATGACTGTCTCACAAAAATCTGTAAGATGTTACAAGGCGATTTTCATATGATCATCTTTTGACTTTTGTCAAGAATAATGATGAACGCAGTTAAAGAAAAAATATTTCAAACACATATTTCAAGAAAGATATAAGTGAGTTAAACTCATCTCAAAATATCAAATGTGTATAATGTAAAGTCTATATAGATATACGACTTAGCCTCAATAGGAGATAGAATAGAATAAACTTCTGAGTGATAGATGTGTTCAAGTCTCCACATACCTTTTCTTGATAAAGTTCCTTCAAGCTCCCCTTAGTAGATATTCATCTTCAATCGATGAACGCTGTGAAGTCTAAAGCTTAACTACACATTATATCCTAATCTGAGACATAGCTATAAGTAGACTAGAAATCAAGACTTATAGTTTGAAAACTAAACTTGATAAACAAGCTTGGGATAGAAACCCTTGCGAGTTCGGCCGAGCAGTGCTCTAACAAAAATAGACTCAAGGCATTTTTCTCGAGGGAGAGAAGCGCTCTCTCTGTCATTAAAACTTATTTGTTGGGAGTTAATCCTTGCTTCAGTTGCTGCAAGTTTTTGTTCCAACATATAGAAATCACTACGAAGATTATCACATTCAAGTGATTTTTTATTTAGGTCATCCTTACAATCCTTAAGGATTGAACCGTTACTAGAATTCTATATATAAAGACCTTGATAAATTCTTATCAATGTCTTGTTTTCACGATAGAGAGGAGTTACTAATTTAACCAGATGAGAAGTCGTCATTTTTTTTATTTTCAAGACGAAAAAATAGCTTTGTATATCCTGAGAGATCCTCGTCAACATTTCTATCAATATCTGAGTCACCTTCATCGAAAAGTTTATCCAACTGTTCTTCTAGGCGTGTTTCCCATTTATCCAAAGTTTCTTCATCACTCGAGGTGATTCCATGAAGGATTTCATATATTAATTAAGACGCGATAGTTTTCTTAGATGTCGGATCCAAACTTTGATCAAAATCATCTGGTTGATTCTGAACTGGTGATACATTATCAGATATAGTACTTTCGTCCATATAGTCAGACTGCTTCAAACACAGACTTATTTAAGTCTTAGCATGTTTGCCTGCTCTGATACCAACTGAAAGTGCTGGGGGTACCAATATACACCACCAACTGTTTCTTAAAAAATCTGTATGGACAAACTCAACATAACTCCGAGAGTAAAAAATCAATCAAGGAAAGTACCTAGAGTTATCTCTCTCTCTCTCTCTCTCTCTCTCTCTCTCTTGTTGTTAGAACGTTTACGGAATCTGTGAACCTAAGTACAATGAGAGTTCTTGGACGGTACCAAAGACCAATGTCCAAGGATCAATCAAGTATTTTCCAACCAACAAGGTTAGACCTAGAAATTGTGATTGATCAACGCATAACCTATGATATTTTAATTATATAGATAAATAATATAATACGGAAAAAGAAATAACACAAACACCAGAAGTTTTGTTAACGAGGAAATCGCAAATGCAAAAAAAAAACCGGGACCTAGTCCGGATTGAATACCAAACTGTATTAAGCCGCTACAAACACTAGCCTACTACCAATTAACTTCGGTCTGGACCGTAGTTGATCCCGAACTTAGTCTCCCACTAATTCAGTTACAGTCGCGTTCCTTACGCCTCTTGAATCCCAATAGGACTCTACGCAATTGATTCCCTTAGACGATCTCACCCACGACTAAGAGTTGCTTCAACTCAATTGAAGACTTTAAACCAAATCTGCCTCCCACAGATTAAGCCTATATTTGATTTCCTTATTTACGATCTAAACTGATGATCAGATCAAACACTAGATCCAGGTGATGGAAATCCATAACAACTTATACAAAAGTCTGGATATCCTCAAAATCCGGACTTATGCAACCCGAAGTGCAACGTAGATTATTATTCACCTCACAAGTATAAAATTTGTGGAATCAGCAAAATATTAGACGAAAATACCCTATTGATTACTATTTATCTTGATTGATAGAGAAAGGCTCTACAAACAATCAAGATCAGGATACTCAAGTTATCAAGATAAAAGATAACTGGTCCTGGCTTCACAAATCCCAGTGAAGTATTTGTAGTCACTTAACCCTAAAAGGGATTCTGAAGAGGAAGACTCTAGATACAACTAGGATACACCAAAAAGAAGTGTCAAGATTCAAAGATCCCAGTTTCCAAGAGTTCCCCTTATATAGACTTCAAAGCCTAGGTTGCTTTAGGTTTAAGCTAAGATAGATTTGGAACCAAGCATACAATATCCACCGTTGGATGATAACTTTGAATCTTAATCACATATACAAGATATACACTATGGTTAAGTTAACCATAACCGAACCTTGTATAAAGACTATGTTGAATATGGTTAGCTGAAACTAGCCGATTTGAACTTAAAAGCTTAACACTCATTTTGATGTTCACTACGATATTAATATTGAGTCACAATCATGTGATCAAATGACACTAGTGTTAATTAGAGAAATGATCAAATGCAAATTACTTAATTTAATCACAATTGAATCATGATCGATATAGTTTGTAAATATACAAAGTACATGTAGGATCAGAATATCACCACAGCATTGCTCTTGCGAAATTTATAAACAACATTTCTGCGAGTTCTTCAACAACACTCTGCGAGCATCGCAGACTGACTCAAAGAAAGATTCAAAGGGTGACGTAGCAGATGACGATGATGGAAACATGAGAAAAGTGTGGTGATGCTGCGAAGATTACAAACACTTGCGAGAGTTAACATTATAATAGCTGCGAGTATACCACGAGTCATAACCGAAATTAAAGGACAGCTTAGCTGTCATCCACTATGTAACTACCCTATATAAAGAGGACTAGTAAACTCAGAGGAGGATGAATTTTTGGAGTTTGAAGAAGGTTTTGAGGAGAGAGAAAATATTTGTGAGCGAATGTATTATTGATTTCTTCCATTTCTTGTAACATTTCTGAGAATTAATAAATAAAATGTTGTTTTTAATCTTCAAATATGTGTTGATAATTATAGATTCTTGTAAGGGGTGTAGTGTAGGAATTACCGCAACTACATTTTGGCACCCGACACAGGGATGAATTGATGATTATTTGAAGAAAAAGATAAAAATTGACATTGTGATTGGTAGGAATTTGGAATAACTAGTGAAGGATCTTACGCAATTTTCAACAGTTTACTAAAATTAATGGCTATAATAAGAAGAAATACATCAGAACCACCAACAACCGTAAGGAGGAGTAAAAGACTTGCAGGTGGAGAAACAAATGAAATGGGAGAATCTTCAAGAGTAAGAACAAGAAGAAATAGAACAAGGGATGATGGAAAAAATCAGGTTTGACAGCCAAATTAGCAAACACCAATACAAGATAGAGTTGTGGATTATGATAGAGTAAGCGTGCATACTTGGCGATCAGATTCAATGGAAGAACCAGAAGATCGACAATTAAGAGATGAAAGATGAGAGGGAAGAAATTAATAAGTAAATGGAGGATTAATACATGGAGATGACGAAAATGAAACAATAGAGGTTTTAAGACAAAGAATACAAGAGGAAAGGAGATTAGAGGCGGAAGAACGTGCAAATTTGGCAAGGCAAAACCATGAATTGAGAATGGAAAACATGAGGTTACAAAATAGGAGATTAAGAAGTACAACGAGATAAGAAGAAGATCACCTATAACAAATATTGAATAAGAAAATCATGATCCAAATAGAGGACGTCGTGAAAGGAGAGAAATAAGGGAAGATCGTTACATACCACAAGGTGAAATTCAACAAAACGAACAAAACAACAGAAGGCAGGAGAATGAACAGCGTCAGGCACGAAATAACCAAGATGGCGAAGAAAATCAAGAGGAAGGAAGGAGGATATTGCATGGAAGAGAAACTCTAAGAAATCAGCAGATAATTGAAAGAGAAATCGAGAAACATTATGCTGAACAAGCACGCTTAGCTTGTGAAAGGGAAAAATTGATGTAGTTGCAGGATTTCCCACACTACACCCTTGTTAAGATCTTTCTATAATCAACTCACAATTGAAGATGAAAAACGACACTTTATTATTTTGTTCTCAGAAATGTTTACAGAAATGGAAGAATTCAAGATTACAACTATTCTCTTGAAGTTTCTCTCTCCTCAAGACTTTCTTAACTCTCAAAAATACATCATCCTTTTCTGGATACATTGGGTCTATATTTATAGGGTAGTTACATAGTGGATGACAGCTAAGTTTTCCTCTTATTTCGGGTTGATTCTGCGATTGTATCGCGATAGTTACAATGTTAAATCTCGCAAGTTTTGTAACCATCGCAGAACAAACATACTTTTCTCAAGTTTTCTTCAATCGTCAGTTATTACGTCACTCTTTTGAAGGCTTTTGTGACACTTGTGAAGTGTAGTCGAAGATCTTGCGGTGATGCTCGCTGGAAAGTGTCGTTAATCTCGCAGAGAATATCGTTGTGGCGATATTATGGTCCTACATCTTGCCTCTTCTCATGTATTTTCTGCGAAGAAGAGAAAATCATGAGAACTAAATGCCGCAACTATTTATATTTTCACATCGATCTCTTTTCTGACACGTTTCTATATCCTTCGCCAGCTGTTTTCATGCATTCTTTCTTCCAATAAATCTTTGACACGTCCTTTCTAACCGCTGTGATCTGACCGTTCATTTCTTTTCTTTGCATTTATTGCGTTTATCTTCTCGAGAAACCTCTTCTTCTATAAATACTCCTTTCATTCTTTTCTTTTCCTATTTTTACTTTGTTCTTCTTTATCTGCGTAATTTCTCTACAAGTTTACTGTTCTTCCGTAAATTGCGCGTCTGTCATCGCTGTGATTTCTTTCTTATTTTTCAACCTTTTCTTTCATTCCCATACTCAAAAATGGTTGTTGCTGGTGCTAAAAACTTGACTGCTTTTAATGAGATGCGAGAAAAACTCAAAAGCAAAGGTTTTACCTTGTCTACAATTCCAGGTCAAAGCCCTAAATCTGAACTTTCTCTCAAACTATTTTATGATCATCAATGCTCTCGCCAGAAAATCATAGTATCGCTAGGTTAACTTGAAGCTGGTCTTCCCCTTCCTCTCTATAACCCAAAACTCCCATTATTCTATCAAATAATATCTGACGAGAGGTTATCGCTAGCGATATATCAATTAGGTGGAGATTGTATTAGATTGCTGCTTGAATATGCTTCTCGCGGTGCTGATAAATGATCTCGCTATCCTGAAGCTGTGAAGAATCCTCAATTTAAAGATGTTCCCATTGTCTCTGCAGATTATACTGTGGAGAATTTCTTCAAAAATTACAAGATAGTTCCTATGAAGAGGGATATCACTTGCTGGAGTGTCCGCTTGAAGAAAGAGAAGATCGATGTTGAGAAAGCTCTTATGCTGGACATTGACTTTCATACACCTACTAATCAAGGTCCTCGCCACTCTAGCGATGACAAGTGGTTCATTTTTCCATTATGTCTTAAAGGTCCTTATATATATCTGGTTCTCTCCCATTACCTGCGAATCTCTCAGAGTATGAGCCATGGGTCTTCAACTGGCCTGAAAGATCTAAAGAAGTATATCCTCTCAACTTTTTGCATTATTATTATTCACTATCTTCTTCATGTTTTTATATTCTCGCTAATTATTTTGATCTTTCTCAGATTGACAGAATGAAGCTCAGCTACCAAACTTTTAAGAAACCCAGCACTTTCTTAGCTTTTAAATCTTTCACAGATGAAGTAAGAAATATCATTTTATTAGTTTTAACAATATATTGTAGCCCCTATTTCTTATCTTTATCTGTGTTCTCAGGAGATTGAAGAACTAGAACCAATAAAACCCGCGAGAACTAAGGAGAAATCTTTAAAGGATAAATCTAATGTTCCTCCCAAAGGGAAGTCTTCTGCCCCTCGCGGTGAAGAATCTTGCGATCAGGATAAATCTACTGTTCCTCCCAAAAGGAAGTCTTCTGCCCCTCGCGGTGAAGAATCTGGCGATCCTCCTTTGAAAAAAAGAAAGACCCGACCTTCTTATTCTTCAACTCCTCAACCCATTACAGAAAATCCAAGTGTTGATTTTGACAAGGACAATAATGACGAGGATTTCAATGATAACAGCTTCCCTTCTATAAAGAATTCTTCTTCTTTTGATTCTTCGATGGCTCATTTATCCAATTTTTTTGGCAAAAATATGTTTGGTATCCCAAATGAGTATGGATATGAAGCTATTAATGAAATATCCCAGTCCCTCGCCAAAGTCTGCGATGCTCCCATACTAGATGACAGTGATTCCCTTCGTGGGGTTTCAAGATCGCTGACTCCAAGTCTCTTAAATTCACTTGGCATCCTGGTATGTTTTTACTTGTTCATCCTTTTTATGTATCTATTAATATTTTTGTCAGACATTGATTTATATAGTTCTATCGCAGGTTGGAAGAGCCGCTTTTGCTGTTTCTTCTGATTTAGACAATGGGCGTATTATTTATGAAAAGAAAGCTGCTAATCTTCGCCAAGATAAAGAAAAACTAGAATTTGAAGTTATTGAGCTTCGTAGGGAAAATAAGCAGCTGGAGACTGAAGCTTCAGTTGACAAGAAAAAAATCTCTGATCTTGATAAAGCTAATCAACAGCTCTATGGTATGATTTATTTCTTTTCTCTTTTAATTCTTCTCACCCTATCGCAGCTTATTCAAGCAACCGTTTTTGCAGATATTTATGGTCTTACTGACGAAGCTACATTCTTCCAATCCTTCCATGAACTTGTAGATGATAATACCCTTCTTGCTTGCCTTAATAATTCTTTAAGTAACTTCTCAGATGATAGGATTAGATCTCTCTCTATTGATGAACTTAAATCCAAACTTGATCTCTTAAAAATTGAACATAGGTTCAATTTAAATTTAACCAACAAGTTTAAGAACCTTTATCTTAGTTAAAAGGAAGAAGTGAATAGATTAAGAAAAAGGAATAGTGATCTTATTGATGAGAAGGATCTTGCTGTCAAAAATGGCTCCAAGACCCTAGCAAACTTTCATAAAACTCTTCTTAATGTTCAAACGGAAAGAGATAAACTTATCCGTGAGAATGAAGATCTTCTTGTGAGGGAAACTCAAGATTGATCTTGTCTCCTTATTAATAGCGATGATGAGTTTGCTTGGGCTGCGAAGATTCTTGATAATGCCAGAACTAATTTAGGTGTAGATGTTAGTCTTCATGATGATCAAGCGGCTTTAATTAAAGACATGATTTCTGAAAGAGAAGGTTATCACTCTTATGATTTCCCTAAATTATTTCCTAATTGAATCATCCTTATATGTATTAACTTTGTTATCATTTGCTCGCAACATCCGAAAAGAACTATCGTAAAATATTTGATGAGTTAGAAGAAGAGAAAAGCCAACTCGCTGGAAATCTATCTTCTCGCAATGAAAAGTATTCTAGATTGAAGGAAAAATTGAAAATCTCATCTTCAAATTTTAGTAATGCCCTTTTACATGTTCGTAATGACGTTGTTAAACTAATCTGTGATGATCATGGTATTCCTCATTCTACATACCCCGATCTTGCAAAGGAAATTCCAGCTGATTCCCTAAATTTAGTTATCTCTGATAGCGAAGTTGAGGAGTCTAGCGAAGATGATAATGATGAAGAATTATCTGGCGAGGAAGAGAAATCTGACGTAGATAGAGATAATAATGATAATGATGAAGAAGAGAAATCTGGTAATGAAGAGAAATCTGAAAAAGAAAAGAGCTCTGATGAATGTGGTGATGGATCTTCTTAGTCTTGCTTCTTCTATTTTTCTTCGTTGTAAATTTTGTACATTTATTTTTTGATTCTCGTAACATCGCTGCGAGCTTCTCCAACTTGATGTGTAAACTTGTTTTGCTTTTATCTGTATGAATTAGAAAACAATTCTTTTTATGCAACATAATCAATCAATCATAATTATTATCTTTTAATTATTTGTATGAATGTATCATCTATGCAATTTTATCATATGATGGATGAATAATAATTTCATCATTCTATTCATTCCCATACTTGCCTCTATTATTCATCTACAATATGAAAAAGAAATTGGGTAGAGATTAGATATTAGTTGTGAATCAAATTAAATTTGCCTCAATATCGGCGATGTTATCGCTAGTAATAATTGCATAACTTTATGATTTATGCGTAGAATCGCAAATCTCATAAATTCTGCGAGCATTATCGCAATAATCTAATGGTATTATTATGCCTTCCTAATTAAAGGTCTTATTTTTCCACATCTTTTCTTTCTGTGACAAAATCGCAGGACGTCTTTACATTTGCATGTATTGACCCATTGATCTTGTCTTATCAATATTTTTTCAACATCTCTGCGAAAATATGATAAGTATAAACTCTCTTGCAAGAATTAAACCTTATGACATTGTCGTCTTGCGATGAAATCGCAGGACGTCTTTACACTTGTTAAATGTAAAAACCCATTGATCTCATCTTAACTTTTCTCTTTTGGCTTGTTGCCTTTGTATAACTTTCGTCACGCGACAATATAACAGGCCTAAATGTTCTTGGGATCATAAAACTCCATGACATTGCCGTCTTCAGACACTTATCAGCTCCCTAATGGAGGGTGCCGCCCTTATCTTCCCCCTAGTTTCCCCTTCAAGGAGGGTACATCGTCCATACAAGACTAGCTCCTCCCATCCAGATTTGCCAACAACCAGTTGTTTTTGCAGCCTCTTGTCCTTTATGCCTATATGGCTTATAGTTACAAGACTGCACCCTAAGTGGGGTTTTCTTCAGGCCAAGTGCATCATAGCCAAGACTTACCAAGAATGGCCAGGGTAGTTTCGTACGCCCCGGGCACCCTCGGCTCAACCGTGTACCTCGGCGCCTTGGTCATACTTTGCACTTCTTATAAGAGGTCCTTAGTCGTCCAACCAGGGTATAACCTTATATAATTGGAAATCCAAGATACCTCTCCTGGATAGGTTTTCTTTAACCCCAACATCTGCATAACTCAGGTTCCGGCAGCGGTATAACCTTATCACTGAGTCATGTCAAGAAATTTTATTCGCGAACTAGGGTGCACGCCATAAAGGTTCGTCCATTTCTATTAATCTCTGCGAAATTTTATTCGCGTTTCTCGCGAGTATTACAACTCTGATAAAATTTTATTTATTTGATTTTCTTGTAAAATTTTGCAATTCTTTCAAACAGAGTACTCTTTTCAATTGAATTTTCTTCAAACAAATTCTGCGTAATTTTCTTTAAATTTCATCATTTTAC
Organism: Papaver bracteatum; assembly: GCA_023529315.1. NCBI lineage: Eukaryota > Viridiplantae > Streptophyta > Magnoliopsida > Ranunculales > Papaveraceae > Papaver > Papaver bracteatum. Next base: position 61,635 of record JAJJWX010002382.1, on the reverse strand, counting down.
CTTTCTACTTACTATCTCCTGGTTCTGCTTTTCTTTTACGTTTTGCTATTTTTTCCTTATCTGCGAGCCGCTCGTCATCATTTTCCTCTCGCTGCTCTATTGAATCAATCATCAATCTTTCACATCTTTGTCGTTGCTTGATGTTGTACTTCCAATTGCTCTTTTTCTCAGCTCTTTCCTCGCAAGATTTTATATCAATCTCATAAGATTTCTTACTTTCTCCCCAATCTCCCTTAATAACTCCAACACCATTAAGATGAGGAAATTTAACACACTGGTGGAAAGTATATGCTACACCTAATATCCCATGTAGCCAAGGTCGACCAATCATGGCATTGTAAGGTGATTCAATGTCAACAACACATAACAAGATCTTGGAGGTTATCCCTTTCAATGGAATCCGCATTTCAATTTCCCCTTTGTGTTTATTGGCAGTACCATTAAAACCATAGATTTTATATGTGGATGGAATCATATCTTCGTCTTTTCCACCCATGGTCTTATAAGTATGATAAAATAGTATGTCAACTAAGCTGCCTGTGTCTATTAGAACTCTATTGATAGCCCATGAATCTTCATTTTCATCATCGTTTTCTTTATCTTCTTCTTCTATTTGCTTTGGATTTATCTCTAATCTTACCACCAATGGGTTATCATGCTGCTCGCCAGGTTCTGGTACTTCTTGTGCAGTGAAAGATATAATTTGTTTCTGCCATTCTTCTAATGGCGAGGCTCTCGTGATATTCATTATCTCTCTTCCATATGTGTCTCTCGCGAAGACTCTGCTTAGAACTTTATCATGAAAATCCTATATAGTTCTGTGTGAATGTACAATGGAATTACAAAAAAAATTCTTTGCTTTAGCTCCAACTTCTATTACGAATGATTCTGCTCCTTTTACAGTATTTACCCTGCGAATTTCTGGTTCTGGAGGCAATCGTTGAGATTGTGGATGTCCTACTAAAAAGTGGTTTAGCTTTCCTTGGTCGATCATCCTTAAAATTATTCTCTTGACATTCCTGCAATCATTTACTGTGTGACCATGAAAGTGATGGTAAGGACAAAATTCTTGACTACGATTATTAAGATGTGGTTCTTTTCCCATATTCCATGGTGATGGTATATTTTCCATCAAAATGATAGCTTCCCATATTTTTTCTATTCTAGCATTTAGAGGAGACATCTTAATTTCTTCCCATATGATATTGTGATTTCCTTGGCTTCTGAAATTGTTTTGCCTCTGTCCTTCATAAGTTTGTTGCGGCTAATCAAGCCTTTGGATCTTATTATTCCCACCGCGATTGTAATAATTATTCTCCCTTTCATATTCTTCTTGATCTCGACTGCCTATAGCTACCAATTTCTGCTGGTTATCAATCTCCACTTTCTCTTGTTGTGCTTGCGAGCTGCTCGCCACATTGTTAATCATTTTAGGAAGTAAGCTCCCATTTGATGCTACTAAATTGGTATTCGCGATTGGATATGATTCCATCTCATTTTGTTTCTCCTCCAAAGCAATGTACTCTTCTTGTAGTTCTCGTAGTTCAGTCATAATGATTGTATTCTTAACTCTGAAAATTTGTATGTACAGCAGATTGGTCGCGAACATTGCATTGATAAAAGACAAGATAAGATATCTCTCGTCTACTCTTCCTGCCATCTCACTGCACATTGTCTTCCATCTTATGGTTAAATGTTTCAGACTCTCGCCAACCCTATGTTTTAATCCAAACACATCTTCAATACCTGGCCGCGATGAATTGTTGCTTATATATGCTCCCATAAATGTAGCTTGTAAATGATCAAAAGAAGTTATAGTATTTTTTGGCAATCCCTCAAACCATTTTAGCGCCTCGCCAGTTAAGCTAGATGCAAAATATTTTCACAATACAACATCATGATTATCCCATTGTAGCATACACCTAACATAAGCCTTAACATGTTGTACAGCACAGGTGGTTCCATCAAAAATGCTGGTTAATGCTGGTAAGTTGCACTTTGGAGGTATTCCTCTTAATTGTACTTCTTGAGTGAATGGAGTTCTCGCAGCTTCTTCAATAGCTTCATCAAGTTTCCTTCTACCTCCTTCTCTTCTGTTATTTATTATTCCCCTCATCTCTGCTAATTCTCTTAAAATTTGCTCCTTCGCCGTCGAATTTGGTTCCATCGGTCTTTTTAATGCAACTTCCCTTCTCCCGCGTTCATGTACCTCTTGTCTTGCGAGATTTTGTGTGTCTTCATCTACACCCACATTCCTTCTTCTGTGATCTTCTGCTTCACCTTCTTCTTGCAATCGCAGCTGTACTTCTCTGCGAAATTCTTTATTTCTCATCATTTCTCTTCATTGTCTTTCTATTCTCCTTTGTATTCTATCATACTCTTCCTGAATATTATTATTATAAGGATTTTGTGTACGTCTCCTTTGTTGATTTTCATGGTTATTCTGTCGTACTGCCTCTTGAAATTCTTGTTCTTCTACCTCTGCCCTTAATCTTTCTCTCTCGCGAGCTAGTCGTGCTTGTTCAGCATAATGTCTCTCAATTTCTTCCTCAATTATTCTTTGATTTATTTGGATCTCTTGCCCATGTAATATCCTCCTACCTTCTTCTGGATTATCTTCATCATTTTGGTTGTCTCTTCCCTCTTGATTTCTGTTGTTAAATCTATTATCCAAATTTTCGCCACGCGGATCATGGAGATGTTCTATTACCTCTTCTTCTCTATGACGTTGTTCTTCATTTGGATTTTGCATTTCCTCTTGGATATTTCCTCTAGCATTTCTTATTGGATAATTTTGCCTTAATTCTTATCTTAATGATTTTGAATTCGATCTAACAGTACTTCTTGATCTTCTATTTTGTAACCTCAAATTCTCCATTCTCAACTCGTGATATTGTCTTGTTAAATTTGCACGCTCTTCCGCCTCTAATCTTCTTTCCTCTTGTATTCTTTGTCTTGGATCATCTGTTGTTTCATTTTCATCTCCTCTATGAATTAATCCTTCAACCATTCCTTGATTTCTTTCTTCTCTTCTTCCATCGAATCCGATATCCAAGTATGCACACTCACTCTATCATAATCCACATTTCTATTTTGTATCGTTGTTTGTTGATTAGGTTGTGGAATTTGATCTTCTCCTTCAATCCTTGTTCTATTTCTTCCTGTTCTTATCCTTGAAGAATCTCCTAATTCATTTGTTTCTTCTCCTGCAAGTCTTTTACTCCTCCTTACAATTGTTGGTGGTTCTGATGTATTTCTTCTTCTTCTAGCCATTTCTTCAACTCTAATAATTTCTTCAAATCCTTAAATTGTAATTAGAGATTTTTTAGCTTGATTCTCCCTGTTTCGGGCGCCAAAATGTAGTTGCAGGATTTCCCACACTACACCCTTGTTAAAATCTTGCTATAATCAACTCACAATTGAAGATAAAAAATGACACTTTATTATTTTGTTCTCAGAAATATTTACAGAAATGGAAGAATTTAAGATTACAACTATTCTCTTGAAGTTTCTCTCTCCTCAAGACTTTCTTAACTCTCAAAAATACATCATCCTTTCCTGGATACATTGGGTCTATATTTATAGGGTAGTTACATAGTGGATGACAGCTAAGTTTTCCTCTTATTTCGGGTTGATTCTGCGATTGTACCGCGATAGTTACAATGTTAAATCTCGCAAGTTTTGTAACCATCGCAGAACAAACATACTTTTCTCAAGTTTTCTTCAATCGTCAGTTATTACGTCACTCTTTTGAAGTCTTTTGTGACACTCGTGAAGTGTAGTCGAAGATCTTGCGGTGATGCTCGCTGGAAAGTGTCGTTAATCTCGCAGAGAATATCGTTGTGGCGATATTCTGGTCCTACAATTGAGAGCAGAGGTGGAAGAGAAAGAATTCCAAGAGGCAATTCGCCAGAACAATCATGACAATCGAGAAACAAGACGCGAACAAAACCGCAATAATGGTAATATTAATGAAGAATACAATAGGGTGCAAAGAAGAGCAGAAGAAAATCGCGGAATAGAAAATGAGAGATATAATGGTGTGCGCATTCGTGAAAGAAATGTAAGAGAAGATAGCGGAGAAAGACAAGAAGAAAATAATGGAGACGGAAATCAAAATCTCGCAACACAAGATAGGCAAGAACGCAGGAGAAGGGAATCTGCACTGAAAAGACTTATGGAGCAAAATTCAGTTGGAAATGAACAAGTTTTAAGAGAATTAGCAGAAATGAGGGGAATGTTAAATGATAGAAGAGAAGGAGGCATAAGGAAACTTGATGAGGCGATTGAAGAAGCTGCAAAAACTCCATTCACTCAAGCTGTACAATTAGGAGGAATACCCCCAAAATGCAACCTGCCAGCATTAACTAGTATTTTTGATGGATCTACATGTGCCATTCAACACATCAAAGCCTATGTGAGATGTATGCTACAGTGGGAAAATCAAGATGCTGTGTTGTGCAAATATTTCGCATCAAGATTAACTGGCGAGACGCTAAAATGGTTTGAGGGTTTACCCAAGAATACTATAACTTCTTTCACTCATCTACAAACCACATTCTTGGGGGCATACATAAGTAACAATTTTGCGCGTCTAGGAATTGAAGATGTGTTTGGGTTAAAACAGAGGGTTGGCGAGAGTCTAAAACACTTGACGTTAAGGTGGAAAACAATGTGCAGTGAAATGGATGGTAGAGTGGATGAGAGATACCTCATTTTATCTTTTATTAATGCTATGTTCGCAACCAATCTACTATATGTTCAAGTTTTCAGAGTCAAAAATACCATCACAATGACTGAGCTGCGAGAACTACAAGAAGAATACATTTCTTTGGAGGAGAAACAAAATGAGATGGAATCATATCCAGTCGCAAACACCAGCTTAATAGCGGAAAATGGAAGTTTACTTCCTTATATGATTAATAATGTGGCGAGCACCTCGCAGCCACAACAAGAGAAAGTGGTGATTTATAATCATCAGAAGTTAGTTGCCATGGGAAGTCGAGATCAAGGGGAGTATGAAAGGGAAAGGAATAATTATAATCGCGGTGGAAATAATAAAATTCAAAGACTTGATAAGCCGCAAGAGACTTATGGCGGTCAGAGGCAAAATAATTATAGAGGGCAAGGGAGTCAGAAGATAATATGGGAAGAAATTAAGATGCCACCTCTAAATGCTAGTATAAAGAAAATTTGGGAGGATATCATTTTGATGGAAAATATACCATCACCCTGGAATATGGGAAAAGAGCCACATCCAAATAATCGAAATCAAGAATTTTGTCCTTACCATCATTTTCATGGTCACTCAATAAACGATTGCAGGAATGTAAAAAGATTAATTTTGAGGACGATTGATCAGGGAAATTTAAATCATTTTCTAATAGGACATCTGCAATCTCAGCAGTTACCACCAGCACCAGATATTCGCAGAGTGAATACTATAAAAGGAGCAGAAATATTTGTGATAGAGGTTGGAGCCAAGGCGAAAAAATTGTTCTGTAATTCCATCATACATTCATACAAGACTATTGAGGATTTCCACGACAACATTCTAAGCAGAGTCTTCAGGAGAGACGCGGATAGAAAAGAGATAATGAATATTGCGAGAGTCTCGCCATTAGAGGAGTGGCAAAAGCAAACTATTTCTTTCACTGCGCAAGAAGTACCAGAGCCTGGCGAGATGCATGACAACCCGCTAGTGGTAAGATTAGAAATGAATCCAAAACAAATAGAAGAATAAGATGAAGAAAATGAAGATGGTGAAATTGAGGATTCTTGGGCCATTACTAGAGTTTTGATTGACACGGGAAGTTCAGTGGATATCTTATTTTATCATACTTACAAAACCATGGGAGAAAGAGACGAAGATCTAATACCATCAACTTATAAAATTTATGGTTTTAATGGTACTTCCAACAAGCCTAAAGGGGAAGTTACAATGTGAATTCCATTAAGGGGAATGTCTTTTAAGATTCAATTCTGCATTGTTGACGTAGAATCGCCATACAACGCCTTGATTGGACGGCCTTGGCTACATGGGATCTTAGGTGTAGCATCAACTTTCCACCAGTGCATTAAATTTCCTCATCCCAATGGTGTTGGAGTTATAAAAGGGGACTGGACTGAGGGAAAGAAGTGTTATGAAATTGACATGGAATCTTGCGAAGAAAGAACTGCGAAGAATAGAAATTGGAGGTATAACATCAAACAGAAGCAAAGAAGCGACAAATTAATGGTTGATACAATAGAATGGCGAGAAGATGGAATGTTGCAAAATCAACACACACAAAAAATAACTGATAGCGAGCGCCTCGCAGAGGGAGAGAAAATAGCGAAACGTAACAAAAGGGCAGAAGCAGAAAGCAGTAAGTAGAAAGGTAAAATTTCACTATTTTTTTATTTTTTTTAAAATTTTTTAAGAAAAAAGCAGTAAGCATTAGTATGAATGATTTGTTGAAGAAAATGTTTCAAAAGAATATTTTGTTTCAATGAAAAAGATGAAATTGAAAAATCATACAAGAGCTGAAATGCAAAAAAGAGAAAATCAAAGAGTGATGACATACAAGAACGGGACAAACCTTTATGGCGTACACCTTAGTTCGCGGATACAATTTCGCAAGAGGCAAATGTAAGACCTAAAGTACGTCATATAAGGGGGTATCTATTTGCGTGGCTCAGGGATAAGGTTATACCACTGCTGGAACCTGAGTCATGGAGATTGGGGTTATTGAAAACCTATCCAGGAGAGATACCTTGGATTTCCAACTATATAAGGTTATACCCTGGTTGGACGACCGAGGGTCTCTCCTAAGGAGTGCAGAGTATGATCAAGGCGCCGAGGTACACGGTTGAGCTAAGAGTTCCCGGGGTGTACGAAACTATCTTGGCCATTCTTGGCAAGTCTTGTCTATAATGTATTTAGCTTGAAGAAAACCCAACTTAGGGTGCAATCTCATAACTATAAGCCATATAGGCATAAAGTATAAGAGGTTGCGAAAACAACTGGTTTTTTTTAAGACCGGATGGGGAGCTAGTCTTGTATGGCCGATGTTCCCTCCTTGAAGGGGAAACCAGGGGGAAGATAAGGGCGGCACCCTCCATTAGGGAGCTGATAAGTGTCTAAAGACGGAAATGTCATGGGGATTTGTTCTCGCAAGAGAACTTAGGCCTGTCATATTGTCGCATGACAAATATTATACAAGAGGAAACAAGCCACGAGAAAAAGTTAAGATGAGATCAATGGGTTTTTACATGAAAGTGTAAAGACGTCCTGCGATTTCATCGCAAGACGACGATGTCATAAGGCTTTGTCCTCGCAAGGGAGCTTAGACTTGTCATATTATCGCAGAGAAATTGACAAAGCACGGATAAGGAAAGATCAATGGGTTTTTACATGCAAGTGTAAAAACGTCCTGCGATTTTGTCGCCAAAAATAAAAAAAAGTGGCTAAATAAGACCTTTAACTAGGAAGGCAAAATAAGACCACAAGAGATCATGAGATTATGTGGACATGACCTGCGTCATTTACGCAGAGGTTGAGGCAAAATTTATAAAAAGATTTTGTTCAACATTAATCTGCTCAATCTTTCATTTTGCAGATAAATAACAGAGATAAGTATGGGAATGAACAGAGTGATAAGATTATTATTCATCTATATATGGCAGATTTACGTAGATAGTTAAAAATTAATAATCATGTTGATTAACCACATTGCAAAAAAGAATTATTTTCTAATTTATACAGATAGAAGCAAAAGAAATCTATACATCAAGGAACCTTAGAAGTTCGCAGCAATATCACAAGAAGAAGGAGATAAATGTACAAATATTACAAGGAGATTAAAAAATAGGAACAAAATTAGTTATATCCATCATCATCTTCGCCAGATTTTTCTCCTTCTTTGTCTTCACTATCATCTTCACTATATCCTTCATCTCCGCTAGATTCTTCGGCTTCACTGTCAGAGATAACAATATTTGGAGTATTCTGTGGAACTTCTTCCGCAAGGAAAGTATACAAAGAGTGTGGAATATTATGAACATCGCAGACCCTCTTGGAGGAATCATTGCGAACACCAACAAGGAGATTACTAAAACTGGTAGCAGTAATCTTTAATTGGGTTTTCAATCTTGAATATTTCTCATTGCGAGAAGCAAGAGTCTTTGCGAGTTGACCCTTGTCGGCTTCAAGTTCTCAAATTCTTTCAGAATATCTCTTCTCAGCTCCTGCGAGTATATAAAAACAAGTTGAGAATTTTGCAAAAATCTATAAAAGACAAGAAATTAATAAGGAAGAACAGTTAACAACCTTTTCTTTCAGAAATCGTGTCTCTAATTAAGGCCGCTTGATCAACATGAAGACTAACATCTATACCTAAGTTAGTTCTGGTGTTGTCAAGAATCTTCGCAGCCCAAGCAAATTCATCATCATTTCTAATGAGAAGGCAGGAGCGAATTTGGTTTTCCCTCGCAAGAAGATCTCTATTCTCGCAGATAAGTCTATCCTTTTCAATTTGAGTATCAATGAGAGTTTTATGGAAATTCGCTAGAGCTTGAGCACCATTTTTAACAATAAGGTCTTTCTCATCAATAAGATCACTATACTTACTTCTCAATCTATTAATTTCCTCTTTCGAGTCAATATAAAAGTGCTTAAACTTATTGGTTAAACTCAAGTTGAATCTATGCTCAATTATTAAGAGATGAAATTTGGATCTAAGTTCATCTACATAAAGAGATTTAATTTGATCATATGAAAAACTATTTAAAGAGTTATTAAGACGATTGAGAAGGGTATCCTCATCTAAAGGTTCAGGGAAAGATCGGGGGAATGTAGCCTCATCAGTAAGACCATAAATATCTGCAAAAATGGTCGCTTGAATAAGCTAAAATAGTGTATATGAATTAAGAGAAGAAGGGAAGAATTCATACCATAGAGTTGTTGATTAGCTTTTTCAAGATTAGAGATCTTCTGCTTATCACTCGCATCATCGGTTTCTAATTGTTTATTCTTCTTGCCAAGATCAGCAGAGGAAGATTTTAATTCTTCATTTTTCTTGCGAAGAGTAACAAGTTCAGATTCCATCTCCTCATTCTTCTTGCGAAGAACAGTGTTCTTCTTGTAAAAGGATACCCGCCTTTTCTCCAAGTCTGAGGCAACAACAAAGGAATCTCTTCCAGCCTGTGAGGGAAAATAAAAAATTATCAAGATAAACATAAATTAAAATTCTGTGAAGAAATAAAATTATACAAATAAGGCAAAGAAATGAGAACATACCAAAATGCTTAGTGAATTTAAGAGTCTGGGAGTCACTGATCTTGAAACTCCTTGAAGAGATTTATTGTCTGCTAATATGGAAGCATCACAGACATTTGCGAGAGCTTGGCATGTGTCTCTAAGAGAATCATTCCCCATACCACTAAGCATAGTATCAGAAAATATGTTGGATAGCTGAGACATAGAAGATTCATATTGGGAAGATTCCCTTGCAGAAAGATTATTAGCATAATCATCATCTTCAGTATTATCATTTGAAATTTCTTCATTAGATTGAGGAGTTGAAGGAGAAGGAGATTGGATTCTTCTTTTCTTTGAAAGAGGAACATCAAGTTTTTCCTTGCGAGTAATAGAATATTTCTCTTTGCTATGAGTACTTTTACCTTTCGCTTTAGTCCTCGCAACGACAACAACTTCTCTTTCTTCAATAACCTGTGAACACAGATGAAGAAAAGAAATAGAGGCAACAATATATTGTTAAGAATCATAAAGAATATTTCTTACTTCATCTGTGAGAGATTTAAGGGCTAAAAAGGTGCCAGGCTTCCCAAATTTCTGATAGCTAATTTTCATCTTGTTAATCTGGCAAAATTGGAGCAGTTAGTAAGAGTATAAAAGAATGAGGAAGATAATAATGATAGTTATGCAAAAAAAAATTGAGAGAACATACCTCTTTATTACTTTCAGGCCAGTTAAAAGCCCATGGCTGGTACTGTAACACCCCGAGTTCCGGACCAGGGTCAAACCCGTATGGAGATCCGAACTCGAAGCGTTACGGGTCGGAAAGAGACTTATGCATATATATTTCTCTTAGTTATTTTTTTTATTACAACAAATATAATTTATATTTATTTTTGTTGCTAATTTACTTTTACATAAAACATAGTTAGCACTTTATATAATATTGAAGCACATAAATCCACTAATTATCTTTAAGAACATTTTCATACAAACATATTATTTCAAACAATACAATAAAACAATTCAATCACTAAGCTACTCATTCCTAGCTTTCGCTGCGCCACTCTTATATTTGCAAGGATGTCAATTGGGGTGAGATGACAGCTCAATAGAATGCATTCCCAATTCTCTAAAGATGCGCAAACATAATCATTTTGTCAAGGAAAAACGTATACCAAGAATCATATCACGACTTCGGCGAATCAATGTTATATTCGACAATCACATTACCAATAATGTTTCTAACAAATCATCTTAAGATTTCAAAACAAGACTCACAATATTAATATTATTTCAACAAATCATCCTTCAATCATGAGTTCATAATACCAATAATACTTTCAATAATTCATCCAATTAGATTTTACAATTGAGTTCATAACACCAATAATAATTTCGACAAATCTGCCAATTTAGATTTTAACAATTGAGTTCATAACACTAATAATATTTATATTGTCACAACAAACCATGAGTTTAGAACACCAAAATAGTTGTCAAGAAGTCATTCATCAAATATTCAACACATTTGTTCACGTATTAATATCGTCACATAGAAACCATGAGTTCACTAATCATCCAATTGGGATTTAACACATCAATTCACAATTCATCCATTTAAGTTTCAACTCATGAGTTTATAAATCAATTATATTTCCAATAAATCATTTAATCTATATTTCAACACATCTCACTAACAAATCTTGAGTTCACGGTACGAAAACCTTGGTTCGTACACCCACCTATCGTTTATCGGCACGGACAGCCTCCATCGATGGTCAGGAACAAAAGTTCCTATGGGGATCATACCCATTTGCTCTTGGGGATCATTACCCGTTTCATTCACAGTACGAAAACCTTGGTTCGTACACTACCTATCATTTATCGGCACGGACAGCCGCCATTGATGGTCGGGAAACACAAGTTCCCATGGGGATCATTACCCATTTAACTCTCGGGGATCATTACCCGTCGTCAGCATGGAATCATATTCCATCTAACAAAAAAACATGAAATCATTCCCTTTTTAAAATTATTTTACAAATGATACAAGCAACCATGGCTTAACATATGACAAACAACATGAGTTTCTTTCAAGCATTTATGCAAACAAGTTAACTGCAGACATATTACATTATATGTTTCATGATAATAACTTTATCCGATCATCTTCACACTTTACAGGGACATACATGAACCAATCATATACAACATATCAAAATTTCATAGTAAAACAACGGTTCAAACAAAAGATAATGAATTTATAATGACAACCTAAAAACTGGGCAGATTACATGTCATTACCAAACAATTCATGATAAATTCATAACAATCTTAAATTAAACCAATACAAAGCACACTGAAATATAAGATGCTTATCTACAACTTTTATTAAGACCACAAATCATTTTAAGATCATTAAGACTTCCTAAGCACATCAAAATCACATCAAGGCGAAACTGTCCAGAAATTCAGAAAATATCACCCAAATTTAAACAAACTTTCAACGGTGAATATATGGTGGAATACTCTCAAATTTTAACTAGTGATACCCAATCATGTTATATACCTATAGTAGAAGTCTGATCATTAATAATATGCATCAAAGTAAATAGACAAATTTCAGAACCCTAATTATATAAGAATAAATAAAATTGAAGTATAACGAGGAAAAACACAAAGAGAAAGGGATTAAACATTCTACCTCTCAATTGCTACAAACTCCTCTTGATTTTTTTTTAACCTTCTTCTCTAAAAATCTCTAGCTCCATCCCTTTCTTCTTCTCCTAGCCTTATGTTTTCTAACTTATAAAATTTCTTTTCAAAACTATTTTATTTATCTTTTCATTTCCCATTAATTTTATTTATTATTGATTATTTTATTTCCACCCTAACTTGTAGTCTTTCTAGTTCAATCCACCCACCTAGGCCAAGGATAAGGGACAATAAACTAAGCCACATGGTTAACTAATCTGGGTATAACCTGACCCAAAACAATAGCTAAAAATACAGGGTATTACAGGTACTCTGCGAGATTCGCAGGCAAAGCATGAGGACCGGAGATGTAGGGACCCTCTAGACATAATGGAAAAATGAATCATTTGTCATCACTGGAGTGGCGAGGACCTTGATTATTACCCGTATGCCAATCGATATCTAACATGAAAACTTTATCTTCAGCGATGTCATCCTTCTTTTGTAAGCGGACACCCCAACAAGTGTTATCCTTCTTCATAGGGATTATATAATAATTTGCGAAGAAGTTCTCCAAGGTTTACTTCGCGGGAACAATTGGAATATCTTTGAATTTAGGATTCTTTGCAGAATCAGGGTAAAGAGATTTCTTACCAGCACCGCGGGTAGCATATTTCAACATCAGATGAATACAATCCCCACTTAATTGATATATGGCACGCGAGAATCTCGCGTGAGAAAGTATTTCATAGAACAGAGGGAGATCAGGATCATAAAGAGGAATAGAAAGGCCAGCTTCAAGTTGACCTAGCGAGACTATAATCTTCTCGCGAGAGCAAGGATGATCATAAAATAATTTAATGGAAAGTTCAGTTTTAGGGGTTTGATCAGGGATGGTAGATAAAGTAAAACCTCCGTCCTCAAACTTCTTTTGCATTTTCTCAAAGGCGATAAGATTTTTACGAACAGCTGGAGCCATTCTTAGCAAGTATGGGAATGAGGAAGCGAATAGAATTTTGAAAAAGAGATTGCAACAGCAGCAGATACGGAATTTATGGAAGAACAGTAAATTTGCAGAAAGACTGCAGAGAGAAAGGAGAAAGAAGTGAAAAGAAGAAAAGAGAAGGGTGAAGAAGATATATATAGAAGGTAAAAATTCTCGAGAGGATAAGTGCAATTAATGCAAGGAAGAGACGTGAACGGAACGCAGCGGTTGAAAAGGACGTGTCAGAAGTTGAATGGATAATAAGACACGTGTAACAAATCTAACGAGGGATGCAGATATGTGTCAGAACAAAATAACGTGAAATGATAGACAGCCGTGGCATTTCAAAAGGTTTTAATTTCTCATGGTATGTTCCCCTTCGCAGAAAAGACATGAGAAGAGGCAAGATGTAGGATCAGAATATCTCCACAGCAGTGCTCTTTCAAAATTTATAAACAACATTTCTGTGAGTTCTTCAACAACACTTGATGCGTGTCGTATGCGTCAAAAATAATTCACTTCCTCACTTTACTAATTATGAATATAGTATTCGATAAGAAAGAGTTCGTATCCACAGAGAGGCAATTGTTGTTATGCAATTTTCAGATTCTTATGTAACCAATTAACCCAAGGTGTGTTTTTGTTTTTATCAAAGTAATAAAACTAAATAAAGCAAAGTAAATAGTTGGAATAATCAATAAGGAGAAGATATTGGTTAAGGGATAGTATCATTCACAAACATGTATTTTTCATCTATGATTAGAATTGGTATTTAATCTCTCAATTATCAAAAGTCCTAGGATATCTTGATCGCAAGAGTATCCCGTTTATTTCCTGATTTTATCACAAACAACATTAAAAGATGCTATTGTGAAATCTACTTAAAAAGCAACCTAAAGTGTAAAAGTACAATTAGATTTAACTCCCTAAGAGCAATGAGTTCTATGAAATAAGACTAATCAATGCAAACAAACGTGTAAAAGCACTAATTCGTTTTAACAAAGGTTATGATTCATATGCGATTAAAAAGATGTATCACTACAAGTATTAACCACAAGATGCTACTAGAAATCAGAGATAACAACTTTTACGTATTGAAAACCCTAATATATCTATAGAGATGAAAACAAATCCAATTGATTCCGGACTCAACCAAACTATCATTCAAATCATATGATAATAAAAACAATAAATCATAAACGATAAAATTGAGACAAAACTAATTCATAGAATCAAATAACATGCTTGAAGAAATCAACTTTTATCCCATAACAAATTATTGTATTTAGCTACTCATATTCATGGAGTTCATCATCATAATATTCAAAGAAAATAGATGAAACATAAAAGAAAGCAAACCCTAGTTGTAGTTCTCTGCAAAAGCTCCAAGAATAGAATAAAACGTTGTATCTTAAATTGTGTAGAAAACTTCTTTTTTATAGCTTTTTCTCCTTCCAAAAATAGGTTTTGTCTTCAAAGTCCATTAGTTGAAAATCCACCAAGCCCACGTGTGAGAGAAACCCATGTATAAAATTTGTCCCAAAAGTGGTCGCCGGAAAACTGGGTTTTTTACCGGAACTTTAACACGAATCCGGCGTCGGAAAGTAGCCGCCGGTCACTTGAAAATGTATCCCGTTGAAGAATATTCCGTTGAGAGATTCTCATTATCTTTAATCGTTGACTAACGGTCTTTCTGATTGACCGCGTCAAGTTCAATCATCCGAGTCAGAACCCGCCAGCAGCTAACTCGGCTGACTGGTTTTGGCAAGAACTGTTCACGACCAAGATGGTCGTGCCTTCCCTGCTCTCAGCCATGATGGTTGTTCACTGCTTCCCAGCTCCAACTGTATCTTACGCTTCATTTTAACCAGATTCTTGAGCATTCATCCACCAGCAAACCATTCTATCATTCCCTGTTATCCTTTTCCAACCAGTATAACTTGAACTACAATTTTCAACCATCTGCGATTCAAGTTCATAACCACCAAGTCTTTGCTCTTGCCCTTTATCTTGACATATCACAAGTTGCAATTTCTCCACCAACTAGCCTATTGTCGCAATATATCGAATCTTCATAATCCATCGAAACAGCTCAACAAAATCACCACTTTCATCTCGCTCAAGTCCCAGAACCATGAACATTTGCACATAGCAACATAGCTCTTTCTTCAGAACCTCAACTTCGGTTCGCTTCCACCGTAATTCCACTCCAATCACTCATGAAAACCATCACCTACACCTGCCACCATTCTTAAACCACTCTTTACCAGCACATCTCCATTTCGGGTTCTAAACTCATAGCAACTCGAGCTTCATAACTCCTTCTATCGCTTCTAAGCACAAAGACCACATTCAAACACCAACACAAATGTTAACCCGCTCCAACCGTTCACTCAAACCTATCCATTGTGTCACAATTCAATAACATAACCACCAGAACAATCTTTCATCTCAGTTCACCTCGATGTACATCTTCAACTCCAAGTCATTCGCAACAACACTACAACATCGTTGCAACCAATTCGACCCCCACTGCAAATTCATTATCAACATCTTACCATTTTCCTCAGAATCACTCAATCAAGATTCTCTCCTTATTGCATCTCACCATAGCAATCACCACCTCTTCCTACAGCTCTACGCTTGCACGTACCACCGGCTTCATTCGTTGGCAATCATCCAAAGCTTGAGACTCCATCATGTTCAAGATAGACTGAACTTGGCTCGACCTACACCACGCTGCATTTGTCACTTCAACCATTCTGCACATCCCCATTCTATCAATGCCTGCAACTCAATCTCAAACCCATTTAACCAAACCACTATCTCCATTATTTGCACCACCAGAATCATAGCCTTGAATCAAAACCTCAAATCCATCCGAGTTACACGACTCAAGCCACCATTCTTCTGTGTTCATCTTGACTTTATCCACAAACCCATGACAATCAACAGTTCATGTTCCTTATTTCAATAACAAGACCACTTCCACCGAATTTCAAAACCCATTTTTCATTTTCCAGTTTGGTGTCGATAATACCAATTTCTTTCAAAAACATAACCCAATCTTCGCACGTTATCTCTTGAGTTTATATCAAGATTATCACCATATCATCAATTTCTTTGAATCATCGTCTCATTAAACTCCAACCCTTTACCGGTCTGCAACCACTAGGTTCAACACTGCCTTAGCCACTTCAATTCCCATCATCTTCTTAAAACCCATTTCTGTGGATTCAGAGTCACCATCCTTCATGTCTTCAACCACAGTGTCAATCCACCATCGTCTTCTCAGCAAACCCTTAACATCAATTTTCATATCTTTTCCTCGATCTCTCTATTCACATATCTCATCTCACCGAGCTTCAATCGGAAAATGTCATCACCCATTTCTTTTCTCTGTGAATCTGTCTTTCTCGACTTCTTTTTCTGTCACGTGACTTTCTCAATTTCGTGGGATCGATCCATGGTCACGCGCCTCTCTTTCCCTTTTCTAAATTTTTGTTTACAAATGATTGAGAAGAAGAAATGCTTCTCAATTTCTTAGGTTTAGGTAATGATATTTGGGCAGGATTAAAACGCCCAAATATATTAGGACGCCCAAATAGAACCTCCCTTTATCCTCAGCTAGTCTTTGTTTAGTACCCCTCCAAATAGAGGTGCCCCTTAACCAGTAGATAGTGATATCCTGGAAAATGATGGCTCTGACCTTCTTGCTCAATTGTAGCTAGCTTCACTCACCTCTGGATCAGTCCTTTGTGCTCCTTGTTGCTCCAAATGAATGCTCTCCTACCAGCTGCATCCGCCTTGCATATCAAGCCCACTTCTTCTCTTCAATGTCTTAACATCATTAAATCCTCCTTGCTTTTCAAACATAATTTGCATCACTAAAGCTGGCATACTTTTCAGACAGAGATGAAGAAATAAAAGCAAATAATGAGATACAATCCGCCTCCAACGCTTTTGCCATGTTTTCTCCTCTTTTGATCAAAATGACTCCAAAGTACCTAAGTACTCAAAAAAAAAACATAAGATACATAATTTACAAGAAAACTAGCATAGAAAGCATAAACAATAGATAAATAATAAGGTGTTTTAGACACCTATCAGATTCCCCCACACTTAGACTTTGCTAGTCCTCGAGCAAATCAAACAAAATAATTAAAAAACGTACATACAACTCCGTCTCGTCGAGGCTACGGTCACTTTAAGCATAAGTAACAAGCCTTTAAACCCCTAAGTGTCCCTAGTGGACGAGTTTTAGTCTCGTGAAGGTTTACAAGAGGTCTGCCTACAAAACCTATATTTCCAACTTCGTCTATTTGTGACAAATCAATGAACGAATCCAAAATGACTACAGGAGGAGGTACCTTGCACAAATTCAATTCATATATTAGTAAATAAAGATTTAATTAGATAGTCGAACAAGCCACAATACTCGGAAACTAACAAACCACCATCACAATGAAAAGATAAAGAAGATGGATATAGATGTAGATGTTGGCGAATGTTCACAAGTGATCGATGTTTCCCATATCTGTCTGAAGGTCACTGCCAAGATGAACCTATGCCTATTGGATTGAGCTACTTGGCTGAATTCTACATCAACTCACTAGCATATACAAGGGAACCAGGAGTGACTTTATTCAACCAATATAATACTTTCCTTTCTTTTTCTTTTCTTTTTCACTTTTTTTTTTACTTTTTTTTTTTTACTTTTTTTTTTAGACAACATGATTGGATCAAACTGGATCCAAGCGCATGATTCTTGTCAGCAAGTACATGATAGTTGCCTTGGATCCTGCATTCCATGCTTGTTTAGGCGACGGAGACAGGGACTACGTTTCACATATACTGCTATTCCCAAGTGTCATTTTATTCCGTTTTGGTCTAATTGGTCGGTCTCTTTTTTTTTTTTTTTTTTTTTTCTAGTAACTCAATCACTCTATTTCATCCTAGCAGTAATAACATGTCGATGTTTAGTGACCCACCAAAGCACTAAGAGAACAATAGATAAATATGGAAAAATAAAAATAGAATGCTATATGGTGATATTCCGAGATATGGTAACAACTATCATGTTAATTGTGATTTCTGAGCTATGTTCGTCCCGTTTAGTTAATTGGTTCCTCAACTCCTGCATTCAAAATAGTTCCATCCACTAATGGTGTCATCCTAAAGGCACAAGTTTCTAGATTTCGGAGTTCAAAAAGCACAAATTTTTTCTTGGTTTTTCTAATTTTCTGATTTTTTTTTTACTAAAAGGCATAAAACAAACTAAAACAAACTAAACAAACATATAAATGCTCCCCCACACTTAAACTTTACATTGTCCTCAATGTAAAATTGAATCATCCAAAGAAAGTTCAAGGTGGAAAATTCCGCAAATGATATGCAAAAACAAAGAAAATAAAGCGAAAAGTAAATGCATAAAGAATAAAAAGATAAAGGTAAAGATACAAAACCGGTGGGTTGCCTCCCACTTAGCGCTTGGTTTAAAGTCGTCAGCTCGACGTTCTCCTTGTTCACTAAGACTCCTCCAGAGGGAGTGCATCCACAAAGTTCACACATTCCACAACTTAGGAAGTAAAGTTCTCATAATATGGTTTCAGCCGGTGTCCATTCACTTTAAACTCCTTTCCTGTAGCAATACTACGAATTTCTACTGCACCATGAGAAAACACATTAGTAACAATAAAAGGTCCAATCCAACGTGACCTTAGTTTACCCGGAAATAATTGCAAACGAGAATTAAACAAAAGCACTTTCTGCCCAACACAAAATTGTTTTCTAGAAATCATATAATCATGAAATGCCTTAGTTTTCTCCTTGTAAATGCGCGAGCTTTCAAATGCATCATTGTGTAACTCTTCTAGCTCTTGGAGTTGCAACTTTCTTTGTTTTCCAGCACCATCTAGCTCCATATTGCATTGCTTAATATCCCAAAACGCCTTATGTTCAATCTCAACGGGTAGGTGACAAGGTGTACCGTACACAATCCTAAAAGGAGACATCCTAATAGGTGTTTTGTATGCGGTTCTATAAGCCCACAAAGCATCATTGAGTCTCATGCTCCAATATTTCCTTGTTGGATTCACCGTTTTCTATAGTATGGATTTCACCTCTCGGTTTGACACCTCGGCTTGTCCATTGGTTTGGGGATGATAAGGTGTTGCAATCTTGTGCGACACATTGTACTTCTTCAACAATCCTTGTAAGAACTTGTTTTTGAAGTGAGATCCCCCATCGCTAATTATGGCTCTTGGAATTCCAAACCTTGCAAAAATGTTAGCTTGCACAAAATCTGAAACCACTTTATAATCATTAGTTGGGGTGGCCTTAGCTTCCACCCATTTTGAGACATAATCAACAACAAGTAAGATATAAAAATTCCCATGGGAGTTGACAAAAGGACCCATACATCAAAAACTTCAATAAATTGAATAAAAGTTTGTGGCATTTGATTTTGAGCACCTAGATTGCCTGTTCTTTGGCGCCTATCACAAGTTGTGCAAAATATATGTGCATCCTTAAATAAAGTTGGCCAATAAAAACCGTTTTCAAGTACCTTGTGAGTTGTTCTTTTACTCCCAAAATGTCCTCCGCAAGCATAGGAGTGACAAAAAGACAAGATAGAGTTAAATTCAGATTCGGGAACGCACCTTCGTATGACTTGGTCGCTGCCATGTTTCCATAAGTATGGATCATCCCATATATATTGGTTTCCTAACCTCTTAAGTTTGTACCTCTCAGCACGAGACAAGTTCTTTGGGATTTGTTTAGACACCAAGTAATTCACAATATCCGCATACCATGGTTCCGCAAACGCAATTGAGAATAGTTGCTCATCCGGGAAACTTTCACGTAATGGGATAGCTTCCTTGTCCACAGCAAGACGGCTCAAATGATCCACAACGGTGTTCTCAATTCCTTTCTTGTCTTTGATTTCAATATCAAACTCTTGCAAGAGTAAAATCCATCGTATGAGCCTCGGTTTTGCCTCTTTCTTTGTAAGCAAGTACCTAAGTCTTTGCATGATCCTGAAAAGACAACAACTTTTGTACCAATTAGATAAGAGCAAAACTTTTCCAAAGCAAAAACAATAGCTAATAACTCTTTTTCAGTGGTAGTGTAGTTTTGTTGGGCTTCATTTAACGTTCTAGAAGCATAATAAATAGCATGAGGTATCTTCCCCACACGCTGCCCAAGTACCGCACCAACCGCATAATCACTTGCATCACACATGAGCTCAAAATTCTTGCTCCAATCCGGAGGTTTAATGATAGGGGCTGAAATCAAAAGTTCTTTCAAACGATTGAATACCGCCATACACTTCTCGTCAAAGTTAAAAACCACATCTTTTTGCAATAAGGTACAAAGTGGTGATGCTATCTTGGAAAAATCCTTGATGAATCTACGATAAAAACCTGCATGACCAAGGAAAGAACGTATCTCCCTCACCGTAGTGGGAGGGGTTAGAGCACGAATAAGGTCTATCTTAGATTTATCAACTTCCAAGCCTTTAGAAGATACTATATGGCCTAAAACTATGCCATGAGTTACCATAAAATGACACTTCTCCCAATTAAGCACAAGATTTGTTTCAACACATCGTTCAAGCATTAGTGACAAATTGTTCAAACAAAGGTCAAATGAATCACCAAAGACACTAAAGTCGTCCATGAACACTTCGATTATGTTTTCAACATATTCTGAAAATATACTTACCATACACCTTTGAAAAGTAGCTGGAGCATTGCACAAGCCAAAAGGCATCCTTCGATAAGCAAAAGTACCGAAAGGACAAGTGAAAGTGGTTTTCTCTTGATCCTCCGGTGCTATCACAATATAATTATAACCTGAATAGCCATCAAGGAATCAATAATAAGAGTGTCCAGCTAAACGTTCAAGAATTTGATCAATAAAAGGTAATGGAAAGTGATCTTTTCTAGTAGTGGCATTCAATTTCCTATAATCAATACAAACCCTCCAACCGGTTTGCACACGAGTTGGGACAAGTTCATTCTCATCATTCTCCATCACGGTCACACCTGATTTCTTTGGTACAACTTGTACTGGGCTCACCCACTTGCTATCGGATATGGGGTAGATAACACCCACTTCCAAAAGCTTAAGTATCTCCTTTTTCACAACTTCCTTCATAGGGGGGATTCAAACGACGCTGCGCTTCCCTTGTAGGCTTTGCATCGTCCTCCAAACGAATCTTATGCATGCAAACGGCAGGGCTTATACCCTTGATATCGGCAATTTTCCATACTATGGACGTCTTGTGCTTCCTTAGCACCCTTAGAAGTTTTTGCTCCTGTAATTCACTAAGCTCGTTAGAAACAATCACATGTAACTCTTCATTGTCACCCAAGTACAAGTACTTTAGGTGACTAGGAAGAGGTTTCAATTCTAACTTTGGAGATTTAACAATTGAAGGTAAAAGTTTTTCATCACTGCATGGTAAAGAAATAAAAGAGATATTATGAGTTTCCGGGCATCCTTGTAGTGAGTTGAGATCACCAAGGGATTCTTTGACCTCATTACCACACTCTACACCATTATCAATGGATGTAGTTAAAACGGTTTCCAAAGCATCTTCACCATTCAATTCAAACATTTGTTGTGCCAATGTATCCATAACATCAACGGAGAAGCAAGAGTGGACATCACTAGGATATCTCATCGTCTCGAAAATGTTGAAACGTATTACTTCCCCATCGAACTCCATAGTTAGCATTCCCTTATCCACATTAATAATCGTCTTCGCCATTTTCATGAAGGGACGCCCAAGTAGCAATGGAAGAGACGAGTCCGGTGAACCTTCATCCATCTCTAAGACACAAAAATCTTCAGGAAATACTAGTTGATTAACCTGCACAAGAACATCCTCAACAATACCCATTGGGTAGACATTAGAGCGATCGGATAATTGCAACACAATTTCAGCCTTTTTGAGAGGACCTAAATCAAGTGACTTATACATAGATGCAGGCATAACATTAACGGATGCACCTAAGTCTAACATTGCTTTGTCAAATGTAGTGTTACCAATTTTTACAGGAATATCAAAGCTACCCGGTTCTTTGCATTTCAGTGGGAGTTTGTGTTGTAAGATCGCTGAAGCATTCTCCCCCACACTAAGCACTTCATTACCTTTGAGCCTTTGCTTATTGGTACACAAGTCCTTCAACACTTTTGCATACTTTGGAACTTGCTTTATAGCATCAATGAGTGGTATGTTCACATGAATCTTCTTAAGAATGTCTAAAATATCCTTTTCTAGTGCCTCCTTCTTAGAATTTGCAAATCTGCAAGGAAAAGGTAAAGGAGGAACATAAGTAGGAATAGGAGTTTTAGAGTTAGGAATAGGTACCTCAGAAGTTTGGGGAGAATCCTCATTCTTCTCCTCCAAAACAGGTTCCTTTGGTGCTTCCACCTTACCCGAATCAAGAACTTCGGGTGGCACAAGTTGTGTACCACTTCTCAATGTAATTGCATTCACACCCTCTTTTGGGTTAATAGGTTGAGAAGGGAGTTTCCTACTATTTTGTGCCTTCAATTGGTTCAACTCAGTATCCATAGAACCCATTTGTGTCTGCAACTCCTTGATCGCACTCTTGGTTTCTTGTTGGCTATCTTTAAACTTAGAAGAAATGCATTGCATCATTGTTTGAAGCTTTGCATCGATATAGGAACCTTGATTTTGCATTGATTGTTGTGGTTGCTGAAATTGTTGACGCGGCTGGAATTGTTGTTGTTGAGGTTGAAATCCACCCGAATTGTTGAAAGTAGGTTGTTGAACCGCTCCTTGCTTGTTCGCATAGCTAAAATTGGGGTGATCTCTCCATCCCGGATTGTAAGTATTGGAATAAGGATCATACCGTCTTGGATGATTTGGAAAAACCGCATTAGCTTGCTCATTGACGTCTTCATACCCATGAGAACTTGGTATCACCGCGGCTGAAACTTGTTGTAGCATTTCTGTGTTGTTTCCCATTTGTTGACGAAGTTCCTCCACCTCGCTCACTTCATTGACTCGTCGAAGAAGCATATCCGAACCACGACTCAAGAATTGTTGAGAGTTTGCTGCCATGTTTTCAATCAACTCTCTAGCTTGTGCCACCGTATTGCTCACTAGTGCACCACCCCCCGCTGCATCGATAAGATTCCTATCACTTGATTGGAGTCCTTCATAGAAGTATTGGATGATTATGGCGTCACTAAATTGGTGATGAGGACAGCTTGCCACCAACCTCTTGTATCGTTCCCAACAATCATATAACGATTCTCCGACATTTTGCTTCATTCCGCAAATCTCCTTGCGAATTTGAGTAGCCTTAGATGCAGGAAAATATCTCTCTAGAAAGAGTTTCTTGAGCCCATTCCAAGTTGTAACACTCCCGGAAGGCAAGTAGTATAACCAATCCTTAGCACTATCCGCCAAAGAGAATCGGAAAACCTTCAACATAGCACCATCGGGCTCCATATTCGCTGGAAGCATAACCGTGACAATGGTGTGGAAGTCCATAAGATGTTTGTTTGGATATTCATTCACCATGCCATGGAACTTTGGTAATTCTCTAAGCAATCCCGGCTTTATCTCAAAAGTAGAGTCGGTTTGAATACAACCTCGCTGTGTATCCAACTTGTGCGAATCCAAGTCCTTGAGTGTACGATTTGCAGCGTCACCCATTGCTTCTTCTCATTCTCCTTCTTCTTCGAAAGGAATCTCGTGTTCTACTTCCTCTCCTTCTTGCTGAAGAACTTCGTGTTCTACTTCCAAGTTGTGTTCTTCTGTTGTGCCTTCCCTTGGTAGGAGTATTGTTCCTTTTCGAGTAGCTATCCCGCACCTTGGATAATTACAATCTTTAGAAGCCAGAGATTAGGTACCTGAAAAAAAATTCTCGCAAACAAGTGAGAAACAAGACAAGAAATGAAACACAAGTATGCAAGCAGTAATAATAAAAAGAAACTAAAAACAAGATAACAAGCCGAATGCCTCCCCGGCAACGGCGCCAAAATTTGATGCGTGTCGTATGCGTCAAAAATAATTCACTTCCTCACTTTACTAATTATGAATATAGTATTCGATAAGAAAGAGTTCGTATCCACAGAGAGGCGATTGTTGTTATGCAATTTTCAGATTCTTATGTAACCAATTAACCCAATGTGTGTTTTTGTTTTTATCAAAGTAATAAAACTAAATAAAGCAAAGTAAATAGTTGGAATAATCAATAAGGAGAAGATATTGGTTAAGGGATAGTATCATTCACAAACATGTATTTTTCATCTATGATTAGAATTGGTATTTAATCTCTCAATTATCAAAAGTCCTAGGATATCTTGATCGCAAGAGTATCCCGTTTATTTCCTGATTTTATCACAAACAACATTAAAAGATGCTATTGTGAAATCTACTTAAAAAGCAACCTAAAGTGTAAAAGTACAATTAGATTTAACTCCCTAAGAGCAATGAGTTCTATGAAATAAGACTAATCAATGCAAACAAACGTGTAAAAGCACTAATTCGTTTTAACAAAGGTTATGATTCATATGCGATTAAAAAGATGTATCACTACAAGTATTAACCACAAGATGCTAGTAGAAATCAGAGATAACAACTTTTACGTATTGAAAACCCTAATATAGCTATAGAGATGAAAACAAATCCAATTGATTCCGGACTCAACCAAACTATCATTCAAATCATATGATAATAAAAACAATAAATCATAAACGATAAAATTGAGACAAAACTAATTCATATAATCAAATAACATGCTTGAAGAAATCAACTTTTATCCCATAACCAATTATTCTATTTATCTACTCATATTCATGGAGTTCATCATCATAATATTCAAAGAAAATAGATGAAACATAAAAGAAAGCAAACCCTAGTTGTAGTTCTCTGCAAAAACTCCAAGAATAGAATAAAACGTTGTATCTTAAATTGTGTAGAAAACTTCCTTTTTATAGCTTTTTCTCCTTCCAAAAATAGGTTTTGTCTTCAAAGTCCATTAGTTGAAAATCCACCAAGCCCACGTGCGAGAGAAACCCATGTAGAAAATTTGTCCCAAAAGTGGTCGCCGGAAAACTGGGTTTTTTACCGGAACTTTGCCGGAATCCGGCGTCGGAAAGTAGCCGCCGTTCACTTGAAAATGTATCCCGTCGAAGAATATTCCGTTGAGAGATTCTGTTATCTTTAACTGTTGACTAACGGTTTTACAGTTGACCGCGTCAAGTTCTGAGTCACTGAGTCAGAACCCAGTCAGCGAGCTAACTCGGCTGACTGGTTTTGGCAAGAACTGTTCACGACCAAGATGGCTGTGCCTTCCCTGCTCTCAGCCATGATGGCTGTTCACTGCTTCCCAGATCCAACTGCATCTTACACTTCATTTTAACCAGATTCTTCAGCATTCATCCACCAGCAAACCATTCCATCATTCCCTGTTAGTCTTTTCCAACCAGTATAACTTGAACTACAGCTGCAACCATCTGCAGTTCAAGTTCATAACCACCAAGTGCTGCTCTTTCCCTTTCTCTTCAGCATATCACAAGCTGTAATTTCTCCACCAGCTAGCCTATTGCTGCAGCATCTGTAACTTCATAAGCCAGCACGAACAGCTCCAACAAAATCACCACTTTCATCTGCTCAAGTCCCAGAACCATGAACATTTGCACATAGCAACATAGCTCTTTCCTGTAACCTCAACTTCAATTCGCTTCCCTGTAATTCCACTCCAACATCTCATGAAAACCATCACCTACACCTGCCACCATTCTTAAACCACTCTTTACCAGCACATCTCCATTTCAGGTTCTAAACTCATAGCAACCTGAGCTTCATAACTCCTTCTACTACTCTAAGCACAGCACCAGCATCTGCCACACCAACACAGCTGCAACACAGTCAACCTTTCACTGAAAACCTATCCATTGTGTCACAATTCAGTAACATAACCACCATAACAAGCTTGCATCTCAGTTCACCTCAGTGTACAGCTTCAACTCCAAGCTGCTGCAACAACACTACAGCGTTGCAACCAATTCGACCCCCACTGCAATTCATTATCAACAGCTTACCATTTTCCTATAACTGTACTGAACTGCATTCTCTCCTTATTGTATCTCAGCTTCAGTGGCAATCACCACCTCTTCCTGCAGATCTCCGCTTGCACGTACCACCGGCTTCATTCGTTGGCAATCATCCCAAGCTTGAGACTCCATCATGTTCAGTAGCAGCTGCACTTGGCTCGACCTACACCACTGCAGCTGTCACTTCAACCATTCTGCGCATCCCCATTCTATCAATGCCTGCAACTCAAACTCAAACCCATTTAACCAAACCACTATCTCCATTCTTTGCACCACCAGAATCATAGCCTTGAATCAAAACCTCAAATCCATCTGAGTTACACAGACTCAAGCCATCATTCTTCTGTGTGTTCATCTTGACTTTATCCACAAACCCATGACAATCAACAGGTTCATGTTCCTGATCTCAATAACAGCACCACTTCCCTGAATTTCAAAACCCATTTTTCATTTTCCAGTTTTGGTGTCAGTAATACCAATTTCTTTCAAAAACATATCCCAATCTTCAGTACGTTATCTCTTGAGTTTATATCAGCATTATCACCATCTCATCAATTTCTTTGAATCATCGTCTCATTAAACTCCAACCCTTTACCGGTGTGCAACCACTAGGTTCAACACTGCCTTAGCCACTTCAATTTCCATCATCTTCTTAAAACCCATTTCTGTGGATTCAGAGTCACCATCCTTCACGTCTTCAACCACTGTGTCAATCCACCATCGTCTTCTCAGCAAACCCTTAACATAAATTTTCAAATCTTTTCCCCAAACTCTCTATTCACATATCTCATCTCACCGAGCTTCAATCGGCAAATCTCATCAGCCATTTCTTTTCTATGTGAATCTGTCTTTCTCGACTTCTTTTGCTGCTGCACAGCTTTCTCAATTTCAGGGACTGATCCATGGCTGCGCCTCTCTTTCCCTTTTCTAAATTTCTGTTTACAAATGATTGAGAAGAATAAATGCTTCTCAATTTCTTAGGTTTAGGTAATGATATTTGGGAAGGATTAAAATGCCCAAATAGATTAGGACGCCCAAATAGAACCTCCCTTTATCCTCAGCTAGTCTTTGTTTAGTACCCCTTTAAATAGAGGTGCCCCTTAACCAGTAGATAGTGATAGCCTGGAAAATGACGGCTCTGACCTTCTTGCTCAATTGTATCTAGCTTCACTCGCCTGTGGATCAGTCCTTTGTGCTCCTTGTCGCTCCAAATGAATGCTCGCCTACCAGCTGCAGCCGCCTTGCATCTCAAGCCCACTTTTTCTCTTCAATGTCTTAACATCATTAAAGCCTCCTTGCTTTTCAAACATAATTTGCATCACTAAAGCTGGCATACTTTTCAGACAGAGATGAAGAAATAAAAGCAAATAATGAGATACAATCCTCCTCCAATGCCTTTTCCATGTTTTCTCCTCTTTTGATCAAAATGACTCCAAAGTACCTAAGTACTCAAAAACAAAACATAAGATACATAATTTACAAGAAAACTAGCAGAGAAAGCATAAACAATAGATAAATAATAAGGTGTTTTAGACACCTATCAACACTCTGCGAGCGTCGCAGACTGACTCAAAGAAACATTCAAAGAGTGACGTAGCAGATGATGATGATGGAAACATGAGAAAAGCGTGGTGATGCTGCGAAGATTACAAACACTTGCGAGAGTTAACATTACAATAGCTGCGAGTATACCGCGAGTCAGATCCGAAATTAACGGACATCTTAGCTGTCATCCACTATGTAACTACCATATATAAAGAGGACTAGTAAACTCCGGGGAGGATGAATTTTTGGAGTTTGAAGAAGGTTTTGAGGAGAGAGAAAATACTTGTGAGCGGATGTATTCTTGATTTCTTCCATTTCTTGTAACATTTCTGAGAATTAATCAATAAAGTGTTTTTTTTAATCTTCAAATATGTGTTGATAATTATAGATTCTTGTAAGGGGTGTAGTGTTGGAATTCCTGCAACTACAGTAAATTACTTGAATCGTTCTTGAATCGGTTGAGTCACAGTACGCGGACCGGTTTGTAAACTTTTATGCAATTACCGAGTTTCGGAGTCTATAGAACATTTCAGTTCATAAACCGTGAAAAAGCGGGGGTCTAACAACCTCACCCAATGTTTTGATTAGCAATATGTATAGACTAACTCTAATATACTTTTAAGAGAATCAATTAGACAGTTAGACTCAATCTTAATAAAAAGTATATCAAGGAGTTAATATCTCTATCTCTCGATTTGATATATACTCAAGCAAATACAAATCTGCGAGTCTTTATCAAATACAAGAGATATAAACTTGGATGATATAAAAAACAAATATCCAAGGATCAACCAATTTCTAATCAACAACCGAAGATTGGATTTCACAATTGATCGATACAATGCACAACCTGTGATATTTCAATTATATAACAAAATATAATGCGGAATAGAAATAACACAGACACCAGAAATTTTGTTAACGAGGAAACCGCAAATGCAGAAAAACCCCGAGACCTAGTCCAGATTGAACACCACATTGTATTAAGCCGCTACAGACACTAGTCTACTACAAACTAACTTCGATCTGGATTGTAGTTGAGACCTAATTAGTATCACACTGATTCAAGGTACAGTTGCACTGCTTATGTCTGTGATCTCAGTAGGATACTATGCACTTGATTCCCTTAGATGATCTCACCCACAACCAAGAGTTGCTACAACCCAAAGTCGAAGACTTGAATAAAAAAATCTGTATCAGACAGAAAAGTTCACGATAATAGATAAATCTGTCTCCCATAGATAAACGTACGAGTTTTGTTCCGTCTTTTTATAAAATCAAGGTGAACAGAAACCAATTAATAACCCGGACTTATATTTCCTAAGAACAACCTAGAATTATTGATCACCTCAGAATAATCTAAATTGTATGGTAACGAAACTAAATATTGCGGAATCAAAAACGATGAGACAAAGATGTTTGTGATTTCTTTTTATCTTGCCCTATCATAGATATAATCTCAAGCCAATTATTCAATTGATCTCGTATGATAGAAAATGGCAAGATCAGATCGCTCAACTACAAGAGAAGTAGTTTCGTCTGGCTTCACAATCCAAGTGAAGTCTTTAAGTCGTTAATCGACAGGGGCTCGAGAAGAAACCTACCATTGAAGGAGAATCGACTCTAGGAAAACCAACTAGTATCACACAGGAGGTGTAGGAATTAGTTTTTCCAGTTGCTAGACATCTTCTTATATAGTTTTCAAATAATGGTTTGTAATCCAAGTTACCCTGGTAACAAAGCATTAAATATTCGTCGTTAGATGAAAAACCTGATTTATCCAAGCTAATATCTTTCAACTATTAGATCGAAACTTAGCTTGTCACACATACAAATGAAATGTATTTCATTTAGCTTTGAGTAACCGTACCTAAACATGTACATTTGGTTGGTTCACAAATGGTTGACCAATGGTTATCCATATGAGTACTTTCATATCAACCATATTCATCATTCTCATGACTAGTTCAAATGACTCATAAGAACTAGTTCAAGAGTTGTCCAATTGCAAGGAAATATTATGTACTGCACAAGACACAGTTGAAGCAAATTCGGTTTGATTCACTTGAATCAATTCATGAATAATATATCCAAGGTTTGCAAAGATTGCATTCCTTATTGTTTTATTGTTTAAGTTCATGAACAACAGATTTGAGAAGTATAACCACCTTGGGTACGTGTACGGGTATGTGTATCTTAGCTACCGGAATTGGGTTTGAAAACCCAACAGTAATTCTCGGATGAAAACGCGTACCTAAGGTGACTGGTTTGTAGGTTCGTAAACTCCAAACTCAATAGAAATTCACGGACGTGAACTTCCGCCAGTACGCATGCCCAACCTGTCTTATTCACCAATACCAGATGCACACATATACACGCACTTGGTTTCCGATACATGGATTTATACACTAATGTGCGAACACACTATATATGCTTATATCCATAGGTGGTTACGTAATCTCAACTCTACATTTCAATCATTGAAACATTCTTTTATAATGTTATAATAGTCGTTAAACATAAGAATTGACTATCGTCATCAAAGCTATATTCAAGATTGAAACACCATCATGACTTTCTTCATGGGTAAAGATGAAAAGTGGTTAAAGCGAAAGCTTACCAAAACATATTTCGAGAAAAAGATAGGCAAGTTAGCTCAGATCGAAATAGCAAACGTGTATCTATGAAAACTATCATACTTATGCGAGTGTTGTCTCAAGAGTATGGGATAGATAGACTTTTGAGTGATAGATAAGTTCAAGTCTCCACATACCTTTTAGTCGGATGAAGTTCCACTGGTTTCTTGAGTAGTTCTTCATCTTCGTAAGATAATCGCCATGGAGTCTGGAGCTCAACTATACTTAATTATCCTAGAACAATACTTAGTCATAAGTAAACTAGAAAGCAAGACGTATAGTTTTGATCACTAATATTGACAAACATGCTTGAGATAGCAACGCATGCGAGTTCGACCGAGCAATGCTCTAACAATCTCCCCCTTTGTCAATTTTAGTGACAAAACTATCAATACATATGAATTAATAAATAAAACTTTATAGCTTCTCGTCCACATGCTTGATCTCCTTGGTGCTTCAACATTACTCGAAAACTTCGTCTTTTCCAAGTACTCCCATGATTCCATAGATGTTCAATTCAATATCATAGTTGTTGAAGTCCCGTAGCCATAATAATGAGAAAAAAATCTCTCGATCATTGTTATACAGTGTCATAGTATTATTACACAATATCAAATTTATTATATCACAACTTCGACAACAATACTATGGTGATATGTATCACTCCCACCTAGTTAATACTTTCGTCTCAACACGAAAATCACTCCCCCTTAAATAATGATCCAAAAATCATATGTATTTGTAGTGTGAACTACATATTAATTCTCCCCATTTTTGTCAATGAAATTGGCAAAGGTACGAAAATGGGATCCTAATGAAATTTTCACGGAGACGTTTCAAGACCAAAGAAAATGACATATCAACTTGTTTAGATGCAATCATAAATCTGAAGCTAAATGCATTCATCAAGGAGTTTATAAAGATACAAGATAACCCCTAAAAATTCCACAGCCACACTCCCCACAAAGATATGTAAATTAAACGCAAGTTCAAAAGAACTCTCCCCCATTTGATGTCATTCCCGAGAGAACAACAAGAGCGACCTTACTTTTACAAGAAAAAAAGGATTTTATTGGACACCAAAAACCATAAAGAGATGATATTATATATCCAAAATTCTCAATTAAACTAATCACAAGAGAACCCATGATTAATTTAATCGGAATACACAATCAAATTAAACACAAAAGTGATCAATTTAATTGAACATGCTCGACATAAGATAACTTATGGAGCTACGAATATGTTAACCATAAAGGAATGATCAACTCAATCATTTTATTCTCAACACAAGAAAAACTTATGGAGCACTGCAGTACACATAAAATATGGATCAGGAAAAGATCAATACTGCTGCATAGACAAGGATTCATTCTATTTTCCACCACTATTTACACAATGACATACAATAGACATAATCCTTGTAAACAAAATATTTTAACCTATCTTCCATCAATGAATTGACATAATAGGCTTAACTTTTGTTTGTCAAAAGTTCATCGATCTTGTATCAATACTTGGATATCGACATATAAAATAGATAACTTTTGATATCGTATGGGACAATAATAGTTCACGGACGCAAACACACATATCCCATAACATATTGCAATATATAAAACCATAAGTATTAATACTGCAACAATCATCTTCCAAACAATTTTAGAATTTAAATAAATAAAAAACAAAAGATGACAACGTTGGACATAGCTATGTGTAATCACAATAATGGCTATTCCAAACTCTAGCTATACTTCCTAAAACACAAGAATAAAATTCTCATAAGAAGACTTCATAGACATTAAGATCCTTGAAAAATTCCTTATCATCCCCGAACTCCTTGTCGTCAACAGCCATTGGAACATATGGTTCATGGAGGAAGGAGTCAATACCAATAAACCTTCTAGGATGATAATGTCGAACAAGGGCCTTATGAATTTCTAATGATCTTAAAACACAAGACTTTATTTGTTGAATCTATTTTCTTGCATGCTTCAACTCTTCAAGTACATCAGAAAATTTCTGAGAATTTGAAGGAACAACTCTTGGATTCCTCATATTCTTTATTTTTCTTTTCAAAGTTGGAGGCACTAGAGATTTCTATTTTTCCTTAGTGATTGATGGCTTGGCAATCATATTTATATATTTTTCATCAGAAGATATAGTGCTTGGAGTTTCCATGATATACAGTTTTGTGAGAGAAATTCATAAATAAACTTCAACAAGCAGTCTAAAGATATAACGAATATTTGAGAAGGTAAAAGGAATGTAGGGTTTCGAAACCTTTATACAGGTTTGTACACATCCAACTCACAACCCTATAATGAGTAGAATTATCGATAATAACCATCTTCTTTTTGGCAAACAGGTCCTTTCCAAAATTAACAGTGATATAGAGGAATTCTACAACCAAACAACAAAGCTAGAAAACAAAAACAAAAAAAAAAAAATTTAAAGCCTAAGGTGTGCAAGATCTTGTCTCTTTTAAACAGGCACATGAGATAAGAAGCACAAAGACAGCACAATCAAGTTGTGTTGGGGTGGACAATAAATCTGTCCAAAATGATCATTTTGGTTGGAGCCTTGCCTTTCCTTATGTTTAGACCAGTTTTCATTTCTACTGGTCTAAATATATATTTGGAAACTACTTTCTTTGAAGAAGATAAGATCTTACATACCTCAACTATTTTCTCCGCTAGTTTAAGCTTGGTAGACAGACGATCGGCTCTTCTTTGAAGCTTGTTGACATATCTCATCTTGTGTTTGTACTTGAAACACTTTGAAAGTTCATGACCCTTGAGAGAACAATATGAGCATGTCAACGTAAGAAATGCATCAGGCATTCATGAGGCGCAAGCTGCTAGGCACACTGTAGGTCCTGAAATATGAAACATGGAGTTTCCAAAAGAAGGTTCAATTGAATCTTTCATCTTGATTGGGTTTTCTTCTAAAAGATTATGAAGATTGATGTATGTATTGCTACAATTATCAAAATCAATATTTTCACATAGAAGAGCAACACTTGATTTTTTATCTTCATTAGAATCATAATCGTCAGACATCTCATCAAGTGTCGCAGCAAGACCTTTGTTCCCAGTGTATTTCCTACGATTTGGGCAATCGTTTGTAAATGACCAAACCCTTTACACTTAAAGCACTGAGGCATATCCTCATCATCAGTTTCATCTATGTCCCTGTTTTTAGGAGGAATATGATTATGAGGTTTACTGATGCTTTTGGTTTATCTCTGGTGAACCATTTACTTATATTCAAAAGAAGGTCTCTAAACTGTCTTGTGATCGTTGAGACTGATTTGTTAAGATATTCATCTGATGAATCTGTCTCAGAGTGATCATCTTAAGAGATATACACATATTTACTTTTATCAAGTAATTTTGTGTCTTTCAGTGCTTTGAATGCAACATCCTTAGATTTGGATGAATGTTCATGATCAAAGATTTTAAGCTTCCCAACCAGCATATTTCTGGAGAGATTATCAAGGTTGTTTCCCTCTACGATGGCATGCTTCTTAAAATCGTATCTAGATGGCAGCGATCTGAGAATTTTCATCACAATATCCTTTTCAGGAATAGTCTTACCCAATGCAAAAGATGCATTCACAATTTCAGACACTTTGTGATTAAACTCATCAAATGAATCTTCATATGCCATATGAAGGTTTTCCCAGTCATAATTTAGGTTTTGAAGCCTGGCTTCCTTTTCGCTGGTATTTCCTTCGAATACGGTTTCTAAGATATCCCATGAATATTTAGACCTAGTGCAATTTGACACATGGTGATGAAGATTTGGGGTAATGGCGTTCAAACCGTCGAAATTTTTCTTTGCAGCATCGTATTCGCCAATATTTTTTGGAACATTAACGTTACCTACTGCAACAATGGGAGAATCATAGCCATTAACAACATATACCCATGATTGAAAATCACATGCTTGAAGAAAAACTCGCATAACAATTTTCCATCATAAGTAATTTGAGTCATCGAAGACTGGTGGTACGTTAATAGAGATAGCACCTCTGTCCATAGAGTCGGATCGCTACAAACATAGACTTTTGAGGTCTTGAGCGTGTTTTCCTGCTCTGATACCAATTGAAAAAGCGGGGGTCTAACAACCTCACCCAATATTTTGATTAGAAATCTGTATGAACTAACTCTAATATACTTTTAAGAGAACCAACTAGACAGTCAGACTCAATCATAATAAAAAAGTATATCAATGAATTAATATCTCTATTTCTCAATTCGATCTATACTCAAGCAAATAGAAATTTGCGAGTCTTTATCAAATACAAGCGATATAAACTTGGATGGTATCAAAAACCAATAAGGATCAATCAATTTTCAATCAACTGTTAGAGCATAACTCGGTTGAACCCACCAAGCGTTGGTATGTCAAGTTTGGTTATCATATTTTAGTGAGCCAGAACTCATTTAAGAGTTGCTTGATTTAAATGTACTAGAGTAAACCTCGTATGGGTTAGCTTGAAAGTATTAGGGTGAGACATTACAAGTATTGCGAAGACTTGAAGAAGTGAAGAAGTACGGAGCTACAACCACAACATCATCCTTCCACTTGAGGTTAGTGATATTTAACTTGAACTGTTTCATTCCCTAGCGTATCTTTCAAGTCGTGCATATTGAAAACATAAAACTGCGAAGCATGAACACTCTAGATAGACATAGTATTAAGGAATACAATATGAAGTTTATTGCTTAACCATTAAACTTTGTATATGAGACATCGACATAATCGTATGAATGCTATTGTGATTATGTATGGGTATGAGGTGAGGATTTCATCTTAGGAAATAATGTTTTTACATGTGTTTTAAGGAAGTAAGTTCATGATATGTGTTGTGAACCGAAAAGGAAATCGTCAGGCGTTATTGGGGCTGTTCTTCATTGCAAATCTTATGAACGACCAATATGTGTGATTAGTATAACCGCTCATGACTTGTTTGTGTTCTTGGTATAACTATTCACATGAGGCCTGACTTATGTATTGGTATGAATTTTATTAGTGAAACCGATCTTAAGTAATCACCTGGGGTATGATCGGGTTTGTGAGTGTCTGACCAAATTTGGGAAAAGGGAATCGATCCTATGAAGAGGTGCAGCACATCACAAGAGGGGACCGATCCTTGTATGAGGTGCAGCAAGGTTTATAGAAGAAAGGGGAACCGATCCTATGAACATGTGCAACACATTTTTAGGCAAGGGGGAACCGATCCTATGGACATGTCAGTGCATACAAGTTAGATACCAAATATATGTGGGGAACCGATTCTAGTACCTAGTCAGTCGTATATTTGGTAAGCTAGTTTGACTATGCACAATACTCATATGGATGTAGTACCGAAACTTGTTTTGGTAGAACTGTTACACCCATGGTTTGTGATTGAGTGTTACTTGATCAATCACATAGTTTTTGAAAGTCAGATGAACCAATTCTAAACTTGTTTAGAAGTGTGGTAAATCGGTTTCAAGTGAGTAAGTATAAAAAAGGAATTGCAAGAGTAAGATGTCGACGCACTTTGAACACACGCATTAATGTGTATTCTTTTATTGTTCAAAGATATTCCTTAATAGCTAAGAAGGAAGTAAATCCCAAGATCGAATTTAAATAAGTTAAGAATATTTTAATTAAGGTTTTTAATTATATATGGAAAATAAGAAATAGTAATGTGCATTTGCTAGTTAAATATTTTCCAAGGAGATTTCGATTATTATATTTGGACAGTGCATTCACAAGAATTATGAAAACCGAATTTGGGTTAATATGGGAAAATATATTGAGAATATTTTTGGTTTTGGAAATTCCTTGGTGTCCGAACTTCCTTGTCTATAAATACTTTGAGTTTCCATTTCTAGCAAACTAATCCTTCATGATAGTAAACTTCCTATGTTGTACTATTACTGGTGAAGCCGCCTATCGGAGAGTAGAGTAATCTAATTAGGTGAAATCTCTTACGGCCACTCAATTTAAAGTCTTCTTTGGGATTTAGTTTTCGTATTGATTTGGGTGACTAACAATGGTTGAACTTTGATTGCACCTAGTTTGTTTATGCTTGAGAATCTTCTATTCTGATATAAGGTTTTGACGGGGATCTTTAGACTGTTGTTATATCTAAAGATGATCTTGTGATAATCTATTGTTAACAAACTCTGTTTTGTGTATGATTGATCACAAGAGATTCAAGTAGTTGTGTGCATGTGTTTATTGAAGATCTAAGAAGATTTGAAGACAAAGAAGAGATAGAAGATTTTTGACTTGGTTTTATAATCTTTGGTGTGCACAATACTTGTGTGGGTAACAGAGGATCCAACTATAATTGATTTATCCTTTGGGTATTTTAAAAGAATAGTTGAGAAGATCGGCATCAATATATTTCCTTGGGATTAGAGGTATTGATTGGCTTAATCTTACCAATTGCCTTTTGATGATTGAACATAAGATAAATCTTGGAACCTGGCAAAGGAGTTTATGTTAAGATAAACAAGGGAACCTTTGCGCAACTCATATCACTTGGTTGAAGAGAGTTGATACCAAACATATTTGTTTTTCTTTACTGTTTGGAATACGAACCAAAGAAATTGGTCCAAGTACGTGACTTGTTTACAGGTTGGAGGCGTGGGAATACAGATGGAACTAGGTGAACTATAGGTTTAGTTGCTTGGTCTCAACTATACGAAGTTGGTTTATTTTGTATAGCAGCTTAATCCTGAGAGTATTTAATTCTGGACTAGGTCCTAGGGTTTTTCTGCATTTGCGGTTTCCTCGTTAACAAAATCTTTCTGTGTCATCTACTTTATATTTCCGCATTATAATTTTTTTATTATAATTAAAGTAAATTGCACAAACGTCAATTCATATTTACTTGATACGTGAATCCTATTGTGTTTGGTTAAGTCTGAACCTTTGTATCAAGTAAACATAATTCGTTGTTGTATTGTCTCGATCTCATATCCATAGATGATCACACGAAGTGTGAACCAATTAGTTGCATTGTGTCGACTCAGTCTATAGATAATCACCTTCGGAGAAAGGACTTATAGGAAGGAAAAGTTTTAGCTTGAGGTATATTGGGGTACCCTCGCCTTTTCAATTGGTATCAGAGCAGGCAAACACGAAAAAATCTAACAATCTGTGTTTGGTGCGATCCATCCTATAAGAATTGAATCCAGTTCTGATTCAGTTAACATTAAGCAAGAGTATGACTACTCAAAGTTTGAAGATGTTACTACTTCATTGACTCATGATCCAGGAGTTGCGAAAATATCTGAGTCTTTTTCTGATAAATAATAAAATGTTGATAAAGAGTTGGTAAAACTCCTAAAGCCTATAAAATCTCTGTCTTCTAAAATGGTAATTTTAAAGACAGTCAAATCTTCTTAAACAGGAGATCAGAAATAAAGACAGTCAACTGGATAGTCTGGCTGAAGAGAATATGAATCTCACTGTCAAATTAGAAGCCCTTGTTAATTCTCTTAATAAAGAGACATGTCCAATGACTCTGAAAAATGATGTTGTTGTTTTAGTCACATCTGAAACAGATCAAGATGATAGGAGTTTGCCAAAATACATCAAGTCAGAAGAGGATGAGAAACAAGCTTCTATATCTACTGATGATCAAATGAAATCTTGTCCAAAGGAAACTTTGAACCGATTCCGTGATAATGATCTTATGAAATACACTTTTCAGTCACTTGACAGAAACTTATACTTCTTTAACATACTGTGGTCAAAATATTGAAGGAAGATTCTTGTCTTAAAAAACTGAAAGATCATTCCTCAGTAGATACACAGATTATACCACAACCCTATAAGATCAACTCAAAATCATGGGAAAGAGTTGACAATAGCTTCTTGAAGAAGTTTCCTCCTCAACCATGTCGAAACAATTCTTGTTTTGATGAAGAACGATTCCATAAGGAAGAGGAGAACAATGAGGAATTTCCAATAATTGTTTCAGATAATCACACTGATTTGAATCATAAGGAAGTCCTTAAAATAAGAAAATCGTATGAAAATATCATTGAAAGTTAATAGAGATCAATCAATCTCTGAAAATTCTCACATCAGTACGGTTTCTCCACATGATCATATCTCTAGAGTTAGAAAAGATCATCGTCTCG
Source organism: Papaver bracteatum (assembly GCA_023529315.1). NCBI lineage: Eukaryota > Viridiplantae > Streptophyta > Magnoliopsida > Ranunculales > Papaveraceae > Papaver > Papaver bracteatum. Next base: position 23,271 of record JAJJWX010002382.1, on the reverse strand, counting down.
GGAGAAAATATATTGGGAATAAATTCCCTAAAATAAATATGAACTATAGTTCTGATATTCAATTTAAGCTTGAAAAGGCTTATTCCGATGCAACTTAGTTGTATCAAAATTGTGCATTCTCATCCTCATTTGTGCTCGTATTTACGGATGGGAATGGCATAATAAATCTGGAGCACATGTGTTTGTGTAATTGATTATCAGAAAAGTTGTAAATTTTATGGATAGCTGTAGATCCAAAAATTATTCATGTTTATCATGATTTTCTAGATAAGTTTTATTTGGAATTTTTGATTAATACTAAGAAGTTCGGACAAAAGGAAACGAAATATATTCTTCAATATTTTTGGATTCTTCTGATATCTTTCAGTCCGAAAGGTGTCCCTTTGTGTAGGGAAACTATCTCTTTCAGCATATTGATACCCTGATCAATCATCTTATATATAACTTTATGCGTGTCGTAACCACAACAAATTAATTAATACTTTACTACCTAATTAAAGAGTAATATAGGGTAGTCAAGGTCGATCCCAAGGGGAGCAAGAGATTATAGTTGTATTATAATGTCACAAAAAGGGGGTATTGGTTCAAGATTTTAAAAACAAAAGAAATAAACAAAGTAATTAAAAGTGTAAGTTGAAATCAATGAGAGAGAATAGATCAAGGAATCCTTCTTCGCTGCAAAACAATGATTAAAGTTATGTTCTTTTTCACTTGTTATTAGTCATAGATTATCACCAACCGTAGGATAGCAGGTTCACTTAGCTAACCCCAAAATTCCTTATTTCACCGAGTAACAAGTCCGCTTAGTTATCAGATTCTATTCAAAAGAACCACCATGAGGTACGCTTACAAGATGTAATTCCCTGAATGCATTAAGATTTATGAACTTAGGTTTAGTACTAGTAGTTAGACTCGGTTCGCTTGGTCCACTTTCTAGCGTTGTTTTCACACACAATTGCTCCATGGAATCCCTCCGCAAGGTCTTGTGTTTTCTACCTGTGTAAAAAGTCAAGAAACTATTACGTATTCCCTAACTTTCACTAGCTTTAGATTAAATTAACAAATTAATTTAGCGTGCACTCTAAACAACCTATCAATCAATCATAAACAATAATATTAGTAAAAACAAACGATAATCATATGAAAAACTTCAAAGTAGAATTGAAACAAAACTCAAACCATATGTTAAGAACTAGGAATTCATCCTCAATCAAATTAGTTACTCATATTAAAGAGTTCACACAAAGAATAAAGAAAAGAATTGTGTGTGTAGAAGTGTGCAAAAAGATGTGTAAAAGATGTGTCTAAGTGTATCAATGTGTATGGAAGTGTGTCTAAGTGTATGTAGAAAATTAGAGAACTTCTCTATTTATAGGCTTCAATGTTCTCCATATCTTCTAAGGAATAGAATCCCTTTCCTTTAGCACTTCAATTTCCAAATACAAGCCTTTCTCATATTCCATCTTCTCTTTCCATATTCAAACCAAATTCTTCATCCAATTCCAAGTCCAAGTCTTCACATCCCATGATAGAAATCCAGACAAAATTCTGCAACTTTTGCTCGCCGGAAAACTGGGTTTTTGGCCGGAAATAGGCCGGAATCCGTCGTTGTTGGCAACCTGAAAATTCTCTCCGTCGACGGAATATTCTGTCCAAGATTACGTTATAGTTAGGTCAAACTAACGGTCTTAGTTAGTCAACTGGGTCAAGCGTGGGACTGAATCAGCCAAGTCAGCTGTCTTACTCGTTCTTACTAGATCTAACTCATCCGAGTCAAATCGCTGGATCGGTCATCGGCCTCGTCATCGGCGGCTACCGAGTCAACTCATTTGAGAAACGATTTCGGAAGAGTTTCGGCTGATTACAGGACTTCTCAGGCCAACTTCAGGCCGATATTCACCTGTTACAATCCTAACATTCATCTAGCATTTCAATACATCATTTCATTCATAACCACTTCAATTCCTTTCTCAAAATGCTACCACCATTTTTATCCCTGGAATTCAATTCCAGAAAACCCATCTGTTTCTCTAATTCCTTAACAGAGACTACTAACATCACCATATCCCTTTTCTGGTCTTCAAATTCACCTAGAACCATCTTCGATTCAAACCAAAAGCCAAGTCTGATAGAAACCCATCTCCATTAATTCTTCAACATCGACCAATCTTCTATTTTCATGACCACAAACACATCTCAACACCCATTTTAAGTCGATGGCAGAATCTTCTCATCCCCCATTAATAGCTCTCCGAGCTTCTGTAGTATCATATCTCGATCTCTAGCTCTCGGTTTTCTCTTGAAATTTCGATTCAACACATCATCAGGTTCTTGTCTCCTGCAGAAACCATAGCCACTGTTTCGTTTTTGATTCAGGTGAAAGAGATGATGAATGAGATAACATCTCTCAATTTTAGGTTTAGAATATGATTTGGGGTGGATTCAGACGCCCAAGATAAGAACCACCACATGGGTGCCCTGAATAACTCTTGGGTGCTTTTAGAACTTTTCTTTAACCACAAACATGACTTCCCCTTAACATGGGCTGGCCTGTCTTTAGTAATTCTTCCCAACAAGTGTTTCCCCTTAACCTTGACTGGACTCCAGTTAGTGCTCGCCCTATGAAATGATAACTATGCCCTTTTTGCTCAATTTTGGTGATTTCTTCTTCTTTTCCTCCGTGCGACTCCAGAGTACCTAATAACTCAAAAATACACGTAAAATACATAATTTACTAGAAAAATAGCAAAGAAAGCATAAACTACTAAATAGTAAATACGGTGTATTCTACACCTATCAATAACCAAGCATACCTCCAATAACTCGAAGTGTCTCAACGACTAATAAGTATGAGGCTCAAAGGGTTAAAGATTGTCAAGGAATCAATACTAAGAAGACGAAAAGAAGCAGATAAAAAATCATGTCTGATTATGATTTTGAGAGTTCGGTTGGATCACAAGATGAGTCATGTCTGTTGGCCTACAATCTACAAGATCCAACCAAAACCAAGTGGGTTCGTTCTGATAGTATGATTGAATATATCCATGGTTTTGAAGAACTGAGAACCAATCTCATATCAACAATTCGAAATCAAGACTGGCTCAAGGATAAGATTGAGGAAACAAAAGCTGAAATTGCTGATATGAGAATTCAAGTTGAAAAACTTGAGAAACAGGAAGTGGTTGTAGACAAGTCTCTTGAGACATGCTTTAAAAGTTTGAACACTGAAGAAACATCGGTGAACAACAAGTGCACCACTAGAGATTAAGTTATATGCTGTAATACTTAATCTAGAAAAATAGACATCAATTTTTGATTTCTTTCATTAATTGTATAAGTCTATTATGAATAAAGTTATTTGATTTATAATATTTATTGTGATAGTTTTTGAATTACATAGCCGGTGCTTTAATGCTTTATTTATTTGCTATGTGTATTTATGGGATGTCTGATTTCAGTTTTATTACCTTGATATTCAATCTCATAATATGTTGTGAACCCTTATGGTTTGGGTGACTTTTTGATTTAGCAGGATTAAGTTCTAGCCCATGTTGGTAGGCTTTATCAAAGGATCATGAGGGGTTCCTGTAGAAACAATATGTGAAAAAGTCACAATATGTTGAATCGGTTTTGGTTTAGCATAAAAGCATATATATTTCGACGGTTTTCAACTTTTTCTTGCAATTTTTAAAACCGATTTTCAACCTTTCTCTGGTAAAGGTTGGTTGTTGTTATTCTTCTGTTTTTTCATAAGGATGACAACATAATGGTATTTCGATATCAATTCTCCCTGGAAGAAGAAGATGCGATCATATTGGATAAGTTGGATGCGAAATTGAGGAAACAATCTTGTTAGTTATTTGTTTTCCTATTTTAAGAAAAGCCTATTTTTATTTGATATATATATATATATTGCTTTTGCTTAAACAAAATTGTCGATACAATTGATGTGTTTATTCCATTATGTATGAATTTAATGATGGATGTAGATGGCTGGTGGGTGATGGTGCAAATATATCTGTGTGGAAGGATAAATGGGTGACTGAAAATGCATTAATAGACTCAAATGAGATGAATACATTTGTTATCCAAAATCCAGATATGAAGGTCAAGGAATTAATGTTAAATAATGAGTGGAATATTCCAAGGGAAATGAATAGTATGTTCAATATGAGTGATTTACCAAGTATTGGAGAAGGGAAAGATAGAAGAATTTGGGTGAATGATATTGCTGGTAATTTCACAGTTGCAAATGTTGTTCAACTAATCAGAAAGAAATTTCCCATTGTTCCTTGGGAAAATAAGATTTGGAATACATGTGTACATCCTTATACATCATGTAATATGTGGAAGATCATGAGGGGAGCAATTGCAACTAAGGAGAATGTGAGGAAGAAAGGTTTCAGTATAGTATCAAAATGCTATCTTTGTGGTGATGGACAAGACAACTTGGACCATATCCTATGGAACTGTTCTTTTAGTGAACATTTGTGGCACTGGTTAACAAGTAAGTTTCACTTTTTACTCCCATCCAGTTTTGATGATATTTTCAACTATGTCAAGAATAAGAGTTCCATAGTGAAAGAAGTCTGGTATGTTAGTACATTCAAGTTAATGGTGGAGGTGTGGTTAACTAGAAATAAGAAAATTTATGAAGAGGAGAATCCCAATACTGAAACCATTAAAAGTATAATTTTGAACTTTACCAGGGAGTCACATATAAGAATGAAATGGACAATGCATAACAGTGTGTATGACCTGAATGTTTTACTGCAATTTGATATAAGGGGTATGAGAAGCACAATTGTCAGAGTTAAAGAGATAAGGTTTGTATTACCTAGACATAACCAGATTTTGATATGCTGTGATGGTGCTGCTAAGGGTAATCCTGGTACTGCAGGATTTGGATTTATTGGTATAATCAACACATGTAGTTGTATTGGTGCAGCTATTGGTGGACTGGGCATAGCCACAAATCATATTGCAGAGGTGATGGCCTTAGTGGCTGCAGGTGAATGGGCTGTCACCAAGAAGTATTTAGATGTATGCTTTATCCTTGATTCCAAGGCAGTACTAACAGCTTTCTACAATGGCAAAATTCCTTGGATTGTGATAAATAGATGGAAGAGAGTATTGAAAGAAATGAGGAGTATTTGCTTTAAACATACCTACAGAGAGGCTAACTCTTCTGCTGATAAGCTAGCTAAAAAGGTTACAACACTAAACAGGGGTGAAGTGATTTATTATGAAGATAAACCTCAATTCATAGGCAGGCTGGAGGATGAAGATTCTTCTTACTTCAGATTTTTCTGAATTTTAAGCATTGTAAATAATTTTCTATATTTCCTTTAGTTTTTTTTTTTGTTTGTTTGATTGGATTGTTGAAATTAGTCTTGGCATGTCTTGACTAATTGAGAAATTTTTGATATTTTTGGTTATAAATAAATATGATTTAGAAAAAAAAATGTGTGGATGTTTGTGTGATTCAATTAGTTCAGGTTAAGTAAAACTATTTTTATCTTGCTTTGTTATGTGATATCAATCGTTTAGGCTTACGAAAGTTTAGTGCAATTGCGGTGCTATAATGTCTATGTTATTTCAATTGCTTCCAGTTAAGTAAAACAATTGTTATTTTGCTTTATTGTGTGGTATCAATTGTTTAAGCTTACAAAATTTTGGTGCAATAGTGGAACTTTAATGATGGTGTTTCAATTGCTTCCGGTTGAGGTAAATAATTATGCAAGTTGATTTATTAGTTTGTATGAATTATTTATGGATTAACGAATGAATATATTGACGGGATGAGTTGTTTATTCTAATTCGATTCCGGATAAGCTAAACTAAGTTAATTATGATCTTAGTTAGACTCATCAAAGTGGAGGTTTCGGTTATTCAAGTCTAGCCAAATGCCTAAACAAGGAAATACAAGTTAACTAACCTAGTATTTGGCTTGTTTAAAATCTAAAGGTCTAAGTTATATGGATAATTAGAACCTGATGAGAAAAATAGAGTTTACCTTTGTTTTGGTCTTATCGAATGAAGCGGTTGTATTTGTAAAATCGGTTTAGCAAAGGAACTAAGTTTCTTAGTTGATTTTTGGTTTGTTAAACTAGTTTGGAAAATTTCTTCGGGGAATTATTTTCATGATAACATATCAAAACATAATTACTTTGTAGTTTTGGTTTTGATATTGGTTATCAAAAATGGTATGTAAAACCCTCGTGCTCGACTCAACATGTTGCAAGTCTATTTTGAGATTTGTTAGATCCTTTTCGTGTTGTCCTTTATTTTTTCGTTTCTTTGTCATTTTTGTGACAAAAGGGGGGATAAATATATGGAGTAAAAAGGTGATGGTGGTTTCAATTTTGTGTTGATTGGTGTCACTAGGGAAGAGGACAATGGTGCTTGAACGTTTATCTAACGAATGAGGAAAAACACATACTAAGGGGGAGTAACATATCATATGATTGGGTTAACAAACACGTGCGGATTAAAAATCAATGTATCTCACCTTTAGGGGGAGTATGAGCTTTGTTATTATAATGTCAACAATGGCATTTTAAGGATTGAATTAATGCAGGTTATGTGTTGTTGAATTCGGGAATCAAGCGTATGTGTAATGAATTATTGTAATTTGTTTTACCATATGATTGTAAGACTTTTGTTACTAAAATTGACAAAGGGGGAGATTGTTAGAGCATAGCTCGGTTGATCCCACCAAGCATTGGTATGTCAAGTTTGGTTCTCATATTTTAGTGAGCCAAAACTCATTTAATAGTCGCTTGATTTAAATGTACTAGAGTCAACTTCGTATAGGTTAGCTTGAAAGTATTAGGGTGAGACATTACAAGTATTGCGAAGACTTGAAGAAGTGAAGAAGTATGGAGCTACAACCACAACATCATCCTTCCACTTGAGGTTAGTAATATTTGACTTGAACTGTTTCATTCCCTAACGTATCTTTCAAGTCATGCATATTGAAAACATAAAACTGCGAAGCATGAACACTCTAGATAGACATAGTATTAATGAATAAAATATGAAGTTTCTTGCTTAACCATTAAACTTTATATATGAGACATCGACATAATCGTATGAATGCTATTGTGATTATGTATGGGTATGAGGTGAGGATTTCATCCTAGGAAACAATGTTTTTACATGTGTTTTAAGGAAGTAAGTTCATGATATGTATTGTGAACCGAAAAGGAAATTGCCAGGTGTTATGGGGCTGTTCTTCATTGCAAATCTTATGAACGACCAATATGTGTGATTAGTATAACCGCACATGACTTGTTTGTGTTCTTGGTAAAACTATTCACATGAGGCCTGACTTATGTATTGGTATGACTTTTATTAGTGAAACCGATCTTAAGTAATCACCTGGGGTATGATCGGGTTTGTGAGTGTCTGACCAAATTTGGGAAAGGGGAACCGATCCTATGAAGAGGTGCAATACATCATAAGGGGGAACCGATCCTTGTATGAGGTGCAGCAAGGTTTATAGAAGAGAGGGGAACCGATCCTGTGAACATGTGCAACACATTTTTAGGCAAGGGGGAACCAATCCTATGGACATGTACAGTGCATACAAGTTAGATACCAAATATATGTGGGGAACCGATCCTAGTACCTAGTCATCCATATCTTTGGTAAGCTAGTGTGACTATGCATAGTACTCACATGGAGGTAGAACCGAAACTTGTTTTGGTAGAACCGTTAAAGCCATGGTTTGTGATTGAGTGTTACTTGATCAATCACATAGTTCTTGAAAGTCAGATGAACCAATTCTAAACTTGTTTGGAAGTGTGGTAAAAAACGGTTTCAAGTGAGTAAGTATGAAAAAGGACTTGCAAGAGTAAGATGTCGACAAACTTTGAACACGCGCATTAATATGTATTCTTTTATTGTTCAAAGATATTCCTTAACAGCTAAGAAGGAAGTAAATCCCAAGATCAAATTTAAATAAGTTAAGAATCTTTTAATTAATATTTTTAATTATATATGGAAAATAAGAATTAGTAATGTGCATTTGCTAGTTAAAGATTTTCCAAGGAGATTTCGATCATTATATTTGGACAGTGCATTCACAGGAATTATGAAAACCGAACTTGGGTTAATATGGAAAAATATCTTGAGAATATTTTCGATTTTGGAAATTCCTTGGTGTCCAAACTTCCTTGTCTATAAATACTTTGAGTTTGCATTTCTAGCAAACTAATCCTTCGTGACAGTAAGCTTCCTCTGTTGTACTGTTACTGGTGAAACCGCATATTGTAGAGGAGAGTAATCTAATTAGGTGAAATCTCTTACGGCCGCTCAATTTATATTCTTCTTTGGGATTGAGAAGATCTAGCGTGACCCGTTGGTGGGAAACTAGATATTGCAGTTTTTCTTTAGTTTTCGTATTGATTTGATTGACTAATGGTGGTTGAACTTTGATTGCACCTAGTTTGTTTATGCTTGAGAATATTTTCTTATGATATAAGATTCACTCAAACTAGTTCAAGGTTTCGACAGGGATCTTTAGATTGTTGTTAGATCTAAAGATGATCTTGTGATAATCCATTGTTAACATACTCCGTTCTGTGTGTGATTGATAACAAGAGATTCAAGTAGTTGTGTGCAGGTGTTTATTGAAAATCTAAGAATATTTGAAGACAAAGAAGAGATAGAAGATTTTTGACTTGGTTTTATAATCTTTGGTGTGCACAATACTTGTTTGGGTAACAGAGGATCCAACTATAATTGATTTATCCTTTGGGGTATTTTAATAGAATAGTTGAGAAGATCGGCATCAATACATTTTCTTGGGATTAGAGGTATTGATTGGCTTAATCTTGCCGATTGCCTTTTGGTGATTGAACATAAGATAGATCTTGGAACCTGGCAAAGGAGTTTATGTTAAGATAAACAAGGGAACCTTTGCGTAACTCATATCACTTGGTTTAAGAGAGTTGATACCAAACAGATTTGTTGTTCCTTTACTGTTTGGAATACTAACCAAAGGAATTGGTCCAAGTACGTGATTTGTTTACAGGTTGGAGGCGTAGGAATACAGACGAAACTAGGTGAACTTTTGTCTCAACTATACGAAGTTGGTTTATTTTGTATGGCGGCTTAATCCTGAGAGTATTCAATTCTGGACAAGGTCCCGGAGTTTTTCTGCATTTGCGGTTTCCTCGTAAACAAAATCTTGCTGTGTCATTTACTTTGTATTTCAGCATTATAATTGTTTTATTATAATTAAAGTAAATTGCACAAACGTTAATTCCTATTTACTTGATACGTGAATCCTATTGTGTTTGGTTAAGTCCAAACCTTTGTATCAAGTAAACATACTTCGCTGTTGTATTGTCTCGATCTCGTATCCATAGACGATCACACGAAGTGTGAACTGATTAGTTGCATTGTCTCGACTCAGTCTATAGACAATCACTTTTGGAGAAAGTACTTATAGGAAGGAAAAGTTTTAGCTTGAGGTATATTGGGGTACCCTCGCCTTTTCATCAACAACCAAAGGTTGGATTTCACAATTGATCGATACAACACACAACCTATGATATTTTAATTATATAACAAAATATAAAGCGGAATAGAAATAACACAGACACCATAAATTTTGTTAACGAGGAAACCGCAAATGCAGAAAAACCCCCGGACCTAGTCCAGATTGAACACCACACTGTATTAAGACGCTACCGACACTAGCCTACCACAAACTAACTTCTATCTGGACTGTAGTTGAACCCTAATCAATATCACACTGATTCAAGGTATAGTTGCTCTCCTTACGTCTCTGATCCCAATAGGATACTACGCACTTAATTCCCTTAGCTGATCTCACCCACAACCAAGAGTTGCTACGACCCAAAGTCGAATACTTGAATAATCAAATCTGTATCACACAAAAAACTCTACGATAATAGATAAATCTGTCTCCCACAGATAAACCTACGAGTTTTGTTCTATCTTTTGATAAAATCAAGGTGAACATGAACTAATCAATCACCTGGACTTATATTTCCGAAGAACAGCCTAGAATTATTGATCACTTCATAATAATCTAAATCATATGGTAGCAAAACTAGATATTGCGGAATCACAAACGATAAGAGGAAGATGTTTGTGATTTCTTTTTATCTTGCCCTATCGGAGATATAATCTCAATCCAATTATTCAATTGAACTCATACGATAGAAAATGGAAAGATTAGATCGCTCAACTACAAGAGAAGTAGTTTCGTCTGGCTTCACAATCCCAATGAAATATTTAAGTCATTAATCGACAGGGTCTCGAGAAGAAACCTACGATTAAAAGAGAATGGACTCTAGCAAAACCAACTAGTATCACACAGGAGGTGTGGGGATTAGTTTTTCTAGATACTATACGTATCCTTATACAGTTTTCAAATCAGGGTTTGCAATCCAAGTTACCTTGGTAACAAAGCATTCAATATTCACCGTTAGATGAAAAATCTGATTTATCCAAGCTAATATCTTTCAACCGTTAGATCGAAACTTAGCTTGTCACACATACAAATGAAATGTATTTCATTTATGTTTGAGTAACCATACCTAAACATGTACATTTGGTTGGTTCACAAATGGTTGACCAATGGTTAGCCATATGAGTACTTTCATATCAACCGTATTCATCTTTCTCATGACTAGTTCAAATGACTCATAAGAACTAGTTCAAGAGTTGTTCAATTGCAAGGAAATCTTATGTACTACACAAGACACAATTGAAGCTAAATCGGTTTGATTCACTTGAATCAATTCATGAACAATATAGCCACGGTTTGCAACGATTGCATTCTTTATCGTTTTATTATTTAAGTTCATGAACAAACGATTTGAGAAATATAACCAGCTTGGGTACGTGTACGTGTAAGCGTACCTTAGCTACCGGAATTGGGTTTGAAAACCCATCAGAAGTTCTCGGATGAAAACTTCAGTAGGTACGCATATGGGTACGCGTACCTAAGGCGACTGGTTTGTAAGTTTGTAAAATCCAAACTCAGCAGAAATTCACGGACGTGAACTTCCTCCAGTACTTGTACGGGTATGCGTACCTAACCTGTCTCCTTTACCAATACTGTATGCACACATATGCACACACTTGGTTTCCGATACATGGACTTATACACTAATGTGCAAACACACTATATATGCTTATATCCATAGGTGGTTATGTAATCTCAACTCTACATTTCAATCATTGAAACATTCTTCTATAATGTTAATAGTCGTTAGACATAAAGAATCTCCTACCATCATCAAAGCTATTTTCAAGATGAAAACGTCATCTTGACTTTCATCACGGGTAAATATGAAAGGTGGTTAAATCAAAAGCTTACCAACACATATTTCGAGAAAAAGATAGCGAGTAAACTTGGCTTGAAATAACAAATGTGTATGTATGAAAACTATCATACTTATACGACTGTTGTCTCAAGATTAGGAGATAGATAGACTTTTGAGTGCTAGATAAGTTCAAGTCTCCACATACCTTTTTGGTCGGATGAAGTTTTACTGGTTCGTTGAGTAGTTCTTCATCTTCGTAAGATAATCGCCATGGAGTTTGGAGCTCAACTATACTTAACTATCATAGACTGAGACTTAGTCATAAGTAAACAAGAAATCAAGATGTATAGTTTTGATCACTAATATTGACAAACATGCTTGAGATAGCAACGCATGCGAGTTCGACCGAGAAATGCTCTAACAAACCGGTTTGCAAATCTATACAATTACCAAGTTCCGGACTCTACAGAACTTTTTAGTTCAAGTACCGATTTGCAAACTTTGAACCAACTCAAAGTTCCGGAATCTACAGATTTTTTTAGTTCATGTACCGGTTTGCAAAATTAATACCTTTGATAGTTCTGGAGTTCACAGAATGTTCATCTTGAGTACCGGTTTGGGTACTAAACTGGTTTCGGAGTTTACAAAATGTTCAGTTTGCGTACCTGTTTGGGTACTAAAGTGGTTTCGGAGGTCACAGAACGTTCAGCTTGCGTATCCGTTTGGGTACTAAACCGGTTTGATTATTTTAACTCGGTTCCCTTACTATAGTTCCGCAATGGTTTGTATATGAATATACATACTTATCTAGATCATGAAACAAACATATTTTCCCATGATGTACATACGAATATGCATATTACACAAATCTGAAAGTCGATATATAGCTACTCCGCTACGTGTACGAATACATGTAATATGGATTCAAACATATAACAGTTTTCTCAGTTTGTAATACTTATAATACTGTCTTGTATTCAAAATATAGTAGTTTTATATTTATCTAAACCAACTCGAAACATTCATGAATAATATCAATGACTGAAAAGACGAGGGTACCCAAATACACCATAATCTTTTATTTTGATCACAACCTATACAAGACCCACTGTGTATAAACGTCTTAGAGATTCAATCACTCAAGGAATATTTCAACGCAATGTCCACTTGAAATAGGGTTAGTCCGGACTGGCCTAACAATGTGAGAATATCAAAGTCAAGTGGAGAAATCCAATACACTTTGTGTGATCGTCTATGGATATGAAATCGAGACAATACTACAACAAAGTGTTCACTTGATAATAGTAAAACCTTATAAGATAAATATCAAGTGCCTAGTTAACGTACACGTGTATTTATTTTAATTATAATATAAAAAAAATTATAATGCGGAAATAAAGTAAAGCACACACACCAAAATTTTGTTAACGAGGAAACCGTAAATGTAGAAAAACCCCAGGACCTAGTCCAGTTTTGAATACTCAATTGAATTAATATGCTACAAAAATTAAACCTGCAACTTCGTATAGACAATACTAAGTAAACTAAAATCCTACTTACTCAGCTTTAGCAGTATTCTTGATTTGATAATATCTAGCAGAACCGAAGTTCTTAATAGATATTTGATCCTAGCAGAACATGCATTTTCTTTAGGACTAGATCTAATTTATATTCTTAATGGTTCATAACAACTTCTTCTTCAAATTTTCAAAATCTTCAATCTTCGATTTAATCTTCAAAGTAACAATCTGCAAAAACAAACTTGATTCCTTATTGATTTGTCACACAGAACGGAGTCTGTTAACAATGGAAAATCAATGAACCTATCTTATGGATCTAGAAAAACTTAGATCAGTAGAAATGTTAAATCTTTGATCTAGTTTGAGTGAGCCTTATATCAGAAGAGAAGGTTCTCAAGAATAAACAAACTAGGTGCAATCAAAGATTCAACAACTGTTAGTCAATCAAATCAATCGAAAACAAAAGATAAACTGCAATCATCTAGTTTCCCACCAACGGTACTAATAGATCTTCTCAATCCCAAAGAAGACTTTAAACTGAGCGGGCGTAAGAGATTTCGCCTAATTAGGTTACTCTCCTCTCCGAATAGGCGGCTTCACCAGTAACAACACAACCGAGGAAGTTTGCTATCACGAAGGATTAGTTTGCTAGAAAGGCAAACTTCAAGTGTTTATATACAAGGAGGTTTGGACACCAAGGAATTTCCAAAACCGAATATATTCTCAAGATATGCAATATAATTTCCAAATTCGGTTTTCATAATTCCTGAGAATGCTTTGTCCAAAATATTGATCATAAATCTCATTGGAAAATCTTTAACTAGTAAATGCACATTACTAAATCTTATTTTCCATATATAAAATTAAAAACCTTAAATAAAAGATTCTTAACTTATTTAATTTCGATCCTGAGATTTTCTTCCTTTTAGCTATTAAGGAATAACTTTGAACAATAAAAGATACGCATTAATGCACGTGTTCAAAGTATGTCGACATCCTTACTTTGTAAGTCCTCTTTTCTACTTACACACTTGAAACCGATTTACCATTTTAGAATTGGTTCATCTAACTTTCAAGAACTATGTGATTGATCAAGAACACTCAATCACAAATCATGGGTTTAACGGTTCTACCAAAACAAGTTTCGGTTCTACCTTCATGTGAGTACCGTGCATAGTCATCGGTTACCCACATATATTGGTATCTAACTTATATGCGTTGCACATGTCCATAGGATCGGTTCCCATTTCTGCTATAAACCTTGTTGCACCTCATACAATGATCGATTCCCCTTTGTGATGTGTTGTACCTATTACCAGGATCGGTTCCCCTTTACCCAGAGTTAGGTCTTACAAACTACACAAACTTGATCATACCATCAGGTGATTACTTAAGATCGGTTTCACTAATAAAAGTCATACCAATACATAAATCAGTCCTTATGTGAATAGTTTTACCAAGAACACAAACAAGTCATGAGTGGTTGTACTAATCACACATAATGGTCGTTCATAATATATGCAATGAATAACAATCCCAATAACGCATGGCGATTTCCTTTTCGATTCACAAACCAAGTTCATGAACTTACTTCCTTAAAACACATGTAAAACATTGTTTCCTAGGATGAAATCTTCACCTCATACCCATACATAATCACAATAGCATTCAAATGATTATGTTGATGTCTTATCTACAAAGTTTAATAGTTAAGCAATAAACCTCGTATTGTATTCCTTAATACTATGTCTAACTAGAGTGTAATCATGCTTCACAGTTTTGTTTTTAATATGCATGACTTGAAAAACACAAGATAGATATGGAACAAGTCAAGTCATAGTTACTCACCTCAAGCTGAAGAATAATGTCTTTGTTGTCTTCAATCCATCTTTATATCTTTGTGAGTAACTGGAGCACAATACTTTTATCATTTCTAGTCTAACCTATCGAAGTTGACTGTAGTTTACAAATTACTTGAGTTTTGGAACTAAATATGACAACCAATCTTGACATACCAACACTTGGTGGGTTCAACCGAGCAGTGCTCTAACAATCTCCCACTTTGTTAATTTAGTGACAAAACTCTATTACATATGGAGATAAACGAATTACAAAAATAACTCATACTAATCTGCATGTATTCAAAAATAAATGTCGTTGTTGACATTATAATAACAAAGTTAAAACTCCCCCTAAAGGTGAGATAGGTAGATTTTCAATCCTCACCTATTTGTTATACCAATTAATATGATATGTTACTCCCCCTTAGTCTATGATTTTACTCTTTTGTTAGATAAACGTTTAAGTACCAATGTCCTTTCCCTTAGTGATACCAAACAATATAAAATAGATACCAGTATCACTTGTTTACTCCATATATTTCTCCCCCCTTTTGTCACAAAAATGACAAAGAAACGAAAAAATAAAGGACAACACGAAAAGGATCTTACAAATCTCAAAATAGAATTGCAACCTGTAGAGTCTAGCACGAGGGTTCCACACACCATTTTTGATAACCAATATCAAAACCGAAACTACAAAGTAATTATGTTTTGATATGTTATCACGGAAATAATTTCCCGAAGAAATTTTCCCACATAGTTTAGCATATCAAAAATCAACTAAGCACATTAGTTCCTTTGCTAAACCGATTGTAAAACTACAATCGCTTCATTCGATAAGACCAAAATAAAGAAAACTCTATTTTTCTCATCAGGTTCTAATTATCCATATAACTTAGACCTTTAGATTTTAAACAAGCCAAATACTAGGTTACTTAACTAGCATTTCTTGTTAAGGCATTCGATTAGACTTGAATAACCAAAATCTCCACTTTGATAAGTCTAACTAAGATCAGAATTAACTTAGTTTCTCTTATCCGGAATCAAATTAGACTAAACAATTCATCCCGTAAACTTTTTCTTTTGTTAAGCCATAAATAATTCATACAAACCAAATAAATCAACTTGCATAATTATTCACCTCAACCGGAAGCAATTGAAACAACATAGACATTAAAGCACCGCAATTGCACCGAAATTTTATAAGCCTAAACGATTGATACCACACAATAAAGCAAGATAACAATAGTTTTTATTAACCGGAACCAATTGAATCACACACACATCCATACGCACATAATGGAATAATATATCAATTGTACCGAAATTTTGTTAAGCAAAAGAAATAGATATAAGAAATAAAATCAGTCTTTTCTTAAACAGGAAAATGATTAACTAACAAAGTTTTAACCTCAAGCTCCGCATCCTCTTCACCTCAATATTTTTTCATATTTTCGTAAAGACAAAAGAACAGCAAAATCAAGCTTTACTAGAGAAAGGTTGAAGTGGTTTTAACTATTACGTGCCAATAGTAATAAGCTAATACCAAAAACTCATATGTATAATATTGTTTATAGGTGAAAATAGTTTCTGTTGATTTTGGTAATTGCGGGTGTGAAGGTGAGAAACTGTTTAAACCCTAAATAATGTACTGCAAGGGAGTACTTTAGATTCGAGAGATCAATTTGTACAAGACCGGCCTAAACCAAGAAATGGCCGTTCCATACTTGCTTTGGTCACAAAAAGGAGGAGAATGGGTTGGTTTTGGGGAGGGAAGCATGGAGAGTGGTGAGACCAGAATAGTTGATTCTGGAAGAGTAGTTGGGTTTCTACGACTTGTTATCAGAAAAGGTAGGAGAGCTCACGAGGAGATCTAAGTAAGTATATCTGAGTGTTGTCTTGTCTGAATGAACTTGTTGTACAAATGGAAATAGGTAAGACCTATTTATACAAGTCGAGGTAGAAACGTACACTGGTCTCATTAAGGAGTGGGGAAGTAAATGTGAGGAGGTGGTAACCGTATGCATGGACTTGATGTCCCATAAAGTGGTTAACGCATGAAATTGGTTTTCATGAAACTGTAAACGTTATGGAATTGATGTTCCATAAAGTTTGTTAACTCACACCTTTATGTCCCATGAACGTTTTCCCACATAACTCATGTATTTACTAGGCGCCTCACCCTTATGACACTTCCTTATGAGGGGCGTAGTGTACGCCGCACGCTATTGACCACCAAACCAATACCCAAAGAGAATCCCCCTGTTTGTGTTGATGTGTCTAATGTTTTGGAAAACATGTAAAACATTATTGTGGATTGGCAAGTCGATCTTGGGGAACTTACTAGCCAGGTGACCTTCGACGGTCGAGATGTTGCATCTTGAGAGGAGAGGCAATCATTGATCGTTGCACGCCTTCGTTTTGGTAGCCGCGTAGTGAGGTACAACAGGGTGGCACGGATAGGGTGTGTTTGGACCTAGCATGCGGAGCTAAGGGTTCTCCATGGGCGTATGGCATGGCTAGGGCCAAGGAGAGGGCACTTGGATTGGCATGTCGTGGCTAGGGCCAAGGCAAAGTGCGTTTGGCATGGCGCGGCTAGCTCGGCTAAGTTAGGTTATGCTTGGAACGTGGAGCCAAGGGTTTTCCATGGTCGTATGTCATGGTTAGGGCCAAGGCAAGGATGCTTGGCTAGCCGTGGCGTGACTAGCACGGCTAGGTCCAGGGCATGGCGCGGCTAGCTTGGCTAGGTTTGGTTTGGCTTAGCATGTGGGGCCAAGGGGTATCCATGGGCGCATGGCGTGACTAGCTTGGACTAGGCGTGTGACCAAGTTAGGGTTTTGGGCCTAAAGTCGTGAGGGGACTTTAGACATCCAGGATTTGCTCCTGGGATTGAAGGGTAACCGTGGATTGTCGCCTGGCTTTACTTTAGTAGCCGCATGAGGAAGGCCAGCATGGTGGCGCGTCATGAGGGGCCATGGTTACGCATGGAACGGCTAGCTTGGCTAGGTGCGTGACCAAGCTAGGGTTTTGGGCCTAAATTCATGAGGGGACTTTAGACGGCCAGGATTTGCTCCTGGGATTGAAGGGAAACCGTGGATTGTCCACTGGATTCACTTTGGTAGCCGCAAGAGGAAGGCCAACATGGTGGCGCGGCATGAGGGGCCATGGTTTGGCATGGCGCGTCTAGCTTGGCTAGGTGCGTGACCAAGCTAGGGTTTTGGGCCTAAAGTCGTGAGGGGACTTTAGATGGCCAGGATTTGCTCTTGGTATTGAAGGGCAACCATGGATTATCGCCTGGATTCACTTTGGTAGCCGCATGACGAAGGCCAGAATGGTGGCGCGGCATGAGGGTCCATGGTTTGGCATAGCGCGGCTAGCTTGGCTAGGTGCGTGACCAAGCTAGGGTTTTGGGCCTAAAGTCGTGAGGGGACTTTAGACGGCCAGGATTTGCTCTTGGGATTGAAGGGAAACCGTGGATTGTCGCCTGGCTTCACTTTGGTAGCCGCATGAGGAATGCCAGCATGGTGGCGCGGCATGAGGTGCCATGGTTTGGCATGGCGCGGCTAGCTTGGTAGGTGCGTGACCAAGCTAGGGTTTTTGGCCTAAAGTCATGAGGGGACTTTAGACGGCCAGGATTTGCCATTGGAAAATGGGTGCGGTTAGCATGGTTGGCATGCTTTGGTGTGGTTGGGTGTGGCTGGCATGATTTGCCATTGGCACACAAGAGGTGGCTAGTATGATCGGTCCGCATAGTGATGCATATTCATGGCGCGTCACGGAATTGGTAACCTGGAAGATGGAGATGCATGTCCGACGATGTAACGCCAATACGGCTGAGACAATAAATGTTACTTGGCATTGACAACATTATGCGATAGTGTTGTATATCCTTATTCAGAGTTAGCCTAGCTCAAGGAAGGAATAAAGGATGAGATGCAAAGTCATGGAATGACTTTGGCATGGTTCTAAGTGTTGGCCAAGACTTGGACTATGCACATGCATCAATGGTGAGGCCAAACACGCCATTGGTGATAGTTGCTCGTCAAAAGAGATACAAGTGATGCATATGAAGCATGGAGATGGAACTAACCAAGTCAAGACTCAGTTGGCATGATACTTGAATGATGGAATTCAAATGTGAAGTGTACAATACAAGCTATAATATTGCAACTCAAGCTATAATAGCGCAACGCATGCCATAATAGCAGATATTGGCAAAAGGGCAAGCTGAGTTGCAAGTGGCGATGTTGTGGGACTTGAGTTCAAGCATGCCAAGCGTGCGAGAAAGTTAGAGACGGTTATAAAATGCTTTATAACCGAGTTTGGCATATCCTAACCGTTGAGGACAGGTGTGGCGCCATTGAGCAAGCCAACACTAAAGCTAGCAGTTAAAAAGTGAAACTTGCGGTTAGGGAACTGCCCATGGAAAGATGGATGTTCATGGGGCGTGCAACATAGTTGCTTACGGATTGGCCCTGGTTCTTGGCATTATAAATAGCCATAGAACCCTTCTAAATGAGTTGTTCAATAGTTTTGAGTGTTGAGTAACCATTTAGGCAATAGAGAGTGATTGCTACATAGGCTTAGAGAATAAGCTTGTAAAGTCCATTGGTTGGACGTTTTTGTATCTTCCCTTAAGCTAATAAAAGTGAGTTTATTGCTTGGCGCGCTTGCCTTTTTGGTTTCCTCGTTGATTTACTTTGGTACTTCCTCAATTATGTGAAGCATAAAATATGGCACAACTCTTTGTAGTATGGGCCACATTTCTTGCAAATAAAATCCAGCAAGACTCGCTGCATACTCGGTAGAGTTGGCTAATTGTATTGGTGCAATCTTATAAGGTCAAATACATTGGGTGATAAGAGATCACCTAACCAATCGACGCATTGCCTAGTTATATCTTCTAAAAATTTCGAGCATTTGAAGGTGTGATAATTTTGTATCAAAGCACGGTTTTGGCTCTGCTTTTGGCTTTATTTTTGGAAGATTTTCCCCGGTTTTGCTCGAAGCTTAGTTGTTGAAATCGTAGATCGAATGGTCGGGTAAGAAGAAAGTTCAAGTGAGTCTTAACTTATAGGTAGCTGGATTTGGAAGACATGATTAGATGAGGTGCGCTATCCTAATGATGCTAATTATGATTACTGATGGATCACATTCAAGCATTAGATGCATATGTCAGTCGGAGCATGCTCGTGGCAATCCGTATCGCAACTAAGAAGCATGTTGATTTGGAAGTGCCAAATCAATACACAGGTACACCATGCTCATTGTGAGCCTGAAAGAACCAATTGGCTGAGACCGGGCAAGAGCAGGGATAACGGTGGGTGTGATTGCACAGATCAAGCTTATCAAGGTGGTGTAGGTAGGTGATTTTACTAAGATTAAAGTCCTGCACACAAGATCGCTTAGCGCAAGAGATGTAAGTCACTGGAGAATTTTAATGCGGACATGGACCAATACTTCAAGGCCAGCTTTAACCCTAAGAACAAAAGGTTACTCTAGTTAGCATGTACCCTGGAGGGTGACGCGTGCTGAAATTATAAGAGAATTGAAATCGATGATGACCTTACTATTGGTCGCTCCGTGCATCGTGACATGGAGGTCATGAAGAAGAATTAAAGAGATACTTCTTACCAAGCAATACCCGCTTCGGCTAGACAGAGATTGTATAGCCAAGTATACCAGACACCACGGAATACGTGAAAGAGTTATCATCTTTGATGCTAGAAATTGTGAACATTTCGAGGAAGACAAGTTGTTTAATTTTACATCTGCTTTTTTAGCCAGGCTCAGCCGACGCGGAGAAGGTGGTGCCAAAGACTTACCTTCACCTACATTAGGACAACCTTGCTGATTATAGGACGGGCAACACCTAACCGGGATGCTATAGGAAGGGCAAGGATAAGAAAAACCGGTATGTATGGACAAGGATAAGAAAAGTTCCTGAGGTTATGAGAAAATCTATCAAAGGGATGATAGTTTGGATTCAAGGAACAACAAGGCGTGGTTGTTTCTTATGGTCCTCACTCAAGAAGGTGATTGTCCAAAGAAAGAAAATTCTCCGCACTAATCGAGTGTAGTGGGAAAAGAAGAAACTGATCAAGTGAGCATGTTAATCCTATTCAACTATGCAACATAGTAGCACAAACGGCAGTAGTGCATCATGGGATGATGGGTGCTGTCCTGGTTTATGTGAAAGTTGGCTTACACAATCATCGTCTCTGGGGCATGGCAGACACAGGTGCGTCACATACTGTAATGAGTTTGTCGATGGTAGAGTACTTGGGTTTGGAGGTATATCAAGTTGATCACTACATGAAGACAGTGAATGATATAGCTAAGCCAATCAAGGGGATAGTCATGGCGAATGTTGAAGTTGGAGAATGGCGTGACAGATCAAGATAATGGTGATGCATATCAATGATTTCGAGATGATCCTTGGTAACAACTTTTTCAAAGAAGCAGAGGCAATAGTGATGCCTCACCTTGGCGGGATTTTCATACAAAGTCCTAGCGCACCTTGTTTCGTGAAAGGTGTAGGGAAAGTCAGTCCGGTTGATATGAAGTGTGACAAGTGGAAGGCAAGTGAGTTTGCACCATCCGCTCGTTCAAGAAAGCTTAATGAGATTCATATAATTTGGATATCCTATGGATCTTGGTATCCCTTTTGCATCGCTATGATTAGCGAATGTAAGGTATGTACACTGCATTGTTGTTTGTGCAAGCGCTCCAACTGCAAGGTTGTCAAGTTGGGAGACTTTGGAATATTATCTTTTTGTTGTTTCGCTTTCACAGCGGTGCTGTTGATCTTATATTATAAAAACACAAGACACTTAGTTGGTGTATTTGCTTGTTAATATAATTTGCTTTTTCTCAGTGAAGGCTTATGTCGCCGCTGGTGTAAAAGGAAGTGAGTCTCATATCTTATGTAAGGTTATGAATGAATGTATAGTGGCATTAAGCAAAACTGCTCTTTTGCTTAATGAAATTCAGTTCATCAGAAGTTTCACAAGTATACGAAATAAAGTATACAATAAGAAACACTGAAAGAAAAACCAAGCAAAGGAGTAGGGGGATTGGTATAAGCGAGTTGGAAGTTGGGAGATTTACGTAGAAGTGCGACAGTATTTGGCAGCGATAGCATAGAGTAACGCAGCAAGAATGAATATGTAAGTCCATCAAGCATATGAGTTAAGAGTAACTCATAGTGAGGAAGAACATGATGTTTTTTTTCCGCTACATTAAAGCGTAGAAGTTTGAAGGAACAAGTGAGGCCTTGTTAGTTTCAAAGGCACATGAAGAGGATCCTTGGATCATTGGGAGAGTCGGTCTAATGTTAGGGGTATCCTAAGTCATGGCTAATGTCATGCATTTCAGTCGAGTTTGCAAAAGAGTGTTGCAACGTGTTTGAAGAACATTTAGTCTATAGTAAGGCCTGTTGAATTGCAAAAATGCAATGTCAGTCGGAATTGAAGGCAAGTAAGATAATTTATACATATCACCCAGATATGATTGGATATTTGAAGTGTACACTTAGGCACGGAATGGCTTGGAAGAAAATTTGTGGGCTGATGCAAGGAGCATAGCAACAGATTGCAAGTAGCATTTGGGTGTTGAGATGTGAATGAAGTAGAGATTGAAGCATAGTCGACGATGCGACAATGAAGCTGGAATTTATAGGCTCAATGGCAAGGCAAACAAACTAAGTGGTGGCGTAAAGTACTAGGCAGAAAAGGTTTTGGCAAAGTTAAAGGCCAAACATAGTTGTTGATTCTGAGAATGGCTCAGATGCGTACAAGGCCAAGGAAAGTTCAATATAGACTGAACTGATGTTGCGTTCAACAAGGACGTTGAACAGATTGGGTGGGGGGGGTCTATGACCGGTCCGCATAGTGACGCATAATCATGGCGCGTCACGGAATTGGTAACCTAGCAGATAGAGCTGCATGTCCGACGATGTAGCGCCAAGATGGCTGAGACAAGAAAGGTTACTTGGCATTGACAACAATATGCGATAGTGTTGTATATCCTTACTCAGAGTTAGCCCAGCTCAAGGAAGGAATAAAGGATGAGATGCAAAGTCATGGAATGACTTTGGCATGGTTCTAAGTGTTGGCCAAGACTTGGACTATGCACATGCATCAATGGTGAGGCCAAACACGCCATTGGTGATAGTTGCTCGTCAAAAGAGATGCAAGTGATGCATATGAAGCATGGAGATGGAAGTAACCAAGTCAAGACTCAGTTGGCATGATACTTGAATGATGGCATTCAAATGAGAAGTGTACAATGCAAGCTATAATAGCGCAACGCATGCCATAATAGCAGTAATTGGCAGAAGTGCAAGCTGAGTTGCAAGTGGCGATGTTGTGGGACTTGAGTTTAAGTATGCCAAGCGTGCGAGCAAGTTAGAGACGGTTATAAAGTGCTTTATAACTGAGTTTGGCATATCCTAATCGTTAAGGACAGGAGTGGCGCCATTGAGCAAGCCAACACTAAATCTATCAGTTAAAAAGTGAAACTGGCAGTTAGGGAACTGCCCATGGACATATGGTTTTTCATGGGTGTAGATGGTGGATTTTCGACAAAGGATAAAATCGT